>JAZGUH010000253.1:0-1200000 GCA_037893225.1 Hippasteria phrygiana
TGACAAAATGGTGGAATTTTTGAATTGTGGCACTTTCAATCCCCCCCCCCCCAAAAAAAAAAAATATATAAATACATAAATAAATAAAATGAAATTTGAGCTGGAAGGTCAGAGATGGGAAAGTTACCTCACAAGTACATGTACTAATTATTGCTTGGTGGAAACTGGCAGTAAGTGTCTTGCACATGGACACAAGTATATCCCTTAAAATATCACCTCCTAATTGACATGCGTGTGTCATCACACGTCTTAAAAGCCGGACCATTTTCCCGGACTGCAACTTAGTTTTATTGTTAGGCTGCATGGTGCATGTATGTGGACTTATTTTTGGTTTACGAGGAGTGGGATGTCATTATCTTCTCTTATTAGAGGGTAAAAGTTTGATGTGGGGTTATTTGTTGCCAATGCCATGTGGTTGTAGTTATAGCCGCTATTTTTTTGTACAACTTAACTTGTATTTGATGGCCTCGCCAACTACATGACGATGTCAACTCATTAATGGGAACCTGTGTGCAGAGCTTGCTTTCTACATGTTTTATTTAGTTCGGTGGCATATCAAGGCTTTGGATGCAGGGTTATAATCCTGTTATAAAGGTGACCCAATTTGATTTTACCCATGAAAATATTTGGAGGGGGGGGGGGGGTAGTACTGGTTGTAAGTTCTGGCTGTAAGTTCTGGCGCTTTCATTAGATTCAAGCATATTTATGCCTACATACCAAAATTACAAGAGATAATGATTGAACACATATAGGTGTTAGCTTTAAGAAAATTGAAAAGAATGTTTAAATATCAACAGATGCCACAAATGTTTTAACCCCTTGTGTCCGGCTGTTATTGGTGGGGGGGGGGGGGGGGGGGGGGGGCCCTGGTATGCCAAGAACGGGCTGTGCAGCCAAACGTAAATGCAAACAATAGGCACCACACTGAAAAGAGTGGTCCTATCCAATGAAAGCTTTGTTTAAAAAAGTTCTATCTATTCATTACACTCTCATTCAAGAACAATATAGTTCAAACATGGATGGATTTAGTACTTGCAGAAATGCGCATATAGACGACAACTTGCCAGGGGGTCTTTTTCAAACCGTGGCTATGGCTGCCGTCCGTATTCCAGAGGTTAAACTGCTCTGAAACCATAGCTAATTCTTTGATAACAAAATTTCATATTGGCTTAAATCCTTGCTGCTGTTTGCCAGGTAACACCTGAGTTAGTAGATTGCCTTCAGTCCTGCACGTGATTGTGCCCCTAGTTGCAACATGGAGTTGTCTGCTGTGCAGCTGCAGCTGCAAACTGATGGACTGGTAGACCACTCTAATAAAGGGACCTCTTGTTAATACCTAATGCAAATACATTGTCTGGCACTGGGGGGGGGGGGGGGGGTGGCCAAACATCTAGATTGCTGTGTGCAGTGTTTGTAGTTTGCACAAGGCCATAGCATACTGTACATGTACCACTGGGGACTCCATTATTGTGTAGCTGGCTGTCTGTAGTACATGTATGTATTGTACATAGTGATATTGGTTATGTGCAGTTAGTTGAATGCATTGACCTGCAGTCCTTGTGCATGTAATAGCCTGTGCAGCACAGCCTGCACATGTCAGTGGTTGGACTTGAAATGTTGGATAGCTTGTACAAAAAGGGGGAAAGTATTGTCCTTCATTTCACAAAGATGTTGGAACACCCCTGAATGTTTTTGGAACATCCCAGTGTTAACTGGTTCCTTTGTCACTTCATATGGCAGGGATAGGTCTAGACAGTTCCAAATTGACCTTTGGCTCCTGAACAGATTTCTACTGCACAGCTTTTTCTGCACTCTGGATCACAAAACATGGCTATGTGCATGTGGTGTCAGTGAAAGCCAGGCAGACACACACACTGTGACACCAATGAACTTGTGGTGCAGATCTTGTAAGCATTGCGCTTGTGTAATCATAGAAGGATCAGTATAAACACCTCATGCTATTGCTCTGTTGGGGCTGTGTGGTTCTGTCTTCATACACGTTGCTCATTCAGTATGGCTTCAACAAGTGCAAGTAAGCATGCTTCCTCGGACGATGCATCTGATCCAGTTGGTCTTTCTGGTGATTTGGTGATCAAGGTGGAACCGCCCGATGATACAACAGAAAGTCCTTGCTGTGATGAGGGGAGTGATAAAGAAATAACTTACGATTCCTCTGATGATGAAAGTGAAGGTGATGATTTTGGTGATGATGTCTATGATGACGATGACGGTGGTGATTATTATTACTTTTTTGATGATGAAGATGAGGATGAGGATGGCAAAGACAGTGACGATGGCACAGAGGATGCTGTGCCACAAAAACGAGCACGCCTCTCATCTCCAGATCTGCAGTCCACTTCAGGCCGACCATCATTAAGACCCAGAGTATACAAGGCCCCATCGGGACACAAATGGACATCCCAAGTCCTGAAACAAGAGACGTTGCAAGTTAAAGTTAAGAATGAACCCCCTGGCCCAAAAGACGTGGACCCAGCATCGACCAAGCTGGAGCTGTTGCACCTTTTCCTTCCTCAGACAATGTTGCATAAAATCTTGTTACACACCAACGAGGAAGGCAGGCGCAAACGAGGTGGGTCATGGTCCAACGCTGTCATGACAGAGCTGATGACAGTCCTGGGCCTCTTGTATTTTCTGGGCCTCACCAAGTCATCGCAGGAGAATGCCAAGACCTTCTGGAAGGACGGTCTATTCGGCCGGCCAGTCTGCCAAGCAGCGATGATGGGGAAACGCTTCCAGAGCATTATGTCCATGCTCCAGTTTGAAGAGAAAGCGAGACGCGATCAGCAGAGAGGCAGTGACAAGTTTGTGGCCATCCGCGATGTGTTTAAGACATTTGCCACGAGCTGCCAATGCTTCTTCTGCCCCGGAGACAGCATCACAGTCGGGGAACAATTTTTGCCATTCCGAGGGAAGTGTCCATTCAAACAATATGCGCCCGAGACCATACCCAAGTGCCATGAAGGCATCAAGTTCTTGCTGAGTGTCGACAGCAGTCATCACTTTGTGACAAACATTCAGCCCTGTCTCAGTGAACAGGGAACACAGCCAGGAAGTGGAGTTGTCCTGGACTTGTTGGAGCCAATACTTCAAACAGGCCGTAATGTCACAGCCAGCAGTGCATTTACAAGTAGAAAGTTGGCCGAGGACTTGCTAGCAGAGAACTTGACATTGGTTGGCGCTGTAAAGACGCACCTTCGGGAAGTGCCTAAAGAATTGTCAACGAATGTCAAGAAGCGGGATGCAAAATCATCGGTTTTTGCATTTGATGGCCCCTTGACACTCCTGTCCTTCATTCCGAGGAAACATTTCCAAGTGCTGTTGCTCTCAACGATGCACCACGACGACAGTGTCAATTCGTTGACGCAGAAACCAAAGATTGTTGATTGCTACAATAAGACAAAGCACAGCATGAACATGGTGGACCAAATGTGCAGTCTGTACAGTGTGATCCGCCTTACTAAGCGCTGGCCGGTGGTGGTTTTCTACAACCTGATGAACCTGGCTGCCAATAATGCCTGTGTCCTCTGGTGTGCCCTGAACCCGGACTGGATGCCGGGGGCCAGCACGAGTAACCGCCGCCATGCTTTCCTGGGTGACCTCGTCACCGAGCTGGTCCATCCGCAGCTGCAGGCACGGGCCATGAATCCAATCGGTCTGCACAGGACTGCCCGTCTAGCTCTGAGTTCCATGGGGTACGAAGTGCAGTATCGACACCAGACACTGCCGGGGGAGAGGGCGGATGACAAGCGCCCCATTGGACGATGCTATCTCTGCCCAAGGCGAGATGGCAAGCGAACAACCAATGTGTGCTACACATGCCGACGCTATTCCTGCGGCTTGCACTCCAAGAAAACCTTCACAGTCAGCTGCGATGTTTGCCTCCAATAGGTGTAGAAATCACTCATTTTTGTTCCTGTTCACTCGCCTGCCAAATTAATTTCTTAGACTTACATAGCAAGAACTATTGCTCAGAAAATTCTGCTGCTCAGCAAGGACTCAAGCAATACATAGATCACACAGCATTTTGGCTGATAACCACTTTAATACCTGCTTCTGCTAAGCAGATTTTTGTGCTAAGCACAATAAGCCAGTTCGGTATCTCAAAGGTCAATGGTTATTCGGGATAAAATTGCTGACCTAATGTCACGCCATGTTACGCGAACGCCCATTCTGATTGAATTTAAAACGTGCGCGTTGTGCGACCACCTTTTGCATTCACACACGCGCGTTAGGCCATGCGGGTCATTCGGGATAAAATGTCATTGTGCACATGCGCAGTTGAAATACTGAACTGGCTTATTGTGTATGCTACTGTTTACTAGTGTTTAGCAACTCTATGAAATGTGTCCTTAGTCTGCTGATATTAGAATGTAATTGCTCCAAGTTCTTGCTGGTAATGAATATTTGAACTTTAGCACCTTCCGGATCCACAGATTTGTATCTCATTCCTGTGAAGAGAAATTCCTGTGACATTTTTTGTCGAAGAAAAGTAGGCCGTGAAAGGTATTCTCCTACATAGTAGGTAACTACAATGTGTTGGCAGCATTACGGTAGCTTCGGAAATTCTGAAAACTGCACAAATTTATTTTGTCCTAAATGCTTTATAATCTTCTAATTTCTTGGAATTCATAAAAGTTTCATTTAAATCTTGAAAAATCAGTTTCATTGTCTTCGTGTGCACTATGATGTAGTTCATGATAATTAACTTTGCTTTCAGTTCATCTGGGTATGAGATATTTAAAAGCTGTAAAAAATGACATAAAATGCTGTAGAATAAGTTTGAAATGCCATTCTTGTACGAGGGGTTGAGAGATTGAAGTGCAGAATGCCATTGGCTGTGTGTAGCAATTTGTGTGTGTTAACCAAAGTACAGTTTTCCTGTGGTAACCAATGTATACCCTTCTCCATGTGCTAATTTATTCAATTCCCTGAGAGCCACCACTTTACTCCCTCCTTCCCTTTCCCCACATGATATGACAGTATGATGAACACATCCAATTTGCAGGCGGGCCATCTAAAGTCAGTTGGCATGCCATGCCAGTCTTTTCAAATTTCATTAGCGTCTGTCTTTATTGGGATCCCCCGGCCAGTCAGGTAGGCCGAACTGCCATGCCTTGCATAGTGAGTGTAAATCCTGAGGCCATGTGCCAAGAGGATTCTTCATTATTTAATTGGTATGTGTAGTAGTTGCAAATTATTAATTGGACAGTTGGATAACTGTAGAAGGAAGAGGTATGGTGTATGGGTGTGATTCTACAATAAACATTGGGTAAAGCCCTGTCCACACTGGACTTTTTTTTGTAAAACTTACCGAGACGATGGGTACTTTTCCCATTTTAAATCCAGTGCGGACAGCCTAAAGCCGTGTCCGCACTGGACTTTTTTTGGGGAAGGTTTTACTGAGACGATGGTAAAATTTATAATGGTCAAATGTGACCACTGTCCGCACTTGGACTTTCGACACGGGAAAATTTTACCGAGACCGTGGGAGAAGTAACCGAGCTGTCAATATACCGACTCATGAGGGCGCTTTGCGTGACCTTTCTACATACTACATTGACGCGATTGACCCAAATCCCCGGCCCAAATCACGCCTGCCTTTTCATTTTTCCGGCTGATGTGTACACGCAGGCCTACGTCTTTAGCACCAATCAAACTTCCGACTTTTTTATCAATAATAAAATCTATCATGATTGCGACCAAAAGAGGAACAACGCACTGGAATTTGGAAAATTGCCACGTGCGCCGCACCGCGGTGAAACAATGTAAAGCGCATGCGTGGTTTACCTGTGAAGCATGACCTTGCGCTCGGGCCGGATGTACGCTTTCCTGAGCCGCTTTTACCGACTCGCACTGTCCGCACTGGACTTATCGTCTCGGGAAAAGTTACCTGGTCAGTTTTCCTGGGCAGCAGTTGGCCGGTAGAAGTACATGTAACCGCTGGACTCAGGAAAAGTAACTGAGAGGAAAACGTCCTAGGCTGTCCGCACTGGACTTAAAATGGGAAAAGTTCCCATCGTCTCGGTAAGTTTTACCAAAATAAGTCCAGTGCGGACAGGGCTTAGGACGTTTTCCTCTCAGTTACTTTTCCTGAGTCCAGCGGTTACTTCTACCGGGCAACTGCTGCCCAGTAAAACTGACCAGGTAACTTTTCCTGAGACGATAAGTCCAGTGCGGACAGTGCGAGTCGGTTAAAGCGGCTCAGGAAAGCGTACATCCGGCCCGAGCGCGAGGTCATGCTACACAGGGACACCACGCATGCGCTTTGCATTGTTTCACCGCGGTGCGGTGCACGTGGCAAGTTTCCAAATTTCTAGTGCGTTGTTCCTCTTTTGGTCGCAATCATGGCATATTTTATTATTGATAAAGTCGGAAGTTTGATTGGTGCTAAAGATGTAGTCCTACGTGTACACATTAGCCGGAAAAATGAAAAGGCACGCGTAATTTGGGTCAATCGCGTCAATGTTGAAAGGTCACACAAAGCGCCCTCATGAGTCCTTATATTGACAGCTCGGTTACTTCTACCACGGTCTCGGTAAAATTGTCCCATGTCGAAAGTCTAAGTGCGGACAGTGGTCACATTTGACCATTTTTCATTTTACCATCGTCTCGGTAAAACCTTCCAAAAAAGAAAGTCCAGTGCGGACACACAGTCGTTCTTCCCCAATACGTCCGAGGACAATGCTTTGTGTTTCCTATTGTTCCTTTAATATAACCAACCCCCATAGACTAAGCACGTATCTTTACGTTCGAGTACCGATTTCAACAAAAGACTCTACGTTCGAGGACTGAAAGGTTTCTTTGTGTTTCCTTTCTTCTCTTGTCCTCGGAGATATATACAGTGCACGTACACGGCTTAAGAGAGAAATAAGGCAAAAAAAATATAAAAAATTGTGTTGCCCTTAACCCCTTGGGCACGGTATTTTACGGGAGATGTCGGGGTGTCGCGGCGGTTCTGGCAGCCAAATCGAACCGCTACAATGTGTTTGTGCAGTCAAGCGTATCATAAACAATAATCCAACAATGGATTGAAACTGCACAAACAAAAACTGTAGCTCCTACCCCTCCTTTAAAATCACAGCTGGTACGTTGGATTTATGCACCCTTTCATAAAAGATCTTGTTAATCATTGTTTAAAAAATTAAGGGGGCCTTATAGAGCTCCACCTCTCTCTCAGAAGTTCAGACCCATGATTCAAGGAATGCACAGGGTTGAGTTTCTCAGAAATAACCGTTTTCACCAAAATTCTGAATATGTTTGATAACAGCAATGACTGCTTTAATTAACACTAACCCTGCCAGACGCAGCACAGTGCATCTGTGGTGACAGCTTGACCTTGCTGCACTCTGCACACAAGTCAATGTGACAAAGTATGCAATCTGATGGTCTGGCAGGGTTTCTAGCCAAAATACCCTGGAGGGTTAGGGTTAAGTTCACTTTTCTACTAAAATGTTTAAATAAAATCTTCCATGATTTGCGTGTTTCCGAGGCTTGTGTTTGTTCATGCGTGATGTCTGTAAACGTATACTGAATGATTCATCTGAGTTTGTTGTTTTACAAGATCACACCACATACTTAATTTGGCAGTGACTGGCAACCGGTTTAACAGTTGTGTGCCGAGGTACTGTAAATGTCACCGGTGCACATGTTCTTGTCACTCATCAGCTTAAACAGCGCACAGTAGAGGTCCAGTGTAATTAAAACTGTTATATATTATTGGATGAGGATCTAAGACCTGCCTGTTGAACATATGGTCTACAATATGGTGTTATTGTTGGGATTGTTCCAAAACTGTGGATTGGCTACAGTTTGTAGCAGATATTTAAAATGTCACTGGCATGGTTGAGTTGTTGAGATTAATGGTTTCATTTCTTGCTCAGGTTATGATGGTAAGGTTCAAGAGGTAATTACAGTGTGAACATTTCATGCCTAACCCCCCCCCCCCCCCCCTTGTTTTAAGGATCTCTGAAGTAAATTTTTTGTTTTTAAAATTTCCAAAAAGTTTGCCTAAAATTGTGACATGATGCAAAGGACCCTTTTAATAAATTGTGCCAAAAAGAAGAGAAGAATTTTTCAACAATGGTGATAAGTGAGTGATTGATTAGAGGTAAAACAAAATCAGCAAATCATAATTTGCCAGGTACAAACAGGATACAGTGGACTGCGTGGACTGCGTTAGGAAACCCTGCTACCATTTTTGTGCCCAGATGTGCGATATTGATTTTTGTTTTCTTAATTCTGAAGATACCAAATTTACATGCACACAATTTCAAACAAGTTTTAGAAGTAAAGTTAATAGTGCCAACAATTTAATTGGGTTTGAAGCTCATCAAGAGGCCTTTTCACACTATGAAAAATCTTGGTGTTGGACCCGGCTTCGACCCATGTCAACTAGACTGACCTTTTCACACTGCAACATTTCAACACGGCACTGACCCGTGTAGAGCGCTCAACCCGGGTTGAAACTCAACCCTGCTCGGGAGGTGGAGAGCTCTCGACCCGTGTAGAGAAGTTCGACCCGTGTTGAAAGTTGTATTATGAATGCATCCGGGTTGAGTTCGACCCGTGTAGCCGCGGATCGGAGTGCGCGCGCGTGCACAACACCACACACTGTAGTTGTTAATTCAGCAACGAACAAACAAATAACTTCTGACTTGCGGCATTGCGCATGCACGTGCACATATGTAACACACGTGCATGCTACTTTCACAAGATTCGTTTTACTCCAATATGTCCGAGAAAATGGGCAAATCAGACAAAAGACCGACATGGAGTGAGGAGGAGGTGAATGCTATGTTGGCTATTTGGGCTGACAGCTCCATCCAAAGCCAGCTCGACGGAACGACCAGAATGCAGTATGGGGGATTTTCCGATTCGACCCGTGTTGAACGGCCGGCCGTGTGTGTAGTGTGAAACGATCGCACAATACACGGGTCGAAACATTACACGTGTAGCAAAAATGCTGGCGCTTCGTTGAATAGTGTAAAAAGGCAGCGTAATTGATGACCCGTGTTGAAATTTTAAAAAGTCTACACGGGTCGGACCCGCGTAGATTTCAACACGGGTCGAATGTACATGGTGTGAAAAGGCCTTAGATGCGTTTGGCAGCTTGATGAAAGTCGGGACAAAATTCAGAATAACCAGACTATAAACCCCAAGGCTAATCATGAATCTTCTCATCTCTCCTAAAGACCCCACAGATTATTCACCAAATTCCAAAGCCAAGGTGAATGACCCCCTCCAAGTACCAAAACCTCTCCCAGTCAGCATGACTGCTGGCGATACCCCCCCCCCCCCCCCCCCCCAAGCCACAGGAACTGATACCATTTTTTCATTTTGCCTGTGGACTGTGGTTAAAGTCAATTGTGATATATTTACCCAGGGATGGAAAGGCAATCTGCCTATTTGAGAAACAAATCCTGTATAGTTTACTGATGACCAGACCCATATCCCCACACGGACATACTGTTGACAAACGGGACAAAAAATGAGGGTTCACATTTTGGTAGGGAGGTACATCTGCAAAGATAGATGGAATATTTTTGTTGGAGTTGAGGCACATGTGCATGTGAGGCAAAAGACGTGTACTTAAAGAGGAAGTTCAGTGGTGAGAGAAGTCTGCGTCATTTTATATTTTTATGTAGATTGCGTATTGTAAAATCAAAAATGATTTCCGCCTTGAAATACCCAAAAAGTGACTTTTGAGAGCTATTTTTATCAAGTCCCCTCTAGCGCAGCACAGCCCGCTGGTGCCATTTGTCTAAAAGTGGTCGCTGCGGGCAGCAAACAATTCTACGTCATGGGACGAACTCCCCTTTTGTGCCTAGTGCTAGACACAAAAGGGAAGTTCATCCTATGACGTCGACTTGTTTGCTGCCCGCAGCGATCACTTTTAGACAAATTTATGGCACCAGCGGGCTAGAGGGGACAAAAAAATAGGGGATACAAATAGCTCTGAAAAGTCGCAATTCGCAATCTACATAAAAATAAAAAATGATGCAGACTTCTCTCAGCAATCAAATTCATAGACACAGCATGTACATCTGTTGGAGGTTAAAGGATCTGTTGTTTTAAGGATGAAGCACATATATAGCTGGTTGAGATTCATGAAGTGTGAGGTTGAGGCACAAGCTTTACCAGTTGAGGCTCTTATGTGAGAGGTTTGAAGCACATCTGCAGGAGGTTCAGGCCATCAGTTAGGTGTTGAGGCTCTGCTGTGAGAAGTTTTAGACCTATTGTTAAGGATGAGGCATATATACATAATCGGTTAAGGCACATTTTGTATGAGGTTTTGGTTGAGGTTTGGTCAGTAAAGATGGAGCACACATATAGCTGCTTGAGGAGCATCTCTTGCCTATTGCAGCACAATATCATCACAGTCAGTACCATTTTTAGTCACCAATTTTATCCTCTTGGCCCCCCCCCCCCACACTAACCATCATTCTTTTCCTCTTCTGTCATGAGTGCCATCCTCCCCGCTGCCTGAGTGATAAGAAACATCTTTTGTTCCCTACATGGCCGTTGTGCATCCTGCAGATTCCTAGACCAATCTGTCATCTTCCTTATCTGTATTATGTGTGAGGTATCCAGACCAGCCAGACATCTGCAGACACAAAATTACAAATCCCTCAGCCTGGGGACTTCTGGGGTCATGGGTCAGGGGCAAGCCAGTGAACTGCAAAGTGCAGAAACCTGAAAGAATTTACTACAGAGACTCCACCATAATGCCTGAGACTTGTTAAGGGAATATATCTTGGGGAATTGAAAGGGGAAACAAGGGTGTGCAGTAGCTGGTAGCATTTTTTGTTTGGGGTTGGCATGGTTGGGCAGTTTAACCCCTTGTCTTCAGCTGTCATTGATGGGGGCCTGGTATGCCAAGTACGGACTGTGCAGTCAAGCGTAAATGCACACAATAGGCACCACACTGATAGAGTACGTGGTCCTATTCTTCGCACTTGGAGCCCCCTTTCAAGTGAATGAAAGCTTTGTTTGAAAAAGCTCAATCTATTCATTACACTCCCATTCAAGAACAATATATTTTGAAACATGAATGGATTGAGTATGCGGAGAAATGCGCGTATAGATGACAACCGGCCAGGTGGGATTTTTCAAACCACGGATGTGGCCGTCATCCGTATTCTAGAGGTTATTGATTGGTGTGATATTACCATGGACATAAATCTCAGAAAGAATGGATAGTGGGATGTGGTCCATGTGATCCCCTCCCACGAATTTTTTGTTTCAAAACATAACACTCGTGGAAGTGCCGTGGCCTAGTGGTTTGGAGCATTGAATTCATGGTTTGCGGGTAATTCTGCAAGTTGTGGGTTCGAGCCCAGTCCTGGGCTATAGCACTTCTACGCTTAATATGGGTAGAGACATTATTATAACCCTAAACCTCCAGGGTATTTTGGCTAGAAACCCTGCCAGACGCATCAGATTACATTGACTTGTGTGCAGAGTGCAGCAAGGTCAAGCTGTCACCACAGATGCACTGTGCTGCGTCTGGCAGGGTTAGGGTTAATGCCTTGCAGTGGACTATTTACCCATCCCGACCCTATTCATACTGTTAAGAGATCAGGGCCCAATTTCATGGCTCTGCTAACCACAGCTTTCCGCGCTTACGATCACCATTTTGCGCTAACAGCGCTAGCAGAAAAATTCTGCGCTAACCCTGTAAGCACAGAATCCTTAGTTACGGGATGTACGCATGCTCAGGAGCCAACATTCCCCGCTAACGTGTGAAATACGCTTGCGTAAGCACAGAATCTTCTGTTACAGTAAGCAAGGATTTTTCGCTAACGGTAAGCAGAGCCATGAAATTGGGCCCAGATTATCTTGTCTTGTTTCAGTGTGAGGGGCTGGTTCTTCCACACTTTCCTCTGTAGCCCACACCTCGAGTGTGCAGTGTTCCTAAGATACTAGCGACAGATTTGTTTGTCATATACCTTGATGAACAGCACCCAGGTTTCTGATAAATGAACTACCCTATCCCAGCCCCTTCCCCCACTTTTCAAAATGCTTTGGAGCAGACCTATTTCAGGATCACCTTTTGTTTTCACCACTGCATTTTGCCAAGAGAGGGCGCTGTAACACTTTAGTGCTTGGTATTATTAGGAGTGCTCTGTACAGAAGAATACATTATCAAGCAAGATCCAAAGTTGGTTAAAAGTTCGCCATTCAATCCAAACAAGTTGTTTAGTTCAAGAAATAACAAAATAAGTCACAGAAGGGCTTTTTAGTTGGGAAAACCCTTTTTTTATGGCAAGAAAAATGCTTGGTATTGTCAACACCACATGCAGTGACACGAGACCAGTGTTCACCATGAACATTTTTTTTACGTCAATATGAGGCAGTCTGGGATATCATTTGGGCTGATTTCATGGAGATGCAAGCACACAAATTTGCTAAGCTCACAAAACTTAGCAACAACAGTAACAAGCAAAATGTCATTTTAAACACATTATACACATTGCTTGTGAGTGATTCTTAACCCTTTGAAGATGGATGATGCCATAGACGCAAAAAAAAATAATAGCCACCAGGCTGGAAGCATCTATACACGTCGATGTTCTGCATTTTCAATCCATTGTTGGATTATTGTGTATGTTACGCTTGGCTGCACAAACCTTTTGTGTCCGTTTTGCTTGGTTGCACAGGCCGTCTTGGCACCGGGGCACCTCACTATAAATAACCGTACTCATGGGGTTAACTTACTCCTTTCGCTTGGCTGGGTCAGAAATGCTCATCCCAAAACTCAACTATGTATAAACTGATAATGGTTTGTGCACACATCAGTGTGTCCGCTTTGGGCACTGGCAAACCTTCAGCTACAATACCTCCTTGAGCTGTCAATGAGAATTGGCCCATGGAGCAAATGAGGTTTATGACTCCATGCCCTCTTTAGTGTGCCAGCCTGAATGTTTGAACCCACAGCCTGGAAAATTTCCAAACGGATTCTCTAAAGCCCGACTGCTCCCGTTTATAATTGAAATGAAGGGGTTCGCAAGTTTGTGTCATTTGTAATCGGATGCATTTGACATTTGGTTTGGCCATCTGTCTTCGCTGCCTAGTATGTTGTCGAATTGAATGACTTGGATGTTTTTCACGTTTTGAGGGGATGATTGTGGGGCTGGGAGTTGAAGGCCGGATTATGAAGCTCTGTGTTCATTTTTATTGGGGTGGGGGTGTTGAAAGTTTATCAAACTTAAGATTCTGTAATTTACAATAGGGTTGCCAGGGTTCTTTTAGTTGGGGTAGGGGGAAACCTAGCTAGGAGGTAGCTAGGGTTGAAAACCAAAATATTGATTCTTGTCAAGACTTTTGTTGCATTTGGGGACTTCCCTCTTGGGTTGTTGAGAGGATTGTAGTGGCCACTTTGTAAATAATTAGATAAAAACCGTTTTCTTTTTTTTCTTTGTAATTTAAATTCTCCTTAGGGGCTCAGTTGAAAAAAGATGAAGGGCATTTTTGAATGAATGAGGGGGAGCTGTCTTAGCGCTTCTTCTTGAACCGCCACCATTTTTGCATCTGGCCTACAATAAGCCAGTTCGGTATCTCGAAGGTCAAAGGTTATTCGGGATAAAATTGCCGACGTAATGTCACGCCATGTTACGCGAACGCCCATTCTGATTGAATTTAACACGTGCGCGTTGTGCGACCACCTTTTGCTTCACACGCGCGCGTTAGGTCACGCGGGTCTTCCCAGAGTTGTAGTCAAGTCCCTGCAAGTCCTTTCGCAAGTCCTTTCGCAAGTCCTTTCGCAAGTCCTTTCGCAAGTCCTTTCGCAAGTCCTTTCGCAAGTCCTTTCGCAAGTCCTTTCGCAAGTCCTTTCGCAAGTCCTTTCGCAAGTCCTTTCGCAAGTCCTTTCGCAAGTCCTTTCGCAAGTCCTTTCATAAAGCCGGTCACAAGTATTAACTGGATGAACAATGACAAAGGAATGCCTTTGTCAAAGCTCATTTGAATAGCTTTTGATTGGGATTAATTAGGACTGGAGGGCTTGTGATGGACTTGCAGGGACTTGTGATGGACTCGAATACAATCCCTGCCCATCCCTGTATTGGCTTGATTGGTGTAGGCTTGATTTGTGTTGACAAACATCAAGATATTGTTAGTCTCACTGTTGAGCCTTAATTTAGCACCACCTTCCATTGGTGAAGGTTAATTTAGACTCCTAGGAAAGAACATACACTGGAGTTAAATGTGGCAACAAAAATTGCAAATGAGGTTTGTTTGTTAAAATTTAATTGGGGATTGTTAACAATAAATATATTTGTCTTGTTTGTATATGAGTGGTTTTGTATGAAATTGGTATGAAACATTTACACTTTCTTTTCAGAAGGGCATTTGGTAGATTTTGCATTACAAATGCTGTCATCATACATGTGACTTGTTCACCTTGAATGATCATTGGATCGTCTGCAAATTAACCAGTCAACAAGTTTGCATTCATGTTCTTTTCCTCAATGAGTACATTTGCCAAACTGAAGACCCTCACATACTAGGCAAATCAGTCAGACAGATGTCAGGTTATTAGTTCCTTCATTGGCATGCACATTTATTCACGTAGTTTATTAACATATTCATGTTTCCTATTAACATATTCATGTTTTGCCTCTTCACAGGAGTACATGTACAGCCTGCGGATGTCAACGGGATGACCATGACATCATCCATGACAACCTGGTGACCGTTCACGAGCGTCTAGGCATCGATACCAAAGATCACAATGAACTCATCCGTAGCAAAGAGCGGGCTTTGAGCCTCGGCTACTCCTGGGTACCCCAAGGGCTTTCTCCAGCAAAGGTAACACAATTCAACAGTTTAAAATTGCAAAAGCAATGCCTAGAAACCTTCCTCGACCCGTCAAATTCCAACACCATGTTTGACTGTTGCTGGTTAACAATACCCATCCCGTCAAAATCCAACAACTGTATTCATGTGCAAAATATTCAAGCCCTAATTATGCAGCATACATTATTCAATGTATGTGTTCCTGAGAAGTATTATGTAAGACACCATACAAGCTGTTGATTCCATTGTTTGTTCTACCTCCGTACCCCATTGTTCAGTGCATGTTAAACAAAACATACAGCCACACACACATCCCAACATCCAGAGCTCTATGGCCATTGCTCGAACCAACCTTCCTCAATCAGTCAAAACCCAACACTGTTACTGTGCAACTACGGTACCCATCCCGTCAAAATCCAACAAAATCCAACACCACATCAAAAGTACCCAGTACCTAACCTGTCAAATTCAACGAAACCTGGTGTTGGAGTTTGGCTGGATGGGAATTGTTAGGGTTAAAGGAACACTTTGCCTTACAGTTACAAAAAGGATTTGTCCTAAAATTGCTATGAGTCATTGGAAAGATCATAAAAGCACCTTTTGTCTGAAAATCATTCAGAAAAAATACTCTACTTTCCATTTTTTAATGGTCTGACTTTTCCAAACCAAACTTTCATCCCCGAAAATATTTTCATCAGTGATTTCCTGACAAATTGTGCATTTTCAAGGGATGGTCGTGCACGTTATTATATCACTTTTTAATAATCCTTCCAAGCGTAGCAATTGCATGACAATGTGCACTTAAAACTTAGAATAACTGGTTTGCGGTAGCACCATGTAATCAATCTCTTTTGTGAGTTTGTGTGGTTCTGAAAAGAACCGGAGGGAACTGAACGTTTCAAGCAGTATGCTCTGCCCGTCGTCAGGAGAATGTGGGATTCCAACGGTGAAGCGGGGCTTATATGGTGTCTGGAAGCGGTGACGCGTGAGAAGGATGCAAACTGGGATGCAGCTTGGGGGATGCTAGATGGTCATTGAGGCGTGTCAGTCTTACGGAAGGGAGCAGACGGGGAGGTTGCCAAGGGTATAGGTGACCCATAGGCTGGTGAACTAAGTTGCCCTAGGGTATAGGCGACCCATCGGACTGTGAGTTGAGGATGGGGCCCCAGATGTCGCTAATGGAGAAACCGATGTCTTGAGGAACTGTGTTGTGTTTGAAGATTTGTATGGCTTCTCTGATGCGGCGTGGGTACAAACTCACAAAAGAGATTGATTACATGGTGCTACCGCAAAAAAACAGTTATTCTAATCTATTGCCCTTTCGCCATGCAAACCTTCAAATATCACTTAAAACTTGGTATTGTAAAGACCACAGACAGCATGCACTGCATGAAGTCATAGATCTCTTTGATAGAGATATAGTTTGAGACATTAAAAAAACAAAAAACAACGGCATTCCAATTGTTTTAACTTATAAAGGTCTGGGCAGAAAATGTGTATCAATCATAGCTGGCAATAACATGAGTATGTGCACATTAGCGGATTTTGCGTGATTGAGGACATTAGAGCACATCCCCGGTACTTTACATGGGGGCTTGAAGTCCCTTTGATTCTTTAAATACAAAGAATGTGTCAGCTTTTGAATGAGAGAAGAAGAGGACATTCCAGATTCAGTTGTAGGAGGAAAATCCAAGGGAAACTGTTCCTTGTGCACCTGAACAGGAATCGAACCAGGGTCACTTGAGGTAGGTGAGGAAAGAATCACTGCGAACCCAGCTGCACCAAGAGCAATTCCATTAATTCTGTTTTGTCTATTCTTGCACCCAACCTTTCTCTCCTGTGACCCCGCCAATCATTTTTTCCCTCCAGGTGGAAGACTTCATGAATTCCCTTCCCAACAACCAGATCCCGCGCCTCCACACGGCGGGCCAGAAGTACCGTGACAGGCAGCTGATTCTCCAGATGCCCCGGCAGGACCTGTCGGAGGAGTTCTGCAAGCACATCCTGGACGCGGCCTCCACGGAGTGCTTCTACCAGTTCGTGGAGCTGAGGGATGAGGTGGCCTTTGCCACTGGCCGGGTCAAGGATTACCTCAAGCAGGATCAGGTCTGTGATTGCGGGGTTTCCCCCAAGGCATGTCTTGTTTTAAAACTTTACAGATCCTCACTGGAACCCTCTCTCTTCCATTGAAGAATTTGCAGTTTTAGGTGCTTAGCCATTCCATGCATTTTAACCACTTGACCACCAAGCTTGCTGGCACTGAATCAGTCAGCTAACCTTGGCAATCTCAGCAGCTGATTGGTTAAGACGTTGGCACTAGTAAGCAGGAGGTTGTGAATTTCATTCCCCACACTAGATCTATTAAATTGTCCCCACAGGGTTTTTGAAAGCACTGAGAATAACAATGTTAAACACAGGAAGGACAAATGTCCTGTTTAAATCAACAGTCAATTTTTAAAGTGAGGAAAATTTACAAGAGCAGGGCTTGAACCTGCTACCTCTGGATTGCTCTGAGGGCGCTTAACCAACTGAGCTATCTTGCACCATCTTGGGGTCTTGTAATGTTTCCAGTATTTTTGTGCAGGAGTTCGTAAATCAGAGGTTATAAATCTATGCTATATAGCCAGGAATCAATCTCCAATTATACAATAAAACTTTGGGAGTTGTACCTCGTCAGACCACCCTTGGAGTCTCAATGATGAAGGTTAAAAATTAATGTACAGAAAAGAATTGATTGCACTTTGATTCATCACTGAACAGGAGTGCTTTAAGTGTGGCGGGGAGATCGAATCTGGTGACATGGGCATCTATGCAGACCTACTAGAAGATGACTCGTTATGCTGGCACCCGTTCTGTTTCACCTGCTTCACCTGTGATGAGCTACTAGTAGACTTAGCGTACTTCAATAAAGATGGCCACATCTTCTGCGAGCGGCACTATGCGGAGCTGGTGTTGCCCCGGTGTATTGCCTGCGACGAGGTGAGTGTCAAGATTTGTTTCTTAGTATTTGGTTAAGGAGCGACGTCAAAGGTCACATAATTCAAAGGCGATCTGACCTGCGATGTCACTCCTAAACCAAATTTTATGCAAAACACGATGCGTGTGTGTACCACCGGGCACATTTCAATATAGATGTAAGCATGTGACGTCAGAGGGCACATCAACTATAAGAAAACATATCATAGCTCTGCTTACCAAAAGTGAAAACAGTTTAATAATTCAGCACTGATCAAACGTGTATTCCACAGGTTTGCAAGGAATTGTGGCTTGTGCACATGGGAAAATTTGTGCTTACGTGATCAGCACAGAATATTTTGGCCAGCATTGTAAGCACAGAATGGCAGTCATCTTTGTGAAATTCTGTGGTTAGCAAAATCATGAAATTTAACCCAGATCAGATCCAAACTAAACCGGTTTAACTGTGCCCGACCACGATCAAAGCAAGTTTCTGTATATGTATTCGTAGTAGCATTCACCAGCAAAACAGCTATGGTGGGATCCCACAAGTGTTTTGAAGCTTAGTTTCCAGCTAAGACGCTGGTGGCAGCAGACATACTGGTCCTTTTTGCTCGTTCTGAGCATGTGCGCATAGTTCTGAGCATGCGTGCATAGTTCTGAGCATGCGCGCATAGTTCTGAGCATGCGCGCATAGTTCTGAGCATGCGCGCATAGTTCTGAGCATGCGCGCATAGTTCTGAGCATGCACGCAGAACAGTGGGAAAGGACCGGTATGTCTGCTGCCACCACGTGTCTCAAAAGTCTCTCATTTAGCTATGCCTGTTTGAGAGTTCTTGGACAACTTTTTCAAAAGTGCAGTATAGCGTATAACAGCGCAATGCACACACAAGCTCTCGTGTATTGCTGCAAGTATTTCTGACCCAAGTTGTCTTGGTTTTGTCTGAGGCACTTTTCTCTTGGTGCTTACGTGCATGAGTGAAAGGACCACATCATGCCTGTAGTTGAAGCACATTTGCATTTGACGTGCGTTCGCGTATTGTCTTTTGACAAGCAGGCATCTACACATGTTTGGAAATCTTTGTTTGTCCAAGATCTAGAAGGTCACGCGATATTTAACAGACGGTGTGACCGGTTAATGCTTTGTCTTAACATCTTCTGGCCGGCTGTATGCCAATAAGCCAATTTGGTATCTCAAAGGTCAAAGGTTATTCGGGATAAAATTGCTGACGTGATGTCAAGCCGTGTTACGCGAACGCCCATTCTGATTAAATTTAACACGTGCGCATTGTGCGACCACCTTTTGCATTCAGACGCGTGCGTTAAGTCACGCGGGTCATTCGGGATAAAATGTCATTGTGCACCTGCGCAGTTGAAATACCGAACTGGCTTATACAGGCTTGTGTAGCCAAGAATAATGCACACATTAAGCAAACAATGGATTGAATACACGCAGGAATGCGCATATAGGTGGTCTTTTTCAAACTGCGGCTATGGCCGTCATCCATATTCAAAAGGCCAAGTTTTTCTCTCCATCCAGGTGTAAAATTAGTGCCTGTTGGAACAGTGATGAGTGTAGGTTTGATTAGCCCGGTGCACTTGACTGGAATCTGTGGCTGTGTATACTCACTGTGGACCCGGGAAGGTTTCAGAATGATGTATGAGTATGACAGGCAGATAATGTAGCCCCTTTTATCATGCTGATTGCTAGATATATGCGCATAATTAGAAGACAATGAGAAAAAAAAGCCCCCATTGATGTCACACTGCCTCCCCTGGTAACGAAAAACATCCTTTGGATTTCCTATTCACTACCTTATTAATTATGATGAACGGAGCGGCCACATCCGTGGGTTAAGTACAGGGTTTTACCTGACCAATGAAGTAGCACTGGGCGCTGTGGTCTCGTCAGATTTGGGAAATTGAGTTATGGAGATTTATCAACCTGTCTGGGAGACAAAGACTGTAAGGGGTGTCATTCTAGTTTTGGTCGTAATCACGTTGGTATGAGACTTGGAATATGGAGGTAAGGTCTGCTGCATGGAGATTATAGTTTTTGGTTTGTAGAGTATTTGAACTTGACCACAGGAACTTGAATTGCCTGTTTCTGTACAAGTCTGTTTGGTTGGTCTGGTAAGCCTGCTGACATGGAGTGTGTACTTTGGCTGTAGTGAGAGAGTGTGGTCTGGTGGTCAGGATTTGTGACTCAGTGACCAGAGGGTCAGGGGTTCAAATCCAGCTACTGGCCATATGTTGTGTCCTTGGGCAAGCCACTTGCCTCTCTCCACCCAGGAGTATAAATGGGTACCGGCATTAGCTGGGGAGTAACCTGTGATGGACTAGCATCCCTTCCAGGGGGAATAGAAATATTCTCAGTCGTTTCATGCTACCGAAACTGGAGATAAACGCCGGCCTGTTGGGCCACATTGGCTTTACTTTTATTATACATACAGTATTTGAACTCTGTTTTGGTTGGTCTTGCAAGCCTGTTTACATGGAGTGCGTACTTCGACTGTAGTTGATGTTGGTTATTTCAATCCTTGTCTGATGGAAGAAAAATTGTCAGTGTGTATTCAGTGCTGAAGTTGGTCTCAAACCTCCCTCTCAGGAGGCTTTAGTAACATGATGTCTATTTCTCTATGTGAAGATTTGTTACTTGCTCTATGAAAGTTGGTCACAAATGGACCTGCATGTTTCAATGCAGAATAGTCAGTTGAACAATAAAGTAAAATATTTATGAGAAATTTTCTTTTTTATCGGTATTATTTTGTTTTTTTGAAGGTGTTATTTTTGTTTTGTCAAAAGCATTTTTTTTCCAGAAAATGTACAGTTAAGGCAGCAAGTTTTTATTTTCTGCAATTGGGGCTTTTAAAATTTCACCAGGAGGCAAAGAAAATATGATTGATCAACTGGTTGAAAGCCCTCTACGTTTTACATGAGAGATTTCCACTTTCCATGAGAATATGTTGTTTGCTGCCCTCATTTGACTATAGCTTGACAGAAAAGAAAACTTTGGACCTATCGACCATCGCCAACTTAACTTCACAGTGTAGAATACTTTTACTGTAGAAAAGTTGTTTGCTGCCCTCTGTTGACAGATACCTTTCTTCATTTGTTTGGGCTGTGGCAGGAGTGTATTCGGCCTTCATATCATTTGATATAAACTGCCGTATATAGTGTGCTATATACCCATGTGTAAATTATATAGTAGACGGACTACAAACCCAGGCATTAGTTGAAAAGTAATAATGAAATGAAGTCGGAACTGTTTTCTCAGAGGAGTCGGGCTCTTTTAAAGTGTCATTGGTAACACCTTTTCAAGGAAGTTGGATGGGTGTGGAACTGGATTCAAGGGGGATAAGGAATGTGAAAGCTGTGTGCAAACGAATAATCAATGGTTTCCTAGTTAGATGGGACGGTTTTTGAGAATTCATTGTAAGGTATCTGCAGAGTTGTAACCAACTCATATTTATTTCCAAGTCAAGTCAATTCCCAAGTCAAGTCAGTACTACTTTTTACCGGATTACGCGTGCATATTGTACTTAGGGAGAATTTGTGTCGAACAAGCAGTTCAAATGATTCAACTCGAATCGACAGATTCAAAAAAGAAATTTCTTTCATAAAAATCATTTAGCTATAGTAGCAACTAGCAAACGTGTAAAAAAATAAACTAAAGGTTTAAAATAGGAAAGTTTAATAACAAAGTTTTTCTGTTTTATCTTGAGATTATTTTCCCTACAATTGACAGTTCTTGCTGCTTATCAATAGTATTACTTCAACCTTTTTTCCAGTTGCTTCTATGAGTTTGTTTATGCCCGGAGCGTTACAGCAACACACATACAGCTTTTTCATTAAACAGCTTGTTTGAATAATACCGATTGGTCGCTCAACAGTGCACTGTATGCATGCTACATTCCTCTATGGTTTAGGTAATTAGGCCTACAAAAAATGATTATTTTCGCGCCGATTCCAAGCAAAATTTTTAATAAAAATACCCAGCGAAATATATGTTTTAGGAACTGGTTAATATTGGCAAATCAATTTTTTTCAAGTCAAGTCAAGTCTCAAGTCATTTTTTGGCAAGTCAAGTCAAGGAGCGCGAGGACGGACAGAGCACACTGTCCGAAACGTCGAGTTACGCACTCATCCCGGTTCTTTTCAGAACCGCACTTCTTCCTAGAAGAGATTTATTTCACATGGTGTCACCCGCAATCCCAGTCTCTCTCATAAATGATTAGAACCTAAATTTTGAAGAAAAAAGAAAGAAGGATTTTGATTTAATATCTTTTTTTTGTTTTTAGATTTGTGATAGATTTCAAAATATTTAGATACTCTTAAGAAGAAATCAATATTAAATTAGTAAAACAAATGTGAGTCTATATAGCTCCTTAACTCTCCCCCCCCCCCCCCCCCATGGTTGAGCCAACTTTCTTGTATGTGTTTTTTTAATGCAAATTCATCTAGAACAAGTCTAAAAGCCACTCAAGGTACGGAGCTACAAAAAAAAAAAAAAATCAAAGATGCTACTAGTAGGTAGGAATTAATATTCCTCTTGAAGCAGAAATGATCTTAAGATGAAGGCAAACATGCACCAGGCAAAGAATTCCATAGAGATACAGAACAAGGGAAAAAAAGGTACTGGCATAGCTTTTCATTCTACATCTAGGTACAGCTGGAGTATTTTGTTGGGAACAGGCAGAAAGCCGAGTTTCCGTGTTGCTGTGTTTCATCTTCACGCTCCACTCAGTGTGTTAATTCTCTGGGTCCAGCTTAAAGACTACGAAAGAGATAACCAAATTTGTTAATTACTGCCAAGTGTGTATGATGCCAAGTAAAATCATCCCCATCTGCCCACAAGCCTGCCTCTTGTTGGATACAAGATGACAGATTATCCCATTGGACTTGACTCAAAGTCTATTTTTCTCCCCTTGGGTCTTGATACAAGTTTATTGCACTGGGATTTCAGGAAGCCCAGGAATTCTCATCTTAAGCGCAAATGTAGCAGAGTCAGGGTTCACAGACCAGGTTCAGTCCCTCAGCACCGGGGCATTCTTACTTTTACCATTAATTAGTACCACTCCTTGGTTAGATTTAGACATGATTTCACGTAATTTCCCAATTGAACAGGAAACTCGCACTAATGCCAGGTAATTTTTCATTTGAATGAAATTGTATAAATTGGTCCCTGGGTGTGGAAACTGAAAAAAAGGTCTACAGCAATTAGGGTGTTTTTAAATTAAGATTAGGGAAAGATGTATTGACCAGAAAATATTATGCAGTTTTAAGTTGGCCAGTAAAGTTGGGTAGAAATAATGGCTGAATAATGTTGTAAGATGTGCATTAATTGGCTAGAAAAACTGTCCCAAAATTATGACAGCAGATATAAAAGTGCACATATATATATATATATATATATATACCAGGCAGAAAAAAGGTAGCCAGAAATACTGGCTAAATGTAGTTGTAAGGAACTAATAGCTCTATGTATTGATGACGTCATGTCAGTGTTTACTGCATGACATTGCAGTTGTCAGTGGGGGCCATCGACGCTTGGTTTACTTTTACGTGCAGAATGCCGATGTACTATCGGTTTTTGACCAAAATACAGTCAAATGTGCAGTTTTAGCCGTATCTGTCGTGGAAGATAACGCCGTCATAAACTATAAAAGATGATTACTGTGCAGGGGATTTTCCTCGGGAGCCACAAGTTGAAAAATGAATGGAAAATGATAGTGTATATACAAATTGTATACAAGCCGCGCCGGTGACACCCGTTTTCCCCTGTGATGCACTGTGGTAAACAGTACGTAACGTCATCAATACATAGGGTTATTCAGTGGCCAAAACCCCCCAGTAAAGTTTGTCGTCTTGCCAAATTTCACCAGAGCCAAAATTAAATGCGTGTACCATAACCTTCACCCATAAAAGCCAAACAAATGCTCCTAAGGGCCCCAAATTATCACTGCTCCCTCAAAAAATCATGCTTCTGGGCATTGTGCTTGCTGTCTGTTCATTAGTCAACTATTCAAGTGACCCACGAGGACCTACTGAGCATGTATGCTGTTTTAATTTGGTCGTTACTGAGTAGAGTTCCACAAATCAAATCTGGACTGGGGGAAAAATCTATCTTGTTCTTGTTGCCCTATGTATCACCCTGTCACCATTCACACATACAGCTTTGACTTCTTATAAATCTTTGTGCGAGTTTGTGTCATCCTCTAATACTCAAGCAACGACTATCTTCGCCAAATGCAGGCTGCCAAAAGAGCAGATGTAAACAAGTTTTTTTTTAACTGGAAAGACGAGGTACTTTTTAAGTTGATTCTTTTAGATCTGCTAGGCAGTATTTTCCAATATTTTCTGCCCCTTTTTTGTCGAGATGGTTATCACCGACAGTGGAGTCTGGCCACATGGAGTTGCACTTGTGCAAATGATGTTACTACTTATAGATCGAAGCATGCATTGGCATTTTGGGAGTGAAATTTGTGTAATGCCCATCGGCCGTGCCGTACAAATTTTGAGCAGCATGCCCGCGTGTTTCCGCACACACACACACACACCCAGTCATGTAAACGGGTGCAATCGTGGACCTCCCATTGTTCCTCTTTTGTTTATATACTTTTTCGGAAGACCTCCCATTGGTTTTGTACACGATTTTCAATCGTGGACGTTAGGTCAAACGTGGACCCCTTTGTCTACGCTCGAATTCTTTTGTCCTAGGTCCACGATTGCCGGCATATACAAACTCACACACACACACCTGATGGCGCAGTCTTGTAATTGGAATGCGCAGTCTTGTAATTGGAATGCAATTTGACTTTAAAAATGACGGTGTGCAAGGGGTCAGTTGATAGATGGGCGAGTATTTCCACTATTCTTTTTTCATTTTTTTTAGATGGAGAATAGGTAAAAAATTAAGCGAGTGGGGATACTGGATGTTTTTCTATTTGACCTAATTATAGTGAGGTTGTATCAGTGGGGCACGGGTTAAAAACCTCTCGTCTTGTCTTGGATTGATGGTATGATCCAACATTGTGTCAACTCGCTCATCAATCTGGCGTGTCGCCAGCGTGCAGGTCCTGGTACTCTGTTTATTAGGTTGTTATTACGGGCCGAGGTGAGGAATGCTCCCTGACGTGATTTATGAAACATACATTTGGCGTTTCTTTGGTTCCCGTGTTCTGAGGTTTCGGATTCCCCCAGTGATTTGTCTTGGTAAGGAAATTCCCTCTGATCAAATATTTGAAGTTCTTCAAGTTTTTCAAAAACTCACACTTCTGTGTAGAATTGGAATGGAGTGTATATATTTTCAAATACAATGTTCTTACGAGAAAAAAATATAGTTGCCAACTAGCAAAACTTCTCCGTATTCACTGAATAACGTTTAAGAGAGTTTTTAAAATTACCTAGTCGGTTTCCCTTGTGGTTTGTTTGACGGTATTAGGTAATTTTTAATTAAGATACATGGTATGTTATGTTATGTTACAACTTACAGACGCAAACCCTCTGACTAAAAGCCAAGTTAGCTTCCTAAAAACTTGGGTATGAAAATCCTCTGCAGACAAAATGTTACCAGAAAATGTATTTTGGAAAAAATTATTTGAGCCACTTTTATTTTATGTCTCAAACTTTACCTGAACACAACCAGTCTGCACTTTCACATAGATGTTTGGATTTTGTTGTGCAGTTGAAACAGTAATGCCTTTGCATTTGAAATCCTTTGATCTTAAAATCAATGAAAAACATTACATTTTGTAAAGCTACTTTTATAAAAAAACGTTTCCGTTCTTGTTAAAGGTAGTATACAACATTTGCTTTTGCTGTAATTTTCAGAAATGAATGGATTTGGGGGTTAGTATTTTATAGCAAATACTGTAACACTGACCTGTTTAAAGTTTTGTGTGCATAGATGCTTGGAAAACACAGACAAAAATACTGTTCTTTTAGTCTGGTTTGCTGACCCTACTTCAGACAAAACGGAGTAATTTATAGGCATCAGGGAATTATCAGGTCAGGGAACTAGACTATTTCGAACAATTGATACAAAATTAATACCAAAATTACACTTTTCTTGAAAATGACAGCACACCAGGTGCCAATGATTTCACAGGATGCTTGATACTATTATTTTTCTTAGTCACTTAAGGTATTTCACAATAATTTGGTAGTTTTTTTTTATGTTTGCAAATGTTGCATATTACCTTTCAGTAAGTGAACCGTATATCTTTAACTTTTTGAGCGTAATTTTTTTCGTTATGCCATCCTTACAAATACATGCAGTCCAAACAAAAAATAAACACTGCTATCATTGTCTCATCAAATCCTAAGAGAACATGTATCGAAGATTGTAGTTTAGATTAGAATTGACAGGAAAAGTAATAACATTTGTTTTACGACCAGAAGGATTTGATAAAGAACTCTTGAGATTTCTGGACGAAGTATCCTGGGTTACATGAGCCGATGCCCAAAATAGCATCCAGACAATTTTGCATTTTATCTTAACAATAAAACTTTTTTTGCCTGACACCAACGCAGCTGTCTCCCAACACTTGATTCACTTTTAAACCCCCCCCCCCCCCCCCTCCACCTTGATAACTGCTTAAAAAATACAAAGTGGCACATTTTGTAATTTGAGATAAGCATGTCTAGATCCAGACGTTAGATAATTTGATAAATCCCATCAAAGTCCCTTGTCCCCCATGTTGGCTCTTCAAACGTAGAAACTGCTGTGATGGAATTCATGACTGGGCAGCCAATCAGAATATGTCCTTATAACTATCGATCCCATGGGGGTGGGGCTTATTTAATACCGTAGCAACAAGCTGAAATAACATCTGCACCCTTGATCAGTGCTTTTGCGGGTGATTTTTTTGGTTTACATGACATTTTCTTGCGGTTTGATTTGTTTTAGGCCTTTAGTTTTAAATTTGTAATTTCAAGATTTACTGATGAAGAAATTATTGCAGATTGCCTGCATTAAGCAACAGTAATGGAATCATTTGGTAGAATTTTAATGACATAGTCTGAAGTTGCGTTTTAACAGTGGGAAATTTTGTGGTTTTTTTTTAACCTCAAATAGGTGCGTGCCTCACAATAATTCTGTCAGAATCCCCTTGAGAGAAAACATCTGTGCACTTGCAAAAATCACCACCGATATTTTCAAGTCTTCTGAAAAAAATTATTCAGATATGGAGCAAAAATGCAGTCAAGTCCAACACTTATGAGGTACCCTGCAAGCCCAGCCATCATTAACGTAACTGATTTGGTTTCCATATTTTAGTGATGGCCCCTTAGAAATAATTATCTCCTGCCCTCGGGAAAAAAAAATATCGTTTGCATTGATGGGAACCGGGTGGCCAGAAGTTGTCCTAGAACAGAGATATTTTTAGGTTAGCAAAATGGAAAAAGAAAAAGAAAAAGATCTGGTCGGGTGTATATACCAACTGTCAAGCAAGAATGCTGGCCTGGTGCAGGAGGTCAGATCCCAGTCAGTTTACCCTGGGAACAAGGGTGGGCAAGAAAATGAGATGAGAATCGAGCATGGGAAAAAATTTTTTTTAAGGATTCCGTAGCTCATGTCCATAAAAGGAGATTCAAGCCTGTTGATTGGTCGAGCCAGGGTAGCCCAAAAAGTCCGGTCTTAACTAGAA
The DNA here is from genome assembly GCA_037893225.1 of Hippasteria phrygiana. Classification (NCBI taxonomy): domain Eukaryota; kingdom Metazoa; phylum Echinodermata; class Asteroidea; order Valvatida; family Goniasteridae; genus Hippasteria; species Hippasteria phrygiana. The sequence continues at coordinate 27,420 of JAZGUH010000253.1, forward strand.
GAGGGGAGATGACGATGACCTCCCCTCCCCTCCCCTCTCCCTTCAACAAAAATAGCTGTGTTATGATAGATGATCGGCGAGGCTACTGCTGTCAGGCATTGGAGCCGGTCCAAAGCGTGCTTGGCAAAGCTTGACAGCAGGTTACTGGTCAGTGCGGAGAACCCCTGGCCCAAGTTTATTTGTTCTTGTTGCGGGCCACGTGGTGTTGTTGACAGAGAGGAACGCTGGAACTCAGATAGCAAGAGAGACCAGAAAGTTTTGTCACTGTGAGCCAGTTACAACATTGGGTCAACAGTGGAGCATTTCCAGTGTTCCAGGTATCAGACACAACAGGGAGGCTCAGTGGATCGTCCAGGGCACAGCACAGCCCCTGGAGATTCCAAGCTTGGTTGGTTTCGTAGCTTACCTGCCAGCAAAGACCAAAAGAGGCTCAAGTTTTGACTAAATTTAGATCGGTACCACCGCCACCCAGTCCAGCTGGTTTTTTTAGTTCTCCTCAGGAGCTGGGTTAGTGGACAGCAAGCCAACGAGAGGACCTGAATTTTCAGCAGCCAGGATTATTGTTTCAAAGCTGTTAAAAAAAATTTTTTTTTACGGCTGGGCCAGAGTTATTTCAATTTGTTTTCGCTGTGAAATGTCTGCCACGGAGAGAGTTCCCGCTCATCTGCCTGTAACTCGGACAGGATCGGGAGGACGTGGAAAACGTAGAATTGCAGCGGAGACGGGAAAAGTAAGTTGGTCCGGAGGTTAAAGATTTTACAATTTTACAATTTTTATATAATTTTTATATAATTTTTATAATTGTGTGCCTTGTTGGTTCAGCAATCTGCATGATATTTTCTCAAGCTTTAGGATAGTCAATTTCTTGAACGTGTGATGGTAATTAATTCTAACCCTGCTGGTTGCAACAAGGTGCAACAAGTGTAGAATTCTGTGGGATTTTGTTGATCTGAGCAGTGAACAAAAGGCCTTTTGTTCTAGCAGTTGTAGCTTGTTACACCAAAGTTTTCACATCACCAACTGAGTATGTTGTTGTATTGAGCAGGTTTGGACAAAAAAGTAAAATGATAGCCAAAATATTATCAATATCTATTCTTTATCTTCCCTCACCTAGCCTGCTGACTTTGGTTCTAACCCTAAACTCCCTAGGGTGTGTGGAAAATCATATTAAAATTGGAGGAATCAGGACTGTTAGGGTTAATTAATTAAAGCTAACTCTGGTGCACATGTGTAAATGTTGTTTTCGTCAACACTTAAGTAAGTCTGTGGGATGCGATGCTATGTCCCTACATAGTTCTAAAGCTCTACATTCTTGTGTTATATTCTTAAAGGCAGCGTACACGATTGGTAATCCTCCAATTTTTTTTACTGAATTATTACGAAATACCTTACTAGACTGTAAGTTAATAGTAGTCTCAATCATCCTGTGAAATGATGGCACCAGGTGTGCTGTCGTTGTCAAGAAAAGTGGAAATTTATATCGTTTTCCCGGACGATTTCCAGCTGGAAATCATTTGAAAACTGCCCTGTAGCCTTTAGTCAAGGCGCGCGTGGCTACCCGGACGAGTGGCATGCCCCGGACATGCTGGCATTCGGGGCGCGTCACGCGTCCAGGTAGCCACGTGCGCCTTGATTAAAGGCTATCATCCACCCGACGGTTAAAAAACGAGCGCCGTTTTTCTCGCCATCCAACAATGCAAAACTTTGAACAGGTCAGTGAAACAATATTTCCTATAAAATACTAACCCCCAAATCCGCCCATTTCTGAAAATTGCAACAATGACCAATTATGTACACTACCTTTAACTGATGATTACACCGGCCCTCTTGTAACTTTTGAGAAAAGATTCCTTGAGAAAAGATGTTTCACCCATTACAGTGTTTTTCTCTTCATTCTCAAGGAACCACATATGTTTTCTTAGCCTTCCTTAAGCAAAAAGGTGAAGGATTTTGGCGATGACTGTTGGTTTACTGAGCCAAGATCAAGAATCTATTATAATGAGTTTACGAGGTGTCAGAAGGACTTTCACTGAAACCCATCATATTCCCTTTCTAAAAAATGTTGCCAGGTTATTTTTTTTTTGGCCCTGTCTCCTTTCTTCCCAATTCATGATATTTTGGAGAAAATGAGGGCACTTATTTTTTGGGGTATAAACACTACTTATTTCATATTTATTGAAGTAAATTTTTTTAGTAAGTAACCCTACTTCAATAATTTTTTTTTTACAAATTGCACAAATGGAATTTTGTTAACAAAAGTAAACTACCATCGATAACCGTGAATTCACTTCTGTTTGTACTGCCAAAATAACATTGTAAGCCAATCCAACAATTTCCAACAAAACTCAAATGAGAAGCCTGCTAAATACAACAAAATCCAACAGCAAATTTGGTTGGATTCTGCAGTGTACCATCTACAACCAGCCTTGGCATTCTGCAGCTACCCTGCTGAATCCAACAAAATACAACAGGTATTTGTTTGTATGAGCCCTGCTAAATCCAACAAAATCCAACTGAAATTTTAATAGAAGTCTGCTTTTACAATCCTAAATATGACAGGTATATTTAGCTACCACCCTCCTAAATACGAAAAAATCCAATACACCATGTAGTTTGTTGTTGACTGCTAAATCCAACAAATTACAAAGGCTTTTTACCATTGTTAGATTTTGTTGAATTTTGTTAGATTTAGCACGGTTAGGGTAAGAGTGCCCTCATTTTTTCAAAAATATCACCTATTAATTATAAGAAAACTAAACATATTGTAGTTGATTTGGAAGTTCTTTCCCTAAGTAAGCATACTTCTAGTCGGCATAATTTGAAAGAAAGCTGTAATTCAGAAGGCTTGTGCAAACTATCCCAAAAATCTGTAAAAAGCACAAATTCAGGTGGCATAGTTGCTTTTGCTGTAATTTTCAGAAATAAATGGATTTGGGGTTTCGTATTTTATAGCGTGCTAGTATACAAATAATGAGTGCGATGGTAAGAATAATTTCATGAGGTGACAGATTGAATGTTCCATTCCACGAGGCGATCAAGCCGAGTGGAATGGGGCATTCCATCTGTCACCGAATGAAATTATTCTTACCATTGCACGAATGTGAAATATTCATTATTTGTTTTATACAACACCTGAATAAATCCTCGTCGAAAAGCATGCATGGATTTCTTTGTGTACAACGTGCCGTTTTCCCTTCTCAGTCCCGCAGAAAACCGCGTCCAAAAGTTGTCAAGTTCCGAATCAGTCAGAGCTTCAATTATTATTCCTGCATGTCTTGCAAATTCCTCTAATCGTTTGACAAATTTGACTGCATATTTGATTTGTCTCTTTTTGTTAGCAGCATCAGCATCGCCTAAGATTTCCAATATTTCGTCGTCTGTTAGCCGCGGTTCGGGAACATCGTCTGCCATTCTGTATGAATGACAGCCGTGTTGTTGCGCCACCTATAATGACCATGAAATTCGCGAAGTTACATCACACGCCTACCGTGTGATGTAACTTCTCGCGGGGTGCGATGAAACGAATAATTCAATGCATCGACGATCCACCAATCAGATAACGGGGATTTATTCAGGCGTTGTATAACAAATACTGTAACACTGACCTGTTTAAAGTTTCATGTGCATAGATGCTGGGGAAAAAGAGAGAAGAAAATTATGTTCTAGTCGTCTGGTTTAGACAAAATGGAGCAATTTATAGACATCAGAGAATTATCAGGTTGGCGAACTAGACTATTTCCAATGATTGTCGCCTAACAATCGTTAGAAAATAATATAAATTGCCATAATTTCACAGGATGCTTGAGACTGCTGTTTCGTTACAGTCTAGTATGGTGTTTCGTCATAATTTTTCGATGTTTGCAAATGATGTATACTACCCTTAAGACCATTCCTTTGTGCATTCCTCTATTCTTCATTACTGAAACTCCAAATGCTGAGACATAATATTTCAAGCTTTGTTTCGATAATTTAAGTGGGAAACATGATCAGGATAGCAATGGTTTTGTTGTTGTAAATTTGTAGTTTGATGAGAGAAAAACTGGATTGTTTGTACCCAGCTGTATGGAGGGCAACGTGTTTGACATCATGGGCACTGGCATTGAGCACTGGCATTGAGCACATAGGAGAGGCTTAGGAATAACAAATAGATCCAGTAGTACACAGGGATAAATTATCAAGGCAGGTCCTTTTCTAATTCTTCATAAGAATCCAATCCAATCAATCTAGTATTTTTCAGAGGTACCATTTCCTTTTTAAAAAATGTGTAGTTTATGTTCTCTTTACAATCCAGAAAATGTTTTGAATTTTGATGAGGCCCATATCTGTCTAGACAAAGTGAAACCAGAGAAGTGTGTGACCGGTTCTGTGCCACGAAGTTTTCCAGATGAGAATGATGCATCCAGGACCATTTTATACTTGGGTCACATTGATGATGAATATTGATAGCCCATCATGCAAGTAAAGCAAATTGTTGATTCTAATTAAATTACTTAAGCAGAGTCGAGGACAATGTTGTTCCAGTAGGCCAGCAAATAGATTGCAATATTTTGAAGTGGCCTGGAGATATTGAATTTCCCAGAGACCAAACAAACCAAGTAGTTGTGGTTTCAAGTCAGGCGTGGAGAAACATATTTTGCGGTTTCTGTAGGCTGTTGTCATTACAATAGACACTGGCACACTGCTTAATTAATAACTTCTGTAAATGCTACTTAAAGCAGCAGTAACTTACTGAGCCATGTTCGCATGAGCCTTTTAGAGGTATGGCGGACACAATAGGACGGTGCTGTTTCATTTTGGTAAACAATTTGTGAAAACACAAATTCCAGTGGAAGTCAGAATCAGATATTGTTTTGAGTTAAGTACAATCCATAGTACAATCCATAGATCATGCCTTATCTTCACCTTTGAAATTTCCTGTGGTTTAACAAAAGGTATACCCAAATCAAATAGCACCCTCTCCTATTGTGTCCGCCATACCTCTAAAAGGCTAATTGGAATTGTTTTCAGTAAACGTACAGAGACTGTTGTCAATTTGACAAAATTAAGTCCAGTGTGGACAACCTGTAAACTTTCCAAATTGTCAAGCGTCGGTTGTCCGTTTATATATAACCCTCTGCAGCGGGAACTTTTACAGGGCCAACCATGTAGCGGAAGAGTTACGTGGCCAGTTTTACGTCACTGAAAGTCCAGTGCGGATAGCCACTGTAATGTAAAATGTGCATTTCAATCACTGCAAAGTATGGTAGCCAATGACTTTTCTGTGAGCCGTGTAATCCAAGTGCAGACGCATGGAAGAATAACCACAGTTGAATGTTAACAATCACGCACAGTAACTTTTGACGATAGTTAGTCCAATGTGAACGCGGCTTAAGAATAGACTTGTTAGTATTGAGAATCTTCATATTGCATAACATTTACAGAAAGGTGAAATGTAGATATTTTTCGGTGGTGAGATTCATTTGTTAGTGCTTTTTATTCTTTGAAGCTTGGACATAATTTAGCCCCTCTGGTGCAAACTTTAAAACAATCATGCTTGAGTATACAAAGGTGTGATCAGTTGATTCCAAAGGTGTGAGTTGATTAATTTGTGTAACTTGCAGCGTAACACATGTGTTCAAATGATAAAACATTTGCGATATTGTACTTTTTTTTAACAGTGCCACTTTTATAGCCAATAATACATTCTTGTATATTCATAACCAATTTTTACACATCCTTTACCATTCCCCAGATTTCTATGACAAATCTCACATCTCTTCTAATCATCCCGGCCCACCGAGTAAGTCTCACCCAACCTTAAACCAACTGAGTAAAATAAAACAAAACATCTGGAATGAGTTTCTCCATAATTACTTTCATCTCGGTGGACCGACCAGCCTGCCCTTTCCTACAAATGTTACACATGTTTCTGCCGGTCTGTTCCGACTCGTTAGCCTACTTTTCTGAGATGGAGTTGGGCTGGCACGCCACGTTGTATTCTCCGCTTGCTGACCCTTGCTTGGCTCCCATCATGGGAGAAATATCAGGCTTTTACTGACGGTCAGCCAAAGGAACTGTCACTCTTCCAGATGTTAGAACTCAACTGCATCACGTCTTTTAAGAAATTCAAACGACACTGGAATTTGGTAAAAGGGTTTTCCCTCATTGGTTTGATACGCCCCTTATGTGGCTTTATACAGAGTTTAATATCAACAGGAGACACAACGACATTTTAGTTGTTTTTACATCTAAAGGCCAATTTCAATATTTGTTTTGGCACAAGTTAGATTAGAGATATACTGCCCGTGCTCTTCAGCAAATTAGATCTATTTTTTCTTATAATGGATTTTCAAATTTTATTTACAAAAAAAAACAAAACTTTTTGTTTCTATTTTGAGCATCTGTACCCCTTCATAAAAAGGTTTTGTGCTTGGTTTATTCATATAATGCAGAAAGAGATCCACCTCACATGAACCAGTTTATGGCTGGTTTGAATATTGGCAAATTTTTGTCATTCAATGTCTCATTCAAAAGTTAATAACTTTAGCATTTACCCTACCCACCTCAATCCTCCAAAATCCTCCTTGCAGTTTTGGAGGATTTTAGAGGATTGAGGATGAATGGTGTTTCAAGAAAAAGAGGATTCTGGAGGATTGAGGATGAATGGCATTTTTAAAAAATCAGGATTTTGGAGGATTGAGGATGAATGGTGTTTAAAGCACAGGAGGATTTTGGAGGATTGAGGGTGAATGGTGATTGAGGATCTGGGTACCTTTCATTTTTACCATAAATGCAAAAACTTGGAGGATTTTGGAGGATTGGGGATTAATGCATTTTTTGGGCCAGGGCAATCGGAGGATTTTGGAGGGTTGAGGATGATTCCCAGCAAAAATGGTTAGGGTTGAGTAAAGTATTTTTTTCAGGGTAAAATTCAAAAACAGCACAGGCTGTGTATCTTTAAAAGAGATTACATGTATGGGGGTGTCAAACCAGTGAAACATGTAACATTCTTATAAATGTTCATGTCTGTTGATATTACCATGCAATGCATCAACATTGCTGTTTCACAAATATTAAACTCACAAATATTTTGGCTTGATTTTTGTTGAGTCTCTTTCTTTTTGGATCACTGTCTGACAACACATAGACTCCATTCGTGTTAACAAAAAAACCAACCAAATATTTAACGATTTGGAAACCACAAGTCAATATTGCTGCTGAGTGTGCCCATAATATCCATGGGAAAGTCTTGCCATTTATTCCCAGTGGAGCTGCTGTTTGTTTATTTGGATAAGCCAGTCAGGATGGGCCTGCTATCTTCCTGACTATTTCTAATTTTAGGCTTTATTTTTGGTGCGGTTGGGCAGATAGAGATTCAGCATCGTGGGAAGGTGCAAGAAAAACAGTTTCAGTCAGTGTAGCAAAATTAGGCTCTATTAAAGCTTGCTGCATGACATGGCCCTCTAGTGTTGAAAATGGGACAGTTACTCTCCGTGGTATTTTTTTTTCAGCTCCATTTTCCGTTGTCCCCTCTTCTACTTTGGCATACATTTGGTGTACATTATCAGTAGTGTTGGTTCTTAACACGTTGACTGCCGACTACGAGTATATTCGTAGTGACGGGTGTACCGGATTCTGCCACTACGAGTATACTCGTAGTGAACCAAATGCTATTGTTATGGTAATTGAATACTCTGGCATCACCGAAGACGCATCAAATACGCTGCTGGCAGTATGAGTACATCAATGTATGGAACAGTTGCGATCGATAGAGACAGCTTGAAAGCAAAGATCATCAGTATGGACGCATCGCATGCGCTGTATGTCCAGATTGCACAATGGCAATGTGGTGGCACCCTATAAATTATGGCTGGCATTCAACGTGTTAACAATATTCGACCTAATATTGTGACATTATTTCAAACAGGCCTGTTGGAAAAACATCATTTTATATTTTTGAAATCGCCTAATACAAGGCTAAAAGGTACTCTAGGTAAAGGGTTACATCAGAGGTGGCTGGGTTGGTGCCATTTTGAATTGCCAACCCAACTACCCTTACGGTTTTCCTCGGCTCAGATCTAAATGGAGGATTATTCTTCGACAGATTCCAGATAAATTATCCCAATTTTCAGACCTATAGACCCAGGTGGGGTAACTTCCATCGTCGGTGAGACCAGCTCACCGCCCCCAAAATAGCGCACATTGTGTACTGGTGGATCATTGGCACGAATGAATAAAACTTGATTTTACCAGATTTTAAATATTAAATCCAATCTGCTTTCATCAGAAATTAACTACATACCCTCCTATCCCAAGGGAAGCACTAAGACACGCAATGTTGTGATTTGCTCAGAAAAATAAATAATACACTGCTTTACAGTCTTTATTAGATATACTCAATTGATGTACTCAAATAAATTGAATTGGTGGTTTGTGCGCAATTAAGTGACTATAATCACATCAGTAAATTATGTTATGGGGTAAGCGTTGGCGGGACTTCTGTAATGACTGTAATATAATGAGATGAAAGAACGGGTAGCAGTGGCCCAATTGTCTGGACATTTAATTTGATATTTATAATAAGAGTACAGTTTGTATTAATTCTCTTGAAAGTTTTGTTTTTCACCTTTGGAAACCTTTTCAGATATTGACAATTAAAGGTATCACTTTGTGATCCTATAATTAAGTCTGTTCCGAGCCAACATGGCTCATCAGGCTGATGTTTATATCCAATTTCTTTGGTATTAAATAAACGAGGTCATTTATATTTCTTCTGGACAGGATACAGTTCGTGGTGGGTTACCTAGTTCTCCTGGGGGAGGAGAAGCAACTATGATAAAGTGTCTTGCTCAGGGACATGGGTGGCATGACCAGCCAGGCTGGGATTCAAGCCAATATCAGAACTTGGGTTTAGTATGCTAAGCCACTTAGCTTATGTCATATTTAATATGTTTAATATCCATGTGCATTTGCATGCAGCTATAAATTTGTGAACTGCAACAAACCCAGCCATACAAATTGTCATGGAAAAATAACTTTAGGCAACAAATATCTCAAAGCAACTCGGAATTAATTTTTACTGTAGCTTCTTGAACGAGGCTGTCATCGCCGTTTTGCAATTTCGAATAAAAATGTAGTGTCTCCGAAATGTCAGACAGTTACGGCCCATGGGGCTACTTTACAATGCCAACCCCCATAAGAATTGAAAGAGCTCACCCCGGGATTGACGGTCATATGCTCAAAATAGCAGATCAGCCTCACAAAATGGAAAAAAAACACTTTATTCCTCCTCGCATTGATGATCGAGCCGGACCATACGTTAAATGCCACTGAGCTTAAAGAAGAAAAAAAACTAGAGTAAAAAGAAAAAAAAACTGGAGTAAAAAGAAAAGGATTATGCTCGGGGCTGGTCACGCATTAGCCAAATCCCCTACTCCGCACTGCCACGGAGCAGGACCGCAAAGATTTCCAAAGCACAGGGATTTTCGACACTGCATTCCTCCCCCCAAATTAGATTTTCACCGGTGTCGTAAATGAATATTGCCTGCAATAAAATGAATTGGAGTACGGGCGAAGGAGTGAATTAGGCCAGGGCTTTTTTCCCCTGTGAAGCTCCTGAGTGTATTTATTTATACTTTTTACCTCAGTTGAATGAACTTTGGGTTGGTTACAGTTTAGGTATAAAAAGCAAAGTGTGTAAGTGAGGGATAGTTTTCGTTAGGCATGCGCGTCAATTCTCTTATCCCAAGTTGCCGTTTAAAGATATTTTAATTCGTCAAACAATCAACAAGAGAAGAAATTTTCAAATGAAACAATGCTGTAAATGGTTCTGAAATAGTGACCAGTACTTAGAAATGATTTTGATGTATTTTTTGTGATTTTAGTAATTAGCAAGACTGAAAAAGTCAGAAAAATTATGGGAAGTTCCCCCACCATTAAAAATAGCATCTTCTGGCTGTGACGCCATTGAGGTAAAAACATTGTTTTATCAGTGTAGATTCCTAGATCACACCAAAAATAATCAATTCAAATTTGTACCAGCTTTCATTTCCATAGACAGACTTCTGTTTCCAAAAGTAATTTGGAGCCATGCAGAACACGATAGTTGTGGATATTCTTGTCATTTTGTACAGCACTATAATGCAGTAGTCATTCGAAGTGTGCTAGGTTAAAGAGGAACTAAAATGGCAATTTGTTTTTTACTTTTTGGACTTTTCCGACAGTTTAAATACTCTTTTAACTGATGGAGATTAGTTTGCAGACGAGAGGAATTTTTTTATTAAAAAAAAAAGGGTTGTTATTCTGAACCATTTATCCTGTTTCGCGAAAGCTCATTATGTATGTTAAATGTATGTACGTGACCCCGTGACGTACACGTGTAGAGTCGGTTGATGCTACAGCCAAACACTATGCATGTACGTATGTGGAGTTGATGCTGCTGAAGAGTTTTTGTCGACCTAACTCCTCAGTTTTCCCGTCTATTTTGTCTAATTTTGATATTATTTCAGTATGAGCATGGTTCTGAGATAATCATTATGCCTCGACCGTGTGTAGTTGGGGGTTGCACGAGGAACAGCGACAAAAACCATGACCTAACCTTACTGCGATTCCCAGTGCTGAATGGAGCTCAAAGGCGATAGTGGGTCCGCTTTGTAGACAATACAATATCTGATTTTGGGCTGTCGAAATGGTCGAAAATATGTGCAGAACATTTCGCCAAAGACTGTATAGATGATAGTGTTAGTATATAAACTCAGCTGGGTTTGAAGGCACAATTCCGTTTGAAGGCTGGAGCCATTCCAACTCTAAAGGCACCGAGCATTCCAATCGTGTCCCGGACTCACGCGCACCACCGCGACGACGTTCCCTGCGGTTGCTGTCTCGAGCAGCCAGAGCCCCGGCTGTCTCCCTGTCCACGCTCGCTTGACTCAACATGCATTGTACACGCACGGTACCGCATGCGCTGCAAGCGATTGAGTCTGGTACCTTATAACAGAAATTGTGTGTATAGTTCTGAGAAGGTGCGGGTCCTTAAGAGGGCTGCATAAGCAAAGTTGCCAGACTAGAGTATAGCATCAGCTCACACACAACTCACCGGCAGGTCTCAATAATAGCCGACTGCAAACAAAGGAAAGTATGACTCATAACTAGCTTTTCAGCAAAAACAAGCCTACAACCCCAATTCTAAATGTGTCTCACAAAGATGTCAACACTTTAAAATATGTTTATCGTAGTGTTACTCCTGAATCATGAGCAAAAAGCACAGCAAGTAATACTAGCCTTAGACAAAAAAATACGTACAGACTCTACGTAAAACATTGTCGTATAATACAGTGACGTCATATGTTTCTACACGTATACGTCAATACTCGCGCGATATGGCACGCAGTTGACCTCGGCCTTTTCTGAATCGAGTCAAAGTGGCTCAGAAAGAAAAGGCTCAAAAACATTTTTTTTTATTTTTCCGAATCATGAAACTTGTTACATTAGTTTTGGGGAGGCATAAACTATCAGATAAGTCAAAAAAGTCAAAAAGAAATTGCCGTTTTAGTTGGTCTTTAACTAGATAGGAATACATTAGAAATCCCAAACATCAAAATTGGAAATATGTCTTCCTCTCTTTTTTGCAGGATTCTGGTACAAGAAAGAATTGTTCATTTTTGGATGGCCATTCAAAATGTTTTAATACCATAGTCCCCCCAGCTGTGAAATGGACCCTTCGAAAAATAGAAACTCACAGTGCCTTTAATGTCTTTGGAAACTAGCCCTGGCAACGGGCCATTCCTCTGGTTGCCAGGTAACTGGTGATAGTGATGAGTTGTGCAATAGCGATTAGGAAGGAAGTATCGATATTGTCTTTTGGGTTCAAGTCCAAGGGATTGCAAACCTAGATATTGCCGTGATCATGAAAGACTACCTGGTTTTATTGGTCTTACTGCTGTTTGTAAACTTAAAGGGGCAAACCAATTCAACTTCTTGCTGTAGTGCACCCAGGATTTATTTATAAGGGCCTTCTCGTAATGTTATTAGATTGACCAGAAAAAAGGGACCTTTAAAGTTATGACCCAGATTTCTTTCTTTCTTTCTTTTTTAGGAGGGGGAGGAAAGAATAGAGGAATTTCAGATTAGCCCCTTCTGCGCACTTCTGAGTTTAAAGCGAGAATGGCAGTGGAAAACAAAACAACGCTTTTCAGCACATTCATTCATGCATGAATTAATTAGGGCTGTCCCAAATTTATCGAATATTCGATATTCGATCGTCAAGCGAATATTCGAATACCATTTTGCCAGTTCGAATATTCGAAAAGATATATATGCACATACAGATACGACTCTGATTTTATTTTAATAGAAAAGTTAAATGCCGTATTTTTGTCAATCGTAACTTTTAGTGGACGGAGGTTTATTGTTCCCGTCCGTAAAACCCTTGATACAACAGGGGCATGCAAAAATATGCTGTTTGAACGGTCCATAATATCAATCGCCATATGTAAAACACCGGCGTGCTTTTATGTAAAAAAAAATTTACCGGTGCGGCATGCACTGAAAAACTTGATCGGCGAGTATCGAATATTCAAATATTCGGTCAAACCCAGTTTCAAATATTCGAATAGTAAATTATTCGAAAATGAACAGCCCTAGAATTAATCAGGCCATATAAGGCAGCGCAGGCGCACGATCAGAAATGGGCGGATTTGGGGGTTAGTATTTTATAGGAAATATCGTTCCACTGACCTGTTCAAAGTTGTGCGTTCTTGGATGTGGAAAAAACGAGAGAAAAACGGCGTTTGTTTTCAACCGTCGGGCGGCATTTGTCATCGTGCCCTCTTTTAAAATAAACCCAATTTTTGTATTGGGATTGTTTTCAATTGGTCACATAACATGTACAGAGGTTGAGGGCCGAGTGTAATGTCCAAGATCCACTGCATGCACTGGTTACAAATCATCGCTCTGGTACACTATGCATGCGCCCGTTTTCGGATTGTTAACCCATTTTAGACACAACATGGATTAACTACATTCGGTCAATAGAGGGCAGTTTTCCAACGATTGTTTGGCCGAACAATCGTTAGAACACAATATAAATTTCCACTTTTCTTTAAAAAACGACAGCACACCTGGTGCCATCATTTCACAGGATGATTCCGACTGCTATTAACTTGGTCTAGTAAGGTATTTCGTAATAATTAAGTTAAAATTTTTTTTTGAGGATTACCAATCATGTACACTGCCTTTAATAAATGACCTCTGAAAGTGGACTAGCTCAGGTAGAAAGTTTGTTTTTGCTGGTCATAAATCCAGACCGTATGTAAACATTATAGTGCCTTGAAGCATGGAGAGGCTTCCTCCATGCTTGAAGTAAATTAATTCCAAATGTAAGGACTCAATCTCTGCTTTACTGTTGGAAGGTATTGTGTTATACTACCCCTGCCCTTTTGGGAAATCATGTGGCATGATGTATACAGTTTTGTATTTAGTACAAGCTGTGTGATAGGTTTCTGGCTTTTGGTTAAGATGTATGTAACCTTTAGCATTCAACAACATTTTTGATTTTTTTGTCACACGTTCTGTTATTGTACAGGAATACGTACAGAAGTATACAGTGCAATATACAGAGGACTACACATGTAGGTTGTACCGCAGTCATCCTTGTCAAAAGTGCAGCGTACCATTTCATAGTTAAGATTTGTTATTAAAATCTTCACTTTGTATAGTAGAAATAAAACATTATTGAATGTCTAGGAAAAATGAATTTGAAACATGAATGTGACATGGAGAACCAGCAGGGTTTCTTTGTAAAAAATTTCTGAATTTTAAGGACTTCACCTCCTAATAAGGTTACGTAATGATCATGTAAATATTGGGGGGGGGGGGGGGTGCGATCAACCTCGGGTATTTTTTACTACAGTCATTTCAATCAGCTTCGGAAACATGTTTCTATTTTCCTCTCTTGCCGACAGCAAAGCCGGCTGACATTTAAACATGGAATCCATTAGATCCCACCACTGACAAAAAAAAAATTCTATTGACTGGGCATGCCACATTCTAAGGTAGTCTAGGAAATTACTCCACTGGTATTTTAAGGGGGCAACATAGCCCAAATTGTCTGGCTGCGGCTTCTTTGAACAGATCCCTTTAATGTTAAAAAAGTTGTGAAATCTGATACATTTTCCAGCATAGAATCGGCATATGATACTATTTACTTGCAAAAGGACTTTTTTTTGTGGAAATCCTTTTTTTGTGTGGATGATAGTGCGCCTTTAATAGTGCACCTTTAAGCTTAACCAAAGATTTGATTTCAAATAGCTGGTGTAGGATGGCCTGAACTTTGTGTGTTATAGAGGGGGATAGCTTTTGACATGAGACCAACAGACTAGAGTGCACCTTTAAGCTCCAATGATTCCATGTCATATAGTTGGTGTAGGCGGCCTGAACTGTGTGGTTTATAGAAAGAGATAGCTTTTCACAGGAGACCAGCAGAATTCCACCACAGGCGTTCAGTGTTGTGTGCACTGTTTGTTGCTAGCTGAGAGGAATGTGTGTACATGGAGGTGGAATCGACCAGCTAACTTGATAGTGTCTGGTTGCTTGTCTAGTGTGCGGGGGTTTGTCTGCGCCACCGATCCCTGGTCGGAAGTGGGTTAGGAGAACGTAGGGCTAAAGTTTTTGATCAGCCAGATCGGTGTGTCTTTTGGAGGTAGCATCTGGCGGTACAAGGCAGTGATTAGGCTCAGTCGATCAATCGATCGATCCAGCGGGCGGGCGGTACAAGCAGCAGAGGCTGGTTGTGTGTGTGCTTAGTGCCTGACAGCAGCTGGTGAACCAAAAGCCTGCAAGTTTTTGTTTTTTTTGACAGGTAGGTCCTGAGATATTGCATTTTGGATTTCATAAATCCACATGGTGTGGATGTATTTATGCTGCCGTGTCTGGCAGATTAGTGTTTGCTGTAGAACATTCTTGCTGACACATTCTGCTGAACAACTAATTAGGGAAGGCTCTCCTTGATGGACGAGATAAATGTGTTTGCTTGGTGTGATGATAATTTCCCAAAATCTGTCGCATTCATGTCCATGGGAGTGCTTTATGAGTTTGACTTAATGGATCGAGGGCATGATGAAGTGATGTGTGGTACTCATCATTTGGCAGAGGCCCTAACTTAAGTTGTAGAAACTGGTTCATACATTGTACAGCCGACTGTGAACTTCAGAGGTAAGTGACCTATCATCTATTGATGTTAGCCACGCCCCTTAGATATGCCTTTGGCATTTTGTACAGTCATTGTTTTTATCTTTGATTTGGACAATGTTTGACAATTGCATTCATGCAACTCTATACCTTGATAGGATATCAACCTTCATTTCCCCCAGTTTTTGCCTCATTTCCCCCCTTGACGTGTTCCCCTGATCTTTTTGTAGAAGCGCCTTCAACCGTAGAATAAATTGATCCCCCAGTGAAATTCTAGACCTGTGTTATGCTTGTGATCGTTTGCTTTGAACTGAGTTTGTGTGCAGTAATATTAACCAGTCAGCTACCCTTGGTATTTTTTTTGTATGAGACTGTCATATGTGACCCGCTCCGGAAAAGGGTATATTATGTCGCAAAATATGAAAAATTTGTTTTATTTATGTTTGGAAAGCCCACAATGTAGGCTTTCATTTGGTACATGATAGAGCTCCAAAGCCCTTTCCGTTCTGGAGATATCGCGTTTTTGCATATTAATTAGTTCTATGGAGTTCAAATTGCACAACAGAAAAAACAGGCTTTGAAATAGCTAGTTCTAATACACTGCAATGGAACAATGCACTCTAAAAAGGTTATTTTTTCACTTTATTCACTGAAATCAACATTGTTGTGCACCAAACCTGAAACTTTAGATAATTAAGATGTCATTAAAGACAAATAACAAAAAATGAATTTTGACGAAAAATTTCACCCTCTCAACGTTGAAAGGGCTATTACACGTAAATGCATAGCGCGACTTATATCACCTTTTTTCTGGAGCGGGTCACATATAGTGTTTACGCAGAATGTAATTTAGGTACATCAAGCATATACCTGGGCCCAATTTCATGGCTCTGCTAACCACAGCTTTCCGCGCTTACGATCACCATTTTGCGCTAACAGCGCTAGCGGAAAAATTCTGCGCTAACCCTGTAAGCACAGAATCCTTAGTTACGGGATGTACGCATGCTCAGGAGCCAAAATTCCCCGCTTGCCGTAAGCACAGAATTTTCTGCTACAGTAGCGGGGATTTTTTGCTAATGGTAAGCAGAGCCATGAAATTGGGCCCTGTTATTTCCGTGAAGTAAATTTGATAACATTAAATGATTCCTACCCTTTTAATGATGGCTAACTGTAATTTATACATTTTGAGCAAACACTTGAGTGTTTTTCTTTGATATCATTTTTAGGAACAAAACTGATATTGGCAAATTACTGGTGTTGATGTAGAACCTGATGTAAAGTCAGCGCATCGCGAGATCAAATGTTCAGAAATATGCACTTCATGTCGAGTTTCTTCCTCCCACATGCATGAACTTTGCTCTCTGTCAAGTTCAGCACCAAATACATGGCACTCATAAATTTGGCACGGTTAATGTTACAACATACCTGTGACATTAAGCCAACAGGTAATACATGTACATGCTGAAAAACCTTGTATATGATATCCAGGATATGTGACAGACGGTTGGTGGTCATGTTGCCATGGGAACTGACCCTTCAACAAATAAACTGGGTTTTGTGGTACCTGGGAACATAATAGATGGAATTGTGGAATTTTGAACCAAGACAACCTCGTAAATTCTGGTAGTTTGCTAGAAAGGGTCATTGAACCTTTTGTGGCAGTAGTTGTCCATGTTTGTACCATGTTACTAAGTTGTCGGTCATGTGAAAAATATTTTCTAGTTTTCTTGTAGATATCCTTATCTTTCAGTCAGGAAGTGCTGTTGAATTTATACAGAACTGACTTCCTGAAATTGAATAATTGTTTTTCCGTGTTTTTATGCTGCTTTCACACGAGGGGGCAGTAACACACATCGGTGATGAGTGGCAGGGGGGGGGGGGGTGTCTTTCACCGAGGACGCCTGTGTTTTCATGACGTACTTTTACATGACACATCGGTAGCCAACATCCCTCGTTTTGCGAAGCTTTTGCTTTGATAGTTTGATAAAAACCCAACATACAAAACTTGTATAAAAAAATTTAAAAAACGGTCTAATACTTCCTTTATGGTGACTGATGGTCTAGTGAAAAAAGACAATGACCTACCTTAAAATATTTGATTTCGAAAGTGAATATAAAAACTTGATCAAGTTATTAACCAGTTTGCGCCGGGATTATTTTTGCCGAAAATTTTTATTTTCCAAAAAGGCAAAATATAGCAGCCAACTTTTGATATACAGCCAAACGCCACAAATACTGATTTGCAAGAGTCATTTCAACAGTATTTGTACAATATTTCTTGCCGAAACCTCATATATTTCAATACTCCTGGTGCGCCCACCGGAGCGTAAATTGTAGAACAACAGGCTGTGCACAGCGGCCAAGTTCAATTTCAAGTTCAACACACGGTCCGCCTCCACAGACTCCTCGGACTTTGTGAGGGATTAACGTGTTGAGACGTCAGTCGAGGCAAGCTTGACGTTTTAACCCATCAGCTGTGCCCGTGTGTAAAAACAGCCAGATCGTGTTGTCCTTCGACACGAACTGGTAAACGCAAGTTTTATTTGGCTGACCTTTAGGATACAAAAGATCTGTGTTGTCTAAAGTTTACATGCCACACCTTGTCTGTTCAACTGTGTGTGGCACCCCATTATCATCTAACTGTCGATTTATCCCACTGTGGTTTGTGGTTAAATAATTGAGGGACATAAATCCCCAATATACAGGCCCAAGTGTTAGCATTGGTAAACTGTCAACAATACAAAATAATCGGGTTAATGTATAATATGCACTCTGATGACATACAAAAAAATCGTGTTGACATTGACTGTGGCGCTGGAGAACAACTTGTCAAAAAAACATGTGTATTACTATTAGAACTGTCTGTTTTGAAATAGTAGGACAGGACTGTGATTGGTGTTTTTGCAGTTTTTGTTTTTTGTTTTTTGGTTTTTTGGCTCCAAGCAGGATGTTAGTAATATAGAATAACTTTTAGATGAAAGTTTAAGCTCAATAGAATTGAGTAAACTCTTTAGTAAATTCTCAGAATACTTCAGAATATTCAATACAGGTCTAACTATACAGCGCTAGTAAGTTTCTAGTGGTGGGATATAAATCCGGGTTTGTTAACATTTGGTTTGAATTCCATTATTCGGTTTTAATTTTGGAAACCGCATATTCGTAGGCAACCTTAGTTAAGAAAACTTGAGCCTTCCATTTTTGTGTGACACAGGCTAAAGGAAACAATTGGAGCATCCTCTTATTTGCTCCATGGTCTCTGATTCACTTGCTAGTGTCTTGGTATACGAATCGCCTGCCCGTCCATGTTTTTTTCTTCAACATTACAGCTCTGGAGTGTTTTTGTAAAGGCCCAGTGGTCACTGAATCCTGCAAACTATATCCAGTCATTGGGAGGGCTTTACATGCGGCACCACGCTCATCACTTTTTGCTTTATTCACTTTTCACGTTATTCGGTTTGAATAAAATTAGGATAATCGGATTTTGAAATCTCCAATTTCTCCCACCGCTAAAAGTTTCCCTCCAAATGATTGATATTTTAAAATCATTTTTGTTTGATTTGAAGTGAAAAGGTGTGGTTCTGGACAAGTATGCGGAAACAACAATCCTGTCATGTTGGATTTTAAAAGCATAATTCATTTTGGAAGCATTTTTCACCTTTGTGTGAACATCTGTCGGAAACTTCTGTGAAAACCGCCATGATCATTATTTTCTTTGGATATGCATCTCTGAAAAAAGCAGCTATACAATGTCATGAATTCAATATTTATTTTGGCTCTTATTAAAAAGAAAAAAAACCACCCCAACAGAAACAAGGAGAATGGATCTGCACATCCAATGCTCATCAGTTATTCTATACCTTGGGTCCGGTTCTGCTGCCTACGGAAAAACACAAGCAATATTCTGCAGGATAGCGCGGCATACCATGGGATGCAGTAACCGTCTTGGCGTGCAAGCCTTGTATGGTATGTAGGGCTTGGGATGATGAGCAGACCCCGGGAAGCGATCTCTCAATTTCACTAAGACTGCTTAAGGTTGATATTCTCAAATTAAGAAATTAAAGGAATGTTAAAATACAGTTGACGTTATTGATCACAATTGTAAATTTGGTTGGAGAAGAGTTGGGCTCATCCTTACAATCACTCTCTCATCGGAGATCTTGCTACCCTTAGTCTGTTCTTCGTATATATTTTAATTGTAAATGTTCCTCCGGCTTGTCCGGACAAATTGCAGGAATGGAAAGACTTTAATATATTTTTTTTCAGCGCAAATTACTTCTAAAAGCTTTATGATGGTACAGTATACATTTAAAATGTATACTATAAAATGATTTTGCTGATTCAGTATTTGGCTTTGATATTATTATGATCCTACTCAGTTTCAAAAAAAAATTCCTTGGGACAGGGAGTGTTACAGACAGCATTGAACTAAGTTTGAGTAAGTTTGTTAAACTCCAAATGTTTTTGTTTACACGTTTAATCCGATTGCAGCCTTTTGGTACCTCTGCCACATTTGGCGAGACCGTTCAATAACAACCCCTCTCTTTCAGAAGCATTCCTGTCTTTTGTGCCCAAATCTTTTAAATCGGGTGAAATTACAGACTGTAATGAGAGCCACAACTGAGGGAGTTTCCAAACAGATTCGTTCAGATGGACACTGGGGGTATTCGGGGGGAAAGAAAATGTACACTAATCATGAAAGCAAGACCCACAGGCCTTGAAATGTAGAAGTATACACAGAACAGTAAACAAATTTTGTTATGCTCTGTTCATGGATTATTTTGATATTTTGTAAAATTAGAGTTTATATTTATGTTGTGCATTGGGAAATGTCTGCCGGGTACGGTCTTGTTTACAATTTCCATACCTGCACTTTTGTGGTTTTGTTAACTGATGTTCGTTTCTGCTTTCAGTAGTGCCAGGAAAACTTGAGTTTGCGTAAATATCTATTGGTTCTTATGGACATTCAGATGGTGGGGGTAGGATACGTTTTAGCAGTTACTGGACAGATCATAAAATAGATGAGCTGCCTGCCAATTAAAACCGGCATTTGTCTAAAACAAAAATTGGAATAGTTGGCAAATGCCTTGTCTGTCTGTCAGTCTGTTGGTGTATATTTTTATCAAGTTGCTTAACCACTCGTGCTTCTGCATACTTGTACCCAGGCAAGCAGCAAGCCAATCGAATGCCAATTGATTATTCATCCATATTCCTGGGTGTGCTTTAACATGTTTGACTACACTATTGTAGCATGGCTCACCAGGACTATCCTGCTAAATCCAACAGAGTCCAACGGCGACTCATGTTATGAGTTTCCTGCTCAATCCAACGCAGTCCAACACAGTCCAACATGTCAAGTTGCTGGGTAACTAAATATGAAAAAAATGACTTGCCGGCTAAATCCAACAGTATCCAACTGTGACTTATTTTTCTGTTCCCTGCTGAATCCAACAGGATTGTAACACTTATGAGTTAGCTGCTCAATCCAACAGGGTCCATCGGAAATATCAAATGGTTGGATCCTGTTGGATTCAGCAGGGTTAGGGTTTAAAGGTAGTGTACATGATTGGTCATTGATGCAATTTTCAGGAATGGACGGATTTGGGGGTTAGTATTTTATAGGAAATATCGTTCCACTGACCTGTTAAAAGTTTTGCATTGTTGGATGGCGAAAAAAATTAGAGAAAAACGGCGCTCGTTTTTAACCGTCGAGCGGATGATAGCCTTTAGTCAAGGCACGCTTGGCTACATTGACGCGTGGCGCACCAAGAATACCAGCATGTCCGGGGCGCGCCACTCATCCGGGTAGCCACGCGCGTCTTGACTAAAGGCTACAGGGCAGTTTTCCAACGATTTCCAGCTGGAAATCGTTGGAAAATGATATAAATTTTCACTCTTTTTGACAAAGACAGCACACCTGGTGCTACCATTTCACAGGATGATTGAGACTACTGTTAACTTAGTCTAGTAAGGTATTTCGTAATAATTCAGTAAAAAATATTGGAGGATTACTTTAAGGGTTTAATTTTGATTTTGATGCAGGTTAAGATTCTCAGCCTTCTCCCTGTTGAAAAGTGCCAATGAGTTTGAAATGTTGCAACTGTCCAAAAATGAAAAGTGTCAATTGATGTCAATTTTTCCTATACTGTCACTTCCCAGGTTGCATAAAATGGGGTGTGATCCCTGAGTTTACAACATTATGGGCTCATCTGACTTCTGACTAGCTCTCCTTGAACATAGATATTGATGAAATTGGGAGGCCTCCAACATGGGGCAAGATTGGTTAGAGTGGTTATAGCTCAGTTGGTAGAGTGCCAGTACAGTAATCTGGGCATTGGAGGTTCACGTCCTGCTCATTGTCAATTTTCTCTGTTCATTCGCTGTCTTGCTTTCCGGTCCCTTGTCTGTCGCATCCATTGCCGCCCACCTCCTTTGTGTCAAGTAACTTGGCATGACAACATGCTGACAGATTCTATCAGCATTCTTGTCGTTCGCCTTAGCCTCTAATCAAGATGTTACATTGCTGCTGCCACTTACCGAGATGTGACATGTTATGTCCTCTGCCCATAGCACAGCTGTCTGACAATAATCTCTGTATAAGAACGGAGACCACCAACCATGGCCAGACTACAGCTTGAAGATGCCAGCTTAAAAAGTTGTTTCAAGAGTGACCTTGAAATCTATGACAGCATTCTTTAATCTTCCATGTGACTGTCTTTAGTCTGCAGTGTGCCAAAGTTAACACCTTCATACACAAAAAAGACATGGTTCTGCAATTTAAAAATCCATTAAAAAGGAAGCATGCTTTTGACATTGTACTGTCAGTATTTGTGTCAAGCATTTAATTCATTATCTAGCAGCATATTTCCCATCATCTTTCTTACCATCTTTCCTGCTTCAAGAGGAATATTAATTCCTACCTCTTGTATCTTTGATTCTTTTTTTTTTTTTGTAGCTCCGTATCTCGAGTAGGTTTTAGCCTTGTTCGGGCAAACTTGTATAAACAAAAAAAACCAATTGTTTTTAGAGTGAACAAAGAAAATTGACTGGCAGGATTTGAACCTGTGACCCTCAGAATACCATACCAATGGACTACCATCCTTCTCCATGGTGGCGATCTCCCAATTTGTTAATAACTTTGTTAAAAGGAGGCTTTAATCGGAAATCATTAACCCTCCTACTGTTATAACTATCATAACCTATCAAAAAACCTAAGCCCTTACTCTCCAACAGCTTGTGTGTTTCAACCTGAAACTCGATAGGTTTGGATAGGTAGGGTAGTTGGCTCCATTTTGGCATCGAGAGAGGGAGGGTTAACCGATATAATGTGGTATAGCTAGGGATCATACCCCATTTTTACGATGGAAGGTGGAAAGTTGCATGGTAGGGATCACTCAGTGAGGATACAACTCTTTATCACATAATATCAAATAAATCAGAAGGTAAACCATGTTGGGTGGTTTAATAAATTTTTAAAGTAAAAAAAAGAAAAAGAGACAAGATTGGTCCTTGAGCCTGCAACCTCCAGCATTCTACCAACTGGGTATCGTACCATGTTTGGCAAACTCCCATGTACTCCTGCTCTAAAACATTTTAAAAAAAATATTGCTAAAATATCTGCTGTTCTACTATTTGAGTTGTCTTAATAGATATCCAAAAGTAGGTCCCACCCTACCTGATATCAATATATTTACACAAAGCTCTTTTTCAATTGTGCAGTTGTCAAACCTTCGGGGAAATACTTCCCTGCCAACAAAATCACACCTCGAAAGCCTACATTTGTTTGATTAAAACACTGCAGGATAAGCCACTTTACCAGCCCTCGCATTATAAATCTGATAAAAATCTTTTTTCCCTCCGGCCCTCGGAGCTGCGACCACCTCCATTGCACTTTTTGAAAGACTTCAGATTGGGTTGTCTGGCGAATTAAAAATAAAATTGAGTGCTTAAGTAAATACTTGTAATGTATGCTCGTGCAACTTGGAACTGTGAGGCTCTAAATTTGTCAAAGGAGGCAATTTATTGGTGCGAAAAATGCGTTATTGATGGCAAGTTGTTCAAGTGAAATGACACGGTTACATTTATTGTGTTATACAGACATTGACAAGGAGTAACGCGAATCACATATTTCTGTTTACAATATTAAAAGAAGTTTGATAGAAAAGTGAAGATTGAGTGTGATCTTATGGTATTTATTACCAGTTTGTGTGGTGCTTTGTATAATTGCAGTCAAAAATGTACTTACATTGCAGTCCTACAAACAAATTTCAATTCATACAAAAGCTATAAATCAAATCCAAATGATTATACATGCTGCAGGAAGAACTTTGAAAAATGATATGCTGAAAATTTACAATTGAAAATGTGCAAGGAAATGGATTAGTTAAACAAATGAAGGAACATTTTATTGTAAAATATTTTGTAAACTTTGACCACAATTGCATGCAATGCAGACACCTTAAAATAGCATAGTGCTCAGCTGAAGTAAAGATTTATACAGATACATTTTGTAGATACGCTGTTTGATATAACTGAAAAAATATCAATTTCTGTCTTGTTGCACTATCCATCTTGCAAAGTCTCAAATCACATTGAAACAAAGATAAAATACATGAGGAAATCTGAGGGAATCTTTCGTTTAATTGAAATCACCCAATACAAGGCTGAAAGCCACTCTAGGTAATTAAGGGCGACGATCAGAGGTGGTAGAGTTGGCGACATTTTGAATTGACAACCCTATCACTCGTACAGTTTTCCTGGGTCCAGATCTAAATAGAGGATAAATCTCCAATAGATGCCAAAGAAATTATCCCAATTTTCAGACCTTCAGACCCAGGCAGGGTAACTTCCACCGTTAGTGAGACCAAGTCACCTTCCCCATATTCCATACAGTGGAGGTAAACTTTGTGAGAAATGTGTGTTGCTTTGCATACATTTTCTACAGTAGATGGTCTTCTGTAGTTTCTTTCAAAGTGTATTGGAAATTAAAATTATCTTTAACTTGATTTCATCTTTTGGTTATATTCAAAAAGTGTCTTTAAAAACACATATAGATCAATGCAGTTGTCAAAATGCATTAAGAAAAATAAAGCTGTTTTGATATCAGTATGAACAGCTATTTTTTATTATTTCTGTACTGTTTTTTTAAATACTCATTAACTTTTTTTCTCATCAATGTATGTGCCTAACAGAGTACGAAGCCATGTGTAACCCCTGACCTATTATAGAAATGTACAAGTTGATTTAAAAACCGAAGAGTGAAATTCTCACCGGCTTCAGACAGCATCGGAATGCCAAGTGCTAGAGAAATACCAGGGGTTCACTCGTGGGTCGGTACTTATAGACGGCTGGGTCGGTAGAAAGACCCGGTCAAACAAACATCAATATTAAAAACAACATCATGTGGGAGTTGGTATAATGAGAACGCTATCTTCCTTTGAAGCTTTATCTGTCATCAGAAGAGCATTACTGCCTGCACCTGGGATCATTAAAGGCATTTTTATAATCAGAGATTGTTTGCTCTTTCTCTCATTAAACTTGGGTGATTCTGTTCGTTACTGGTCACAATGTGAACCCCTGTGATGTGATTTTCTATTCAGTGTGATTTTGGCAATAAGTGTCCAAAATCACAACCTACTCCATAATTTTTTTTGTAAAATTGTTATGGTCCTTGAGTCATGGTTGGACTTTGTGAGTCCGGACTCGGCTGAGTCCATTATGATAAGGCCATTACGATATTCAAAAGCCATTACGATATTTAAAAGCCATTACGATATTTAAAAGCCATTACGATATTTAAAAGCCATTACGATAAGGCCATTACAATATTTAAAAAGCATTTTAGAATCCACTTTTAAGTCAACATTTGAGCCAAGCCTCTTGTCAAGTCCAGACTCCATTTCGTTGTTTGAGTATCGGACTCCTAGTGGACTTAATTCCATTTTTTCACTGTTTTGGCATCGGACTCGGATTGGGACTCGACTACAGCCCTGCAACGTAGTGCATCTGGAGCTGTTGATGACAGCAGCAATATATACATGTATAAGCTAATGTTTACGTTCAACTGTGGTCCTTCTGTCCCAGAATGCCTCCAGCCCAATTATCAGCTTTCTGCCTTCACAATCCATTTAATGTCATCCCGTAGGGTTTACATGTGCAGAATGTAGACGCAATCTGCATTTTAAACTGAATTACTGCTATGTTGGCCATTTCAGGGGGAGCATTGCTTTCAAAATGTTGTTTCCTCCGAAACCAGTCACAGGGATATATGCAGAAGTAAGAATCTACATTATTGGCCCCTTTCTTGCCATGAAAAAGAAAAACATAATTCATACATGTACTTTTGATTTGCATCTTACTCCTTTCAAAGGAATAACTCCTTTCAAATCTATTTAACTTATCCTGGTTCCTGTGGTTTTTTCCCCAATGTTTTCTGTACTGCCCCACCCCTGTCTATCACGTTCCTCTGCCCACCTTTTCCTGTTTTCCATTTTCTGACATTTTCCCGTCTGTCATTTCCTGACATTTTCCCGTCTGTCTTGAAATAACAATGTTCCCCGCCCCCACTTCATTTTTGTCATCACTTTTTTTTCTCTTTAGTTTGCTTCTGTGCAGTTAAAGCATTTTTGCCTTTGATGGTAATCTCTCATTACTTGAGCTATGTTTATTTAATCTGTATTATTTTCAAAGAAATGTCTACAATTTGACCTTTTGCCTCTCTAAACCATGAATGCTAACCTGGAATTTAAATCTCAGTAATTACTTTTTTGTGTGCTCTGAAATTTGACACAGTTAGTCACCAAGAATGAAATCTAAAGATTCATTTCTTTTGTTAATTCAGTGTGATATTTTTTTCACATTACAAAGAATGTACTTATCGAAATGCAAAAACCAATAGTTGTTCCCCCAAACACTTTTTACAGTATGTGACTATTTACGGTGAACACGAGGACGTCATGAAAAACAATCATATAAATCATTTATTGAATCACTCCATCAATGTTTTTCCTTGCCCGGCCTACTTATCTTTTCCTCTTTGGCCTGGGGCGTGAAACGCTCTTTTCTGCTCGTGTGCCAGCGTGCCCTTTAGATCCGCAATAATGAAATTTTCATCTTCCAAATTGCCTCCAACAAAGAACGGTTCTTCTTCATAATCCTGTCTTACTCGTCCGCTGTTCATAGATACGATCGCCGCAAACTAAACGTGTTTCTCGGGCAGAGCCAACAGACGGCTCTCCAATTTCTTAAGTTTTTGTAGCCCGGGGCATCGCGCATGATCATCGCTATAGTAGTTGTTTTTCCATATGCCAACTTGCCATCATCGGCAGAGAAGATAATATAGTTTTTTCCCGTAATTCTTTGTTCCTTTTTAATTTGGCGCCAGACTGGCTTACCTCACTGCTTCTCTCATTTGAGGGAAGATTTCTTTGTGTAACTAAGTGGCAAATTTTTTTCACTCTGAAGGCATTCTACATTTTCACTTGAACAGAGTTGTTTACCGATAAATATTGAAGGTAGCATTTTAAGGACTAACTAAAATTTTAAATATGGCATAAGCTTTGGTAGATACAGCTACTTCATCAGATGCATTGCACTAAAGTGCCAGTCTTTAAAGTGCCAGTCTTTAAAGTGCCAGTCTTTAAAGTGCCAGTCTTTAAAGAGTCTTTAAAGTGCCAGTCTTTAAAGTGCTACCTTCAATATTTATCCATTTTCATTTTGCATTGAAAGACAATAATTAGGGCTGTTCCAGTTATACCGAATATTCAAATATTTAATAGTTAACCGAATATTCGTATACATTTTGCCGGATCGAATATTCAACAAAAAAAATGAATAAATATCCACGTACAGATACGACTCTGATGCTATTTTAATAGAAACATTACGGCGCTTAGCAATGTTAAATGCTGCATTTTTGTCGACAGTAACTTTTTGTGGATGGAGGTTTATTGTTCCCGTCTGTAAAACTCTTGACATAAGATTATTACTTTAAAAATGCAGGCTGGAGCTTGGGGCATGCAAAAAAAGTCGCATGGTCGGGCGGTCCATAATATCGAAAAACACCAGGGGTGCATTTTGGCAGTCATAACCGAAAACTGGTTCTGTTGTTTCTCTTTGTTTTATCATTTTGGAAATTTGGGGATTTCTTTATGATGCGTAATTTTCGCCTATTTAAAATTCCCAAAGAAATTCACTATTACAAGAAGCAACCGAACCAATTCTTGGTTTTGACTGTTTGTTGCCGCCAAAATGCACCTCAGTGTGCTTTGCGTGCATCTTTTTACCGCCGCGGCATATGCAGTTGAATATGACGTGTGAAAATCTTGATCGGCGAGTATCGAATATTCGGTCAAACCTGGTTTCGAATAATCGAATACTAAATTATTAAAAAATGAACAGCCCTAACAATAATAATCCATCCAACAATAGAGTACCGAAGTCTGACGTCAGTTGCCGCGGCAACTGGTTCCAAACACATGCAGTTTAGAATGTATTCTGGTTCCAAACATTGCATTGATTGACGTCATCACTTCGGCACTCTATACAGCTTGGAAACATGAGTCTTGATTCTTAATCTCTAGTTGTGAAAGAGACTGCCAATCCTACAGATACTGGTAGATGTTGTAAGAGGCCAAGACATTGTGGTATGCTGTTATTTATTTGGCATTTGGCCCAGATAGCTCACAAAAGACTTTCAACATTGTTTCCGGTGGGGTCACTTGGCAGGAGATGAAGGTTATTATGGTTTTAGATGCGGAAGGAAAACCTCAGAGAACACTTCTGAAGAAAACTCAAAAAATCAGGCAGGGACTAACAACCCAATATGGCCCAGGCGGGATTCGAACCTGGGTCACAGCAAAGTACCAAAATGCCTACCTGACCCCCATATCTTCATTTGCCTATTAAAATCTTCTCCACATTATGCCTTTTCACACTAGCGTTTTCACCCCGAGTTCAACCCTGCGTCGTTTCACACTCATTTCGCGCAAACCTACCTCAGCCAGTTGGGGTTGGGCATGAGCGTTTCGCACTAGTTTGTATTTCATCGACCCCCCAGATGGCCAGTAAATTCATAACTTCCTCCTCACTGAAAATAATTCCTGAGATTCCGGGAACACAATGATTAACACAAAAGAGGGGGAGGGCGGGCGATCCCTCTGCCACATATCGTGCTTCATATGGCACTGCGCTTTCGGCCAAACTGTACAATTAACAACAGCGCACTTTGACATGACCTTTAATAGGAATCCTTTTGTAAATTACGTCGGGACCACCAGTTTCTCAACCCGGGTTGTACGAAACCCCGCACGTGGGGTGAGAATGTGCGATGTTTCACACTAGCCATTTCGCCCCGGGGCCACCCCCGAGATCGGTCTCGCCCCGGGTTGAAAAATCTCACCCCTGGCCTGGAGCAGGGGTGAGTTCGCCCTGGGGCGAGACCAATCTTGGGGGTGGCCCCGGAGCGAAAATGGCTAGTGTGAAACGTCGCACATTCTCACCCCCACGTCGCCCTGGGGCCACCCCTGAGATTTTGTCTAGTGCGAAAAGGCCTAATGTGGTCACTGCCAGAACACAAGCACCTGATGTATTTGCATTGCATACTGTCTATGATAAAATATTTGATTGTAAATAATAAATTGCAGCAGTTGAGTGCAACTTTGTCAAAGTGGTAACTTGCAAGTAGTAGCCGCAATTAATGTGTTTTTTTAAGACAAGTCAAGTTCTTGATAAATTTTTGATCATTCAACAAAAACAAAAACACTTTTGAAGCAAATTTGTGACTAAGAATTATTAACAAAAAAGAAAACCTGAACTGGAATGTGCCACGACTATAATGGAATGAAGTCTGAGCTCAAGACTGAAATTCTGGATTCCATTTGGTTGCTGTTCCTAATTATTTTGCCAAGGAATTTTTTATACATTCCATCATATCCTGTATACATTCTGCAGGATTTTGTAGCACTCATATTAACTGACATTCAGTCGTGCCATAAAACAAAATCCCAAGATCTGTCATCGCTCGGCAACAGATCATATCAGTTTTTTATTTCTGGAATAAAGACGAGTTTATTGTACTGCCAAGGTGTTAAAATGTTAATAACCCATCCATCAGCGTGATCGTAACCAGTTCAAAATGGTGGGGAGGTTATTAACATGCAGTCAAGGATTTCATAATTTTACAGCAGAGAGGAATGAGGCTTGGCAGTGCCTAGCCTTGCTGTTTATAGGCCAGCGGGATTAATTTAAGGACCAGACTGGTGCTCAGTCTAGATAGCCTTGGCTGTTAACAGTGGGGTTCTTTAAAGAAGCTATCTGGTTGTGCCGGATTTGTCTTTAAAGCTGCCGGAGATGATGGTAACTTTTCTAACTTCAAGTTAAGTGTGATCGGCCCGGAAAACCTTACTCTCAGTTACTTGGCCAATAGTTACTTTTATTGATGAAACTCTAATCTTAATTGTTTCTGTATAGTTTGTCATTGTTTCGTTTGCCGTTGCTTGGCCTGGGAAAACTTTTGATAATGACACAGGCCCCTGTAGTTGTCATATCTTATAACTAATTAAGAATTATGTCGGCACCTTCTGCTTTTATAGAAGACAATCAGCCTTGAAGTCTCCATCATCCAAACTGGACAAATTAATAAATACCCTTGTTAGAGTTCAAAATTAACCTTCTGAATGCTGTATCCATATTTGTTCTATGCAAGTATAACACCATCCAAGGGAACTTATTCAAGGCAGACCCCCTGGGTAGGGTAGGGTGCCCAATTAGTCCTGGTGTGTAGCTTACTGACCAAATTGTTCCCGAGGACTATGTCACAACCGATTGTACAGGCCATGCTAGTTCCTAAGGTGTCTACAGTAATGCTTTTTCCCCTAGGTTCAGGCCCCCCCCTTAAAGAAATTTGACTCTAGTCAACCACTGAGAAAATCAGGCCCATACCCCATCCCCAAGGTGCCCCCGCTTCCCACTGGAGAATGCAGTCGTACTTAAATAAGTTAAGCCCACTGTAAGAAGTGGCCCCCAAGGCCACTTAAATAAAATTGGTGATCGTCCCCGCCGGCCCACACGAAAACAAAAACGCCCCCATTTTTATTATGCAAAAAACAAAACAAAAACAGCCTTTTCAACGATTTTTTTCAGTCTAATTTCGCGCTGTTCTGCACCGCAAGTGCAGTTCGTGTTGCGCAAGCGTCGCGTACCATGCCACGGTAGATTGGTCCCCTATCCGTATGTACGTGCATTGTGCCATCTGCTTGAACCCTATAAGGCCGTTTCCGAAACGGGCTACCAGAGCTGTGGCTACCTCTATTGTCAGTGTGTCCCCCACGTATTTCCAATGGAGCGAAGACCTAGCTCCAGACAACAGATTCGGATGCAGTCTAAAACATGACTTGATGACCTTTCGATCGTATAATTCCCAGGTCAGGTCACATTTTGCCATGTCAACAAAACTCAATTGGATATAAGAAAGAAAAAAACCGCCCACCCACCCCAAGATTTTTTGGAAAAAAGGACGCACACCATCTTTCTTTTTTTATGTGGCCCAAGAACAAAATGGTTGTACCCGAGGTGCCCTCTGCACATTGAACCCTAGTGACGTCACTGTGATAAAACTGTTAAGTGTTCTTTTAAAACTAGTCTGGGAGATGTGATGATGGAATCATTACGTGTTGGACCAACCTTGCTCGTGATCATGTAATTCATTGATGGCTTCGGCATCACCAGTCTTATGCAATCATAGTTATTGCTGGATTAGTTGTTAAAGTAATGTCAAATTCTTTCTTATGATTTCTGTGTGTATGGGAATTTTGTTAAGGAAGTTGTCTTTTTGCTGTCAACTTATAACTGTGCCTGTTCAGACGTGAGATTTCTCAGAATTTTTCCCTGATTTCAGGATTTTTTGTGTGAGATGTTTTCCAGATTTCTGGAAGCTTTTTTGGTCCATAAATTGTTTTTATCATTCCAAAATGACCTCTGCAACCTGAAACAGTCTTTTCGTTCTGATAACTCTATTTTTGGAATATCGGTGCAGTTTTCTTGTCTATTTTTCAGCAGTGCCACATTAAAATCAAATGCCTCAGAATGTTTCGTGTTTTTTTTCCCCGACAAAGTTCACTCCTGGCCTGTTACCCATCCCTTTGACATAAAGTTCATGTGATACTAATCCTCCCTTGTTGGTTTGATCCCTCACCCCTTCTAATCTCCTAATTCCCCTTATGTCCTGATGTTCTAGACACTGTATTTCCAGACACTGTTTTTGTGTCATTTAGCCATTGAGAATAATCCTACCAGGATGGAATTGTCATCAGGCCCTTCCAACTTTCATCATATTACTAGTTTTTCTGTTAGAAATTTCTCCACAAAAAATCAAGAGCGGAGTTTGACTTGATCACCAGGTCAGCAATCGATCTTTCTCCGTCCCGCTCTCATCACTGCGACTAACGATTGCTGCACTGTGCTGTGCGTGGTACATGCCTGGACCAGGGAGGTTGACTATATTTGGCCGTGTGCCCGGGCCCACGCTGTGCATACAGCATAGTTGGTGTTTAGTGTTCCGAGCGGGAGTTGGACGAGTTATATTTTTCTGTCTTGGCTCACTTCGTTTGTCAGGTCATAGTCATCGTCTGCGCTCACTGGCCGTGTGTGATTGAGACGGGTTGGGATGAGGGGAATGTCAAGACTGCCAGTGACTTGACTGGTGTAAAACGGGTCACTGGAAATGATGTTTCTCCTGCTATAACAAGAAAAATAAAATGTCTCGTTTCAAAGTCGTCATTTTTTTCCTCTAAGAATTTGTAATATGCCAGAGGGGATAATATACTGCTAGTCTGCGCTATGTACAAACTGAATGCGAGCTTAAATGACCTAAAATATAGGGGTGAGATTTCCCAGGGCATCTTCCAGATTTCCGGAATATTTTATGGGTCCTTAAATTGTTTTTATCACATTAAGTGACCTTTCCAACTTTTTTTTTTTATTCTGATGACCCAAATTTTTTGGGGTGCAATTTTAAAACATATGCTTTGGCAGAAAATGCAGTTTTCTTGTGCAATGCCATACAAATAAACTGAATATTTATAGTCTCTGAATATTTTTGTTGTGGATTTTTCATTTTCCTCAAATCTCATCTCTGTATGGATGTCAAAAGTTAGTATGACCTAATATTTCATCTTTAAAGGCTGAGAATAAAGCCTGGATTCTCTAAGAAAGATTCTGCCAGGATTGAAACGTCAGGCCTCGTTATCTTTTATCAATTTGAAATTTTCGTACCGGAATCCTGACTTTTTGGATAGTTTGAGGGCGTAGCATGCTCTCGGAATATGAAGGATGTTTCTCTGTTGCAAGCTATACATTTTCTCCAAAAATTCATGCAGTGGAGTTGTATGCATTATATTTGCACTGACTTAACGAAGAAACATCAGTAGACACAGAAATGTCTTGATTTCTTTGGTTAACTTTTCCAGGCTGTTCGAAGCATTAAAACAGTAAAAACATTGAAACTAAATTTCATGCATCTTTGATACATAACTCGTCTTTAATGCCGCACATATTTAAAATGGAGTCAATAATATAAATAGATTTTCCACCATCTGTACATGTGTTAAGCATATGGAGCCACTCGGTCTAATTGGATTTACCCAGGCAAATAAGAGCAATGCAAATCAAGGCGGTTAATATGTGCAGCCATTCCAAGGGTGTTTGTACTTTTGTACAAGCTAAAGAGCTTCCTGAAATATCTGGGGATGTCCTGGATTTTTCATTCCGTACCATTTCCATCCTAGGGGGAAAACATTACGCTCATTCGGTTTGTAGCAAACTGGAAAAATTAACACTGCAAGTGCTAATTAGGCCGCACCTATATTGCTTGTAATTCTCGTAGATTTGTTAAGTAGAAGATTATGAAAGACATGATTGTAGTTGCATTTCAAAGACATTTTTGTGAGTAAATTCTTTCCCTTCATGTTGATAGATGCAACAAAACAAATCTGAAATCTTTAGGAAGAATTTATAATTAAAAATTTACATCTGTTGATGAACAATGAAGTTGTTTTTTAAATTCGAATTACTTGTCTAAGGCTGTGTTACTTCAGTTGGCAGATATGAAGTGGAAATCCAAAGCAATTAGTTATTGAGTCAAAAGTTTGCAGTACATGTAAGTGAGGTTTCTTCTGAAGAAAAACAACTTTATTGGAATGAGAACACCCACGCAGGCAAAAGTACCAAGGTTATGTTTTTACTTTGCTCCTCTGATATTCAGTCAGTATTAAACTACAGGAAGGATATATAGGTGTACACCGGTTAAACAATCACATGAAAATAACCCCGTTGAGATTCTATTCCAACCTTGGTGAAAAATAAAAAAGGTTGTTGTGTCTGAAATTAGGAAGTGGGGTCAGCTTCCCAGGCAGGTAACAATTTCCTCTCGTCTTCCGGTATCAGTCTCTCCGAAAGTCAGGAATGTGGGTGAATGCACAATCAGCGTCAAAACACGGGTTCCCGAGCCTTGTAAAAAATGTTAAGCTGAACAGTCTGTGTTTGTCCACTTTCTTTTCCTGGCTGTTTTTGGGTTGGTGGGGTTCGAGAAAGTTGTCCGACATGGATGAGGTCAGGATGTCCAACCATTTGTGTATATATTTATTTGGTATGTTGGGTGGACAGATTGCCACTATCAAATTAAAGTGGATGTGTATTACTTGGATTGGAAGAAAACCAGGAGATCATTTTAACCAGTTTGCGTCGGAGGACGTGTTCACACGATCTGGCTGTTTTTATACAAGGGCACGGCTGACGGGTTAAAATGTCAAGCTTGCCTCGACTCACCTCCGGGTGACGTCTCAACACGCTAATCCCTCATTTGTTTTGTGTACACACACACAAAGTCCGAGAAGTCTGTGGAGGCGGGCCGTGTGTTGAACTTGAACTTGGCCGCTGTGCACGGCCTGTTGTTCTACAATTTACGCTGCGGTGGGCGCACCCGAAGTATTGAAATATATGAGGTTTCGGCAAGAAATATTGTACAAATACTGTTGGCATGACTCTTGCAAATCATTATTTGTGGCGTTTGGCTGTATAATAGAAGTTGGCTGCTATATTTTGCCTTTTTTGAAAATAGAAATTTTCGGCAAAAATAATCCCGGCGCGAACTGGTTAAGGGGAAACTGTTTGATGAACTCTTGATTGGAGTTTTGGGAGTTTTTAATTGGAGGGGCTGGGGAGAAATTTGGCCCCTTAAATTTGTAGATTTCTCACAAGGGCCACAGTTTTAAAATTTGTCTTGCCCAACAAACTCGAACAACCAAGCCAAATCTCAAAGCAAAACTGCTTTGAAAATGATAACAAAAGTTTTCCTCAAACTGAAAGCAAACTTTTATTGCCATTTAATAACTAGGAGCAAAATCTAATCTAACCAAAACCCAAATCCAGACCAATGCAACTCAGAATATTGCCTGCGCTGGCCTGATCACATTGTGCATGCTTTAAACAAGTTTTTTTCACACATTGTTTTGAGACCTATGCAGTTGAGAGCCACATATTGAAATGATCCTTTTTTCTTTTCTTTTTAACAGATGTTCTGCAGATTGGGTTTAACTATTTCTTTTATGGGTGTTTTTTTTCTTTAGAGGAAAATCAAGCAAAAGCTATTGGTCTATTTATTTGCCATAAACTGAAAAGAATCTGAAATATTTAAAGTCAGGTTTCATTTTGGTGTTTAGTTTAGTATCTTAAGCCGTGTCCGCATTGGACGTTTTTTTTTGTGTAAAACGTACGGAGACTGTTGTCAACTTGACCAAATTAAGTCCTGTGAGGACAGCCGGTAAACTTTCCAAATTGTCAAGTGTCCATCTTCGGTTGTCTGTTCGGTGCAGCGGAAGAGTTATGTGGCCAGTTTTACATCGCTGAAAGTCCAGTGCGGACAGCCACTGTAATGTAAAACATGCATTTTGTCACTGCAAAGTTTACTTGACTTTCCACGAGCTGTGCAATCCAAGTGCAGACGCACGGAAGAATAACCACAGTGGAATGTTAACAATCACGCACGTTAACTTTTGACAATAGTTAGTCCAATGCGAACGCTGCTTTAGAGAGTTGTGTGTACAATGACTATTTTTTGGTAAAAGCTGTATTTACCATTGATTTGATGTCTACACAACTTAATATTTGGGGAACTTTTACCTCTGTAATCACAACAAGCACAGGCAATGGTGACCATGCATGAATGGGCCCCTGCAGCCACTTTCTGTGCTGATGCAAACAATCCTTGTCCTCTGTCAGGTCCAAGGTCGGCCATCTTGTTATTTTCTGGGTCATCCTCTGAAGCAGAGGTGGAGGGCAACACCCACAAAAACTGCCCACAAAAATGTGTCTGATTCCATCTAGCTGATATATCCTGCCAGTGCCATGCCATGAATCAGTTTCATAAAAACAGGAGGACCTTGCTGTAAAAAGAGAAGAAGAATAAAGTTGCTTAGCATAGTTACATTGCTAAGTTAAACTTTGCCATGTTTTGTGTGCATAGATTCTGGGAAACTGGTTCCCTGTCCCTACTACAGCAATTTATAGACGTTAGGGAATTATCAGGTCAGGGAACTGGACTATTTCCAATTGATACAAAAATTCCACTTTTCTTGAAAATGACAGCACGCCAGGTGCCATGATTTCACAGGATGCTTGAGACTATTATTTACTTACAGTCAAGTAAAGTATTTCATAATAATTTGGTAGTTTCGTTTTTTTATGTTTGCAAATGTTGTATAAAACTACCTTTAAACCAAGCCTAGAAAACTTTACCTGCCAACATTAATGTTTAGTTGGTGAACTTTGAATGCAACCCATTTCGATCACAGCGTTCCTGTTTTTGTCAATGCTTTTGTCAAGAGCCTCAATATTACAAGGTCATAGTCACAGGTCCTTGTGCTTCACTGTAAAAAAAAAATCCAAAACAAAAACAAGAATGAGAATCAGATTTGTGTACAAACAAAGTGTGTACTCAAACGAGGAGACACACTCACACTAAAGTAAACCACCTATGTGGCATGCTCACACTACATCAAGGTTGTACCAGATGATCAGTTCTATGACTTCTGGTATTTGAATTTGGAAAACAAATCAAAAATCCTTGGTAGTAGTAGCCTGCCTGATTTTGTAGCCGAGCCTAGCATGTCTTTCAAAGCTTTGAGCACATGGTGAAACCATTTGCCTGTAACTCAATGCACTGATTTGAACCCTCTGGAAATCTAGCGGTCTTATTCATGTGGTTGGCATGAAAAAAACATTCATTTTCATTCGCCTGTGATTGTATCAGTTGGTAACCCGATTAAGGGGGTTCTTGTGTAAGATTACATTCTTTTATTGATATCGCTGGGAGCTGTTTGTAGCGAAGAAATTTGGCTCCAAGTTTGCCCGGTTAAGTCTGTTTGATTTGGGGGGAGGATGTTGTTAAGATGATAAGGGATTGTGTTAGTAATTGATATTGATCAACATTTGTAACTGGATGGTCAAAGTTATTTTTACCCCGGATTGGCGGGCTGATAACTCAGTCTTGGTTCTATTCACTTCTAGTCCGATCTTTTAAGGAGATGAAATAATCTTTTTGGGAAGATGACTACTTTCAGATGCCGTATTTTGCAACATACCTTTAATGTAGGGATGTGCATTTATGGATAGTACAGGAATTGTGTATCCGATTGAAAAAAAACAAACCCAAAACATGGGTACCTAAGTACCTGATAAAGAAAGCCAATCCCAAAAATTAAATCTCGGAAATTGCTGTTCATGTTGTTCGTAAAGATCTGCATGCTAATACTATTACATCAGTGCATCAATGCAGCAAGATGCAAGTGTGTACAGTGTAAATTACCTTTTTGCAAGCGTCATTTTGAAAATTCAAACAAAAACTTTATTTTTCATTGTCTAAGAAATTGCTAAGTTATCTTTTAATTCGGTTACGGGTACTCGATTCCATAATCTGGAACCGGTTCCTGACATTAGCGGCGGGTACTTGGGTACCCGGTTTGGATCCACAACCCTACTTTAATGTAGTGCAAATTAAATTGCCGGAAAATGCACGCTAATGCAAAAGTGCAGTAAAAGGTTACATCTGTCTCCCCATAGCCTGGAGGTGTGAATGTGTGTCAGTATTGCAAATATGGCTGTTTACTCACTGTAATTAATGCGATTTACTGGGCTGTGTTTATTTTGCATGTTGAGGAAATGTGTATATGGCCAGAGGGCCCCTCTGTAATATTGAATATTGCCACCACTTTGAATTATTCATTCGGTGTATACATGTATGATGGTACTGTTGTGATGGAATTGTGTTTACACTAGGCATGGTTCGGGTAGCTGTAGACCTCTAGCCTAGTTTTGTCTAAGCCCCTCCCCCTATAATTGATATAAGTTTTCAGTCAACTGTATTTGCTGTGAAATATTTCTGATGAGTTTTGAAGTTCAGGACTGCAAAAGTTGGTCGCTGTCAATTTTTTGCCCCCCCCCCTCCTAATCTAGAATCTAGAACATTATCTGAATTAATATATGCCATTGTTGTCAATCAATCTGTGGTTTTATTCAAGCTAAAATTGCAACAGAGATACTTTGTTTTGATTACCAGGGAATTATGACAAATATTTTAGAGAAGCTAATTTTAATTACTGAATGGACATCAAACATTTGTGGATTTGCTAATAAAATTGTCAAAAATTCTCACTTTCAGGATTCACAAAAATTTGGCATATATTTTGCAATTTCAATCACACGTTTTCAAAACTGATTTCCTGCATACAATTTTTCTTTTAAATGGAGAGAATTAACACAAATGTTTTTTAAATGGTTTTATTTGTGACACTTTGGGCCACTTTCAGTCCACATAAAATTTCTGAAACTTATTTGAAATTGATATTAGGTTGTTCTGAATGATGATGTGGAATTCACGATTTCCCTCAGTGGAAAATGGACTTCGCTGAATAGAAGGTCACCACGATTATCATGTACTGTAGATTAAGTATCATGAAATTCATCACTGGTGGTGCATATACTGCTATGAAGAAGTCCATCGGTTTTGGTCATTATGCTCACCCTTATGCGCTCTTTGCAGAGCAAGGTGTGAACACCAGGTGTGCCGACCTCACTCCTGTGGGAGGGCTAATGCATAACATGTGCAAGTTTGAAATTAAAAGTGGATGCAATTAGCGTGGGTATTTCAATGTCGAAAGGTCAAAAGGTGAAATAACAAAACAAAAAAATTAATTGGCTCGTTTAGTGGTAGTGTTTATTCTGAATAAGAAATAAGACTTTTTTTAAGGTCAAAAGGTGAAATAAAGAAAACAATGAATTGGCTCACTTTGGTGACAGTTTTTACTGTAAATAACCAATAGGACTGGTTCTTTTTTTTTAAAGGTCAATGTTTCGTGTGGGACAGTTGTTTCAACTACTGGTTTTAGACATGTTTGTCTAAGGTAATCATTTTAAAGGTAACTAAAAAACTTGACAGAAGCGGAACTTGAACCTATGACTGCTGGATTTATACCACACCATGGTACCAGTGCTCACCAAGCTCCTTCGCATGATGTTGGTGGTCTCCTAGTTTAGTAGTGCCTTTGTTCAGGGGTTCCTTGTCACAAGTCACAAACCCATAATGCCATATAACTCGTGCCCAGTTCCACGTTTAGTCATGTAGCCTGTTCTTAAGGTTTGTAGCTGATGTGCATGCACAGCTGATCCCTCTTCATGTCTTGTTCATTGCTGTGCCGACAGTCTCCAAGGAGATCAAGTCTCACCTGCTGGGAGACCATCCCCATCTACTCTTTCCTTGAAGGGGTAGGGTGGCCAGTCAAAAGCCCCACATGCTGTGAGACTTCTCTCTACCTGTCCACTCAAGCTTTACCTTAAAGAGATATCAGTGGTACTTTAGTCTACATTGAACTTTACACAGCCTATCCAAAGCTTTGCATCTCCCACAGCACCCTCCCCATCCTTTTGAAAGCTGAAAGACTACACATCTCATATCTTTCCCCGTCTCTGTGCCGTCTCATTACAGTTGATCTTCTCCCAAGAGTACGTACGCGCCATGGACGGTTCCTTCCACCCGGGCCACTTCTGCTGCAACCACTGCGACAAGTCGCTGAGTGGTATGAGCTACATCCTGCGGGAGAACAACCCCCACTGTATCCCTTGCTACAACGACCTGTTTGCCAACACCTGCGCCGAATGCAACCAGAAGATTGGACATGATGCTAAGGTACGGCACTTTTTACATCGTTTGTCAGTGTTTTTTTCCAAGACTCCATTAAGCTCAGTTGTTATTGAGCTTGGTTTCCTTGTAGACGTTATCATCAACAAATTTTGCATAAGCCCCATCTGTGCGCGTCCGGGTTGAAAGCGAGGTTCTGAGTGCTAAACAAACAGTGCTATTTGCCAATCTATTTATGCATGCATAAATCATGGTAAATGACAACGTAGCGCTCTGTCAGAATGGTCAAACGGTAAGGGTTCATCACAACGAAAATCATCCAAATTCATTCTTAATTGACATGATGTTCAACTATTTCACAGAACAATGAATCTCATATTAACTTACCTACATTAGATAAGTTAATTTGGTCGATTCAATCCAACTATAATTCCAGGAATCTCTGTCTGTATGTGTTTCTGTCCATAATTTGATTATCTCCAGAACCGGGCACTGTATGAAGTTGAAAATCAGCAGGTGTATTGCTCAGGACCCAAGAATGTGCAGTTTAAAGTTTGAAGTTGTTTGGATGAGCGGTTCTCAAAAAAGCTGCAAACAAGCAGCAATACCATAGGCCTAGACCCGCAAACGTGGCAGTATAGACCACGCAGTATAGACCATGCACTATAGACCATGCACTGCTGCACATTTTGAATGGGCACTGCACTAGTACATTTAATAATACACTAACTGAAAAGGAGTGTTGCCGCATGATGGCATTGTTGTTTTGTTCAAAAGTTCTAATCTTAACTCCTACATTTTTCCCTTTCCTGTCTGAAGGACCTGTCTTTTAAGAATCAGCACTACCACGAGACCTGCTTTGAGGCTCGCTACACCTGTCACTTCTGCAAGGAGTCCCTGGCTGACAAGGCCTTCGGCAACTGGGACAACAAGATGTGTTGCTCCACCTGCTATGAGAAACACCTGGCTAACAAATGCCAGGCCTGCGGGGAGATCCTGAAACCAGGTAACCATTCAGCCCATCTCTCCCCCCTTATTTCCCTCCTCTATCCACCCCAACTCTGCCCCAGTGTAATAACTCGATTGAGTGACTTGAGTCAGACTCGAGAAACACCTGCCAATAGGGCTGTCCCGAATATACCGAATATTTGAATATTCGATCGTCAACCGAATATTCGAATACCTTTTTATCGGTTTGAATATTCAAAAAAATAATGCATGTAAAGATACGACTCTGATGGTATTTTAATAGAAAAGTTACACAGCGCTTAGCAGTGTCAAATGCCACTTTTTGTCGACGGTAACTTTTTGTGGAGGGAGGTTTATTGTTCGCGTCTGTAAAACCCTTGACACAAATAATTACTGCAAAAAGGCAGGCTTTAGTTTGGTTTCTTGTTATCAGAACGTTATATGTACCCGTAATGATCTTGAGACAACAGGCACAGGCAAAAGTAAATCATACGGTCCATAATATTGATCGCCGCACATAAAACACCACCGTGCTTTGCGTGCAACTTTTTACCAGGCCTGGGGGAGATCCTTAAACCTGTTTATATTTCAGCAAGACTTTTTTTGTATTAAGCAAATTTTAAGCAGCTCCGTAAAATTGGCCACGGAACCAAGTGCAGATTTTACCAATCCATCAGTTCATTTTATGCAATTTATTCTTTCAAAAAAAAAAGTGAATAGACGTGTTGTAGTGTATGATGATTATCCTTTTTTGTTCTCCACCAGGCGTGACAAGACTTGGCTTCCAAGGCAAAGAGTGGCATGATAAATGCTTCCGCTGCAAGGTCTGCGATAAGCAGATCGGCACCGGCAGCTTTGTGCCCAAGGAGTCCTCTGTCTACTGCACCAAGTGCTACGAAGACACCTTCGGTATCAAATGCACCGGCTGTGGGGAGGTAGGCGCTTGTCTTGCGGACTTTCACTTTGGGTGTTTGTGAGAGGGCAAAGCCCCTTACCCCAACTAAAAGGGTGGCATGGGCTGATAAGAGGTGCGGTGTGGTGTCTGTTACTGTTGTAGTCAAGTACAAGTACCTTTGCCATGACTATGAGTATGAGTTCTTTACCATGAGTGTGACTAAGTTCTTTGCCATGAGTGCGACTATGAGTTCTTTGCCATGAGTGCGACTATGAGTTCTTTGCCATGAGTGCAAGTATGAGGTCTTTGCCACAAGTGCGAGTATGAGTTCTTTGCCACGAGTGCGAGTATGAGTTCTTTGCCATGAGTGCGAGTATGAGCTCTTTGCCACGAGTGCGAGTATGAGTTCTTTGCCACGAGTGCGAGTATGAGTTCTTTGCCACGAGTGCGAGTATGAGTTCTTTGCCACGAGTGCGAGTACAAGGAAACTTTTTTTCATGCACCTGGAAAGTTTTCTCTGCAACTTCGAGCACAAGATGAGTATGAGTACATTTGTGTAAGAGTAAAAAATGTACTTATATGAGAATGAGTGTGGTAGTTGCTGTAAAAAGAAGAGAAATCATTACAAGAGCAACAGCGGTAACAGTGTTTGAAAGCAGTTGCTGTTGAGGCCATCGTGGAGACTTTTTAAAGTGCCATATCATACCTTTAATACTGCTGGGTATCTCTTAGAAACACAACTTCTCAAACCTTCTCTCAGTTTAACTTGTCATTGCTATGACGTCACTGTTGCCTCCTCAGATCATATCTAGCGGGGGTTTGTCCTACCAGAAGAAACCCTGGCACCGAGACTGCTTCTGCTGCTCGGGCTGCTCCAAGTCCCTCTGGAACCAGCGCTTCACATTGCGGGATGAGAAACGCTACTGCGCCGACTGCTACGGGGAGAAGTTTGCCCGCAGGTGCTCAGCGTGCCAGAAACCGATCGTCGGTAAGTTGGTCGGGGTTGGGGCTTGCTCAGTCTAACTTCTTCTATCGCTCATCAGGCCAAAGTGCTTCGCGCTCCCCAGCCAACCTTATAGAACTGTGAAGCACAAAAAGTTTACTCTGAAAAGAAAAGTTTGGCTTAAGCAAAAACAGGTTACCAGCCAAAATTGCATGCAATGTGTAATGCATTTGACTGGTTCCCGGCTGCAGCTCCATGAAATTGGGTGCTCATGGGCATTTCTCTAACTCTGGCTTGGGCTTTGGCTTCGCGTAATTTTATGTCCCCAGATTTGGCAAGATCTTGGACACTATTTTTGCTATATATGTACATCAAAGTCTTATGTTTTAATCCAGGCTTCAGATTGGCAATGGGGCTGGGGAATAGTTG
Organism: Hippasteria phrygiana; assembly: GCA_037893225.1. Lineage (NCBI taxonomy): Eukaryota > Metazoa > Echinodermata > Asteroidea > Valvatida > Goniasteridae > Hippasteria > Hippasteria phrygiana. The sequence goes on from JAZGUH010000253.1 coordinate 70,005, forward strand.
GAGATGAAGCCAAAGCCCAGTGTAGGGAAGCAGTTTGTCAGGCTTGCCAGCTTGTTGGGGTTCCATTTGCAAGGCTCAGCATACCTATCGCTCATTAGTGCACAGCCATGCCTCTTTGACATCCCTGAGGAATTTATTATTTGTCTGGGGTTGGACATGCTCTATCTGTGCCAAATTTGAATTCATGTAATTGGACATCGTTTTCACAAGTGGTCACTCCAATGCTTGAGATTTCATTCTAAGTACTTTACTAGTTACTGCTTTCTGTTGTACTGAAACTCGGGTAATTGCTATACCAGTTTCTACAGCACAAAGTCCATGTACAATTTACTACCTATCTGTGACCTGTCAATGTGAGTTGCCAATTTCCGATCAGATGTGCACAAAATCAGAGTTGTAATCAAGTCAATCACAAATCAGATCAAAAGGCAGATCACAAGTCAATCACAAGTCAACTCACAAGCTACATGGGATGAACAATGACAAAGGAATGCTTTTGTTATATGGCGTGTTTGAATAGCTTGTTACATGGCTTGAGACCAGAATTGTGAAGTGACTTGTGGTGATTTGTGATTGACTTGTGATTGAATTGGTTACAACTCTGCACAAAACCAATGCTGTGTTTATAGTACAAGTGCAATGTACTCATGTCTCATGAAATCAGTACTGTGCTGGTGGATCCAATATGGGAACTGCTGGTAAAGTATACACAGAACATTATTGAGCTGGTTCTTTGGTAAATTTCTGTTCCTCATCTTTCCAAGAAGTGGGCTCGGGAAAGAAAATAGACCAATCCGATAAGCTCTTGATATGTTGACGCATGTTGGACTTTCGGACGCGCACATCGGACCATAATCATGGCTGTGATTGGTCAGTACATAAATGGGCGTGGCTTAAAGGATCGATCTATAGACTAATCCGGCGACCAAAATTAGAAGCATTTACTGCGGTGGCACCACGCTCGCGTGCGTGTTTTACGCACGCGCTCGACGCAGCTTCGACCAACAGTGTGTTTACAACTTGCCAAAATGCGCACGCGACTCAAATTAAAGAACGCGGGCAGCCTGCACCCGGGCGCGGCACCACCGTAAAAATGGCGTCGGCGAATTCCTGTATTACCAAATCCTTCTAGTGCAAACAGCAGTAATAGGCCTACATGCTCAGCTTTCACTGAGAAATGTTGACAGTAAGACGCAGAGATGTTTTGTGATTAAGTCAAATACCGAAACAGGTTTAGATTGAATTATATTTATCAGCCTGGTCTGACTCGGGCCCAATTTCATGGAGCTACTAAACACAAAATATTGCTTTAATACAAATGTATGTGAAAGCAAACGTAGTGCTGAGAACATGTCACAAGGAATATACATCACATGCAATTTTTGCAGTGTTGTGAAATTGATCCCTTGGTCTCTGAATTCCATTGAAGTTTGAAAATGGTATCCTCAAAAGAGTGGGTTAATTGGTTTCTTTCAATAAATTCAGAAATGTTGCAGAGTCGCTTTGCATAGATTAATCACCGAGTTCTAAATCATGCAGCTTTTGGTGCAGGCTTAAGAAAAAGTAGGTTGTAGTGGGTTGCTGTTTGCTAAGAGGAAAGAAAACCAATCTGCTGGATTGTATTTTATGTGTCTGAACATCTGGCCAGATATTGGACAAAACTGTTATGTTTATAGGTGGAATTATCTCCAGGTTTGCTGCAGCAGTTCATGCCAGCTGGAGCAATGTAGTGTTGCTTATAAATTGTATCCCTCCTGTAAATGGCCAATTTCTGCCCATCATTTTTTCCCACTTCGCTGCCAACGTCTTGTCTGATTTTTGCATATTGCCATTGCTGGGTGTGGGATGGGGTGGGAAAGGTGTAAAGGGTTGATTTTCCTTTGGGTTACATAGTATGCGCAGCTTTTTAAACCTTACCTTGGCGTCTTGCTTTGGAAACCCTGCTTTTGCAGATACCCATTAAGTCTTAAATGTGAGATAGGTTGAACTGCATGCTTGAACTAGTTGGATATGTACCCTCAGGGTTTCCCATTGCCCCTCCTCTAAATTGTACCCTTTTTGTCCTACCCCACCCATCCCTCTCACCCATCCCTCTCACGTATCCCTCTCACCCATCCCTCTCACCCATCCCCCTCACCCATCCCTCTCACCCATCCCTCTCACCCATCCCTCTCACCCATCCCTCTCACCCATCCCTCTCACCCATCCCTCTCACCCATCCCTCTCACCCATCCCTCTCACCCATCCCTCTCACCCATCCCTCTCCCCCATCCCTCTCCCCCATCCCTCTCCCCCATCCCTCTCCCCCATCCCTCTCCCCCATCCCTCTCCCCCATCCCTCTCACCCATCCCTCTCACCCATCCCTCTCACCCATCCCTCTCACCCATCCCTCTCACCCATCCCTCTCACCCATCCCTCTCACCCATCCCTCTCACCCATCCCTCTCACCCATCCCTCTCACCCATCCCTCTCACCCATCCCTCTCACCCATCCCTCTCACCCATCCCTCTCACCCATCCCTCTCACCCATCCCTCTCACCCATCCCTCTCACCCATCCCTCTCACCCATCCCTCTCACCCATCCCTCTCACCCATCCCTCTCACCCATCCCTCTCACCCATCCCTCTCACCCATCCCTCTCACCCATCCCTCTCACCCATCCCTCTCACCCATCCCTCTCACCCAGCCCTCTCACCCATCCCTCTCACCCAGCCCCTCACCTGTCCCTCTCATTAATATTAGGGAAAAACAGTAGGAGAAAACTTGCTCCAAAATGTAATTGCAGTATTGTATATAAGGTACTGCCCTAAAAAATTGCAGAATATATCCCATGCATTGGCGGCATTGCTGAGGGCAGATTTTGTTACTCGGTGACAATGAAAGTACATAGTGTCTATTCGTATCTGTCACAGAGGAACAAAGACACGACCTCAGACGTGATGTCATGCGCAAAGTCTCTGTGGCTAACTTCCCGAACACTAAAAGCATGCAAAGCAATGCAAAAAATGCAATATTTTATTTCAGAATGGCTGCTGATTGGCAACCTGACTTGAGCAAAGACTAGCTAGTGGCCATTAAAAAGCCAGTTCGGTATTTCAACTGCACAATGACATTTTATCCCGAATGACCCGCGTGACCTAATGCGTGCGTGTGAACGCAAAAGGTGGTTAAATTCAATCAGAATGGGCATTCGCGTAACATAGCATGACATTACGTCAGCAATTTTATCCCGAATAACCTTTGACCTTTGAGATACCGAACTGGCTTATTATAGGACTGGAGATCCCAGGTGGGCTCATCGCTAGACCAGTGGTTGAGCACTGCAGCAGCAGTTCAGCAGTCTCGGGTTCATGTCCCGGTACAGTCAAATTTGCTTTAAACTGAATTTGACTTCAGTCAGAATACCAGTCCTTCAGAACTGCATATAAACTGTGCTGAATACACCATTTGAGTTCTGTTGTGTTTTCATTTCGATCAGCGTTGCATCAGGTTCAGTGTCTTCATCCATTCATCTTCATGATTGGCCAAAGCTCTATGTGTATTATTATCTGTGCATCCCCCCCCCCCCCTTCATGCAGCTTGGGTCATTCCATTCATGTAGGTTGTGGTATGATGCATGTTGCATGTCCGACCTTAAAAAAAAGAAAACCAAAAGAATTCTCCCCCTTTTTCTTCAGTTGGCGGGCCAGCTCCGGGTGATGCCACCTCTGGTAAGGACTGACCGACATTTTTGATCGCAGCTCAACTTGCTTTTAGAGTTTGTTCATCCACCCCTCGTATTTTTCTTTTTTTTGGTTGTTGCCAGCTTTAAGCCCTATTAATGAAGCCTTTTTGATTTGGTCTTTTTTTGCTTTTATTTTTTTTGTGCTATTTTGGTATGGCTTTTCTTTACACAATTTGTCTGCATTTTGTTTATAAACGGGGAGAGGAATTTTAACTCATCAAGGGATGTGATAAATTAAACAGCCACTTACAATGCATTGGAACCTGCTACTGTAACCTTGATAAAGAGGCCACCTATATAATGTGGCCAGCCTGTGATGTCACAGCCAAACATACATTACACGTTTTCACTCTAGGTAAAGGGCTACAACAGAGCTAGTAGGGTTGGACACATTTTAGATTTCCAGTCCTACCACCCTTTAAAACGGTTTCATGGGTCCAGATATAAATAGAGGATAAATCTTCAATAGATACCGAAGAAATTATCCCGATTTTCAGACCTGTGGACCCAGGCGGGGTAACTTTCACCGTTAGTGAGACCAACTCACCTCCCCCAAATATGGGGTCGCCTGTCTATTTTGGCCTCGTCTTGGTTGATTGGATGGTACAGTACAGAGATTTGACTTATAATATCGACTTTCATGTAGCACCTTCCTGATCACCAGGCTTATAGTCATTCCCGGACCCGTCTCAACACCCTTGGCAGTATATACCAGCCTAAAATGGCAGCCTGAGGCACTATGTGGACTATAGATAGTCCTGGGCAGGGAGAAGCAAGTGTTGTGAAAGTGTCTTGTCCAAGAACCCAAGTGCCGCTGCTCATGGGCGGAATTCAAGCCCACATCCAACAAGAATCAGACCAATCTGCTTCCCTCACCATTAGGCCACAGAACACGAGTGACACTCATTAACAGGTTCATGCCAGTTAAGGATTTTCACATGCTTGGCACTAAAACCAAAGCTGAAATTGGGTTGTATAATTCTTTACAAAAAGAGAGATAGGTGCATGTCAGGGAATAGCCTTTCAAAAGAGTATTATGATGGCCTGATTATTTATTTGTGACAAATTTGGCTCAAAAGCATTCGGTGCTGGCACTAATATTAAACATGCTCACGGATACGGTTGGTTTTCATAATGCATGTTCATGAAGCTTTCTAATAAACCAGAAACATGCCTATGAATAACTCAATTCTTCTTTTTCTTATTTGAAGGAGGTTTCAAGTTAATTATAAATCAAGGCCATGTTCTGTAAAGTCACTCCGTTAGTACAGAACACGAACAAAATTGTACCCTTTTCAGAATTTACTGGTCTTATGTAATAATTTGTTACCCTTTGTGCAATATTTTTTGAATTTTGTAGGAAAATGAATTTGGTTTATTTTTTTTCAGGATGCTTTATCAGACATCATAGTTGCCATTTTTTTTTGACAAGCTATTTTAGCCAATCACAGCTATGCATTTAAAAAATGTTATTTTGGAAATCAGCACAATATATATTATTTTTTAATGCCTTAAAAAGACAAAAAAATAGAAGTAATTTCATCTTTTCCTTGCATGCATTACAATGATCATTTCTGTTCTCATTATCAATCAAAATGTGTCTTATGTTACTCCATCAGCCACTCCATCCCATCCATCATAGGCGTCGTCTTAGTTCATCGTTTTTCGTTATCATAATATGCAGTTTATCAAACTTTGCATTGTCATGTTGCTGAAGATAGAAACTCATAGCGGACTCATGTGAAAATGATAGTGGTATCAGTGTAGTGCTTTTATGAGAGAACAAAGCACTTTACATGATATAGTTTATACCCCAGATTGCCAGGCTTATCATTCTTGGATTATGGCGGCGTTATAAGCCAGAGCAATATACAGGACCCCAACTTTACAGTATAGGCTATGTGATTAGTGTCAGGAGAGGCCCTATATGCATGTAGGTGTGCGGCACCTGAATGTAGCCCAGACCCTAAATGTAGCCCCAACCCTGTCCCTAAATGTAGCCCCAACACTAAATGTAGCCCAGACCCTAAATGTAGTCCCAACCCTAAATGTAGCCCCAACCCTGTACCTAAATGTAGCCCCAACCCTGTACCTAAATGTAGCCCCAACCCTGTACCTAAATGTAGCCCCAACCCTGTACCTAAATGTAGCCCCAACCATGTACCTAAATGTGGCCCCGATCTTGTACCTAAATGTAGCCCCAACCCTGTACTTAAATGTAGCCACAACCCTGTACCTAAATGCAGCCTGGGAGGTCTGGGCTACATTCAGGTTCTGCACAGCTCTCAGTTATTTGTTTTCAACATAACTGCTATACAACTATAAATATTCTATTTAAAAAAAATAAACTTTTGCTGAATGAACCATTAGTATTTTTCCGGAGATTTCTATGCACAAGCCACTATCATATCAGTAGATGTAGATATGGTGTAAACAGTCACACATTAGCCCACTAATCATACATGAAATAGTAGTAGGGAAGTCTTGATTGTATCACAAAAGCTCATCTACTTGGAGTGAAATGTTAGACTCAAGCTTGTTGTGAAATTATATCACAACTTCAACGCTATTATTCAACTCCTCCCACCCCCAACCCCATGACACAGGAAAATATATTCTACCTGAGCAAAACCAAAAAGTAAAGATATCTCCCCATTGTTTATACCTCACAAATTGTATTTTCCTATTTTTTTGTTATTAAGTAAAAGATTGTATTTTGTGTCATTCAACCCAAACAAATCTCCAAAGATGTCTGTAGTAGCCCATAGAAATGAAATACCTTTTATCCCACAAAACATTGATACCGTCAACCAATTTTGTTTACCGATCTCTCCCACCCCCCCCCCAAAAAAAATCAAATATTTGTATGAAATCTGAAATGAACTTGAAGTCTGTATGAATTGCTCATTTGTTTAAATTTATTCCTCACCTCTCTTCTCCATGCCTTCCCTCAAGCACAATGTAAAATGCTTGCTTCTCACCCCCCGTTCTTTGACGTGTTCAGTGCTTTCTGTGAAAACTACTTTCCCCGCCTTGAAAATCCCTCATGCGGGTTTTGTTATCTCTGTTGTGGAGCTAACTGTTATTCCCTCACTCCCCGAAAAAAATATTAAAAAACAAGAAATCATTTCTGGTTTGTATGCCTCTTCAGCACACAGGTGACCGTCTCTCTGCATGAACTCTTGAGATGGTTGTAGTTGATTGCTCCGACGTTTGAATTCGGAGCGAAGCACTTTTAAAATTGTGTGCATGCATTCACACATGTTTCAAGAAAAAGCACCGGGCTGGGATTTTCAGTGTTTTGACAGCTTGTTTGTTACAATTTGGAGGAATATGTTTTTAAAAAAATTTTTTATGGAAAGTATTGTTGTACCGGCATTGATCTGACATTTAATGAAGGATTTGCATTGGAAAAAATGGGTTCTTAGCAGAGTATCTAAGTGATAAAATATCCTTGGTCGGTCGGCTTGCTTATTAACCCCTGGGCCAAATTACATGGAGTTGCTTAGTACAAAATATTGCTTAGTAAATTGTTCTGCTTGGCAAAGAACAGCGGAGAACCAGTCACAAGCCATATATATCGTATGACATTTTGGCTGGTTACCTGCTGTTGCTAAGTGGAACTTTTCTGTGCTTAGCAGTTTTGCACTCTAGCAGCTCCATGAGTTTGGCCCCTGGTCATAATCATCCTTATGCAACAACCAACCAGAGAGAAGAAGTTGCAGCAAAATGTCTTGCTCAAGGACACAGGTTCATGATCCCCTGCGGTTTAGTTTTCAAAGTGAGATTTTAATTTGAAATAATGCTTTAACCAAAGATTTTCTGCTGCATTAAACACAATATCTGTTGCATTAAACACAATATCTGTTGCAGCTAATAATGAAACTTCTGTTGGACAAGAGGCAGACAATAAACGTCAAATTTTTAACAGTCATAACAGTGATTTATACACAATGATGTGTAAGGTGACAGATATTCAGCAAAAGGAGAGGCGTATTCTGGTTCCCTGACTTCAATGCCGTAAAGCATTGCCCAAATCCCTATTACCAGGCTGTGCTTAAACTAAATGTTTCATTTGCTGCTGTGTGTTAAATATTGCTCACACTTATATGCAATGCTTCATAAGATAGCATTGGATAAGATTTTGAAAAGTGCTAACCAGGATTTTCTTTGCTCTTTTTTTTCCTTTTTTTGCCACCGTCTTAGGCCAAGGAAGTACGACGTATGTCTGCTTCGAGGACCGCAACTGGCACAACAGTTGCTTCAAATGCCAGAAGTGCCAAGTGTCGCTGGTCAACGAATGCTTCGTTATGGACGGCCAGGACATTGTCTGTCCCAATTGTGCTCAAGGCTGATGGGAGGACTGCGAACAACGAGGTTTTAAGTCTCGGCTGCAGGTTTACTTTTGTTATTATGGTGGGATGGCTTCTAAGCCCCTTCCCGAATTTTCCCCCATTATCTGGACATGCAAACCGAACCTTGGACTAAGAAAATCAGTAGAGAGAAAAAAAAGAGCCAGTGAAAATGGACAACGGATTGAATTGAGTAATTAACGAGTAATACCATTAAACGGAGAGCTGAATAAAATGTCAAACCTTGACAGCTTTTCTTGCCCATCGTGTTGCCGTAGACACACGTATTCTCTCTGCTTTACATCCTGCCCTTCCATGTGTGAAATTGATTGGAATTAGTGGTATAAATAAGTTTTGCACATCTGCTTCATGGAAAAGTGATTTTTTTTTGTAATTGCTGGGTGTTTGGATGGACTTGTGCTTCCCGTTTTGGAATACTTGTAAGCAAAAAAATGACTCCCGTTTTGCCTCTTCTTGGACCTGTGTTTAAATAGCCTTGTAGAAACCTTAAAAGGTAAGGTGACGAACCCAGGATTCACATACTGTCATCACCCACGACATCAAGGGCCCCTCATCACATTGAGCTGCATGCCAAGTATGCATATTTGCTTTAAGCAATAGCGGGTTACGAGCCAAAATATCATGTGTGGTGTGTATCGCTTGTGACTTCTGAGCAGAATTTTTCTTCCTATGCCAATTATAAAGCAAATATGTTTGGCTTAGAATATTTCGTAACTGTAAACCATTCTTTTTGCGCGCTGACATCCAGCAATCGGGAAACTACCCATGCATATTTGGATTAATTAATCTGTCGGGCCAGTTTTACGAAGTACTTCGGTGCACATGTTGCCAACCAGAATTGCATGTGTTACCTGTGGCTCCAGCTCATCTGATTTTTGCTTAGCAGGGAAAAATAATTGCTAAGCATCATTTTTGTGCTAATATAAGCAATGCCATGGGATTGGGCCCAGGATTTTTTTAACTTTATGTTTCGGCTGACATTTTTAGTTTGTTTACCAATGAATTTTTCAGCTTGGCAACCCATTTAAAAATGACGGCAAATTTGTATCCAATTCAAGTGAACTTCTTCGCATTTGTTTAATATGCAACAGACTAAGAATGCTGCTGGGAAAAATGTACGTTCTTGCAAAGTTATTCAGATCAAACATTGACATGTTCAAATTAATCAAAGAATTGACTGAAAAGGTTATCAGATCTACGCAGCCCGAGCTATGATGAAATATAAAGTGTTACATGTGGATTAATTGAAAGGCAGACTTTGGTCAAGTTTGATTCTTATGGTTGTTTTTGAATATGATGCTGGAGTTAAAACAAAATAGCAAATAAGTTTCATTTTTTTCCTAGCTTTTTTGGAAAATTTACAAATCATTCAAGGAAAGCACTCATACCAAAAATAATAAGGATGTGTAAGATTTTGAGGTGATAGGTGGGTTTCACCTGTCAAGCATGGACAACCGACAAACTAGCAGAAATCATATGGACGTGACTTTTTTCCTGATATTTGATATTTGTTTTGTTTGAGTGTAGACGAGTGCATGTTTAATGTGACGGACAAAAATTGCCACTTTGTTTCTTGCTGGCAAAACAACAACAAATCCCTCATTTTATGACAAGTGAAGTTTTCTTTGTATTTATTGTGTGTTAGCGGTCTGAAATAGACTAACAAAATAGTGTATATAGTGTAGGCTTATAATGTAGAAATATTTAAACTATAAACGACCTTTATGCAAACCTTCTTTCTTTTATGCAGGAATTCATTAATGTTAGTAAGAATGTCAGTAAGTCTGGTGTTTCAAACTAGTTGAATTGTATTTACGAGAAAGAAAATCCTCAAACTTTAACTTTGTAGAAAGTACTTTGAAAACTACCCTTGTTTCTCAATCAAGTTTGAACGTGCCAACACATTCAGAAGTCATTTGTAACTACATACCACACATAAGCCATATAATGAAATTCAGTATTTTAGGGCTGTTCATTTTCGAATAATTTACTATTTGAATAATTTACTATTCGAATAAATTACTATTCGAATAATTTACTATTCGAATATTCGAAACTGGGTTTGACCGAATATTCGGTATTCGCCGATAAAGTTTTTCAGTGCATGCCACACCGGTAAAAAAGACATTGCATGTAAAAGCACGCCGGTGTTTTACATATGGCGATTGATATTATGGACCGTTCAAACTGCATTTTTTTTGCATGCCCCTGTTGTATCAAGGGTTTTACCGACAGGAACATTAAACTTCCGTCCACAAAAAATTGCGATTGACAAAAATGCGGCATTTGACACTGCTAAGCGTCGTAACTTTTATCAGAGTCGTATCTGTACGTGCATATATATCTTTTCGAATATTCGAACTGGCAAAATGGTATTCGAATATTCACTTGACGATCGAATATCAAATATTCGGGACAGCCCTACAGTATTTGACTGTTTTCAACAACTGGATTTCTCCTTTGACACGAATGTTGGTGAATATTACAAACATATTTATGTAGATAAACCTATTTTTTCTTGCAAGTGTACTTCACTGTATTGTTTGGTTTATAAGCCACGAATCTTCCAAAAAATTCACACTTGGTTTACATCGAAATGTTATTATACAAGCTCTTTTCCAAAAAAAAAAATTGTGTTTGTAATTAGAACAACTGTAAAGTATTCAACTTGAAACAAAATCATGAACAAAAACTATTTGTTGTTGATCTTTTCAGAAAGATTATTGGAAAAGGCTAGACACTATATCTACTATATACACTGTATCTACTGCGATTAACCATGGAGGTATTCCAACCTCCATGGATTAACATGCCATCAAATGTTGTAAAATGCAGAGTTTTCGAAATAGGGACCAATTGCATGGAGCTGCTATGTACACAGATATGCTCAGCACAAATCCGGTTACCGGTGAAAATATCATGTTATGTATATGGCTAGTGACTGGATCTCTGCTGATTTCTGCTTACAGCAAAAATGTGCTAACTGCTAAGCAATGTTTTCCTCTGAGCAACTACATGAAATTGGGCCTTGGCTCTTTTACATTTTACAAAACTTGGAGTTGTCCAGGACTGAACCTTTCTTCCAATCTTGTTTTTATTTTTTTAAGAGTCTAATATCTGAACTGAGCTTAAAAGAATAACATTTTAAGAGTAATTGTGAAATTGTGTTTATTAGAAGAACAAAGAAAAAGTAACTTTGACTTTTTATTAAGATCATAATTATTTTAAGATTCAAAGTTTTCTGCTGTGGGGACAGAAGAATAATTGAGAAGAAAAAATTATGCAAATTTTCTCAAACAAGAGGCCCCTGTCATTTGCATGGTGTTTATAGCAGTGTGTTGAAAGAAATGTTATCTCTGAAACATTAGGCTCATATATTATAGGGCTGCTAAGTGCTAAAGACAAAATCCCCGCTAAGAGCAATGTGTTGGATACCAGCTGTGTTATTTTATATGCCAGATTTCTCTGAGCAAATATTGGATTAGCAGTTCTGTGACATTGGCCAAATGTTTATTATTATTTTGTTTAAATTTTTCGTAGATATTATACAAGAGTTCCTTTGTGGTATACAAGAGCAAAAAAAGTGATTTGCACATTTAGTTCTCAACATCGTTTTTTTTGTTTTGTTTTTGACAAAGAAATTATCTGAATTTATATTGTATGTTAACGGTTAATAGCAGCTTGCACAGAAGATGATATATAGGCCTTATAGGGTAGGGCGTGTCTGCGTAATTTTTATAAATTTTTTTTTTGGGGGGGGGGGGGGTGGTAACATTTCATGTTTTATATATCGCTTGTCCTAAAGCAATAGACCTTTATCATGCTGTCACCATCTTTGTCTTGTTCCCTGTATCCATTAGCAATTATGAAAAGTGATTCCAATTATTGAATGAAGGTGCCAGACTATTTTTCCTTCCAGCCTCGGTTTGGTTACATTGATTTTAATAGGAGAAAAACAAGATGGCTGTACCATGATAAAGGTCTATAGTCTTGGTTCGGATTCCTTAACAAGACCCCCCCCCCCCCCCCCCCCCATCCCTTCTGCACCATCAAAGGAATTGCCAAGTCTTGTTTCCACAGTTGTGGCATACATCTATGCGTTTATTTTTATCATATAATTTTTTTAATTTATTTATTTTTTACTCCTTAATTCTGAAACCCCTGCAAAACAAAGTAGATGTACCTATTATACCATGTTGAGTTCTTTCAAACTGTAATAATCGGAAACCTACTTGAACAGGAATTAAGGAGCTTACTTTAAAGTCTTCACTTGAGTTTTTATGAAATCTCTGCAAGTTCTTTTAAATTTGTAAGTTTTAAACTATTCAGATCTAGACTGCTTATTGCAGAGTGGTATTATTTTCCCTAATTATGGACTTGATTAATAGTAAAATCGTAGACATTTCAATTAAAGGACAAACAATATTGTTTGGAATTTCCTCCAGTGGGCTGTGTCATTAATAAACAAATCTGTACATTTTTGTGGTGAATTATGCATGAAGTTTTCCAGGTAGATGTATTTCATTTCACTTAATACTGTAGCTTTGTCCTTAATCTATCAGTACTTTAGATCATTAATAAAAGAAATCCAGAGCATTTTGTTTTAACTTGAAGACAGATGATTTTCAAAATTCAGTTACAATTGTGTAATTTCACACTACAAAATGTCTGAAATGTTTATCTCAAAAAGCAAGTTTCAGCCACATTGAGTTTGTGGTGCTTGATATTTGAAATCAACATTTTTAGCATTGTGTAACAAACAAAAAAACTATGACTTTCTGCTGAAACTTTTTTTATTACAATCCTATTAGTTTTATTATTTAGGTGAGACTTTTTTTGTGGAAAGTACATTTCTCTGAATTGGAATTGCAATAAAGAATTGAGTGACAATCATAGTATGTGTTTTCCATTGTAATTTCTCAGATTTGTTGTCATGGAAATATATTATTGACAGCCATTATACACTTTGGGCCAAGTCGGTCCAACGTTAAAATTTTACAGAGGTTGGAAAATCCATTCCCATGTTAAAGGGATACAGTTCCTTTTGGAGACCTTTGAGGCACTGGTGACAGTAGTCATCCTGGTGTCATATGAAAATCGGACTCCTTTTCCCTATTATTGGTTAAACCCTTTCACGTGACCGGCCACTCTCCTAATATCTTTACTTAGGCATGTGCAATACTACTAATGAGAGCCTCTATTTCATGGTGACTGAAATTCACACTACACCGGTCCTTTTTGCTAGTTCTGAGCATTGCTGCCTACCAGTGTCTCAAATGTCTCGTATTATAATTTAAAAGTACGTGCCCCGCCCTGCTTGGTGGGGGCTCATTTTTAGACATTCAAGGGGTGTTAATGCAGGGAGTACCTATGCCGGGGAACACCCTTCTTTAGTTATCACCTCCCACCTCCTGCTTGGGCCACTTTGTTGGGTCATAACCCCCTCCCCAAAATGGTCCTTTCCCTTGGACCTTCGATTCTGGACCCTCCCTCTCCACACATCCTCACACAACCATAAAATCAACATTGACAACATAAAGGAATTGACCAATTTAGGCCAGATAATGTGACGGTCAATTCATATTGTACAATGGGTCAACACACACAATACAGTAAAAGCTAGTTTCTTCCTTTAATTATACAATAATTACTTCTCAATTTATAGTAATTATTGTAGACGTTTGCATGGGGTGAGTGGGGAGTGCTTGATTTTCACATAACAGCATTAAAAGGACAATGAATTTTCATTCAATTTAGTTTTGAGAGCGATTTTAAGCAGTGCTGTCTGGCAAAATGTGAAACAAATTATGCTAATGATTCTCCCATTTTGTATTTGTTTTCATTCTGATCGTCTGTAAACACACGCTAATGTCTGCAACAAGTTGTCTGCAGACTAGAACCAGTTTTATGTCTACATAAAGTTTAACCTGCTGAGGGTTTCAATTAATTGGACAGCGCATGCGCAGTACCCCGTTGCTGGACAACAACATTTTCACCATGTTGGAAACGGAGGTGTGCGTGTGATCGATTACAAAGAAAAACCGGTTTCTTTGCTTGTGGTGATATCTGGTTTATTTTCCAGAAATAGAAACACACAATCTGGACCATATTGCAGCTTTGAGAAAGGATATTTAAGGCGTTCTGCGAGGTATGAAGTACGAACACGTAAGTTTGTCAAATCTGTGCACCATTTTGCTTTTAAGGTACATGTACATATATTTACTGTACTGTTGCAGCCGATGGTAAGCTGTTCTGGTCAACTCTCCCCTTCCCCCAACCCCCAACCCCCAACAAACTTATTCCCCCAACAAACTTATTCCCCCAACAAACTTATTCCCCCAACAAACTTATTCCCCCTCCCGGCCCACTTGCCCTCTGTTTATTACAAGTCGAGTAGTGTTTTTTTTTCAATAACGTCCCAGAATGAATGCTTGTAAAAAGCTATTAAAAATACTAACAAATATAAAATAACATAAATAAAATATTATACAGCATTCTAGGTTTATGACTTCTGACTAGCGCCCACCCGAACAAAGATACTGACAATTTGGGAGACCGCCAACATAGGGCAAGATAGCTCAGTTGGTAGAGGGTGTAGCGCTGATACGGTAACCCGGAGGTTGCAGGTTCGAATCCCGCTCCTGCCAGTTTCTTTGTTCACTTTGAAAATAAATAAAATATTAGTTAATATTAATGTGTAATTTGTGTATGGCCTCTCAAAGGCGAATATGGGCTCCATTCCTATAACTTTTTAAGAGAACAAAATCCACTTTTAAGTTATTGGACTTACCCAACTAGCTTGTGACATTAAAAACCAACATATATGTCGTAGATAGAGAGAAGGGTTTTGATTTATTTTTTTGGTGCAGGAAATAAAGTCATTTTGGAATGATAAAAACAACCTTGACTCGAATTGGACCAAATCTAAAAGAGGGGCCTGTAACTTCACAATCGCCCCTCCAAAAACGTTGACCGTCATCATATTCTTGGTTGCTTTCATGCCTGTAATGCACAAAAAGATACTACATGCGAGAACTGAATATTGTCGGGTTGCAAATAATTTGGTATGTAAAGTAACTATTCCAAAACATAGGTGGATCTTTTTTCAAGAAAACTAGCGATTTAACAAACAATATAGTAGGAAACAAAACAAAGTAGGAATTGGCAAAAAATCATGAAGTTACAAGTTGATCGGTTTCAAAGAGTGTCGTACAGGATTCCAGGTAAAAATCAAATACTTTTTGTTGCGACTGATGCCAACACTATTCATTTCATTTGGTCCATAAAATTGATGTAACAGTAAAATTGATCTCGCACAGTAGGCCGATGCTTAGTTTCACATTGACACAATGGGTAACGGTGCCGGAACAATTGGCCAGGCCGGCCTTCCCCTCCCACCATCCAACCGCCGCTACAAGGCATGGCAGAAGTTCAGCAACATCCGTACCACCCACATGGCTGTGCTGCGCATGCAGGGTGGGCAGGCCGACCGGCTCTGGAAGTACTCCCGCGCCGAACGCGAGCCCTGGAAGACAATCCTGCACCAGGCCCAAGAGAAACTGGAAGAGGAACGAGGCAAGATGCAACAGAGCAGTGCTACTACTACTAGAGGAGGGATGGATTCTACCAGGGACTTCCGATCGGTGATGCATGGGGAGACAGCCGGGTCGCACCTGAAGAGGAACACCAGGGAGGTGTGGGTGTTCATCAGCTCCACCTTCACAGACATGAAACTGGAGAGGAACTTGTTGATGGAGGATGTCTACCCATTTGTCAGAGAGTATGCCCGGCTGATCGGGCTGGCATTCAACGCCGTGGATATGAGGTGGGGTATACGACAGACAATGTGTGACGCTCACATGGCCAGCGAGATTTGTCTCGACGAGGTGGAAAGATGCAGGTATAGTTTTTCTTGATTCAAATTAATTTTAATGAATTGTAAAAAGAAAAAAAATTGGTGTTGGCCTAACTGATTTTCAGATTTTGTCCCATTGTCCACACTATATACAGACGTGCAACTTTTCCTCGGATCAGCTGATTTCCTCGTTTTTTCACTTCACACTAAATGCCATTGAAAATTGAAAGACACTGTACAAAGTCTTGTGAAGATTAGAATGTCCTCGTTTTTTGTTAATTCCAAGTTGCACGCCTGTATACTAGATCATCTTCAGACTTTATACGAGTGTCATTTGATTTTGTAGTTTGCTGTTCAAGAATGTACGACAAAGCTAATCTGAAATGATCATCGTGAGTTGGCAGTGTTGTTACAATGGTGATCATGAAAACTCTAGCATTTCACATACAGTTGCAGTCAAAACTATTCCTTGGATTGCTCCTGGAGCTGTTCTGTTTATTGCAATTTTTCTGCTGATTTATATGCCAGAATAAGGAAAAAAATTCAGACTTTTCAGTGATACAATCTTTATCTCTGTGCCTTGATTCCAATCTGAAAATATGATGTGAAAAAAGACACTAGCATGCCGAGAACTGTTTTGGAAAAAAAATCAGGCCTTGGACGGGCCACAAGTAAACTTGTTTCAAAATTTGTCATTTTTTCATGATCCGTCTTTCCTTCAAAATATTTCCACTTGTGCCTTGAGATTTTGTGACACTAATTAAGCTATCCCAAAATACAAAAATCCTCAAATCCATTCCGGCCTGATGTGTTTTTTTTTACGTATAACCTTGAGTGAGGATTACTAACAAAATGATCTTAGGGAACATTCCTCATTATACTTGAGAGGGTGCAAATATCTCTCTTTTTCAGTCAAAATGATAAGTGTTGCATTGAGTTATTGATTCTCGTCGTTCTGATGGTATGATATACCTCATCTTCATGCCACTTTTGAATATTTGTATTATCTTTTTTATTTCAGGAATAATTCAGTGGGCCCATTTTTCGTTTGCATCCTGGGCCAGAAGTATGGCTACCGACCAATCCCGTACCGCGTTCCTCAGTCCATCTTTGAGCCGCTCATTGGTTACATAGAACGCAATGCACAGACGGACCCTAAACAGGCTGAGACATTGCGTCTCATCAAAGAATGGTTCCGACTGGACACTAACTCTATTGGTAAGAAGAGAAATATAGGATCTTTCCAGACATTATGACAAGGGGACATGGTAGAATTAACTTGTAGTTCTCTGAGCTCGTCAAAATGTCACAACTTACAACGGTGGAGTCCAAGTACCATGACTTCCTCAATTTGTGTTTTATTGAATTGTGTATTAGCGTTCATGGAACCAGAATTTCAGTTCGTACTTCCCAGCTATACAAAGCAAGGTAACCTTTTGACACAAGCAAGACCAATTAATTGCTTCAAATTGTAAACATTCCTATACACAACATTTTACAGGAGAATTATGGGTATTATCTGTCATTTGAAATATTGAATCCTGAACAACGGCTTCAAGTCCCAAGTGTATTGGGCCCGAGTACAAGTCCGAGCCAAATAAATGTGGCTTGAGTGGGACTCAAGTTGATGTAAGTAATTGAAAGGTGACAAATAGATGAGTAAGGAAATTTAAATTTCTTGCCATAGCAAAATTCTCCACAAATTACTTTTCTGAAGTTACTTTTCACACAGCGTCCACCACATCATGGCTACCACTCAAAAAAGTTCAGAACAAAAAAGGGAACATGAAATAGCTTTTGCATGGACATTGTATGTCTTTGATGCAGAGTATGAGTACGTGATGCAGCCGATCGTCTGGAAGTTCCCCAACCACAACGACGACACCAAGCAGAGAGACAGCTGGTGGACGGAGTTCTGCACCATGCGGACTGCCTTCTTCGCTGCCGTCAAGCAGGTGGTCCAAGACGGAGACCAGAAGCAGGAGATTCTCCGCTCCATCACGGAGGGCGAGATAGCCAAGGCCATCGATGGCAGCCACTCGGCCGGACACAGCCGGTTCCACTTCTTCGTGAGGACGTTCGTGGGCTTCGACGTGCGGGCGGCCGGTGCCTCTAGCTATATTGACTGGGATGGGCACCAGGTAGACTCGGAGGCTCTGACGAAGCTAGATAACCTGACAGAGAATATCAACAATTCCACGAGCGCTGATCGCATTGATAGGTGACCAATCTTATTTTGTAACTGGATTCTATAATGCTGGATTCTATGCTTACTGCATACAGTAGACTTACGATGAAAAGACATCTCACCATGTTTATCTCGTTGCATTCGTGCAGCCCGGTGGAGACAGAACAGCACACTGTGGTATCACGGCATGCATTTCAGTACATGCAGGTTTGGATCATGTCAATTTCGGCCTATTTTTGCAACAAGCACCAACACTAGATTTTTCAAACTCATCAGGAAACAATAGTTTCCCGTAGGTCCCTAAAACGAAGTAAAAATAATCCTAAAAAAACCTATCTACTCACAAAGTACAAATTATTCTCATGGTAATCTTTCTGGACGTCCCCACTGGTGAAGCGTGGTATTAAACACAGTGTGACATTATTTCTGTTCGTAGGTCCAATACATTGCTTTGTTTTCTTTTTTTCCCAAACAATATCGATAATCTGATTCGTCTCTCCTAGGTATAACCTGCATTTTTCACCCAGCGCTGATGCCATGTTCAGTGATGAAAAGAACAAGGACAAACTGCGGAATTTCCTGGACCATTTCTGCGATTATCTGGTGAAGTCCATCCACAGAGGTTAGACAGATTCAAACTTGTAATATCAGACATTTTACAAAATACAAAATGGCTCATAAAAGTACACTGTATATGGTCTTTTATTCCAACCCAGTCAGTGATCACTTTCCTTATAAATGGATTTCCACTGACCAGGTGCTGTTTCCTTAACAAGTTCCTTGGAAGATCCTCTCCGCTCTGAGGTCATCAGTCACAGCATCTTCTGTCGGGAGAGAGCGGACTTCTTTGCCGGGCGAGAGAAGTTGATTGAGAGCATGATGGCATACCTGAAGCGGCCTCACGGAGAGCGGGTAAGCAATCAATCTCAGAATGAAATAGACAAAATCCAAAAATGCATCTCGTGTAAATTATTCTAGGCTCCGGAAAGTCAAACAGGATCAATCTCTACTCTCAGAGGCAATGATTTTTGAAAAAATGGGCGCTGAGCCAAAATATTTTAATCACTATGTCCATTTACTTTAATTAAATAGTAGTATTCATGAGCACGTTTTCAAACATGCAGGAGTTGTATAGACAGAAAATTGAGGGGAGGGCTAAAAAATAGAGCCAATTTGTGATCACCTAAATTTTGAAACATTTCAATATAATCTTTGAAATTTTGTTTAAACTCCAAAGACTGTCGAAGTTTTGCTGACCGCAAAAATGACAAAAATGTGACATGAGGTTTTCTTGTTCAAACATAACATTTGTCAATCAGGATTTTGA
Organism: Hippasteria phrygiana; assembly: GCA_037893225.1. NCBI lineage: Eukaryota > Metazoa > Echinodermata > Asteroidea > Valvatida > Goniasteridae > Hippasteria > Hippasteria phrygiana. The sequence continues at coordinate 89,473 of JAZGUH010000253.1, forward strand.
GTCGGACTCAACACCAGGGACTTTCATTTGAGCCTTTTTGAAACATAGTTTCCTTGCTTTATACTACTTTGTGTGTTTGAGAGAAATTGTCCTGTGTAGTTCCTTTCCGTTGTTTTATTGCCAAAACTGTTTAACGTTTGGTGTGATTTTCCTACAGCCGTTTGTGGTTCATGGCTGTGGGGGGAGCGGCAAGTCTTCCCTCCTGGCGAAGGTCATCAGCCGATCTCTAGAATCCTGGAATGGATGTGAACTGGGAAGGTAGGCAATCCAAAGCTGTTTCCTTTCTCATATTTTTTTTTATTTTCTTGTCACGTGAGCCTGTGTACATGTACTGTATTACGTTCAAGGACAAGCGGAGAAAGAAAACACAAAAGAATCTTTCTTGTCCTCGAGAGACGGTCTTTTGTTAAAATCGGTCCTCGAACGTACGACTACGTGCTTAGTCTATGGGGTTTGGCTATATTAAAGGAAGAATAGGAAACACAAAGCATTGTCCTCGTGAGTATAGGTAAGTACGACTGTGTGTACTTGTAGATTCCAAGCTTTCGGGTATTCCTACTTTTCCTACTTTTTCCTAATTTTTTTTTCCTTGCTCCTACGTTTCCTACTTTTTTCTTGAAATTCCTTATTTTTTTCCCTATTTTTTCCTACATTTTTTGTCCCACAACTCCGAAAATTTAAATCTCATTCAATATTTTTCAAATGTGTTACACACTGTCATATGAAAATCACACAATAAAGGGCTTGGGTGCATGAGTACTACAACTTTACTTCCAAGAGCTTAGTTGAGGATGGAGCACAAGTGTTGTGAGTACAGAACATGCCAAATGAGGCTTGTGATGCTGCGGACATGGGTGAGTATCAACGAAAACAACTCTTGAAAGCCCGCAAAAGTCCTACTTTTATCCTGATTTTGTCCTCCAAAGTCCTACTTTTATCCTATTTTTTAAATAGAATTTTGACCCTACTATTCTCCTACTTTTCACCTGGGTCTGCTTGAAAGCCTTCAATTCCTATCCACTCTTTGGAAAGTTAATTTTCACAGCTAGTCTAAAGTAGTAAATCATATGAGCTAAACCTTGGACTCTAGAGTTAGGTTGGCAGATGTCCTATAAAACATTGGATATAAATCTTTGTCAATTCAGCTTGTTTTGCCAATGAATTTTCTTCCAGCATAAATTGTTCAGTTGTTTTGTCAATCATATGCAGACCAGTTCATCTGATGCGGTTTATTGCTATCACACCCCACTCTTCCAACATCCGAGACCTACTGTACTTCATCTGTTTACAAGTAAGTGACTTCTGAGTACTGTAAACCAGAGATATAAAAACTACTGAATAATATTATAGTATCTTTTCATGTCTTTGGAATAGTACTGTAAACCAGAGATATAAAAACTACTGAATACTATTATAGTATCTTTTCATATCTTTGGAATAGTACTGTAAACCAGAGATATAAAAACTACTGAATACTATTATAGTATCTTTTCATGTCTTTGGAATAGTACTGTAAACCAGAGATATAAAAACTACTGAATAATATTATAGTATCTTTTCACATTTGCGACCTCTGGAGGTCTCGACTTCCTGAGGTCACAGGTTCAAATCCCGCTCCTGCCACAGTATTCTTTGTTCACTTCGAAAATTCATTCAAAATGACCTAGTCGGTTTCCCTTGTGATTTGTTTGATGATGAAAAAAGATCTAGAGATTTTTCCAATTGTGGAAATTCGTAATAAATGGGGTGGAATGTTTGTTTGGGAATTTTATGGGTTGGTTGTGAATTTGTTATCTTTTATTTTATTTTATTTTTTTTGGGTGGGGGGATCATGGAGAGTATAAACCACTGCTAATACCGGATTTCTTGTTCGTAACTTCACTTTGGATCCCTGTAAAATTGTTCTTTCTCCGTAAATGATTTTAAGCTTTAAAGTGATGGCATATTTTTCTGTCTTGTTTCATTTCAGCTGAGTTACTGCCTGAACCTTGACCAGGACAGTGTACCAACGGACTATAAACTCCTTGAGACAAAGTTCCAAGAACTGCTAGGGAGGGCCACAGCAGAAAAACCTTTCAGTAAGTTTGTATGATATATATTAACAATTTACAAGAATCAGACTGATTAGGTTGTGGTGGTCATTCTGTTTGCTCTTGTTTTTATTTATTTTGTTTTAAATTTTGTTGGGGGAGGGGGAAATCGATGTTAAATGTTTTCAATTTAATCATGTTGGTTTTCACTTCAAAAGTTCTGATCTGTTCTGCACAGGACAATGAATAAAATATTCTATAAAAGTAATTACAAAGAAATGCACAATAGTTGGCACGGATATTGAGGCATATTCAAGAAACCAAAAGTTGTATTGAGATGCCTTGAATATTAAATTAGTAACGAAAAACAGACTGAATGATAAGACATACAAGACAAATGGACAAAACGGACAAACAGATATGGAAATGGACACAAATAAGTGATGAGACGAACAAACTGATTACACGGACGTGACATTAAACATAATTATGTACATAATCTGATAAGAAACAAAGTACATACTTTTTTGCAGACTTATAATAATTAATGCTCTTAACTAGCCCAATCATTGTTGACTAGACAAGGTTTGTTGAAATTGATGATCGTTCGGAGTTCTTGTGTAAACTTGCTCCATGTTGTTCCTCTCTCGCTTGCAGTGATCTTCTTGGATTCCTTGGATCAACTCAGTAATGAGAATGAAGGTCGCGACCTCCACTGGCTGAAGCCCGTCCTGCCTAAACATGTTCATCTCATAGTGACAATACGGCCAAACGCTGGTGGTGCGCTGTCTGCGATGAAGAACCTTGTGAAGGTATTAAATTGGAGACTTCGGTCTAATGAAGTAACCCTATGCAATAGATGTTTTTCTTATTTTGACCTCTCTGAACCTTTTCTGCCTACAATGAACAATTCTGGCCAGTGCAGTGAACATTTACAATTGCGTCTCATACAGAATAAAGATTCCTATCTAGAAGTCTTGAGGCTAGACGAGCAGGACCAGAACAGCCTGATCAACATGATGCTGAGCAAGGCCGGTAGGAGGCTGCAGCCAGACCAGAAGAGTCTTGTGCTGAACGCTCACCATGACAACGACCCGACCCCATTGTTTATACGACTGGCCTGTGATATAGCCATGCAGTGGCAGTCCTACACACCAATGACAGATTGCAAACTGGCCGATAGCACACCGGGTCTAATCAGACAGCTATTCAGACAGTAAGTTATTTTCCATCAGTTCAACAAACCTTATGCATACTAGAGGCCATCTTCATATGAATGTGTGATGTAAAGTAACAAAAACTGCCGGTGTCCAAGCTGTGCGGCACTGTGTACACATTTACAGGGACTTTGGCGCACGTTGTATATCATAACTTTGCAAATACATATCAGTCAGACTAGTCCAAAACGGAAAGATAATATCTGAAATCTCTTCTTTCAGCTTATTTAAATTTCATTTTAAATTAAATAAATGTTTGAGAACAATTAAGAGAGCAATTGAGAGCAATTGAGAGCACTTGAGGCTGTTTATTTTGCTTTAACTCAGTAACCCGATGGCTGATTCCTTAGTCCAAATCAGCAGTGAGTTAAAATACCATCTACAGAAACTGACATTCAGAAATCAGTTATCCGTTAGTCCAATAAAAACCTGTTTTTTATGCAATTCAAAACAGAATTAAGTGACAGTATTTAGTTACAGAATGTAGAGTATCTATGGTTACTGGCCTCTTTCAAAAGAGTTTCTCTATATTGCTAGCTCTATTTAATGATGATGTCACACATTCTAGCATTACCATTTGAAAAAATGAAGAAGGTATGAGTACCGTATTTAAAAAGAATGATAGGGAGAGGTTGGTACAATTTTGCAATAAGTTTCACCCACTCGATGAACCACTACCAGAATATGGTATATGGTATATATTTATTCACACTATCACATTGTGACCCGAAGGTCAAATTACGTGACAATTCACATTATTAAAAAAACATCAAAATCATGATAAGTATTACTTAAACAAATATATATACATGTACATGTATGTATATGTAAAAAGCTACTCACAAAGAATACCCGTTTAACAAGTTAATAACAAATTTAAACTTAACTATTTTGTTATAAACCTATCTCTCAAAATATGAATAATGATGCACATCACGTAGGTTGCAGGCATAAAACTCCCATCTGGCAACAGGGAGTCTTGCTCTCGCCCACACAACTACCCATATATACATATACATACACATACTTATTACATAATAAAGACAATGCGTCTGGCGTTGCATTAAGGACACATCTTTGTTTCTCTGTTATAGACATGAGTAGATGCTTTGTGTTTTCATTGTTATTGAATATAAACCTGCACTATAGGTATATCGACATTATACCATGCAAATTTCACTATCCACAAACTATGCATGCTGTACATATAATTCCAATGCACACAATTTTTAACATCTCTGTAAACAGATTAGAAGTCAAGCACGGTGAAATTTTTGTCCAGCACGCCTTGGGCTATCTGACTGCATCCACATCAGGCCTGTCAGCCAGTGAGCTGATTGATGTACTGTCGTGTGATGACGTCGTTCTGGATGATGTTTTCCAGTACCACATCCCACCAATCAGGAGGCTTCCCCCATTGCTATGGACTCGGCTCCGACTAGACCTAGGTGAGTTTCAGTCGCTTAATATATTAAATGTTCAATCACTGTGCTGCTTGTTGTAAAAGGTAAAAAAGCCATATAGCAGGAAGTGTAATAAATTGTTCTAAAACAATATTGAATACATACAAAATAAATATTTTGAAGGTTTCATATGTTTTAGCAATTTGATTGCACCGCGAGTAAAGACACTGACAATTTCGGAGACCGCCAACATAGGGCAAGATAGCTCCGTTGGTAGAGCGCTGGTACGGTGTTCCGGAGGTCACAGGTTCGAATCCCGCTCCTGCCAGTTTTCTTTGTTCACTTTGAAAATCCAATTCAATTCAATGAGCCATTGCCTGTAAAAAACAGCTTCAGTGGATGGCGTGCTGTGATGTCAGAACAAAAAAAGCTTTACTTTAACACTAATCAAGTTTGAGCAAGAACATCTAAGCATAAACGATTACTAGTTAAACTATAGGTCATTTGTCCACTCTTCAAATATCACAGTTTTGCATGACAAATGTTGATACCTAGAAGAGGGATTGTTGTGCCTTTTCCTGATGCAGTGTATGAAGCACTGTATGCTCAGTGCTTTCCGAGAGCCTCTTCTAATCTACATCATCCCCGACGCAAAACTCCATGTTTTCACTGATTACGAGGTACATGCTGAACATTGGATTCGAATTGGTACCCGGTGCCGGCAAGCTCGTTTTCGAGTGGTTAAGATGCCTGCACTAGTAAGCAGGAGGTTGTGGGTTCGAGTCCCACCCGAGTAAGCCTGCGAGTTTTTCCACATGCTTGTCACAAATTTTGCTGCACTATTCCCCGTATACTGGTACCAGATTGTTGACTAGGCATCGTTGTATAGCCAAGGTTTGGGGCAAGGTTATCATTAACTGTAGTCCTTGTCAAACTTGCTCATTGTTCAGTGGTTTATTCATCAAATTCGGCCATTTTCTGTTCCAGGTGATTACTTAGTGGAGGGAGGCGTGGATAACTCGGTGGTCTATCGTTGGTACCACAGGCTGTTCTATGAGACGGCCAGGCAGATGTATCTTGGAGAGTCAGGAACCTTGCTCCATCAGGCTCTTGCCATGTACTTCTTAGGCAGGTCAGTGTCAAGCAGTAACCACACGAGCCAATTATAATTAGGACCATGCTAGTCTGGATTCAAGACTGTAATTTGAAATTTATCCTCGATCTCTCACCGGTACAGGGCACACTGCTGATGTGACTGACACAGCCTAGATAGTTTCAAATTAAGACCTTGACGATTTGTGTAAATTTCCCAATAAAATTCCGAGCAGACCTCACATGCATATTTGTCAAATTATATACCAGGCAAAACAGCTTCAAAATCCTCTCATATGCGGTATGATTCCAAGACTGTACATTTGAATGGGTCCAGAATACGCGCTCACGCTGGTTGCTTAAAAGCCGAATGCACGTATGTGAGGTATGCTCAGAATTTTCAAAGTCAGCTGTGCCAAAATGATCTCGACTTTAATTTCAAAGCCAACCAAGGCATGTAGATCAGTCATGTACCCTCTGCAGGTGGTTCATTTTTTTATGGAAGTCACCCATTGCAAGGCTAAAGACCACTCAAGGTAAAAGGCTACACACAGAAATGGCAAGGTTGCCAACCCTGACACCCTTTACCTGGGCACAGATGTAAATAGAGGATAAATCTCAAACAGAAGCCAGAGAAATTATCCCAATTTTCAGACCTATAGACCCGGGGGGTGGGAGGGAACTTCCACAGTTAAGGGCCGGTCACACTGGCCACGATAACGATAACGAAAACGAAAACGATGTGAATAAACGCTCCTTATTGGTGGGTGGAACGCGCGCATATTACCGCGCGTTCCATCCACCAATAGAGAGCGTGTATTCACATCGTTTTCGTTTTCGTTATCGTTTATCGTGGCCAGTGTGACCGGCCCTTTAGTGAGACCAACTCACCTCCCCTTTATTAAACTGTGGGGTTTGGGATCGGGAAAATTCCAATCTAGAATCTACTAATAAATGACTGATAATAATCTGTGTTACAGGTGGGCGGGCACCCCCAAGCCCTACACTGAGAAGGATTCAGGCACGCTGGCCGTGGCCCACCGCAGCGTGCAGTCTCAACCCTTGATCCTGAACTCACCTTTGGTCAATCAGTCACTGTCTCCCTTAGACGTCGGATCAAGCCCCGCCAAGAAGAAGACGGTGCACTGGAACCTCCGGAAACTGACCGAGTTACCGCGGCACGTCATACGTGGTAATCTGTGGGAGGAATGCGAGATGGTGAGTTTGGTCCTGCAACTTGTGACCTGTAGCCAATCAGCCAGTTCGGTATCTCAAAGGTCAAAGGTTATTCGGGATAAAATTGCTGACGTATTGTCACGCCGTGTTACGCGGATGCCCATTCTGATTGAATTTAACATGTGCGTGTTAGGTCACGCGGGTCATTCGGAATAAAATGTCATTGTGCACATGCGCAGTTGAAATACCGAACTGGCATATTCAGAAACTTTACATAACTGCGTAATCAACCTAACACTACATATTAGTCTTCATTGGTTCACGTGTTGGAAAATAATCATCATGTGACATGCTGTCAACCAATCAAGGAGCAGAATCTAAATGACATGTTGCCAAAAAAAGAACTGACATTTATTCCGGTAAACTTTGTTAACGATTGTTATTACAATTTAGTAATGCCACAATAATTATTCCTTCTTTTTCGTGTTAACAGGAGCTATGTTCGATTCCCTGGCTCGAGGCAAAATGTCGGACAGGACGCATCTATAAGCTCCTGCTAGAGTTAGCTGAGGTTTGTTGCTTTCAGACTCGATTTTATAATTAAGAACCTATTCCTGAAGTTTCTCTTAGTTTACTTTGAAAGGTGATCAAACTTACCTGGTTAGTTTCCTGTGTGGTTTATTTGATATTCATAAATGCCTCGGCGAGTTTCACTATTCCTATTGGTCTAGAGCCTGTCACGTGGGTGTGTTTAAACGGTTGTTTAAACACGGCTGGAAGTTGTTTAAACACGGCGCGTCATACAGCTGTTCTCAGCCGATACGCAACAGGGAGAGCGTAGTAGGTGCGCGCACAACTTAGATGTACTGAAATTCATATTAGACAACGCTAATGCACGCGTATAAAACGCTGCATCTCGTGCGTGTGCGTACGTGCACGCGACAGACAGGCGCGGAGCGCCTTCACGCGCATGTGTTTTGTACTGAGCAAATGGGAGAAAAAGTGGGGTGAAAAAGCTTTGCATTTTGTCCTTTTTACGGGAGATTTTTGCATTTTTCGTAAGAAGGCATTTATGAATGGGGATAAAAATGTGATGACCCGGTCTTTACCAGTCAATAATAACCTCGAAGGGTCGTGACCGCTGTTAATGGACCGAGCCGAAGGCGAGGTCCATTAACAGCGGTCACGCCCCTCCTCGGTTATTATTGACGTGGTAAAGACCGGGTCATCACACTTTTATCCCCTTATTATTTCTAGGTTAAAAAATCCTATTCACATTGAGTGATCCCCATATTGCCATTTCGTCAGTTGTAACATAAAGTTGGGACGTGATTCCTGGCTATACAGCATTATGTGTTTATGACTTCTGACTAGCACCCCCCTCAACAAAGATAAACAGAAATTTGGAGACCACCAACATAGGGTAAGATTGGTAAACTGGAGGTCAGAAGTTAAACCCCTTGTGTCTGGCTGTGGGGGGGGGTGCTGGTATGCCAAGAATGGCTGTGCAGCCAAGCGTAAATGCAAACAGTAGGCACCACACTGAATAGAGTGGTCCTATTCATCGCACTTGGAGCCCCCTTTCGTGTGAATGAAAGCTTTGTTTGAAAAAGCTCCATCTATTCATTACACTATAATTCAAGAACAATACAGTTGAAACAGGAATGGATTGAGTACACGCAGGAATGCGCTTGTAGACAACAACCGGCCAGGTGGTCTATTTGTCAAACCGCGGCTATGGCCGTCATCCGTATTCAAGAGTTAAAATTCCATCTTGCGCCGTGCATAGTATTTATTTAAATTTCTGCCTGTTTTCTCTCATAGGCGGCTGACAAGTGCGAGTTGGTCAGCAACAAGTTGAAGGATTTCTACCGTATGGTGCGATCCAACGTGACCATCATCCAGAAGTATCCAGAGCTGATCTGCCAGCAGGCTCTGAATGAACCGGACTCCTCCACTTGTTCCTCTGTGGCCAAGGACTATCTCGCTGTGCGGGGGAAACACAGTAAGTAAAGTGAACCACCACACCATTCTGATTTAACCTTTGCCTGTGTATCAAAGATCTTTCATACTTCAGGGTAAGGTTTCTCCAGTTTTTACCTGATTTCAGGATTTTTTTTTTTTTTTTTTTTTGTGTGAAGTGTCTTCCACATTTCCGGAAGATTTTTTGGTCTCTAATTGGATTTTATGATTCCCAAATGACCTCTGCAACCTGAAACGGACTTCTTTTCATTCAAATTTTTTGGCAATTTTTAACCGTATCTTTTGGTAGATAATGCAGATCTCTTTTTTAGCAATACCATACAATTCAATGTCTCTATTATGTTTTGCAGATTTTTCATTTTTCTCAAATCACACCCCTGACACTTGGTACCGCTCCATGGAACAATAATTGGGACGCTGCCACCTTTTCATAAGAACCAAACACAGGCCAAAGTAAAACTGGGAACAGAATTTTGTGTTTGTTGTTTCATTTTTAATTGAATGTATGCAGATCAATGGGCATGTTTTTCACTTCATAGACATTATACACAAGTAGTTACTCTGTAATCGAAAGATCTGGAAGTTGTTATTTAGCAGTAATAAATCTAATCAAGAATAACTCAATCTGATGTCAAAACCTGATGTTTCAAGAATCGACTCTTTGACTTCAGACCAAGTCACATTTAACCCTTTTCGGTACCATACCTTACAAACAGTTGACCTCAAAATCCCACATATTTTTAGTATGCACCCACTCAGCATTGGATATCCCAAGTGTGAGATCTCTGGGATATCTTTGGTGTGCTACCGAAAAGGTTGACGTAGATAAAGTTGGCTTAAAAACCACTGAAGGTACTCTTTTGTACAAGAAGACATTTTTATCGTCCGGCAATGTTACTGGATGCAACTACCCACATGAATAACATGCTAAACATTCCCTTTTCATGTCACAATTTTTTGCACTCACAAATCTTTTATGAACTTAGCATGAGGACATATTTATCCCTCCTACTATTATAACTATCACAACCGAATCGAAAAACCAAATCCTCTCCTCTCCCACAGCTTGTGTGTCTCACCCTTTCACTCGATAGGTTTTGATAGATAGGGTAGATGGCTCCAATTTGGCACCTGGAGAGCGGGGAGGGTTAAAAGAAAAACCATGAGGGGAAAAAGTTGGTTTAACTGTTCATCTTGACTTTCCCACAGTGTTCACATGGCTGGACTTATCCAAGGATCAGAATGAGAAAGCCGAAATCATGACTTTAACCAATACCGCACCAGTCAGACTGTGTCAGTTCTCTTCTAACTGTAAATACCTGGCCACTGCTTGTCAAGACCGCACCGTACGTGTTTGGAGGGTAAGTTTATTTGAATTCTTTCTAGAGCAGAAACCAATGATTCCCTAAAACTGCACATGGGGGTACTGTAGCTCAAAAGCCGGAAGAAACTAGCATGAAGGCACTAGCAGGAAGGCGATAAAGAAATATTTGTGATTGACTTGTGATTGACTTGTGATTGACTTGTGATTGACTTGTGATTGGCTTGTGATTGGCTTGTGATTGGCTTGTGATCGACTTGTGATTGATCTCTGATTGACCTCTGATTGACTTGGGATTGACTTGTAACAATATAACTCCCTGACAAGAATTGTACAAGTTGACCACTACATCAAGTCTGATAGAAATACCTTTAAATGCGGAACTGTGTAAATCAGATACGAAAAGTAACAAATCTTGACTAACCTCTTTCATTCGTCCGTATACTCAAAAGAATTTCCATAAACAACTGCCAATACATAACATGTATCTGTCCTAAAATTGACACAAGTTAAGTTTAATAGCCCTAGCTCCCTTCTTCTTGTGCTCATACTTTTGTAAAGAGCTGTGCAACTGACTTGATTTGTCAGTCAAGATAGACTCTAAACATATAGTAAATATTGTGTGGCCTGTCTAGTCTAACAGTGAGATCCAAACGTCTGTGCGTAAAGTTGTACAGTATCATGTATTTTTAATTTTGGTGGTTTTGGGAAAACAATCTTGAAATAAAGTATTGTTTTCCCAAGGTTTTTCCCAGATTAACCTTTAAGAAAACTGTTAACCTCTAAGATCCCAGGCTTTTGACTCTAAAACCCTTCCTCATAAGGTATTGTTGTCTCTGTGTTACCAGGTTGCTAGTGGAGCCTTGGAGGTGACGGCAGAAGCTGATCCTATCAAGATGGTTTTCCCTACTCACTGTCATTGGCTGGCTGTCCTGGAGAAGACGGGCATTAATCTACTGGGGCTGGGGCAGGGAGGACACGCCAAGGGTAGGTTGGTTCCTACAAGGTTCCAAAATATCCCGGAAAACCTGGAATTTCCTCAAATCGTTTTCCTCTCCTGGACTTCCGTCAAATGTCTTGGAAATCCTGGAAAAGTCAGGAGTTTTGTTACTTCTCCTGGATAGTCCTGGAAGTTTGTTTACACCTTGTGGAAATCCTAGAAAGTTTCGGAACTTTTTACCACTGGAAATCATGAAAGTGTTTTACATTTTTTTGTCATTCATGGCATTCATTGAAATACTGGAAAGTCCGTGAAGTTTATTCCATTCCTGAAAATCCTGGAAAGTTATGGATTTTCTTTGAAATGATTCCTGGAAATCCTAGAAGGTCTAGGAACTCTTTACCTCTTCTGACAATCCTGGAAGTTTCTTGAATGCTTCTAATTTTCCTGGAACTTTTGAAAGTCCTGAAATTGTTTTACCTTTCCTGAAAATCCTGAAAAGTCCTTGACTTTTTTTGGGTCTTTTCCAGGAAATCTTCGAAGAAAAATACAGGAATTTGTTTACATCATTTGCTTGGATAACTTGGAGAGTCTTACAAACTTTGCTAATGCAGCCCATCCCCCTCCCCTCACTTAATTCCCAAGCTGAAACAATTCTGAAGGCATTTGCCAGCATATTGTAGTATTTCAAAGTATTACAATGCCACACACTCAAGCCTTGATTAAAATTGTCACATTTTTACAGGAAAATTTGTTCTACATATTTCCGTGGAGCTGGAGCAGCAAGTTGGCGTGTACATACCCAAGACCAACAGGCACATCTACGTTGTTGCATTCGGTCGGCTTAACGTCTACAGCACCAATGACGGAAAGCTTGTCCAGAAGAAGGAACTCAAGGTATTGTATCTGTAATAATAATAATAATAATAGTGCGAGAATCGCAGTAGGAGCTTTACTATAATTGTAATAGATAAGGAGACTTTGCAGAATATTAATATTGATTGCATAATGATAAGAGTAATATCGGCATGTATATGTATGCTTCTATCAAAGGATCTGAGCATTTCACATATAATCATTTCTGGATCGATCTAAACTCCGTGGGGAGCATACACAGCCACGTTAGACGGTGTCATTCTGGACTTTAATCAATTGTGCATACAATTACAAAATATAACATGCTTTACAGGCTTTCAAGTATACTTACTTTTCCTGATTTTCCTAATTTTGTGTTACCTGGCTCGTAGTTTTCCTACTTTTTTTCTTGAAATTCCTGTGTTTTTCTATTTTTTTGGCCCACAACTACGAACAATTTCGGACTTTTGTCCTTTTTAATTTGTTATATATTTTAATCCAACTGTTCTACTATATTTCACCTGAGTCTGCTTGAAAGCCTGGCTTTATCCACCTGGAAGTTTGACCTCGTGACCCCCCACCCACTCACACAAGTGTGTAAACAGGTGCAATCGGGGACCTCCTATTGTCCCTCTTTTGTTTGTACTTTAACTTTTTCTGAAGGCCTCCCATTGGTTTTGTACACGATTTCCAAACAGGTGCCTTTCTCAATCGGAGACCCTATTGTCCTCTATTGTTCAAGGTCCCCTATTGAATGTGAAAACAAACTCACCCACTCATTAACTCCTGCTTCTCTTGTGTATACCTTTATTATTTATTTATTTACATCCATAGTGTCGTCCCAAAGCTGTGGCTTTCACGTCAGGTGGGAAATTGCTGGCTATTGCGTACAAGGATGTCTATCTCTGGGACATGGCCAAAGAATCGGTAAATTCCAGTCTTCTTAAAACTGACTAGCTCCCGTGTCTTCCTAGATCTCTGCTGTGAGGCACTTAATCACAAGGGCTTTTATCTTTTTTGTTAGGTCACAAAGTAAAGCCTCGCATTGTAACACAAGTTGAAAATATTTCTACGTCTACTTTCAAGAATAAATTCTCAAAGTGAACAAATAAACTGGCAGGAGCAGGATTAGAACCTGCGACCTCTTGAATACCATACCGGCGCTCTACCGACTGAGCTATCTTGCCCTGTGTTGGTGGTCTCTCAAATTGTCAGTATATTTGAAAAATGTTAAACTTCTTTTTGCATTTAACATTTAAAATATTACCCGTAAAATTTGACCCAGTTTGGCCAAGTCTCATTCAAATAATTTACAGTAATTATTGTTTCTGAGAAACTTTTTTGCTGTGGCGTGAAAATGACTGAAGTTCCTAAAAAAAATTCTTGTATCTCTTTACTTTGTGTATTTCTGTTATTTAATGCAACCAAGGATGCTCCAAAAGTGCATATGGCACTTCAGCTTAAAAGAAACCTGTCAAGAAAAGAAGATAAATAAGTTGGGAAACCCACGAAATCGGGCAGGGACTGAAAACCCAATCCAAATTGGCCCCAAGCAGGTCACAGAGGTGCAAGGTGAGGAAAGTAATCATGACTCCTCTAACTCCAACATTTCCATTGAATTTGTTGACTCTCTGAAGGACATAAAGCACTTCGAGACTGAAAACTTGAAAGCGCAGCTTAACAACTGCAACCTGCAGTTCTCTGCAGACGGCAAGAGGTTGATGGGGGTGCTACCCAACGGTACGTACCGCTGGGCAGTCAAGGGCAACAAGACTAAGATGCAGGGTCATAAGTTGTCACTGACCTGCCAGACGGGGCCTAGCGCCATGTCCAAGAACTTGGACTTTGTAGCCAGTCTGAGTGGGGAGAACGACTTGAAGGTAAGGTAGCATTTGGTAGCGTATCATAATAAGCCAGTTCGGTATTTCAACTGCGCATGTGCACAATGACATTTTATCCCGAATGACCCGCGTGACCTAAAGCGCGCGTGTGAATGCAAAAGGTGGTCGCACAACACGCGCGTGTTAAATTCAATCAGAATGGGCATTCGCGTAACATGCTATAAACTGCTATAAACTGCTAACTGACTGGATTGAAATATTCAGCAACGTTTCTCTACCTAAATCGCACCATAAATTTTGCCAGCAAAAGACGAGATTAATCAAGCTCAGATTTTCATTTTGGCATCATCCCTCCATGGTTTTCTAATATGACAGCTTTTTAATGTCAAATGAGGCACTCTGAATGTAGGAATGAGTCCTAGTCTTTCCCCTCAGCCGTTTAAATCAGTTTCATGCTAATATTTTTGAAAAAATTTTCACCAACTTTGTTCAAAGATTTTGATGTTGAGCACAGTACAGTGTTTGGGAGATTTCAAGTCAACTCCTTCTCGAGTCAATTTTCCTATAAAGTTCACTCTAAACATTGCGCATATATCTTAATAGGTGTTGCGTCTCCAGCCTTCGTTGGAGTGGTGCCTGTTGCAGGGCCATCAGGGGCCAGTATTATCCGCAGATTTTGGAGAGACACGTAACGAGGACGAACTTCTTGCGACGGGGAGTCAGGACTGCACTGTGAGGATCTGGGATACCGCCAGCATGTCGAGACACGTCACTGTTCAGGATGAGGTATGTGAATATGTGATGTGATCAAGCAAAATCAGTCGGAACTCGGCAACCCTTGTTTTGAGATATGGACCAAAATATGTTCGTAGTGGAAAAATCAAAATTGACTTTTTTACAAAAACAGAAGGGAAAAACATTCTTCTTTCACATGAAAATATGACATGTATTATAAGTGTGCTAAAAATGACTCCATTAAAGTACTGTAACTTTAAACTTGATTTTCTCAGTTTCTTTCTTTTTAATGTGCCGGTACGGTGTTCAAATATTTGTAACTTTTTAACCAAAGGTCGTATTCACATGGGTTTTTGCACTAATATGGAGCTTAAAGTACGCTACAAATGAATATGTAAAAATCTCAAAATTGACCAGGGCCTACTTCAGACTGATTTTTGCTTGATCCCATGACGTATAATGGTCCGAGGAGTAGAGGAAAACTGGGTCGAATTTCATATGGCGGCTTGGAAAAATTATATTGTTTAGGAAACTTTCCTGCTCGTGAAAAAGCAGGTGAAAATGGTCCTCTGCCAGTATACGTCACATGCAATTTGGGCTTATAAGCGGTTTTTGCCAAGGAACATTTTTCTGTGCTCAGCGAAATTTGTACTGAGCAGTTATGTGAACTTTCCTAAGGTCCCACTTGCATGGCTCTATTACTAACAGTAAGCAAAGAATTGTCACTTCGTGGAAAACTCTGCTTGTATCATAAACATATTTCAGGGGTTAGTAAGAAACTTGTGTGTGTTCATCCCATGATTCTGGTGCTTACTGCATTAGCAGCACAGATTTCTAGGCCAGAGCTGTAAGCACAGCGTGATGATTCTAGGTTACCAGAGTTATAGGTTTGCATCCATCTGTAAGGGAGTTGGGGCATAACAAATTGGAGAATAAGTAATTATTGTTTTAGTCGGGGTGATATATTCTGTAGATTTTTCCTGATTTCCTGATTTTTGGTGAGATGATTTTTTTTGTCCTAAAATTGTTTTTATCATTTGAAAATTACCGCTGCAACCTTCTTTTAATTCTAATAATCTTATTTTCAGGGGTGAGATTTGTCAGGATTTTTCCTGATTTCAGGAATTTTTGGGGGGATTTCAGAATTTGTAAAGAATCTCTTTTGCAATCTGGAATTCCTGAGGTGTTGTCCTAAAGGCGTGGTTACCCTGTAAAAGTGGGTATAGACCAATAAAAACGGATACTTTAAGGGGGTGCCTTTAGGCAAATACAAACTATATGTTGATCTGAGGTTCTTGTAGATTTTTCTTAGATCTTTCGTGGATTTCGTGGAATTTTCATTTTTGGCCAATCTCACCCCTGTATTTTGTGCAGTTTTGAACAGTATTTTTTTGTAGAAAATGCAGTTTTTTTGGTGCATTTTCCAGCAATGCCATTTAAATTTAACTCCTTCGAATCTTTCGTGGATTTTTCGTTTTCCTCAACTCTCACCCCTGTTGAAATTTTTGACATTTTGGGAGCATTTCAGACCTTTTCAAATAAAAGATTGAGCAAATAACTTTGCTAAATGTCAAAGTTTTATCCTGACACCTTATGTCTTTTTGTTGTTGTAGAATCACGATGGTCTAGTTGACGGCTGTGTCTATTCAACCGATGGTCGTAATGCTGTGACCTCCTCCCCTGCTGATAAAGAGAAACTGGTGTGGAGTGTCACTACAACACCACCCAGGGTCACCCACCATCTACACTCCATTGAGTCGTGCAGTAAGTATGGACTCATGTTCGTTGGGGTGACTTGCATGGGTTACAGTGGGCTCGTGGTATAGTGCGATGGACTTAAGATCTCAGTAATACCACAGATTGTGGGTTCAAGCCCAACCAGGGGGTTCATGGTTCTTATGTCCTTGAGCAAGACACTTTGTCACAATTGCTTTTCTCCACCCAGGAGTAAATGGGTACCTGTGAGGGCAGTGATGGTTATGTGTTTTATTAGCCTGCGTGCGCTTAACTTGCAGCCGTGGCCGTATACTCCCCAGGGAGCTGAGAAGGTTTCAGGAATGATTAATAGGCCTGATGAGCAGGGGTAATAGTGTAGCTCCTTGAGCACCGAGATTCGGTGGATATGTGCGTTTTATAAATCTAAGGAATTATTATTATTATTAACTAAGCTGCCCAAAAAGCAGTGTCCATGATGTTTCTGTACATGGCCTATTATTGGATGTCATTCGCATGAAGTATAGAAATGGATAAATACAATTATGGTTTGGAGACATTTAAAAACCTTAAAGCTTGTGCACAAGTGTTGTTATAGCAACACAAATATTGTAATGATTTTAATCTAATACAATCAAGTCTTACATCACATGCTGGAAAATAAAATTTACTTTAGAACATTAATGTGAAACCACGTGGACAAAAGAAGATATTTATTTATATTTGAACCAAGGATTCTAAGAGAAGTATGCCAGCCAAGAATCCATGGAAAGAAGACAAAAGGAGGAAATGTCTGTCAGTTAAAGGCGTGGGAGGGAACACCCTTAATCTATGTAGTGCCTCTGGCAGCTGGGTCAAGAAAATTGGATTGTCAAGAAAAGTTCTGCTGCACCGACCTGACTGGCCCAAAGATTACATGAAACAGTCATAAACTAGAATTAGTTATAAAAAGTAGTTGTTTTTTGTAGTTTGTGATATATGCAGACACCAATTCAGAGTAGCTGGAAAAGTCATACAAAAACAACAAAAACATGAATCTACCCATCGACAACTAACCCCAAACAACTCGGTGAAGCAAGACTATCAGACATAATGTCCAATTTGTTCCCCTTCGCAGAACCTGGTGAGGTGTTGTGTATGTCCGGTAACTTCATCGTGGGATCATGCAAGGGCAGTGATTTTGACATCTGGAACTTGAAGAGCCCCACTCTCAAGACGGACAACATGGTCATCAAGGGGACACACAGGTACGTGAGAGGTCAACCGTGGGCCCTTAACTGACAATGATCCCCCAGCACAAGAATTCGGACATTGTTTCTGCAATCATATAAAATTATACTCTTTATTTGTTAACCCCAACTCCCTAGGGTGTGTGGAAAATTATATTAAAATTGGAGGATTCAGGACTGTTAGCGTTAATCTCATCTTGATCTCAATCCTAATCCCCCCTCATGTCATCACTGTTCTCATGCTCACTGTTGCAAGATCAGTGTAATGGAAACAAAATAATGAATGAGATTCACAAACAAGATCGGCGTGCATGCCCTCTCCTCCACCTTCTCACACTATGACTATCTAACAAAAGAAAAACGGTGCACTAATAATGAACATCCATTGTTACTTGGCACTAAATCCATTGTTACTTGTTCACTAGTGTCAATGATGGTCCCAAGCCGATATCTTTGCCCAGCACCAACGCTTGTACGTAGCGAATGGTGGTACGTGCCAAATATTTGGAGAAAAAACGTGCAACTGAACTATCACCTTGTGTGACGGAACTATTACATGAGGTCACAAAACTATCCCACAGGTCACTGAACTATCATATGGGGTCATATCTTGAAGCTTTGCAGTGCACATGTATAGTATTGGAAGTTGACAAACTAGTTCCTTTGGTAAATGTAATGTGAGGCTGTGTGTAGTAGAGAGTACATCCAGAGATAAATGTTTGAAGATACACAGTGCGAAGTCATTAACTCAAAAAAAAAAGTATGGTTCTGAGTTTATACGTCTGGTTCTTCTAAGAACCATACTTCTTTCTTTTGTTTAAGTTAATTTCTGAACATGGTGTATCTGCAAAAAATTCTCTCCAGTTCCCTCAGCTTTGCCGCGTGGAGCAGTTCCTGATCTTCCAATTCCTCAGGGGGCTAATATGGACTGTCCTCTCTTCAAACCATGTAAAATCACAAATTGCATACTTATTCAACTTCTTTCGCCTCCAGACTACTGCCCTATGTGAACCCCCATCTCATCTTCACCGTCTTCAGGCAGGCCATACTAGCCTGCTTCACTACGTCCAACCGTCCCGGCATCCTATACCTGTATGAGATCCTACCGGCTGCCGCTCTGCGCGACTGGCAGCAGAGCCCAGACGTTGTACCGTCCTTCCACTCCTACTCCCAAGATGTTAAAGAGCTCAAGCATGGAGCCAACTCCTTGGTATGTCACTTTCTAAATACGGATGTTCAGTGTGGACGGTGGAAATTTGACATGAGAGAAATCTGAACCTGTGACCTCCGGAATACCGTACCGGTGCTCTACCAACTGAGCTGTCTTGCTCTATGTTGACAGCCTCCAAACTATGTTACTATCTTAGCTTGACGGATGCTTAGGTTAGTCCGGAACCTATAATGCTGTACTGCCAGGTTGAAATCCCTCTCTTGTCAATTTTCTTATAGCTCACTCTAAAAATAGCTTCAATAGACCTCATGCATATGATGTCACATCACACTTAAATTCGCAACAGCGCCACCAACTGAGCTTACGTTTCATTCTTTTTGTTTGCCAATTGTCTTACTTAATCCTAAAAAATGATCAACTGTTGGTATGTGGTACTTGGTCGTTCAAACCGCAGAAATTGAGAAGGATTTTCTTTCCACAGTATACTAGCAGTGGTTGAACTACAGGTAAACATTCACAACATTTGCTCACAGTATACTAGTAATGGTCATTCGCAGGCATGCCAGATGGTTGCTGTACGAGAGCGTGCTAGCATGGTAATGCGCACGACATTCAATCTCTTAACCCCTTTCTGACAACTCACAGTGCATATTTTTCGCTTTTCAAATGTGTGTACAGGTTCCCACAGCTGCGCTGGATGCTGACTGCAGCCGGCTGGTCACTCTTTCGGTCAAGATGACCGACGAACAGATGATGGCTTCCACCATCCGCTTTGACAAGCTAGAGTACCACCATGGCTCGTCGGAGCTCAACGTCTGGGATGTCCGGCGACAGCAACTCCTCAAGAAGTACCAGCTGGAGAACTCGGTGGGCCGATTCCATCAACTTGGATTCCTGCTGGACAAATGCGTCATGTACTACCAGAGAAAGGACCGAGGGGCCACCCCAAAGTTCAAAGGTCAGAGGTCGGTGGAATACACCACCGAGGGGGTCATCCAAGTCTTTGGAATGCACTCGGAGGGTTTATTGAAGACCATCTGCATGCCAGGAGCTTATGATAAAATGCTGATGCCGGCAGACGGATACGTCAATCCTGCCCAACCTCTCGAGAAACAGCTAGAGGGAGTCGTCCTCAATTATGTGAGTCCAGACGGCGTTGTAAATACATCCAAGGTTGGCATCGGTCAGCCCATGGGAAAGTTTATGCTGCAGGTGGCCAAAGTCACGTCCTACGCCTTCTCTCCGGACAATCAGGCGGCCATGGTGGGATTTGATAGTGGCTACATCCACTTCCTGAGGATGTACAATGCTGTCGGAAAGAACTTTTACAAGTAAATTAGGAAGCAGATTTATCTAAAAACCACCAGTGACCTCTGCTTTCTGCCAGTTTGGGCCAGTTTTCGAGTGGTTTTGGCCATGCAGTTATCAAGTGGTTTTGGCCAGTTTTCAAGTGGTTTTGGCCAGTTTTTGGGAAAAACCTGGCAAAAACTCCCAGAATCTGATGGATGCCCAGTGGTTGAGTTAAAATCTTCCTCCTTGTGCAACAGCAACATGCAACGGGATGTCATTTTGTTCATGTGTGATTGCTTTACAATATACAATGTATGTCATAAAATAATGTTTGTACTTTGTGATAAAGTATTGTTGGATACCAAAGATTAACTGAAAATTGTGTTTATCAAGATATGTCTGATTCTGTAATGTGTGGATTTGTGTGTGTTATTTTCTTTCATTTTTAACACTAACAAACACAATTTACATATTATGTGTTGTCCGGTTTCACAAAATAGTATTTGTAACTAAGTGTCAATTTAATTTACATAATTATGACATGTTGGAGTATTGAGAAATATAAGGGAATTATTTAATGTCTTGAAATATTGTTCGGAAATTGGATAATTATTTTTGACATTGTTTTTTTATACAAAAAAGAGTATTTTTGGGTGTAAATAAATAAGATGTTTAAAAGTCATGTGAATATGATTGAGATGTATTTTTATATTGACATGCAGTATTCTCAAAAGTAGTTACAATTATATATTTAAAAGTTGCCTGTCATAGCCATGGCAGCCAATGAAATCTCACGTCCAAAACTGGATGCCTCGTCTCATATCAGTGATGCCGGGTCTCCAATCTATTAGAACTGTAGAGTTGACATTAAGTGGTTCACATGCCTCTCTCGGACTGTCATTTCTGTACACATTGCTGGTCACCAGGGAACCTTTGAACTCCGATCAAAGACTGCATGACCTTTCCACTGCTAGGGGTCCCAGTGTGCACAGGTTTGACTAGCCTTCATCGTGCGACAACCGTCGTCTGGTTCCCTGAGGCAACGCATTGACATAGCACTGATTTAGAAATATATACATTTTATAGCAGCTTCTACCAGAAAGTCATCATTGTGACATTGCTGACTTGTAAGCACACATACAATTATATATATTGCAGCTGTGTGTGATTAAAGGTTGTTGGTTTGTAAACATTACACAAGTGACTATGTTATGTACAGTCCAATATTTGCATTGAGGTTTTTGACATTTTACGTTCTAACAAAGTTTTCTTTTAATCTGTATTTTCTTCATTTGAATTGGTGTGAGGTCAAACCAAGTGTACTTTTAGATTTTTTCATCAGGATTTCTTGGAATTTGAATCGTTTAAATGGCTGAAAAAAGGTTATTTGGTTACTGACTGAAATATCCAGCAACATTTATCCTTTGATTCAGTTTGTGGCTTAAAACAGTTTTGGGTAAGGGAGGAAATTATTGGGAAGAGGGCATAGAAGCCATTTCAATTTTGTATTGTCTTCTTTTTGGAAGGAAAATGAAATTTCTTTTCTGTGCTTGATGTGTGCCACCAACAGATCTCCATGTAAAGAGATCAGTAGTACTTTCTTGGAATCTCAACGAGCATTTCACACTAAAAAGTTCAGACTCCTTTATAAACCACTGATATACCCTGGTATAGTTTTATTTATAATTTATTCAAGGATGCTAACCATTAAAAACTATACAGAGAATGATAAATAACATGAATTATCTCTTTGTTCAGTAGTCTTTTGTGGTTCTTTTTCGTACGGGCCCGGGATTTTTTTGCAGGGGTTTTAATTATCAATTGTTCCCCCACCCCTCCCAGATAAGGATTGGTACATAGGCCTATTTGTGTGCCGAGGGTGGGGACTATAGTCCCAGGGGTGGATCCAGGATCATTTGCAAGGGGGTTTCTGAAATTGTTTTTCGTACATTTGCCAAAAAAGTGAACTCCCTAAATTTTACAAAAGGGGGGGGGGGGGTCACTTTCTCAACATTGGTGGCGCCATTTACCCTCTTTGTTTTGTTAATTCTTACATGTAGGTATACATGCAAAATAAGACCTCTACATGGTTTTGCTTTTCTTTTCTGGTTTCCTACTGTACTTTAAGCGTACTACAAGCACAAAAGTAAACAAAAAAATAAAAAATTGGCAATGGAGGGGGGGGGGGGGTTTCTGTCCCCCCCCCCCCCCCCCCCCCAAAAAAAACTCTGGATCCGCCCCCTAATCCTTCTTTGATTGTTATATGAATAATTCAAATCATCCGTATATACTATTGTACAAGAAGTAATGCCCCACATAGGGTTTGGCGCACTTCTAAAATGAGAGTCCCCACATTGGGGGTGGGGCAACCTCTTCCACCAAAATTCCCAAGATCTTGGGAGAAAAATCCCAAGGAGTGCCACGCTCGGATGATAAATAGCGCCACCAAGAGTTGACAAATTGCAGAAAGTCACAGCGCCATGTGGTAAGATTTTTAATTTTTGTAAGATAAATGTGCCATTGTTTTTTAAGGATTAAAGCACAATGAAGATATTTCTACACACCCTACATTTCCTTTATGCATTAAAAAAGAATAAACGTATCCGGAGTTAAATAAATACCATGAGTTGGTACAAATTTCGGTAAAAATTGTGCCAAGCGTTCTGTGGCTGTGCTAAGTAATAATAAGCTCATAACCGATAACGCTATGTTTACGTGTTCCATTTCCGACACCACATAGTGGGCGTGGTCACTGGCGGTGCACGTTGTAATGGAGGCGATTGTGTAGTGTAGTTCCCTGTTCCCTATAAGGTTATTGGAATTGCCAAACTAGTTAGCGACATTACAAACAACAGGTATGTCGTAGATAAAGGACAGGGTTTTAGTTTTTGAGGGAAGTTTTGGGGTAAAGCGGTGATGAGGACGACAAAACACAAAGCGAAAATAAAGATGGCGATCACCGCGACGCACAGACACAGTAAACATGCAAAACCGCGTTCATTTGCATAGCAACTGCCGTAAAGCGCGTAAGAAAATTGCATTTTCTACCGAAATAAACTGTTCAAAATTACAAAAAACGATGTCAATAGAATTAAGAGAAGTCTGCTTTAGGTTGAAAAAGTCATTTTGGAATGAGAAAAAATACCATTGAATCTAATTTCATCAAAACTAAAGAGGGGCCCTACACTACACAATTGCCGTAATGGAGTCGTCTAGGAAAGATTTTACTTTAAAACCCCCACAAAAATCGGTCAGGAATAGCAAATTTTGGAAAATAACCATCCATCTGTGTTCAGAAGTATATTTAACACTTGGCACAACCTTTAAGTTTATATTTGAGAATTTATTTGGGAATTTTTCGTGCAATATAGGCCTAGGGGAAGAAAGTTTTTGTTTTCTATGTTCCCTAGATGTTCTTGGCACATGTATGGTCACTCAGAGTGTTCACATACATGTTAATTTCCGCCTCAATTTTACAGATTCTGCTGACATAAATCTTGAAATAACAGGTTGTGCCACACATTTAGGTAGTTAGTTGTTATCAAGGAGGGTTAATTATTTTGGAAGATTTTGCTGTTCTTGACCGATATTTGTGGGGGGGATTAAAGTAAAATCTTCCTATGTAGTTACAGGCCCCTCTTTAGATTTAGTCCGGTTCCGAAGTCTAGTTCAAGTCAAGGGTATTTTTATCATCCAAAATTACTTGATCAACCTAAGTATACAATTGTAATGACTTTTCATGATCTCCATCTTTATTTTTGTGTTGTATTTTGCCATCTTCGTCATCGTTTGACCCCAAAATTCCCCCATCCCCCCAAAAATCAAAACCCTGCCTTCTATCTAAAAGACATACCTGTTAATGTCACAAGCTAGTTTGCAGGCATGCAACTTTTCCTTGGATCAGCTGATTTCCTCGTTTTTCACTGAAAAACACTGTACAAAGTCTTGTAAAGATTGGAATTTCCTTGTTTGTTTTTTTAATTCCCAGTTATGCAACTGAGTTTAGTAAATTGTCTAATATTTTAAAAGTGGATTTTATTCTCTTATAGGAATGGGGCCTGTAACTACACAATCGTCAGTTGAATATTGGCAGTATTGCCTTAATAAAATTTTCTAATTAGGTAGGCCAAAGGCAAGAGCGCCCTCACACTGTTACTCTGGAAAAAAATCTGTTTAGAGTGAACATTTCTGACTTCCGAAATATATTTCTCAGTAGAAACAAAGTTCAGACCTCTTCCAGGGTAGATGCATTACTGTTAGTTTTTCACACTTTAAACAAGTTTTGATAGAAATCTGGTGTAGTATTGGAGGGAAAACAAAGCACGAAAATGCCCAAAACACAAAATTTCCCACTCCAAATGGTTCAATAAAATCTTGCAGTAGGACCCATTTTCAAGAGGAGGGGAGTCAATTGATGAATTTTAAGCTTAGACTCAGTTTTTCAGCTTGCAAACTGTTGCTAAATTCCTCATGAATATTAATTAGGTCTTAAAACAAAAGAAAACCTTTGAAAGAGAATAATTCTGGATTGGGTTGGTGGTACTTCCTTCCCATACATCATTGGAAAGCCTGTTTCATGCTCTTAACTGCATGTGGTTCTAATTACATTGAGATCTTGGCCCTTATGCATTATAGTGATTTCATTTGATTGTTAATTATGCTAATTAAAATTACTTTGTTCTTTATAGGCTTCCTGAAAAGGATTATTTCATTTGGAAAAAAACTTTGTGGGCAATTTTTTAAGTGACATTAAAAGTGACATTGTTTCGTTTAATTATTTCTCCATTTTATACGCCAATTAGCTTTCTCTGCTTTCACTTTTCAAACACTTCAGTATTCATAAAAGTTGAAACTAGTGCATTATATAGCTGGCTATTTTCTACAAATATGTTTACAATGAGAGAAATCCGCCAAATACTTTCCAGATTGGATTTTTTTAAATGGACCATTGCTATGCAACATTATGCCCCCCAAAAAACTTGTGCTGCCCCCCTTAAATGGGAAAATCGGGACAGAGGGTCGGTCAATTGATTTGTAAAAAAATTTGTTTGTTTAATCATCCATGAAAACAATACTACATGTCATGTAACTCGGAAGTCGGAATGCAAAAAGTGAGCTTTATCTAAAGTGAGATGGCAAAATGCACAATTGTGCTATCATACATGTTGCTGTATTTAAAGACAATTATTTTAATAAAACTTGTTCATTTTGTGCGGGAAATACTAAAAAGAAACTTTAAAAAGGTGACCTGACTTTTGTGACTTTTAGGGTCGGTCGCGGAGGGAAACACAACGTTGTTATTTTTGCCTTACGGTACATTATACCCACGTTGCATCCAAAAGGATTTGTTTGTGTGGGTTCAGTCTACACAAAGGAAGAAATTCCTTGCTCAAATTCATTGCACCATGACAATATTACAAATAACCCCCTGGTGTCATCCAGTATGGTGATTATTAAAAAGAACGTGTTAGCCCAGATTTGTAAAGGCGATGAAGTTTGTATGATAGATAGTAACCTTACAAATTCACAAAGTGCCATATTTATTGTGTGAGCATCTGCACCTGACGGACCAGCCACTGAGCTGATGCATACCCACAGAATATCTTGTACGCATTAATTAACCCTCTTATGATTTTACCAGTAAAAAATGATCAACTTGAATGTGTCGGTGCCCTAAAGCTGCAGTGCAGAAAACTATATACCAGTCAATATCAGTCAAACGGATTGGTTTTGATCAGTTTCTCAACTGCTCAATACTGTCATGACTGTGCAATGGATGCAAAGATGTTTCGTCTCATGCCAGCAACTGAATCTGGCATGTTTACTGCATAGGTGTTGGTTGTCAAAACATATCATCAGTACCACAGGGGTACCATTTTTGTCTCCCCAGAACAAAGTTCAGAAAGAGACTATGCAAACACTATTTCTGTATTTAAAGTAGTCCGTATGTGTCATTTTGGTTAGTTTCGACAAATTGGTCTTATACGCGAAGTTGAAGTCCAATTGCAATCAGACTTGGGTCATGCATTCAATAGTGCAAGCTTTATATGGTGCTTGTGTCAAAGGTCAAGTACTGAGGTCAGAGGTCATTTAAGTTCAAGTAGTAAAATAGGCTGGAATTGTAAAATTGGTCTTATATGCAAAGTTGAAGTCCAATTGCAATAAAACTTGGGTCATGCATTCAATATTGCAACCTTTATATGATGGTCAGGTACTGAGGTCAAAGGTCATTTGCTCTCAAGTTCTAAAATGGGCTGGAATTGTCCAACTTGTCTCAATTGAAAACTGGAAGTCCAACCAATTAGAATCAAACTTGGGTCATGCATGCACTATTGTAACCCTTATATGATGGTCAGGTCAAAGGTCAAGTACTCAGGTCAAAGGTCAAGTCAGGTCAAGTTGTAAAAGAGACTGGATTTGTACAATTGGTCATTGTGCTATTGTGCTGATTGAGATGTCAAAATGTGCAGAGAAACATGATCAACGTTTACGCAGGCGAGACGCGTGGTTCGAGAACCACCTTGTTTATCAAACAAATACAGTCAGTTGATTTGTTTTTATTGCTACAATAACTCCTTATACAAGCGACTTGATGATAGGAGGGTTACCCTAACCTTCCCAAATCCTCTCTTTGCCAAATAGAGGAATATGGAGGATTGAGGCTGTTTGGCAATATTGTATCAGTTGATTTTGCAGGATGCACTGTGTCACGGTTTGCAATCCTTTGTAACAAGTCATTGATATTGAGAAATGGGAATTAAATTGTGAAGATTGATCAACTCAGTAATGACGTCATAGGTTTATGGCTGCTTTCAAAGGGACCTCTCCTTTGGCTTGATCAATTAACAGCAGCCACACTCTGCCACATTATTGGTGTGGTGAGGATTAGTAGAAGATTAAGTAAAGATCTGAAATGTTCGCTTGAATGCCTTAATTAGTATTTTCTTGTGTTTTTGTTTTCACAGTTTCTCAGGTTTCGCAGCAAGAGACAGAAAGATTACAGACACATGTGGCACTTGTGGAATTGTGGAATTGACAACACAGTTGACACAATCAGCACACCGACAAGATCGTGGCTTGGACAACCAGCTGACGATGACAACCAGCTGACGATGACAACCAGCTGACGATGACAACCAGCCGACGATGACAACCAGCCAACAACAACCAGCTCTCGACAAAACAGGTATGATTCTTTTCAAATAGATGCGCTAACACAACCATTATAGGTTGCCGAGCTATAAGTTTGGTCAGCAGTTTTTAAAGTCAGATCTAAGGGACCTAGCCTGATCTCAGTAGCAAGGTTTCTGTTAGTGGTATAAAAACAGTGACAGACACCTTTCATAAACTAAAAGCAACATTAACTTCTGAACTTTGGTTTTGCAGTGATCATTCAAATACGTTAATTTTTTTTGTCAGCACCAACATGAGTTTGATTTTTGTCTCTCCATGTTTTAAACATCACAACAATTTGAAATCGTCAGCATACACATTGTGTAGATTTTGGGCATTGGGCATGCGTCCCTCTTAAAAATATAATTGGTAGCATCAGTGGAATGCACATCAGTGCAAATGAAGAAATTAGTTTCAAGCCATGAGCTATAAATGTATCAATATGTTTCTTACAGGTTCAGCTTCTTGGATCCTGTTTTGCAAAGCCTGTCTTCACACCTGTTGCATCTGCTCAGCCAATCAGCTTACAGCATGACTGGAAACCGACCAATCAGCAGACAGAAGAAAAACACCAGCCAATCAAGCAGATTTCTCGGTAAGTTTTTGAACAGCTGTTTTACATTTATGTTTTCATTAATTTGAATGGGGCCAAGTTTGTCGCACAGAGTTCTATTTATCACAGAAACAGAACAGTTTTCCTTAGTGAAACTAGCAGTTGATGTACATGTATACTGGTTCTGAGCAGACTTTGGTTCAACAGGAAAAAATGCAAAGAAGCAGCTCCGTGAAATTGGGCCCAGCTTTTTCTGAACCAGAAATAAGTTTCCAAATTGCACTTTTAGATGTAAACATAACAAGAGTTTCTAATAATCTTTTCAAATGACTGAAATTTTGCCTTTTGTGACGGAAGTATTGACAGATCAACAAATAGCAAATTTCAATGAGCAGTTTGCTGCACTTGTTCTGAACGACTGTGTAGCAAAGTGTCTGCTCACCAATCTCCTTTATGCATTGCATACTGACTTTGATCAGCAGATTTGTGAATTTTAATTAGCATTTTGCTGTGGTATACAGACAGAATCATTACAAACATTCTGCAAGGTAGCCTTAAAAAATCCCACTTTACTCCGGGGTTGAACCTCGCGTCACCCTTCTTTAATTCTGTATTCCCCGTTCTACCTGCAGACAACATTGTAACACATCTCGGTCTAGTAGGCAATTGCAACCCACATATTTCTTTACAATAACACATTCATTACAATCAACATGGCTTTGGGCATGTTACTAGAAGCTAGCTTCATTCTGCTATACCGATTGGTCAGTCCGTAGCAACCAGTGTGTCTCATAACGACATTGCATTTTGCACTCTGCTTTGCTTTTGTAAGGTGTTAACCAGTTTAAAATAACATGCCCCGTATTCTCAAAACATTTGAATTATTTTGAAATTGTTCGTAATCAGGATTTACAAATAAAATGTAGCTAGTATTGTAACAGTAATCATGCAGCCTCCCTATAGGGATATTTAGTGACCTATTGAAACGGCAGATTGTTTTCAACCTTAGCTAAGATTTTGTTGTAAGCAGTGGTTTACTTTCTCCAATTGTAACTTGGTTGTATTTTTGTAAACGTTATTTTTCTACAGATAAACCTGATGCCGTGTAACCAAAGCCTGTGTATTCATCAGCTCAGCCAACGAACGTAGATGTTACTCCTGCAAGAGATGTCGTCTGTCCAGTATCTCACCATCAAAAGTAAACAAACTAAATTTAAGCTGATATCAAATGCAATCAACAGCAAAAAATAGTATACTAGGAAATAGATTTCAATCAATTTATTGCTGACCAAAATTTCTCGTACATTTCTTATACCAAACAAAGTTACCCATTATTTTACCAAATTGTTTTTGTCGTGTTCATTCCAATGAGAAACAAATTTTCCAAACACTTTTCACATCGAAAAAGTAATTTAAGGAAAGTCAGAAACTAGCTTATAAAAACCTTATGTTAAAAGTGCATTAATTTATGTTTGATTATAATTTGCAGGAACACTCAATGTTGCATACCCCATTGCTTTCATGAATTGAGACCAAACTTGCATTTTTAAGAAAAATAAAATTCAAAATATTTCAAGAAAAGAAAAGAAAAGAAATTGATTGAACACCAAATAATCAAAAATCTTTGTTAGATTCAACTTTGACATAAGCAAAGTCAAATTTTACATGTTCTAAACTTTTGGGGCAAAAAAGTCCCAAAATGAAGTGGTTTATGTGCGTTGAGTGTTCCTAACAATGAATTGTCTTTGTTTTTGGATGGATCCATGTTTTATGTCTCCAACTTTGCCCCTCCCCTGGTGTGGGGATGTCTCCAACTTTGCCCCTCCCCTGGTGTGGGGATGTCTCCAACTTTGCCTCTCCCCTGGTGTGGGGATGTCTCCAACTTTGCCCCTCCCCTGGTGTGGGAATGTCTCCAACTTTGTTCCTCCCCTGGTGTGGGGATGTCTCCAACTTTGTCCCTCCCCTAGTGTGGGGATGTCTTCAACTTTGTCCCTCCCCTGGTGTGGGGATGTCTCCAACTTTGTCTCTCCCCCTGGTGTGGGGATGTCTTCAACTTTGTCCCTCCCCTGGTGTGGGGATGTATCCAAATTTGTCCCTCCCCTGGTGTGGGGATGTCTCCAACTTTGTCCCTCCCCTGGTGTGGGGATGTCTTCAACTTTGTCCCTCCCCTGGTGTAGGGATGTCTCCAAGTCCTTTCTCATGGATCCATCACTATTGTAAATGCATGTATGTATGTAAAGGTATGGTTCAAGGTTCAAATTCTGATTTTTCTATTTTTAGGTATTTTTGTCCAGAAAATGTTGGCTGTTTTATTTGAATTCTAGTGCATAATTAATTGGAAAATCTTTTTAAAGTTTGTTTTTTCTCACTAGAAAATAAATTGCGGTTTTCTTTTTCTAATTTAGCACATATTAGTTTTTCATGGTAACAAATCTGTCTATATAGGCACTGGTATTGGTGACTAGACTAACTGTTACCTTGCTCAAGTCATTCAAACTGACCACATTGCTATTTTCATTCACATATTTTAACTCATAATTTTCCCCTGGGTGGGGAATTTCTTTTCTTTTTCACTTTGTCCATGCATGCCATGGTTTAAATATCCATACAAATCGCAAGTTTTGTAGTAATCAGATGTTAGCCATGAACCATACCTTTTTGCGAACTTGTATTATGTGTCATGTTCTCTCAAGATCTGACAAACTGGGTGAGACATTTATACCCGTTTCTGAAATTTTTTCTGACAAATTTACGTCACTGGGATAGACTGCAATTTGACTTCCCAGAAAGGCTGATGATTTCAAAACTAATCATCACAAAAAGCTCTCTTTGCCATGAACCAAAATTTTGACATCAGTTTTTACCCAGTGAAGGATCTTGATAGAACATGACACATCATTAAGAACTTTTGAAAGCAACAAGAAAACTACTTCCACTAATTGAGTCAAAATCTTGCATCTTGAAAATCTGTGAACCCAAAGACAATGCATTGTTCAATTGAGTTTCAAATTCACAAGTCAATTTTATTATTTGTAATTCAAATTTCTGAACAGAAAAAATGAAGATATATTTTCACATTTGGTGAAATTTTAACATTCACACTGATTGTATACATTTTTTGGGGTTTACTTTTTGTTTACATTATCACTCTTTTGGCTAAATTCAAATTGTATGCAAATTTACTGAAAAAACTTTCTTCATCAGGGCAACAATTAATGACTAATTGGTGTGACCTAATGCAAAGCCTCAGCTTTTTGGAGTGGTTTTCATGTTGTAGAATACATAATGCAATATTTAACTTGTAAATCTTACTTTTCTAGCACCTTTCTATTCAAACTCTCATTGTACAACGCAGTGGCGTTGTGCAAACGTCTGTCGCTGGTTGGCGCCCTCTACTGCCCAGGGCGTGTGGCGACCCGTGGCCCAAGTACTATGGTTGGTATGCCTTTTGTTCAGTGAAATTTGCTCACAATGTGCCACTGGTGCTCTAAGCCACTGGTGTGCTGCTTTCCATGATTTGACAAGCTGATCCAAAAAAAAATCATCTCCAAAAATCACACATATAGGAAAGAAAGGATTCCAAATGCCTCCTTAGGTCTTCGTCGGCTGAATGGATGAGTGTAGTGGACTGTGGACCAACATTCACTTTTTCACTTTTTTTCAGTTGGTACCCGTTACTCTTTGTTCCTGTTTAAACAGGTCTCTTTTTCGGCCTGGTCATGATGACCAAACCTTTGATCATACAGGACATCTGCCTCAGATCCGAGGGAGCTCTAGACCTGATTGATGATGGGGACCTCTGCCCAGGTGTGTGGTGTGAGGGTTGGAAAAATGACATTCCGATATGGCTGTTCAACTTCACTCACAGGTACTCAGGTTGACAAATTGGTTTCACTTGTTGTAGGAAGTCAGTTTATCACAAGGCGATATCCAAGATGACATTGGGTTATGAAGGAAAGAATAGGACCTAATTCTATTTATTGAAAATAAATAAGTTTTGGTTAATAAACTGGTTTTAAAAAATAAAACAATTTAAATTTATAAGTTTAAATTTTTAGGGCACTCTGAATATCTTGATTGAAAATTATAATAATAGTGCTAATCTGTAGGTCCCAAGGTGATAGGTTTACATTCAGTCAGTTTTAACAAAATAGCATGAAAACAAATCATGATTTGTATAGATCCTTAATGCAAATTAAATTATAATCATAAAATCATATTTAGACATATCCATTGAACTTTAGTAAGATAATTAGGTTAACAAAAAAATTAAGTAGCAGTTAAAAAACATCAAAGCAACATTTTAAAGAAATCAACTTCAAGTACCTCCATAAATGTCTTAATACTTTAAAAGCAAACCATAATTTATTTCAAGTTAATCCATCAGCAGACCTTGTACAATAAAAAACACAGTAAAAGTAAACATATTTAGGCACTTGATCTTCCCATTTCAGGCAGTTAATAAATTCAATAATTAATTTTTTAGAGAACATTTCTTGTGCAAGTACATATTATAGATATATATTTATAACTCACTGTTAAAATGTATAATAAACTTATAGTAAACTGATTAAAAAACTTCTAATTAACTTACAAAATAGTAAACTAACAGTAAACATGTACATGTATAGTACTTAAAATAAATGTAAATTAAACTTTCCACAAATGAACAGGAAACCTGTAGTAAACTTACAGTAAACTTAGGATTAACTTCTAAGTACATTGGACATCCATCGTAGGCTGAGTTTGAATAAATAAATAACATAATGCTGTTTGAACAGATTGTTCAGCTTTAAATGAAAGCTCACATGCAATGTACATTAGTTGCAGTCATGCAATGATAAAGTAGTAATGCCTAATTCTTTCACAATCGTCTCTTCATATTCTGCCAGCACACCTGGTATTTCTTAACATTATTTAGTATAAACAGCCTTTTTTGACACTAGTTTATAAATCTGTTCATGACCAAATAGGGAATTATATCTTGCAAAATCAAACATCAGGTCATGAGTATCAAGTTATACAAATAAATTCAGTTTAAGGGCTGCCGGAACAAGACGGCAATAAACCAATAAAACTAATGACAATATTTATAATAAAGTCAGTTTATTGTTAGTTTGTATCATTTAAATAACTTCAGCATTTAAATAGGTCATCTTTGGTCATTTGCAAGTTAGTTTTACTAAGTGGGCAAAATGTTTAGCATGTGAGCATAGAAATAGGTATTAGTTGTACGTTTTATGCCCAAAGCATTGTAATGTACTTCGTAAACCCAATGTCATCTAAAATATCGCCTGTTGAATATATTTTGCAGTCAGAATCTAATAATGAAAATCATTAAACACACTGTTTTGCTTGAAAGAAGCAGTTTTTCATTACAAAAAGGTCATTTGTGTGTGCATTTGAATGCAGTAAATTGTTTTATTTTCAAACTACCAAAATACAGTGTTTTGGCTGATAGTTCTAGTATCAAAAGTATTTTTTTCTGTAAACAAAGAATTACAAGCTTTGCAAAAAAAACAAAAAAAAAACAGTGTGGTTCTTTCTATGCAAGTGAAACCAACATATCCCTGAGTATTGTGATTTTGTTCATTTGTGGATTATTTCCAAAACAAAATACTTCATAAAAAGTGTGAAGTAGACAGCCATATTGAAATGTTGTTTCTCCAATCAGCACATCATCATCTAGGCTGAAGTCGTCGTCATTTTGAAGGTCCAGAACTCGATTAGAGATGGAGTGAGAAAAGTCCAAGTAAAAACGGCAATTTTTTTTTTTTTTTACCAAAGTTCACCACCAAAAACAACCAAAGAACCTAGCGGCCTGGTTGCCCGAACAGGGGGCGACGTCCCGAAAACGCCGCCATATACAGACTCACGAAGGCTTAAGTACTAGACATAGTGAATCCTTTCTGACCTTTGTTTAGGCCATTGTTTGGTTTTTCAATAGGCACTTTCACCCACATGACAATTAAGTCATGCACTAGGCAAATAAGCTTGTCAAATCATGTAGGGAGGCAGCACACCAGTGGTGCAGAGTACCAGTGGCACATATGAGCAAATTTTGCTGAATAAAAGGTATATCAACTATAGTACTTGGGTCATCGGGTTGCTACATGCTCTGGGCAGTAGAGGGCGCCAACCAGCGACAGACGTTTGCACAATGCATTTTTTTTTTTTGGTCATGTTTTTCAAAAAAAAATTGAAAAGGGGTTCCCCTTGTAATAAATTTGTAGGAAAAAAAAATTGGAAAAAAGGCCCCCCTTGTCATTTTGTCAGAATGTTTAAAGGCCCCTCCCCTCTCAGTTAAGAGGAGGAACCTTTAAAATGTGGTTTACCAAGGATACTCCATTGTTGGAGTAAAAAAAGGACTGCATTGTATGCAAATGTTGCCCAACAATGAAACCCTTGGGCTCATTTGCATATTACCCTATGCATATTAATAATGCATAGATGTTACATGCAAATTACCCAAGGTTTGCACTGTGGGACACATTGCAACATACAATGCAGTCCCTTTAAAGATGTCATTTTGTACCATGTTTCTGTGACCTTTGTCGCAAGAGGGCGTTTTCATGTTTTTTTCATTGCACGTAAACAAAATTGACATTTCCCCTTCATTTTTGGTATAGGAATTCAGAGATGGATACGCCTTGGGCAGAGGTCACAATGGAAAGGTCACCCAACAGGTACAAAATAACACCTTGCAAGTGTGCAGCCTGTAAACTTGGAATGAGTCGAATAAAATTTAATTTTTAATAGTTTTCTTTTGGAAAGTATGGTGTGCAAATTGTTCCGTTTTGTCAATGCATTTCATTTCTGGACATCAAAAATAAGCGATTCAAAGTTTCATTGCATTGCATACAAAATTCTAAGAATGAATTTTATCGACATAAAAATATCAGACTCATTCCACAGTTACAAGCTGCAACACTTTGGGCCCAAAAAATCTGGTTCCAGCCAAAGATACTTGAAAAACAAAGGATGCGGCTTTTTAATTTTTCAACAACAAAAATATATTTTTGTACTCTGAGCAGTTCAGTTTTCTTTTTTTTTTTTTTTTCTTTAGGCAATTATTCAAAATAATCTCCTTTTTCATACAATATTGAAAATCTTTAATGCACTCCAAAGAGTCGCAATTGTAGGCACGCTGTCGCATCAGTTATTGAACTGCAATGTAATTGGCAGCAATGTAATTTTTTTACGAATTTTACGATGCAAGCAACGAATTGGAAACCAGATTTTTTTGGGGCCTTATCCTTGGTAAACCACTTCTGACTTTTCCGATACATGACGAGCATTTGCCAGCTGATATTAATCAAGGAACAGTTACTTTCATTTTCAAAAAAAAAACGGTTCCAAAATTTACCGAGCATGAAAAAAGTGAGGAATCCAAACTTCAAAAGTCTGTCAGCCTTCTGCAAGATTGGTACATTTTCAAGCTGAATGTTTTTGCAACTGAACATGGCAGTGAAAATTCCATTTTAAAAACTCTAAATCTTTTCATTAGTTAGCATTGAAGCCATAAAACATTCTTTTTGGTAGAGTGTACAGAACATCAACTGGCAAATTCTCAACATGTCACAAATCTGCAAAACGAGTCATTCTTTGTTTTAAATAGATTTTTGGCTCAAGTTACAGATTTTGGAGCTTGAGCTGATATATTCGTTTTAAATCCCAACAATAAAAAAGGAATATTTTGAGCTTTTGTTGTATCATTTAGTTTTTAAATCCCGACAATATAAGATCAAAAGGAATGAAAACTTCGATAAAACCTTAAGATTTCCATTGCGCAAACTATATTTTAGGGCTTAGTATCTCCGAACTGAAACGGACAATTTCTGACTCGTTTTGCAAGATTTGGTTAAACAAATAATCACCAAACGAATGAATAAATCACAAAACAAGCGAGTGCACAGACATTCAAACTTATTGGGTTTTTTTCAAGCAAAGGTTAGGAGATAGAAGGGAGGGGCGTAAAAATTGAGGGAAAATTTGGTTCATGTTTAATATCTTTTGCTTAATCTCACTAGGAAAAAAGTGTTTGGAATGAAATTGGTCGTTTTGCCAATACTTCAATCTAGAATTTCAGCATTGTTGAGCTGGACGTTCTTGTAGTGAAGTGCTTTTAGTATTTATTTCATCTTTATTATTAACAGCATAAAGAATTTGTAAACGTGATATTTTAAAATATTGCTCGTTTTTTTAACGAATCTAAAACGTTGAGCATTTTGTCAAATTTGGCTAGACTATTGAAGTCGTTTTATTTTTCTCGTGGGGGGGGGGGTCAGGATTTCTAGAGATTCTATAACTAATGCATAATTGTAATCTCTTTTTGTCGTCAGGTAGTTGAGAGCTTGTTCATCCATCGGTGC
Organism: Hippasteria phrygiana; assembly: GCA_037893225.1. Lineage (NCBI taxonomy): Eukaryota > Metazoa > Echinodermata > Asteroidea > Valvatida > Goniasteridae > Hippasteria > Hippasteria phrygiana. The sequence continues at coordinate 125,567 of JAZGUH010000253.1, forward strand.
CGGTTGAGCTGAGTGGTACGAGATCGCACATGTCTCAAGAAGCTTCAAACGTCTCCATCTACGATTTCTGTTGAAATAAATTAAACAATTTCAAAGCAGTTAAAATACAGACACTTTATAGGATACGTTACATTTGTATCAACGAATGCAACAGCTTTATATGTGTCATTTAAATGTTCATTTAACCCTAACCGTCCGAAATCCTCCAATTTTAATATGATTTTGCATGTACCCTCTGGGTTTATGGTTGATGTTAACATTCACTGAGAAAAATTGTTACGTTTATCGCTACCCTGTCAAGAAACTATTCTTTGCAATGCTTAAGTAACACTTGTTTAATTAGGACGAGAAAATAATATAAATCGAGTTTCATTTTTGCCATCTTTAAGAAATGCAATGCTATGGGTACAGTAAGATGACTTAGTACCTTGTACCGTACGTTATACAACTGATTGGGAAAAGGAATAAATTGTAGTGGATAAACATTCAATATCTTGTACTGTATTTATTGATCGGTACTGTCTTTCACTAGCTTTATTTTAAAGATTGCTCAAGTCAAGTGCTCTCATTTCATTTCATTTGGAGACATTTGTGGAAGAAATAGGTGGGATTTAAATAGTTTTGCAAAAGATTATGGAGGGTTCTATAAGGATTTTGATAGGATGAAGGCCAAGAATACAGCATTAGTTTGTTTTAAAATAAGAATCAGAAAGGACAACTGGACAAAAATATGGCCGCATGGTGTCACACCCTAACCATGTGACCACATTCCCGGGAAATTTCAAAGATTTTCCCGGGAGTGTTCGTCTTGAAACTCTGCTCTAAAATCGTCAAACTGACCAAAAATATTACTCAGTAAAACCTCCAAAAGAAATACCTAGCATGACCGATGTTCTCACACGGCTCTGCTTCGGTTTAGCTGAAATTTGACTCCACAACTAGCTGTGAATTACGGGTGTTCTGCCGAGTTCGGGAGCGCTGGTAGAGGCGATGTTAGTCTGGTGGATGAGCACCGCCGAGAAATGACCAGAACGAGGCCGCACCCGTATGCAAATAAGAGCACGTGACTTTTTAACAATAGGATGAAAGGTGGAATGGGCGGGGCGCGAGGTAGAAATGGAGCGTTTGGAGGGGAGGGAGGCAGTATTAATTATAAAAAAATATTAATTTTGAATGTTTCATGTCATTTTTAAGGCTGATTGGGTTTGGTGTGGTTTTACGAGGCTCACATATACAATTTGTATTGGTAAATAGCTGAGAATCAGCGAAGTTTGGTTCATAGGAAGAAATAATAATAAAAGAGAATTAAAAGCCAAAATCAACGTCCCTCCCAGAAACAAGTAGAATGACAATAAAGGGTAGGAAAAAACACGACAACCGTCGTTCCAAGCCTTAGAATCGCCTTTTCCCTGACTGAAAAAATAGCCCACCGCGGTCGCTGTTTCACGGTGGCAAGGCCTTAGCCTTATTGTCAGGGATCGCTCATTCAGACCGTAAAATTCCACACCGCAAGAATTAGATGCGATATCGAAGGCCTACAAGCATCATATCTTATATCATTATATCATTATATCTTAATTAGGGTAGTCCCAAACTTAGTTTTGTATAAAAGTGGGGTCTTGGAATCAGAAATCGAAGACTTTTCTACGCAGGGGCATGACTGTGAGCAGGTTCTTACAAATTGTTCAATATTGGGGTTCACAAGGCGATTCTTTATGTATTAGTCCCAAAGTGACCAGCCGAAGCCATTTTTCATAAATGCGGAACTTTCCCATAGACTAAAAAGCCATTTGCGAAATGAAGGTATGATGTAGCAGCTTCCTACAAATTTGTCCATTTCTGAGGTCCACGAGAGGATTTTTAACGGTGGAGCCATGCCCGCAGCCATTTTTCGCAAAAGTGCTTGTTCAGAATCGAAAGTACCCCTTTTGCGAAAAATGGCTGCGGGCATGGCTCCACCGTTAAAAATCCTCTCTTGGACCCCAGAAATGGACAAATTTGTAGGAAGCTGCTAAATCATACCTTCATTTCGCAAATGGCTTTAGTCTTTGAGAAAATGCCACTTTTATGAAACAACGGCTTGGAACGACGGTTTTCATGCTTTTACCCTGCCCTTTATTCGTTATTCTACTTGTTTCTGGGGAGGGAACGTTGATGGAAGTTGATTTGGGCTTTAAATTGTCTTTTCTATTATTATTACATGTACCCAATCCTACCAATTCTTAGCAATTTCCCGATATGGATCACACATCGGAGCTCATCAGAATTCTTACCAAACCCAATCAGTCATCAAAACTAATCTAAATACATTCAACATTTATATTTTTGGTAATTAATGCTGCCTCCCACCCCTCCAAACACTCCATTTCTACTTGGTGCCCCGCCCATTCCACCTTTCCTCCCATGTAGGTTTAGGCACAGTTTTGGCGAGGCAGGTAGGCCTGCAGACCCAAAATCATTCTTTTTGGATTGGTATGAACCTTTTATGTTCACATTAACTAATTGAAATGCCCTAATTAAGAGGCAGCAAGTAAGGGAATAAATGTGATATGGGTCAGGCCTTTGACTCCCAATAGTTCTTGTATGGTATGGAACGGCCTCCGCCGAGATATTGTACGGTCTGAATGAGCGATCCCTGACAATAAGGCTAAGCGCCCAACACCGTAAAACAGCGACCGCGGTGGGCTGTTTTTTCAGTCAGGGAAAGGGGGATTCTAAGGCTTGGAACGACGGTTGTCATGCTTTTTCCTTCCCTTTATTCGTTATTCTACTTGTTTCTGGGGAGGGACGTTCATGGAAGTTGATTTGGGCTTTAAATTGTCTTTTCTATTATTATTATAATTATTATTACATGCACCCAATCCTACCAATTCTTAGCAATTTCCCGATATGGATCACACATCGGAGCTCATCAGAATTCTTACCAAACCCAATCAGTCATCAAAACTAATCTAAATACATTCAAAATTTATATTTTTGGTAAATATTGCTGCCTCCCACCCCTCCAAAGACTCCATTTCTACTTGGTGCTCCGCCCATTGCACCTTTCCTCCCATGCAGGTTTAGGCACAGTTTTGGCGAGGCAGGCCTACAGACCCAAAGTCATGGTATGAACCTTTTATGTTCACATTAACTAATTGAAATGCCCTAATTAAGAGGCAGCAAGTAAGGGAATAAATGTGATATGGGTCAGGCCTTTGACTCCCAATAGTTCTTGTATGGTATGGAACGGCCTCCGCCGAGATATTGTACGGTCTGAATGAGCGATCCCTGACAATAAGGCTAAGCGCCCAACACCGTAAAACAGCGACCGCGGTGGGCTGTTTTTTCAGTCAGGGAAAGGGGGATTCTAAGGCTTGGAACGACGGTTGTCATGCTTTTTCCTGCCCTTTATTGTTATTCTACTTGTTTCTGGGGAGGGACGTTGATTTTGGCTTTTAATTCTCTTTTATTATTATTTCTTCCTATCAACCAAATCTCGCTCATTCTCAGCTATTTACCAATATAAATTGTATATGTGAGCCTCGTAAAACCACACCAAACCCAATCAGCCTTAAAAATGACATGAAACATTCAAAATTAATATTTGTTTAAAATTAATACTGCCCCCCACCCCCCCAAACGCTCCATTTCTACCTTGCGCCCCGCCCATTCCACCTTTCATCCATTGTTAAAAGTCACGTGCTCTCATTTGCATACGGTTGCGGGCTTATTCTGGTCATTTCTCGGCGGGGCTGCACCAGACCAACATCGCCTCTACCAGCGCTCCCGAACTCGGCAGAACACCCGTAATTCACCGCTAGTTATTGGAGTCAAATTCCCACTAAACCGAAGCAGAGCCGTGTGAGAACATCGACCATGCTAGGTATTCCTTTTGGAGGTTTTACCGGGTAATATTTTTGGTCAGTTTGACGAATTTAGAACCGAGTTTCAAGACGAACGCTCCAGGGAAAATCTTTTAAATTTGGCGGGAATGTGGTCACGTGATGAGGGTGTGGCACCATGCGACCAAATCTTTCCAGTTCTACTTTCTGATTCTTGTTTTAAAACAAACTAATGCTGTATTCTTAACCTTCATACAATCAAAATCCTCCATAATCTTTTGCCAAACTTTGAATTGCACCTATTTTGTCCACAAATTTCTCGGAATGAAATGAGAGCACTTGACCCGAGTAATCTTAAAAATAAAGCTAGTGAAAGACAGCAACGGTAAATAAAATGGACAGTACAAGATATCAAATGTTTATCCGCTTTAATTCATTCCTTTTGCCTGTCACTTGTACCTACATGGTACAAAATAATCTTACTGTACCCACTGCATTTGTTACAGATGGCAAAAATGAAACTCAATTTGTACTATTTTCTCGTCCGAATTACACAAGTGTCCTAACATGTTAAGTATTGCAAAGAATCGTTTCTTGACAAGGCATGAACAATCGATAAACCTTGGAATTTTTCACAGCGAATAAGTAACATTAAATGAACATTTAAATGACACATAAAGCAGTTGCATTCATTGATAAAAATGTAACAATATCCTATTAAGTGTAGGCATTTTAACTACTTTGAAATTGTCATTTTATTTCAACAGAAATCAAAGAAGATGGAGATGTTTGAAGCTTCTTGAGACATCTGTGCGATCTCGTACCACTCGGCACCGATGAAGGATGAACCACCTGATGACAAAAAGAGATTACAATTATGCATTAGTTCTTGAGTTGCTAGAAATCTAACCCCCCCCCCCTCCAAAGAAAAAAACATGCAGTTTTAAGTGAAAACAACTTTAATAGTCTAGCAAAATTTTTCAAACGCTCAATGTGTTCATGTTTTTCTCCAAAACTAGTAACATTTAAAAATGTCCAGTTTTCAAATTCTTTATGCTGCGATCAATGAAGATGAAAGAAATACTAAAAGCACTTCACTACAATAACTTCCAGCTCAACAATGCTGAAATTCAAGACTGAAAAAATGGCAAAATGGACAATTCCTTCCAAGGAAGTTTCAGAAAAAGAAATTAAACACACACAAAATTCCCCCAATTTTGACCCGCCCCCTCCATTAGCCTTTGTCTAAAAAAAAAAGCTAGGTTTGAGTGTCTGGTCTACTCGCTTGTTTTGTGATTTATTCATTCTGTGATTATTTGTTTAACCAAATCTTGCAAAACGAGTCGGAAATTGTCAGTTTTAGTTTGGAGATACTAAACCCTAAAACATGGTTTGCACAATGAATATCGAAAGGTTTTATCAAAGTTTTCATTTCTTTTGATCTATATTGTTAACACTGATCCATCAAAATGAGCTGAAAAGTTCCTTTTTCCCAACAAGTAAAACAAAACTTTAATGATTTTTTTCCCCTGAATTGTCAGGATTTAAAAACTCCTAGATTACAAAAAGCTAAAAAATGCTCTCTAATTTGTGCCAAAAAAATCAATTTAAAAACGAAAAATCCCCAAAAACTGACCCGTTTTGCAGATTTGTGACATGTTGAGAATTTGCCAGTTGATGTTCTATACACTCTGATACTAAAAAGAGAATGTTTTATACTTTTATGCCAACTAATGAAAGGATTCAGAGTTCTTAAAATAGAACGTTTCACTCCTTTTCAGTTGCAAAAAGAAATTCAAAAGCTTAGATATTTCAAGTTTTGATTCCTCACCGTTTTTCAGATTTATTGATGGCTAACGGTGCTTCGTAAAATCTGAAACTAAATTTAGTTTTTGGCAAATGAAAGTAACTGTTCCTTGATTAACAGCAGCTGGCAAATGCTCGCCATGTATAGGAAAAGTCAGAAGTGGTTTACCAAGGATAAGGCCAAAACAAATCTGGTTTCTGCTTGCATATTTTTTTCTCTAAAACTTGCTTGAAAAGCTTAATAACTGATGCGACAGCGTGCCCACAATTGCGACTATTTCTAGCGCATTAAAGATTTTGAAAATTGTATCAAAAGAGATTTTTTGAATAATTGCCAAATGGCAAACTATTTACAAAAAGAAAAAAACTGAAATGCCACAAAAATGCTTCATGCGCAATTAATGTTGACATTAAATATTTCTGTTCCTAAAAAATAGCCCCATCCTTTGTTTTTTTAGTATCTTTTCCTGAAACCAGATTTTGTTTGGCTTATAAGTGTTGCAGCTTGTAACTGTGGAATGAGTCGGATTTTTAACTACTCGATAAAATTCATGCTTGCCGGTATTCAACTTGTTTTAAGATTTCAAATTTACATCGAAACTGTTTACGGTTCAAAAGTAGAATTTTGTTTGCAATACCAAGCAATACAATGAAAATTTGAATCACTTATTTTTGATGTCCAGAAATGAAATTCATTGACAAAACGGAACAATTTGCACACCATACTTTCCAAAAGAAAACTGTATTCGACTCATTCCAAGTTGACAGGCTGCACACTTACAAGGTGTTATTTTGTACCTGTTGGGTGACCTTTTCATTGTGACCTCTGCCCCTTTTGCTGGGTCGTGACATAGGCATGGAGTATCCATCACCGAATTCCTATACCAAAAAATGGAGAAATGTCAATTTAAGCTAAATTAGAAGCATTTTGTTTACGTGCAAAAAAAAAAATGAAAACTGCCCTCTTGCAACAAAGGTCACAGAAACATGGTACAAAATGACATCTTTAAAGGGACTGCATTGTATGTTGCAATGTGTCCCACAATGCAAACCTTGGGTAATTTGCATGTAACATCTATGCATTATTAATATGCATAGGGTAATATGCAAATGAGCCCAAGGGTTTCATTGTTGGGCAACATTTGCAAACAATGCAGTCCTTTTTTTACTCCAACAATGGAGTATCCTTGGTAAACCACATTTTAAAGGTTCCTCCTCTTAATTGAGAGGGGAGGGGCCTTTAAACATTCTGACAAAATGACAAGGGGGGGCCTTTTTTCAATTTTTTTTTCCGTACAAATTTATTACAAGGGGAACCCCTTTTCAATTTCTTTTTTGAAAAAATGACCAAAAAAAAATTGTGCAAACGTCTGTCGCTGGTTGGCGCCCTCTACTGCCCAGAGCATGTAGCAACCCGATGACCCAAGTACTATAGTTGATATACCTTTTATTCAGCAAAATTTGCTCATATGTGCCACTGGTACTCTGCACCACTGGTGTGCTGCCTCCCTACATGATTCGACAAGCTTATTTGCCTAGTGCATGACTTAATTGTCATGTGGGTGAAAGTGCCTATTGAAAAACCAACCAATGGCCTAAACAAAGGTCAGAAAGGATTCACTATGTCTAGTACTTAAGCCTTCGTGAGTCTGTATATGGCGGCGTTTTCGGGACGTCGCCCCCTGTTCGGGCAACCAGGCCGCTAGGTTCTTTGGTTGTTTTTGGTGGTGAACTTTGGTAAAAAAAAATAAAAAAATAGCCGTTTTTATTTGGACTTTTCCACTCCATCTCTAATCGAGTTCTGGACCTTCAAAATGACGACGACTTCAGCCTAGATGATGATGTGCTGATTGGAGAAACAACATTTCAATATGGCTGTCTACTTCACACTTTTTATGAAGTATTTTGTTTTGGAAATAATCCACAAATGAACAAAATCACAATACTCAGGGATATGTTGGTTTCACTTGCATAGAAAGAACCACACTGGTATTTTTGGTTTTTTTTGCAAAGCTATTCTTTGTTTACAGAAAAAAATACTTTTGATACTAGAACTATCAGCCAAAACACTGTATTTTGGTAGTTTGAAAATAAAACAATTTACTGCATTCAAATGCACACACAAATGACCTTTTTGTAATGGAAAAGTGCTTCTTTCAAGCAAAACAGTGTGTTTAAAGATTTTTATTATTAGATTCTGACTGCAAAATATATTCAACAGGCGATATTTTAGATGACATTGGGTTTACGAAGTACATTACAATGCTTTGGGCATAAAACGTACGACTAATACCTATTTCTATGCTCACATGCTAAACATTTTGCCCACTTAGTAAAACTAACTTGCAAATGACCAAAGATGACCTATTTCAATGCTGAAGTTATTTAAATGATACAAACTAAACAATAAACTGACTTTATTATAAATATTGTCATTAGTTTTATTGGTTTATTGCCGTCTTGTTCCGGCAGCCCTTAAACTAAATTTATTTGTATAACTTGATACTCATGACCTGATGTTTGATTTTGCAAGATATAATTCCCTATTTGGTCATGAACAGATTTATAAACTAGTGTCAAAAAAGGCTGTTTATACTAAATAATGTTAAGAAATACCTGGTGTGCTGGCCGAATATGAAGAGACGATTGTGAAAGAATTAGGTATTACTACTTTTTCATTGCATGACTAACTATTGTACACTGCATGTAAGCTTTCGTTTAAAGCTGAACAATCTGTTCAAACAGCATTATGTTATTTATTTATTCAAACTCAGCCTACAATGGATGTCCAATGTACTTAGAAGTTAATCCTAAGTTTACTGTAAGTTTACTACAGGTTTCCTGTTCATTTGTGGAAAGTTTAATTAACATTTATTTTAAGTACTATACATGTACATGTTTACTGTACGTTAATTGCTACATACATAGGTTTACTGTTAGTTTACTATTTTGTAAGTTAATTAGAAGTTTTTTAATCAGTTTACTATAAGTTTATTATACATTTTAACAGTGAGTTATAAATATATATCTATAATATGTACTTCCACAAGAAATGTTCTCTAAAAAATTAATTATTGAATTTATTAACTGCCTGAAATGGGAAGATCAAGTGCCTAAATATGTTTACTTTTACTGTGTTTTTTATTGTACAAGGTCTGCTGATGGATTAACTTGAAATAAATTATGGTTTGCATTTTAAAGTATTAAGACATTTATGGAGGTACTTGAAGTTGATTTCTTTAAAATGTTGCTTTGATGTTTTTTAACTGCTACTTAAGTTTTTTGTTAACCTAATTATCTTACTAAAGTTCAATGGATATGTCTAAATATGATTTTATGATTATAATTTAATTTGCATTAAGGATCTATACAAATCATGATTTGTTTTCATGCTATTTTGTTAAAACTGACTGAATGTAAACCTATCACCTTGGGACCTACAGATTAGCACTATTTTTAGAATTTTCAATCAAGATATTCAGAATGCCCCAAAAATTTAAACTTATAAATTTAAATTGTTTTATTTTTTAAAACCAGTTTATTAACCAAAACTTATTTATTTTCAATAAATAGAATTAGGTCCTTTTATTTCCTTCATAACCCAATGTCATCTTGGATATCGCCTTGTGATAAACTGACTTCCTACAACAAGTGAAACCAATTTGTCAACCTGAGTACCTGTGAGTGAAGTTGAACAGCCATATCGGAATGTCATTTTTCCAACCCTCACACCACACACCTGGGCAGAGGTCCCCATCATCAATCAGGTCTAGAGCTCTCTTGGATCTGAGGCAGATGTCCTGTATGATCAAAGGTTTGGTCATCACGACCAGGCCGAAAAAGAGACCTGTTTAAACAGGAACAAAGAGTGACGGGTACCAACTGAAAAAAAGTGAAAAAGTGAATGTTGGTCCACAGTCCACTACACTCATCCATTCAGCCGACGAAGACCTAAGGAGGCATTTGGAATCCTTTCTTTCCTATATGTGTGATTTTTGGAGATGATATTTTTTTGGATCAGCTTGTCAAATCATGGAAAGCAGCACACCAGTGGCTTAGAGCACCAGTGGCACATTGTGAGCAAATTTCACTGAACAAAAGGTATACCAACCATAGTACTTGGGCCACGGGTCGCCACACGCCCTGGGCAGTAGAGGGCGCCAACCAGCGACAGACGTTTGCACAACGCCACTGCGTTGTACAATGAGAGTTTGAATAGAAAGGTGCTAGAAAAGTAAGATTTACAAGTTAAATATTGCATTATGTATTCTACAACATGAAAACCACTCCAAAAAGCTGAGGCTTTGCATTAGGTCACACCAATTAGTCATTAATTGTTGCCCTGATGAAAGTTTTTCAGTAAATTTGCATACAATTTGAATTTAGCCAAAAGAGTGACAATGTAAACAAACAAATAAACCCCAAAAATGTATACAGTCAGTGTGAATGTTAAAATTTCACCAAATGTGAAAATATATCTTCATTTTTTTCTGTTCAGAAATTTGAATTACAAATAATAAAACTGACTTGTGAATTTGATACGCAACTGAACAATGCATTGTCTTTGTGTTCACAGATTTTCAAGATGCAAGATTTTGACTCAATTAGTGGAAGTGGCTTTCATGTTGCTTTCAAAAGTTCTTAATGATGTGTCATGTTCTATCAAGATCCTTCACTGGGTAAAAACGTATATCAGAATTTTAGTTCATGGTAAGGAGAGCTTTTTGTGATGATTAGTTTTGAAATCATCAGCCTTTCTGGGAAGTCAAATTGCAGTCTATCCCAGTGACGTAAATTCGTCAGAAAAAATATTAGAAACGGGTATAAATGTCTCACCCAGTTTGTCAGATCTTGAGAGAACATGTCACATAAATACAAGTTCGCAAAAAGGTATGGTTCATGGCTAACATCTGATTACTGCAAAACTGTGTATGGATATTTAAACCATAGCATGCATGGACAAAGTGAAAAAGAAAAAACGAGATGTCCCCACCCAGGGGAAAATTATGAGTGAAAATATGTGAGTGAAAATAGCAATGAGGTCAGTTTGAATGACTTAGACAAGGTAACAGTTAGTCTAGACACCAACACCAGAGCCTATATCGACAGATTTGTTACCATGAAAAACTAATATGTGCTAAATTAGAAAAAAACAAAATAACAGAATTTAGTCAAAGTGAGCAAAAAAGAACTTTGAAAAGATTTGGCAATTACTTATGTACCAGAATTCAAATAAAACAGCCAACATCTGGAATAGAATACCTAAAAATAGACATGTCTGCTGTAACTGTTAAAACAATCAGAATTTGAACCTTGAACCATACCTTTACATACATACATACAAGCATTTACAATAGTGATGGATCCATGCGAAAAGACTTGGAGACATCCCCACACCAGGGGAGGGACAAAGTTGGAGACATCCCCACACCAGGGGGAGGGACAAAGTTGGAACATCCCCACACCAGGGGAGGGACAAAGTTGGAGACATTCCCACACCAGGGGAGGGACAAAGTTGGAGACATTCCCACACCAGGGGAGGGACAAAGTTGGAGACATCCCCACACCAGGGGGAGGGGCAAAGTTGGAACATCCCCACACCAGGGGAGGGACAAAGTTGGAGACATTCCCACACCAGGGGAGGGACAAAGTTGGAGACATCCCCACACCAGGGGGAGGGACAAAGTTGGAACATCCCCACACCAGGGGAGGGACAAAGTTGGAGACATTCCCACACCAGGGGAGGGACAAAGTTGGAGACATCCCCACACCAGGGGGAGGGGCAAAGTTGGAACATCCCCACACCAGGGGTGGGACAAAGTTGGAACATCCCCACATCAGGGGAGGGACAAAGTTGGAGACATTCCCACACCAGGGGAGGGACAAAGTTGGAGACATCCCCACACCAGGGGAGGGGCAAAGTTGGAGACATCCCCACACCAGGGGAGGGGCAAAGTTGGAACATCCCCACACCAGGGGTGGGACAAAGTTGGAGACATCCCCACACCAGGGGAAGGACAAAGTTGGAGACATCCCCACACCAGGGGAGGGGCAAAGTTGGAGCATCCCCACACCAGGGGGAGGGGAAAAGTTGGAGACATCCCCACACCAGGGGGGGGGGGGAAGTTGAAGACATCCCCACACCAGGGAGAGGGACAATGTTGGAGACATCCCTACACCAGGGGAGGGACAAAGTTGGAGACATCTCCACACCAGGGGAGGGACAAAGTTGGAGACATCCCCACACCAGGGGAGGGACAATGTTGGAGACATCTCCACACCAGGGGAGGGACAAAGTTGGAGACATCTCGACACTGAGGGGGGGGGAGGGGGAATTTGGAGACATAAAACATGGATCCATCTAAAAATACAGACAATTCATTGTTAGGAACACTCAACGCACATAAAACACTTGATTTTGGGACATTTTTTGCTCCAAAAGTTTAGAACATGTAAAATTTGACTGCTTATGTCAAACATAGTTGAATCTTTGCTGAATCTAAAAAGATCTATGATTATTTGGTGTTCAATCAATTTCTTCTTTTCTTTTTACTTTACTTGGCTGAAATATTTTGATAATTTTTTTCGGAAAAATGCAAGTTTTGGTCTCAATTCTTGAAAACAATGGGGTATGCAACATTGAGTGTTCCTGCAAATTATAATCAAACTTAAATTAATGCACTTTTAACCTAAGGTTTTTATAAGCTCGTTTCTAACTTTCCTTAAATTACTTTTTCAATGTGAAAAGTGTTTAATTGGAGCAAAAGGTTGGTAAATTTGTTTCTCATTGAAATGAACACGACAAAAAATCTTTTATCATGGGTAACGTTGTTTGGTATAAGAAATGTACGAGAAATTTTGGTCAGCAATAAATTGATTGAAATCTATTTCTTAGTATACTATTTTTTGCTGTTGATTGCATTTGATATCAGCTTAAATTTAGTTTGTTTACTTTTGACGGTGAGATACTGGACAGACGACATCTCTTGCAGGAGTAACATCTACGTTCGTTGGCTGAGCTGATGAATACACAGGCTTTGGTTACACGGCATCAGGTTTATCTGTAGAAAAATAACGTTTACAAAAATACAACCAAGTTACAATTGGAGAAAGTAAACCACTGCTTACAACAAAATCTTAGCTAAGGTTGAAAACAATCTGCCGTTTCAATAGGTCACTAAATATCCCTATAGGGAGGCTGCATGATTACTGTTACAATATTAGCTACATATTATTTGTAAATCCTGATTACGAACAATTTCAAAATAATTGAAATGTTTTGAGAATACGGGGCATGTTATTTTAAACTGGTTAACACCTTACAAAAGCAAAGCAGAGTGCAAAATGCAATGTCGTTATGAGACACACTGGTTGCTACGGACTGACCAATCGGTATAGCAGAATGAAGCTTGCTTCTAGTAACATGCCCAAAGCCATGTTGATTGTAATGCATGTGTTATTGTAAAGAAATATGTGGGTTGCAATTGCCTACTAGACCGAGATGTGTTACAATGTTGTCTGCAGGTAGAACGGTGGAATACAGAATTAAAGAAGGGTAACGCGAGGTTCAACCCGGAGTAACGTTGGGTTTTTTAAGGCTACCTTGCAGAATGTTTGTAATGATTCTGTCTGTATACCACAGCAAAATGCTAATTAAAATTCACAAATCTGCTGATCAAAGTCAGTATGCAATGCATAAAGGAGATTGGTGAGCAGACACTTTGCTACACAATCGTTCAGAACAAGTGCAGCAAACTGCTCATTGAAATTCGCTATTTGGTGATCTGTCAATACTTCCGTCAGAAAAGGCCAAATTTCAGTCATTTGAAAAGATTATTAGAAACTCTTATATATACGTCTAAAAGTGCAATTTTCAAACTTATTTCTGGTTCAGAAAAAGCTGTGCCCAATGCTGCTTCTTTGCATTTTTTCCTGCCGAACCAAAGTCTGCTCAGAACCAGTCACAACCAGTATACATGTACATCAACTGCTAGTTTCACTAAGGAAAACTTTTATGCTTATGTGATAAGTAAAACTCTGTGCGACAAACTTGGCCTCGATCACATTAATGAAAACATAAATGTAAAACAGCTGTTCAAGAACTTACCGAGAAATCTGCTTGATTGGCTGGTGTTTTTTCTTCTGTCTGCTGATTGGTTGGTTTCGAGTCATGCTGTAAGCTGATTGGTTGAGCAGATGCAACAGGTGTGAAGACTGACTTTGCAAGGATCCAAGAAGCTGAACCTATAAGAAACATATTGATACATTTATAGCTCATGGCTTGAAACTAATTTCTTCATTTGCACTGATGTGCATTCCACTGATGCTACCAATTAATTTTTTAAGAGGGACGCATGCCCAATGCCCAAAATCTACACAAAGTGTATGCTAACGATTTCAAATTGTTGTCATGTTAAAAACATGGGGAGACAGAAATTAAACTAATGTTGGTGCTGAAAAAAACCCGCATGAACGTATTTGAATAATCACTGCAAAACCAAAGTTCAGAAGTTAACGTTGCTTTGAGTTCATGAAAGGTGTCTGTCCCTGTTTTTTTTGTATAACACTGTACAGGAAACCTTGCTACTGAGAGGATACTGTATGGTGACAGAGTTTTAAAGGAATATACATTTGGTGTAAACCATAGTGATCCAATGGGAGGATCTGGCTAGGTCTCTTAGATCTGACTTTAAAAAACTGCTGACCAAAGTTATAGCAAGGCAACCTATAGTATGGTTGTGTTAGCGCATCTATATTATTAAAAAGAATCATACCAGTGTTGCAGTTGGCTGGTTGTCATCTGTTGGTTGTCATCTGTTGGTTGTCATCGTTGGCTGGTTGTCGTCGGCTGGATGTCGTCGGCTGGATGTCGTCGGCTGGTTGTCATCGGCTGGTTGTCATCGGCTGGTTGTCATCGGCTGGTTGTCATCGGCTGGTTGTCATCGGCTGGTTGTCATCGGCTGGTTGTCATCGGCTGGTTGTCATCGGCTGGTTGTCATCGGCTGGTTGTCATCGGCTGGTTGTCATCGGCTGGTTGTCATCGGCTGGTTGTCATCGGCTGGTTGTCGTCAGCCGGTTGTCATAGGCTCGTTGGCTGGTTGTGATTGATTGGTCCTCTGATCAGAGACTGATGGGCTTGCAATAACATGAATGGCTGGCCAATCGGCTGGAGGTGGGGAAGATCTATGTGGCTAGCTGGCATGGACGTAATATTAAACTGGATGACTTGGTACAGCACACACTCACTGAAAGCACATTAAGAAAACATGAAATGAAAACATTTACTCTCATGATGATGTGCAAGTTAACTATGTGTTGTACATTTCTCAGTTACATATGAGGTATTTAATACTGATCAAGTCCTTGACAACAACATGAAACATCTCTCTGCCACCATGACTTGCAGGGTTTTGAACAAGGGGTTTAACACGACAGCCTGTACCACATACACCACTCGTTCATATCACTGCTCCTCGTCTTAATCTACCACCCCTTGATAGATTTGTTGTACATGCCCTGCATTCACTGATCATTCTGAATGCAAGGTTTTCATTTTGTTGCAGGTTTCGTACTTGATGAATTAGTACAAAGTAGCATGATATCTACAATCTTGGACAAAACTCTTGGGACACCTCAACAGTAGACCACCACCCCCCTTCCCCCGGTCAGTGTTGATGTCCGTTGTTAGGGAATTTGGCGCCAATAACAATTTTTTTCTGCGCACGAGTTTCCTCAATCGTCGACTTTTAACCACACCGAACCAACAATGATTGGGGGTGGGGGGGGGGGGGGGGGGGGGGTGTCCCAACGAGTTTTGTCCAGGATTGTCTGAGTTTTGGCCCAGGATGTCTAAGTCGGGGAGAATTTTCGCACACTTGTTTATTTCCATTTTAGGGGTTGGGTTTGGCATATACATGCACCTCCAGGTTTTTCTTGTGCCCATGCAATATATCCGTTATCGTTTCTGTAGGAATAAACACCCAAGAAACACTAACATTAATTATAATGCGGGGTCGATTATACTGTTTCAAGTTCCCTGTCCCAAGTATACCATTTGAATTTCGTCACAAAAGAAGCATAGATATATCGATTTCCCAAGTTTATATGTATGGCTGTGACTGCTTCTCTTGTGAGATATGTGTCCGTTTCTTTAGATCAGATGACCAAACAATTGCGAAGTTAAAGCGCCCTCTACTGACATACATGTGATCAAC
Source organism: Hippasteria phrygiana (assembly GCA_037893225.1). Classification (NCBI taxonomy): domain Eukaryota; kingdom Metazoa; phylum Echinodermata; class Asteroidea; order Valvatida; family Goniasteridae; genus Hippasteria; species Hippasteria phrygiana. The sequence continues at coordinate 141,411 of JAZGUH010000253.1, forward strand.
GATTCACCATAGCGTTACATAAAAGACTGTCTCTTTCTTCTTGTATAACTTTGTTGTTATGGATCATCGTTGGACTTCATGTCCACAATATGTAAATGAGTGAATAAAAAAGGTTAGGAGCCTTTGCGTATTATTCCTGCACTTTTGTTTACTGCCAGGCAGCGGGCTGCATGGCTAATATAGGTTTTGTCTCAGATTGACATGGAAAATAGTATGGTGAATCGATGGCAACCGTACGCGAACACTCCACGTTATGACAGTTGTGTCTGTTTTGGTGCAGATCGCATGTAAACAAAATGAAATCGTTACTCTAATGAACTGTTTAGCTGAGAGGCTATTAAAAAGAACTTCTTGAATAAAAGATGTGATTTACTAAAACGGCATCTATTTATACGGCCTTGTTTCTGGCTTTAAACAATTAATAGTATATATAAACAGCCACATATAGTAAGACTATGAGTGACGGAAACTGGTTATCCCCAATCTATACGACAACAAAGTGTGAAACATATGACAAAGTCAAGGCCCCTAGGCGGTGTAAAAAGTTTGTGATTTTGGGATACGAAAACGTCCAGCCCCCCCCCCCCCCCGCTCTGGTGTGGCGAGTCCGTTTGACACACGCAAGTGAAAATCAACAAGACATTATTGTGTGAATATTTCTTTAGGCGAAAGTTGACTTTTCTCTATAAATTACCTTCCCCAAGAGCATTTTCTTAACACTCTGACATTCCAATTTATTTTAATATTCACATTGAACTCCTTGGGCCCGGGGAGCAGCCACCCTACCTCCTCACAAGGGACGGATTAAGTGCAACAATGACCTGTATTCGGGTTGCAACTGATTATAGTATAGTGTGACGTAATTTTTCAAATGCGAAACACCTTTTCATTAAAAACGACAAACCCACTCAGCATCGTGATTGTTGTGTGCAAATGGCAAGAAGGAGACAATGATTGTTCATTGGTAGAAGAATGAAGGGAGGGATTCGTTAAGTATCCCACAAATACCGACATTTACATTATAGAAAAAGTTGCCAAAAAATCTCATACAATCTTGGACAAAACTCTCGGGACACCTCAACAGTAGACCACCACCCCCCCCTTCCCCCGGTCAGTGTTGATGTCCGTTGTTAGGGAATTTGGCGCCAATAACAATTTTTTTCTGCGCACGAGTTTCCTCAATCGTCGACTTTTAACCACACCGAACCAACAATGATTGGGGGGTGGGGGGGGGGGGGGGGGGGGTGTCCCAACGAGTTTTGTCCAGGATTGTAGCATAATGAAGAAATAAATAAATAATTCAACAAAATAATGCTACTCATGATCGCGTTTAAAAAATTCCCACAAAGTGTTCTGTGGGGGATGAAAATAATCCTTTTGGGGAAGCCTAGGAAAAGCAAAGTAATTTTAATTATTTAGTGTACTTATTAGTGTAATTAACAAATAATCAAAAGGGCCTTGATCTCAATGTCACATGCAGTTGGAAAAAGCACGAGACAGGCTTTCCCATGATGTATGGGAGAGGGGGGTACCAACAACCAATCTAGGGTTATTCTCTTTCCAAGTTTTTCTTTGTTTTTAGACATAATCAATAGAGAGGAAATTAGTAACAGTTTGCTAGCTAGCCCCCCCCCCCCCCCCCAGGGTGTGTGGAAATATTGATATGTAGGGATTCTGCAGTGTTAGGGTTAGCTTAAAAACTGAGTCTAAGCTGCAATTTGATTCCAAGATCGTCAGAATTGACAATTGGAAGATGAAGCCCCTCCTCTCTAAAAATTGGTAGCAAGTTTTTATTGGACCATTTTGGAACGGGATATTCAAAATTTTTGTGCTTTGTTTTCCCCTCAATTTGACTCAGGTTTCTACCAAAATCTTTTTTAAAGTAGGAAAACTAACGTACGTATCTACTCTGGAATAAGTCGTAACTTTCGATTGAGAAATACATTTTTGAAGTCAGAAATTTTCACTCTAAACAGAGTTTTAATGTGAGGGTGCTCTTACCTTTGGCCTGTAAAGACAATTTGCATGCACTCTAGCTAGTGTAACGGTCCTCATACACCAAATGTTCAAACAACCTCACCAGATGTGATTTTCTATTTCAAACTAACAACTTCTGCACATGAAAACTATCATTTATTCAGGGTACCATCGATTGGAAATCACATGGATTGTCAACCATCTTGATTAATATCAGAGCATTCTGTCCTTGTTGATGTCACAGATAGTTTTTGTACCGCACGGGGAAATATTTTACTTTAATACCCCTACCAAAATTCAATAGGAACACAAAAATCTTGGAAAATAACCAACCCTCCTGGTTAGTAACTGTCTAAACATGTGGCACAACCTGTTATTTCAAGATTTATATCAGCATAATCCGTAAAAAATGAGGCAGAAATCAATGTATGTGAACACTTTGGGTGACCATACACTGTGCCAAGAATATCTAACACGGAAAACACGAACTTTCCTCCCCTATATTGCACAAAAATTCCTGATAAAAGTCTCACAGTTAAAGGTTTTTCCATGTGTTTATACAGTTCTGAGCACAAATAGTTATTTTCCAAGATTGTGCTGTTTCTAACTGATTTTGGTGGGGGTATTAAAGTAACATCTTTCTGGTAAATCGTGCCAATATTAAACTTAACATGCCGAATGAGTTAGAAGCTCAACAAAAAAGTTTGTCACAACTATCCGACGAAAACGCCACAGTGCACCACGTTAGGCAACTCCACAGACCTTATATACTGTAAAATACCACCTGACCGAGTCCACACAAGGGATTGTGGGAAGGAAAAAGGAGCAAACATTGTTCCTTTTTCCTTCCCACAATCCCTTGTGACCATTGTGGGGACTCAGCCAGGTGGTATTTACGATAAGGTAATGGAATGTGATGTGTCGGAAATGGAATACCTAGAAATAGCCTTTTGATACAAGAATAAAAAGCTTTTTGGCACAGAACGCGACACAATTTTTATCTAAATTTGTACCAATTCACGTTTTCTTTATTTAACTCTACAGAAGCTAATTCTCTTTTAACCCTAACCCCCTAGACCCTTTTTGCTAGGAACCATCCTCAATCCTCCAAAATCCTCCGATTACCCTGCCCCAAAAAATGCATTCATCCTCAATCCTCCAAAATCCCCATGTTCTTTAAACACCGTTCATCCTCAATCCTCTAAAATACTCTGCTTGAAACACCATTCATCCTCAATCCTCCAAAATCCTCTTTTAAAAAAAATACCATTCATCCTCAATCCTCCAAAATCCTCCTTGCTTGAAACACCATTCATCCTCAATCCTCCAAAATCCTCTTTTTGTTTAAATACCATTCATCCTCAATCCTCTAAAATCCTCCAAAACTGCAAGGAGGATTTTGGAGGATTGAGGTGGGTTAGGGTTAATGCATACAAGGAAATGCAGGGTGTGTAAATGTACAGTGCGCATATAAATCCAGCGGACCCGGCCGCTGTTGTGCATTGTACTTCAGATTGACATGAATAATCATGATCTGTCCAACCTACACTGACTCGGCCCCATGCTTGCTGGGATACTAAACAACCGCGGAACGGGGATTTTTCACCTTTTCCCCCCCGAAAATTGGGACCGATTCAACCGATCCTTTGTTTGGTGCAAGCAGGGTGAGGATGTCAATAAGTAGGCCTAACAGACGGATTTTTGAAGTAAACTTTGCAGCGGTTTTAGTGCCCATGGTGCATGCAAATTATGTTTTTATTTTTGCTGTAGTAGCCTATGGGAAGATTGGGCTGCTATCTATAGTTCTTGGGTACTTCCACAACTGTAAGGTTTTCACAAACCTTACAGAGAGAGGTTTTCACAAACCTTACAGAGAGAGGTTTTCACAAACCTTACAGAGAGACACATACAAACCGCTGTGGAAGGTTTTTTCATGATCCCTTGTCACAACATTTTCTGCCCAACATTTCATACATGTATGTCTTGATATATATGGCTATGTACATGTAGGTTTTAGGTTCAGTTCCTTGAAATGTCACACGAAATGGTGAAATTTGACGAGGATATCGTTAACCAAGACCACAGTATTCACCACTCCAAAGTTGAATATCGTTGAATGCCTTAACACCATTGGCAAACCACCAAAGACATAAATAACCTCGGGCCTATTATTTATGTCTGTGCAAACCACAATGTTATTAAGGCACCCTCTGCTGACAACAAACGATGTCAAACTTTGGAGTGGTGAATCCTGTGGTCTTGGTAAGCGATATTCTATGTGTCTCTCTATAAGGTTTGTGACAATCTACAGCTCTGGAAGTAGTTCTAGGGGTATATAATGGCGATTGTGTAATGTAGGGCCCTGTTCCCTACAAAAATCCACTTTTAGGTTATTGGAATTGCCAAACTAGTTCAGTGACTTTTTACAAACCAACAGGTATTCCGTAGATAAAGGGCAGGGTTTTAGTTTTTGAGGGAAATTTTGGAGTCAAGAGTGACGATAAAGACAACAAAACGCAACGCGAAAATAAAGACGCTGACCACCGCAATGCACAGTAAACACGCAAAACCACGTGGATTCGGTTGGCAACTGCCTTAAAGAGCATTAGCAAATTGCATTTTCTACTAAACTGTTCCAAATTACAAAGAAATATGTGAATAGAATTAGGAGAAGTCTGGTTTAGGTTGAAAAAGTCATTTTGGAATGAGAAAAAAATACCCTTGACTATAATATTAGGGTTTTCAGGTCAACAATTATTCCTACACCAAAATACTCAAACTTTATATCAAATTAAAGCTCTTGATGAAAGAAATACAATAGTTTTTAAATCAAGAAAATCAGACAAGTAGTTTTTGAGAAATCCTATTTTATTTAATTAAGTATACCCCATTCGATGAAGCCTGACTGTCCATACACTGTGTATATCCCTCAATGGCCCCAAATCCAACATAATTTGATGGATTCTAGTCACTTAATCAGTGTAACTTCTACTACGGTTTAAATATTCACGTAAAACTTTCAGCATAAGGGTAAAGTGGTATGGTCTTTATGAAAATGTATCAATTATCTTAATATATATTATGGTTGCCATGGAAACAAGTAAATTTTCCCGTTAGTTATAAATGGAGTTTATGTCTCCACAAAATGTAGATATGATATATGAAAAAGCTAGTTACTGGCAATGATGTAGTTGAACAGTTGATAAATATGTGCCAGTAGTACTATAAGGGTATGGTAACATTCAATTAAACCACATAATTCATATGGAAACACGCACATTTTCCTTTTAAGAAAGATGGTAGGATTTCATTCCATCAAATTTGGGATTGAGTAAGAGAACTGAATACATGTTTACTTATAAACTTGTTCAATGTACATGAATATAACCATTATTTGATGCTTATTAAATGTAATCAATTGCTTTTATGGTGCCATGGCAACCAATACATGTACATGTACATGTACTTATCTGTGAGGAAGGACCATGTAAATTTGTCAACTAAACGGTTAAATTACTTTTAATCAATAAAGGCAATAAATTATATGTAGAAGTGAATTGTCTTCATGTTCATAAAAAAACATTATACATCCATTCACTGTATTACTGTTGCCATGGAAAAGTGAAAGTATGCTTGTCACAGAAATGAAATCATGTTTACACAAATTACCAAAGGTTGAGGGAATTAAAACATTTCAAAGGGCACCAAAGTATTTTATGTACCCATCCTGTAGGTGTTTTCATTTTCATTCAAAACAATTAAGTATATCAAATAAATAAAGTATAAACCATAATTATTTTTGGGGGATATGTTTTACAATTGGTATTTCTGCCCCTCCAGGAATACGAAAAAACATACCTTTAGTTATAATGGTATCGCCCAAAAAGGCATTGTGCACAATTGCAAGACTGTACCATTATTTAATACAGGGGTTAACTATTCTTTTAAGAATATAACGTTATGAACTAGAAATTTCTGCAAAATGTAATCCTGATGTTCGTAGAAATATATTCTGCATATTATGTGATATGTATATTTTGTTATAAAACCACCCAAACTGCGTTGGTACAACCAGATTCGAAAGACCGGGGCCTCGCCGCCGGCCTCGCCGTCATTTATTTATTTATTACATTTCTTTACCCAGGGTGTGCCCAAACAGTTTAAAACTGGTTTCCATTGGGGCCCTGCATATTATTAGTTAAAACTGAATATTTACACATTCATACAAAATATTTAAACAAATACAATAATGTTTACACAAATAAATATATTTTCGGTTAACTTTTCAACTCTCCAGAAGCCTATTGCTGATTTACGGGATGGGCGAAAAACCCGCGAAAAAAACCTTTTAGGGTGAAAAACAAGGGGAAATTCCCATCCGGCTCCAAGTATTTTGGCAACCAAGTTTATAACTTCACAGATCAGCGTAAATGATAGAAATATCACTGATAGATGGCTTTACGTAGCTCCGATTTAAATGTACTTAAGGAGTTTATGGTTCTCATTTATGGTTCTCATTTGTTCACACACACACGGACGCCATGCATGCAGCGTTCGTGCTCGTTTCCCTCAAAAAAGCGTCTGAAAGGGTGTGGAAAACACTCTCTCCGCTCCAAACTAAACACAATTAAGGCTCAAAACTCTCACATATGATAGAAAAGACATGTGAAATTCATTCAGTCACTGCTCTCACCTTTCAACTTGAAGATTTCACCTCAAAAAAATTGTGTTTTCTTCTTATCCTTGCGTAACTTCAGTTCTAGAGTAGCTATCGCGATCGAGCAAGCTTTGATATGTAAAGTAGCCCTTTGTGTCAATAGGGAAACCCGTTCTCATGTCAATCACAATTTATTCGGGCGCGGAGATAGCTCTGAAGTGGACGCTCGGCCCATAGCTCGGCAAATGTTACGTGCCGAATGCACACGTTTGGAACACTTTGCGAAAGGCTGGGCGGGGCGAGAGTGGTTCATTCATAAAAACCTAGGCTGTCGCAAGTACTTCCGACTGCTATTTTATGTACATGATTGGATAACTAAAACTCTAAGCTTTCCAATGAGCTATTACTCGTAAAAGTTGTTAAATTTTTTAGATTAAAATTTGGAAGATTTTGGTGCGTGCGATGCTCTGTGCGTGCAGAGAGCTTCAGTCATGTGCACAGGAACTGAAAACCCTAATAATATAATCCAAACAAAACAAAACAATCGCCTATGGGGTCGAATTTCAGATTCAGGTAAAAATCTTCTAGACAGCTGGGCTAGTAGCACAAAAAATTTACTAGACCGGAAGGTATTTCACAAGACCAATGGTAAAAATAAGAACACAGTTTTTGAATGAGTGTGCTGCTTTGATTTTTTCCCCTTTGCCGACCTTGTTGGGGGAGGGGTTAGAAATGCTGTTTTGATTGAAACTCCCTGCCTCAAAACTAAAACGCAATAGATATTGTTACGGCAGCCATTGTTACGGAACTGCCTAGTTCCCCGACGTAATGGTATTCAACGTCACGATGTTTGCTGTTCAAGTGTTGGAACCAGACTATCAACCAAATGGTTCTCGGACTTTATTTTCCTTTTTAAAACAAATCTCCAAAAGCACTGAAATCAAAGAGAAGAAAATTAAATCTACTTAAATAAAAATAACCATTTGATTAAAAACCTAAAACTTAAGAAATCTTTTCGAAAAAAATGAATAAAAAAGAATCGGCCAGCACAGCAGGGATTTGATCCAGGGCCCCTGGCCATCAAATTCAGACGCCTTACCAATCACGCTACCGAAGCGCTCTGGCAGGATGCGCAGTTTATCTGATATACGTTCGCATTGTATGCCGTAACAATAATGACAATAGCATTTGAAAGTCGCGTAGCTAAAAATTGCCATTCTGGCAGGGACCACAAACCATTTTTTCAAAGTGTATCTGGGAGAGCTATATTTTGTACATCTTTGAAGCTCACGTAATTCTTTACACATAGCAGTTTGAATTTTTTATATCGGACAAGAAATAACCGAGATATGATTTTGTTAATGATTTATGCGGAGGACTGTTTTTGGACCGCTGGTCTATGGCCAAGCTTGGTAAAAATGTAGGGTCTCCTGGCTTTGTTTACAGACTTTTTTTGGATAAACAATAGAGTAAACAATTTCAAATTTGATTAACTTCGTAATTAGTGAATCGGATAGTCTGACAATACAGATGCATGTTCCTGAGGAATGTACATTGTCGAACAAGGGGAATTTGACACGACTTGTTTGTGGTTTGAACCAGAGGTTACCACGGCAACAAGAATAAACAACCAAACTGATAAAACGTTAAACCAATCCCTTTTTAGCCGTAAAATTAAACTTTTTGTACGATGAAAAGGTCAAACATATTGTCAGCAATAACTGTTGACAACCAAACATTGATGCAGGCAATATTTTCCAAGGTATGTTTACTTTAAGTTGTTTACCACAATTGTTTACATACATTCGTACGTAAACAAAAAGTATAAACAAAATAAACTTAAAATATCTCCTTAATTAAAAGACGCAGCAGGTTCATTTCTTCAGTACTTTTGGATATAAGAATCAAACAATTCAATAGGGCTTTTTTCCTCTTCCTGATAGCTGTTAAATGCAGGTTTTGTTGTCATGGAAACGGGGACTAAATATCTAAATATGGAAATAATTAGGAATGATTTCTCTATTTTACAAAAATTACATGAGCTACGACTCAGGCAAATGGAGACAAATGTGATGGATGACTAACTCTCAATTATTATTTCCAGGTTTCCTGTAGACGGCCTTATCATTGTCCGGGACCTGCGAGATGACCTTAAAATACCTCCTTGCTGTCCACATCCTCCTCTTGTGTTTGAGCCTTTTGCCAACAAGAGGGATTGTTCTTTTTTCATTGGCACTTTTCAAAATTGAACATGATGTTCCCACTGCTGCAGCAGCATTTATTAGATGCCCCTGTCTTTTAATAACTTCCCCAATTGCTGAAAGATTCTGTGGTGTGATATTGCCAGGAAAATCTGGAATGAGTTTCTCCATCCATAGTAGGACTTCCTTTGTGACAGTCGTAGATTTTTTCCCAGTTTTCTTCAGTTGGCATAATTGGTAAATGTGCTCGAGGTATATCTTTCCGGCTTGTTTTATAGCATGGTTTTCCTTCGAATCATTTAAGAGTTCTGTTGACAAGTCTGGAATCACAGGCACTGCCATCTAAAAATGAGTGTGGGTAATTGTATTTTAAATTTTTTAAACTAAATTTTTAACAACATTTTTGTGCTTCTAATTTAATTAATACTAACTTTTAATATTAATAGAAAGTGAATTTAAAAGGAAACTTAAAGAAAATTTGAAGTAAATTCCAAGGACACTTTGCAATAAATATGCTGATGATCTCATCACATTTTAATGCGAGACATATTTGATATTTTATAGTAAGACAGCCGTAACCCCATACTGAGGTTTGGGAGCTGGCTTGGCAACCTCATCTGCTCTGATTTAATGAAGAAAAAAATCAGTGTGAATTGTCATTAATTTCCTGTTTGTATTTATATCTGTTTATTTAATGGCATGTTTATTTTTCTTATGCGCTTTTGATCATTTTCTAAATGGAAACAGCGTAATTTGTTTTTTATTTATTAGCATTTAATTTATTTATTTATTATTATTATTATTATTATTATTATTATTATTATTATTAAGGCCAAATAAATTTCTTTTTCTATTTATGGCAAGCACTACCCCTGGTACTTATTTTTATCTATTATTATTTTTGTTAAAGAGGGGACGGAGCAAAATCAGACCCGTCCTTTAAAGCATTTTGGGCACACATTAATTGAACAGAAATTGAAGTAGAAATTCACAAAAACATGTATAGAATCAAAAATTGGCTGATGAAGGCTGAACACACAACAATGGGTCAAAGCCAAAGGCAGACTAAACGACACAAAAAAAATTAATAAAAAATGGGAAAAAAAATATAAATCACCATCCCCAGATGCATGATTCTCCAAAACAAAACAGGTGATAAGAAACAGACAAACCATTGTAAACTTTTAACTCAAAATTATAACTTATTAGGCAAAAGGGACAACCCCCCCAAAAAAAAAAAAATCAAAAAAAAAATAATCACAAGACCCCAGGCCACAACTCCCCCCCCAATATTTTTTTTTTAAAAGGTCTAACAAACCTCTTCATCCCCAGACAATTCTCTAAAATGCCTAATTAAATTCGTTTACAACTAATGCTCAGGCAAAAAATTGCTACAACTCCCCCCCCCCCAAAAAAATAATTTCTCCACCCCCTAATAAACAACCCCCCCCCCCCCCAACAAAAAAAAAGTCACAAAAATCTATTCATTCCCAGGCAAAAACAGTTGATAATAAACAGAAAACTTATTCTTAAAATTTAACTCGACTTCTTTCTCATCAAATAAAACACATTCCATCTGACCATGGAGAATTTGTCCAAAATGAAAAAACAAATTCCATAAAATGGCCGACTGCTGTTTACTGCACCACGTGACACGATCGTGTCAATCATTTTTAGGTAAAATAGGGGTCAGAAAACCGTTTTTTTTTCACCTTTAAATTACTTTAAACAATGTTTAATATGCCAAAAATCGAGTTTGAAAATACCTTGCTATTTCCTTGATGAGTTAACCTTGTTCGGGAGCGGTAGATTTTTAGAAAAACGGCACTAAAAGTTAGCAAAATTCGTGGTCATTCCATTCATGTATTACTATTATTATTAATCTATTCGAAACCCACGAAGGAATGCACACACAAGCAGTATTATGATGAGTGTCCGGACCGTAAGCACCATACCAAATTTTACACAGCGTTCGTGACATGCGCAGATGCGATGCGAGATGACGCGTTTGCGGTCGCTAATTCTGGAAATTATCAGGGCTTTTTCAGTTCACCAGATTTAGGCCTAGTGCCCTAGAAAAAAAAGGAATTTTAGTGATAGCATTTCATGCAGTGTATGAAAAAAATCACTAGACCTCCGGACTATTTCGTTTAAGAGTTCACTAGACCAACGCTCAAATCACTGGACTCGGTCCAGCGGTCCAGTGGATATTTCGATCCCATAATAAACAGGCACCGCCAGTGACCACGCCCACTATGTGGTGTCGGAAATGGAATACCTAACCATAGCGTTGATAAAAAGCTTAAAATATTGGTAAAGAGCGCGACACAATTTTTATCTAAATTTGTACCAATTCACGGTGTTTATTTAACTCTAGAGAAGCTAATTCTCTCTTAATGCATAAAGGAAATGTAGGAGATGTAAATATATCTTCATTGTGCTTTAATTCTCGAAAAACAATGACACATTTACTATTTAGCATAAAAATTAAAAATCTTACCACATGGCGCTGTGACTTTCTGCTATTTGTCAACTAATGGTGGCGCTATTTATCAGCTCAGGATATATATATCTTGCATGGAACTTCTTGGGATTTTTCTCCCAAGATCTTGGGAGTTTTGGTGGAAGAGGTATGGTCTGCGCATGCGCAAAATGCCTGTTACAGTACATTGTGGATGCACTTGTTGTCATCGCCTTTGGAAATCTTGGGAAATACACACTATGAACATCGAACAATATTGTTATTTGGCACTAAATCCATTGATTTGTTACTTGTTCCCATGCAGTGACAGAGGGACTGAAAGAAATCAACGACTTAATTTCTTTGATACAAAAACCGTTTGTCCAACTCGGGATTGTCCAGTAGGATAACTGCCAAGCCAGCGACCAAAAGGTGCGCCCATGAACTTGTCCACTGATTCATGGACGTCATCAATGGCCAGCACGATATGGGGCAGAGGGGTACCCCCTTTTGTCATGTTTGTCCCTATACCCTATACACTCTCCAAACTATTGTTACCCCCCTAGAGATCTGAAAAGAATTCCTGAGATTCCGGGAACACAATGGCCAACACAAAAAAGGGGGGGGGGGAGGGGTTCCCTCTGCCCCATGTGCATCATATGTCAGTGGGGAGGGGATACTATTCTCTTCTATATACATAGGATCCAAAAGTTATTCCCCAGCCTTCCCAACTCACACACATATTTGTGACCAACACCATCCTAAAACCAGGCGGAAGTCGGCAAATGCCATATATTTTATTTTAAAACTTAAAAATGCCAGCAATTCAATTGTGTAAAAATCTCCCATATAAAATAAAAGACTTCCACCTGGTTTTGGGATGGTGGGTCACATTTATTTCCTTTTGACAGCTTGGAATAGAATAAGGCCAGTTTGGAACTTGTCAGGCCTAATGCACCTATCAATTGCTTCCCCCAAACCTCCCACCCCCAGGTTGCCCGACCAAACCCCCACCCAGCGGCATAGCCATGGGGAGGGGGGGGGGGGAGGGGGTGGGAGGAGGAGCATGCCTTCCCAATAAAAAAATCATTACCCCCAGTCACCCCTGAAATTTCACAAATGGAGAAAATACTATTATTAAGAAAAATACTGAGAGCCCCCCCCCACCCCCCACTGTAACATCAACCCCCACTCCCTCCCCCATGGAGAGAGCCACCCTGGGGCTCTCTCCCCCCCCCCCCCCATGGAGAGAGCCACCCTGGGGCTTAACTGTTCTGTACAAATGTATAAGCATGTTTTTATCTACAATCAAAGGACTATAAGTCCCTCAGCTTTGGGCATGCAAAAAATGCATTAATCCACACATCCCAGATGGGAAGGGGTGGCAATTGATAGGTGTATAAAAATAACCCCCTGCAAAAAAAAAAATCCCAGACCTGCCCTTAGTATTTTTTGTGCACAAAACAACTTAAACAAGAACCACAAAAGACAACTGAACAAAGAGATCATTCATGTTTATCATTCTCTGTATAGTTTTTAATTGTTAGCATCCCTTGAATAAATTATAAATAAAACTATACCAGGGTATATCAGTGGTTTATAAAGGAGTCTGAACTTTTTAGTGTGAACTGCTCAGTGGACAAGAATAATCTCATAATTTGTGGCAAGTAGGTGTTGCCTGGGCGGGGCAAATTCACAGATAAGGGAGGTTGAGATTCCAAGGAAGTACCACTGATCTCTTTACATGGAGATCTGTGGGTGGCACACATCAAGCAAAAGAAAATAAATGTCATTTTCCTCCCAAAAAGAAGACGATGAAAAATTGAAATGGCTTCTATGCCCTCTTCCCAATAAATTCCTCCCTTAATACCCCAGATTGTTTTAAGCCACAAACAGAATCAAAGGATAAATGTTGCTGGATATTTCAGTCAGTAACCACATAACATTTGTTCAGCCATTTAAACGATTCAAATTTCAAGAAATCCTGATAAAGAAATCTGAAAGTACACTTGGTTTGACCTCACACCAATTCAAATGAATAAAAATACAGATTAAAAGAAAACTTTGTTAGAACGTAAAATGTCAAAAACCTCAAAATACCCTTTTTATATAATCAAAATAAAAATCAAGCACAAAGACCGTCAAATATTATAAAATAAACACCAGTTCTCATTGCACTTTATCTTCTGATTATGTTTGTAAATTTGGAATTATGACATGCATCTGCTTTTTTTCTTTCTTTTTACTTTTCATACTATAATACAAGTGTTTGAAATAGTCTCGTTTAAAATACAGTGCACTTTTTTTTTCATACATGTTTTTGATAAACACACAAAACCCCTGATCGCTTCATCTTATTCACAACTTGCATCACAACCTTGACTCGACTCTCCATAACATGTGCCATGACTGGAGTTGAGAAATGCACAAGGCAACAATGTCCCACAATCCATCAGGAATAGTGTAAACCGCAAGTATTTACACAAAACATACAATTTGTTTAGTTGGTGTCTTTATGCTCTCACTGATTTCGACAAACGAAAACCCCCCCCCAAAAGGCGTTAGGATTGTACTTAATACAGACATTAGAGGGACACACTGCCCCGGACGCACCCAATTGGGCAACAAAAAGCGTTCGTTCTAAAATTGCTTTGGTTGGAAAGATCAATCAAAAGGAGAATTTAGTAATGTACACGACTATCCATTACAAATGCAGTTTTCAAGTGGTGCCCTTGGTTTATAGTGCTTTGGTTGCGTACAGACTAAACTATGTGCGGTGCCAGTCTAAATGTCCGTATAACAATGCTCAGGATCTAGCCTTTCATTTAGGTAGGGGTTGTACCCGCCTATACCGGTACAGTGTATGGACCAGCGGTATACCCACTGGTAGCAAAGATGTGGTTTAACATTGCTTATCACAACTTTGCTCAGCAGCCCAAGGGGGAGGGGGGGTTGCAACCCCCACAACCACCCCTCTAGATCCGCCCCTGATGTTTCATTTTTTTACTCATTTCTCAAAAAATATTACATACATGTATGTATTATGATATAACTTTTACAATCAGACTTTGGAAATAACCGAAGAAATTAAATTTGGAGGGTGGGGGGATTTTAGGGCAATGTGCACCTTTAATGTCTGATTATTACACTTAAAAACAAATTTGATGGCTATTTTCTTGTGTCAATTGAATGCGAACTTGAATTGGGTAACAATCTACAGTTACTGATGATTCAGATGTTGGCTGAAGTTGAGTTGTACATACAAAATGTGTAATGATTAAGGCAAATTTTAAGGAATCCTGACAATGGCAAAAAGGCCATTGCTCCACTGTAGTGCACAAACATTATGTTTTTTTGATTTTTGCCATTCAAGTTCAATATGGCAGAGAAGGTCAAATGTCGTTACCCTCTATTTCTCTATATCTTTTTCCACGGCCACAACCAACGGGTCCGTTATCCTAAACATGAGTCTTCAAAATACACATTAGCACCTTGAAATATTTCAAAAATGACAATTTTTCATATGGAAAATGTGTTTCACACAACGGAAAACATGTTTAAATTTAGGCAAAGAATTGATGTAGATCCCGCAGAACACATACTAAAACTGCAGTCGTTTTATGCATACAACATCCACCAACAAAATTTCATTTCAGTGCACGCAACTTGAATATATCCAATATTAACTACATGTATTCTGAATTTGAAGTTCCCTAATATTCTCTCGATGTCGAGAAATTAATCACTAGATGTTTTCAATCACTTTAAATATTCCAAAAAATTCATCAAAATACCCTGTTAATCTTGGATACCACATTTTGTACAAGTGTTTTGGAAAGGGCTTTGAAGTGACATATTCAAATATTCTATGACAGCAAAAAGATGTTCAAATAGCAATCTCTTGACTCTGCAAGTGCCTGACATTTAGAAAACTAGATTCAAATACGTGCCTAAATTTGCCTGACTATCTTTTGTACATGATCAATTTGGAGGAAATGTACTGTGTAAGATGAAATGCACCTATGTTGATGTACAATTTTTTGAGAAAAAAAGAAGTTGATAACAGTTTTATAACAGACCTTAGTAGCATGAACAGAAATGACCTGTGGTCCTTTTCACTAAACACTATTAAACAGACCAAATTTTCATTCAAAGCATGCCAAGTAATGTTTCTTGGAAAATTTGTTTAACCTAAAATGACCCTAAGATGGTCTAATTTGACCTTTGACTTCTTTTGCTGCTGTTGGAGTCTGCTGATGTGGTTTTTTTTGTTTTTTGCACAATCTCCCAAGTAAATGGTAAATTAAATAGAGAAGGCATACATCCCCTTGACAATCCTGTAGTAAAAATTACACAAACTGTGCCTTGCAGGGATGTAGTCGAGTCCATCACAAGCCCTCCAGGCATAATTCCAATCACAAGCTATTTAAATGAGCGTTGACAAAGACATTCCTTTGTCATTGTTCATATAGTAACTTGTGACCAGCTTTATGAAATGACTTGTGAAATGACTTGTGAAAGGACTTGTGAAAGGACTTGTGACTGGACTTGTGACTGGACTTGTGACTGGACTTGTGACTGGACTTGTGACTGGACTTGTGACTGGACTTGTGACTGGACTTGTGACTGGACTTGTGACTGGACTTGTGACTGGACTTGTGACTGGACTTGTGACTGGACTTGTGACTGGACTTGTGACTGGACTTGTGACTGGACTTGTGACTGGACTTGTGACTGGACTTGTGACTGGACTTGTGACTGGACTTGTGACTGGACTTGTGACTGGACTTGTGACTGGACTTGTGACTGGACTTGTGACTGGACTTGTGACTGGACTTGTGACTGGACTTGTGACTGGACTTGTGAAAGGACTTGTGACTGGACTTGTGAAAGGACTTGTGACTGGACTTGTGAAAGGACTTGTGAAAGGACTTGTGAAAGGACTTGTGAAAGGACTTGTGAAAGGACTTGTGAAAGGACTTGTGAAAGGACTTGTGAAAGGACTTGTGAAAGGACTTGCAGGGACACAACTACAGCTCTGGTGCCTTGTGTGTACTTGAGCTCAGAGAACAGCGTTGATATATTTCTTCTGGCTTTGACGTGAAAATACAATGTTACTATTATCAACAAATTTGAGTTATTTAAAATCTGCACCACAAATAAGAAAGGCAATTTAAACATCTGGCAAGACATAAAATGTGGACAGACTAATCGTGTTGTGTTTCTTTATGAAACCCCACTTTCTGAACCAACCTTTCCGAAGAAAATTTGAAAATGTTAGGACTCTGTTTAATACTATATTACCTGCAATAGAGCATGAAAAAAAACCTTGATTATAGACATTACAAAAAACTGAGAGAAACTGAAGTTTAAACAACTGTTAAGATTGTTTCGAGCTGCGCACATTATTAAAGGGTCTGATAACACAGAAATCAGATGGCAAAACAAATCATAATTTACTTTTCTTGTTAAAATTAATTTTCATAAATCAAATCAAGAACTACTTATAAAAAAATCATTGATTGGTAACGAGGTAGACACAAAGAACACATTATTTGACATGATGTAACTTAGGAGTATCTGGCATTAGGAACAGGCAGAATCTTTCTGAAAGGCTAAAAAGGCCACATCATTGGGCAGAATAAATGCCAATCCATTTCCGGGGGAAGTGCAGTCTAGTATGTGTATCCCCAATGTACATGTACAGTGAGTGTGATTGTGAGCTTGTAGCCCACTGGGTTGGGAATAGCTCCAAGTGCAAACAATAGCTAATATCAGGCATCACAGAAACCAATGTGATGCTTTCTGTGCTTAATCTCTTGGTTTGTAGTTTATTAAAATAGTGGACTGTACACAACATGTTGTCATGTTTACAAACCGACATCCTTAATGACACAGCTGCAATATCTATAATTGTGCCTACAAGTCTGCAAAGTCACAGCGAAGATTGCTGACTGGTAGAAGCTGGTAGCAAATATCTATATTTCTAAATCAGTGCTATGTCAATGTGTTGCCTCAGGGAACCAGACGACGGTTGTCACACGATGAAGGCCAGTCAAACCTGTGCACACTGGGACCCCCAGGTCATGCAGTCTTTGATCGGAGTCAAAGGTTCCCTGGTGACCAGCAATGTGTACAGAAATGACAGTCCGAGAGAGGCATGTGAACCACTTAATGTCAACTCTACAATTCTAATAGACTGGAGACCCGGCGTCACTGATATGAGACGAGGCATCCTGTTTAGGACATGAGATTTCATTGGCTGCCATGGCTATGTATGGTTATTATCTCCTTGCAGTCCGATCAGACAAAATCGCAAGAACCCTCAGCATGCCCTGACTAGATGTACAGCACCAATTTGACTCCACGAGGCTGTGCAAACAGAAATCTGTTATAACACAGCGATAGTTCTTTGATGACTATAAGTGCACTTATATCATCAGTGATTAGACTACAGCAGTTTGTCAGAAGCAGTTTGGCCTTTCACAGAGCAAATAATGACAAACAGGGCCCAATGTCATGCTTCTGCTTTCCGATATGCACCAACGGGTAGCATCTTTCACTGGTTATTAAGTAATCTTGACATCCCGTAATTAAGGACTCTTATTGAGTTAGCACAAAATTTCTTTCCAAGCTCATTGAGCACAGAATTTCAAGTTGCAGAGAGAGTCCGGCATAACAGAATCCAAGAAATTGGGCCCAGATCCTAATACTAACAGTGAGCAATCTCCAAGTGAGTCTACGCGCTACAGAGGTTTCCAAGACATCTTGAGATGTTCCAGGGCCGTGGACAGCCGTCGGAGGTGCCCCAGCCTGTCAATGCCGCACTTCTTCAGGTCGTCCTTGTCCATGTGGATAACGATGTCCAGCTCGTCCCAGCCGCTTAGCGTGAAGGCCTCCACGTACATCGGCAGGCCCAGGGATATCAACCAGTCCTCTACACTATTGCCTATCCCTGCGTAGACGACTTTACTGGACTGGCTGGCCAGTGCATCACTCCGGAACTACAAGGGAAGGTAAATATAAAGACGTGTGACTTTCACTCAGGATGGATGCCCCACAGATCAGAGGGATGGGGGGGGGGGGGGGGGCGGAAGGTTGCAATGCAATACTCACAGAATACTATGTCACAGTCCATTTTTAAAACAGGAAGTGTTTTGTCACATTAAATATACTTTTCAAATGTTGGTATCTTGCCAGGTATAGCTGTCAACAGTTCTTAACTTAAGCTGAGTCTTGATTCAAAATGGAGAAAATGGTACACTAACCCACTGAATACAGACGATGGCCATAGCTGTGGTTTGAAAAAGACCACCTGGCCGATTGTCGTCTATATGCACATTCCTGCATGTATTCAATCCATTGTTTGCCTATTGTGTGTATTACGCTTGGCTGCACAAGCCCGTATTGGCATACCAGCACCCCGTTTATAACAGCCGGACAGAATGGGTTTAACAATGGAGAACAGATGTCAAACAGAAAGAACTGCTACATATTATCGTTGCATACGCAGACTGTATATACAAGCACTACAGCGTGTACAAAAAAGTGGAATCTTTCTATGTCTTCCATGGGACTGTTTTTTTTTTTTTGGGGGGGGGGGGGTAGGGTGGGGGTGTGGGGGAGTATGTAAATACCGGCAATCGTGGACTAGGGACAAAAGGGTTAGGGCGTAGACAAAGGGTCCACCATTCACCGAACGTCCACGATTAAAATTTGTGGACAAAACATATTGGACAATAGAGAGTCCGTGATTGCCGGTATTTACGCACTTGTGTGAGTTTGTATATGCCGGCAATCGTGAACCTAGGACAAAAGAATTTGGGCGTAGACAAAGGGGTCCACGTTTGACCTAACGTCCACGATTGAAAATCGTGTACAAAACCAATGGG
The DNA here is from genome assembly GCA_037893225.1 of Hippasteria phrygiana. NCBI lineage: Eukaryota > Metazoa > Echinodermata > Asteroidea > Valvatida > Goniasteridae > Hippasteria > Hippasteria phrygiana. The sequence goes on from JAZGUH010000253.1 coordinate 160,599, forward strand.
AGGCCTTCCGAAACAAAAGTATAAACAAAAGAGGAACAATGGGAGGTCCACGATTGCACCCGTTTACATGACTGTGTGGGTGTGGGGGGTGGGGGGGATAGGGTGTGGTGGGGTGGGTGGGAGTGGGTCGGCCTCAGCTTACCCAGCATCTACAGGCATCCACAAGATCCCTGACCCGAATGGATTCTAGGCAGGCCGCGACCTCTGTGACCTCTGCATCGAGCTCCTCCGCGTAGCGTTGCACCAGGGCTGGAGGAATGCCGCAAAAGCCCATCTAGAGAGATGCCCAAATGATGTCAGTCAATACCCAGTTTAATAGTACTATAGCACTAAGATGCCTGACTTGGCTTACATGGTGCCTTGGTCCAAGCAAACGAGTTTCTGCTAACAGAAACTTTTGTCTTTTTCCACCACAGCAATGAGCCTGCTAACTTCAGCAACAGAATTTGTTTAAAGTAGTGATGCAGCAACAGAAATACCCATGCATGCACAAGCGCTAGCATGTCTGGAACGTGAAACAGGCTCAAGGTTAAAACAACTTTTCTGGTATAGATAGAACAACTTTTCTGGTACAGATAGCACAACTTTTCTGGTATAGATAGCACAACTTTTCTGGTATAGATAGAACAACTTTTCTGGTATAGATAGCACAACTTTTCTGGTATAGATAGCACAACTTTTCTGGTATAGATAGCACAACTTTTCTGGTATAGATAGCACAACTTTTCTGGTATAGATAGCACAACTTTTCTGGTATAGATAGCACAACTTTTCTGGTATAGATAGAACAACTTTTCTGGTATAGATAGCACAACTTTTCTGGTATAGATAGCACAACTTTTCTGGTATAGATAGCACAACTTTTCTGGTATAGATAGCACAACTTTTCTGGTACCCGCTAAGCAACTCTATACACTGACACCAAATGCATCTTTTTACACCATCTATTTTAAGAGAAATCTTCCAAGGAAGTATTTTCTAATACAGTTATGCCCAAAATTATTCATACCCTATGAAAAATCTGGTAGTTTGCTTTTCTCTCATACATAAAAGCTGGATTGGCGGAACTTAGGCTTTACTTAATTACTTTTAGTTGGCATGTACAAATCTACATATATTTTGGTTTCACATCATTAACATAAAAGTAGAAATAATAAATAAAATGATTCACAATACCCCGAATTTGGCATGGGTATGAATAATTTGGGGCATAACTGTACTTGGTTCTGACCTTATTTGAGTAGGGTTCCTCCTTGAGGTCAATGCCCTCCTGGCCCAGAGTCCTTTCAATATGCCATTCTAGTTGGGCGGGTACCTGCTTGTGGGGTGACTTGCTGGGCCGCAGTGGCAATGTCGGAATTCCATGAACAGAATTGTGTGACAACAGGAGCTCTCGATGATGAGGGTGGTGATGTTTGTGATGGTGAGGTGACACGCTGCGCGACTTCCGCCTCCCCTTCTGCTCACCGGGCGAGGCTGGGTGGAGAGGGGCGGACTGGAGGGCATGACAGTGGTACTGTTCCATGACCCGGCGGGGGAGTTTAGGGCTCGGGTGTGTCTTGGCCAGGGAGGACTGCAGGAAGGCGCCGGAGTTACGTAAGCGGGAAGGGTCCTGGACACCATACATCTCTAGTAATGCACTCTTCCTCCAACGCGCGATGTCGTCGCTGGAGACACGTGGCACGATGTCCGGGGATGGGCACTGGTGGTCTATACTACGGCCAGACTGCATCGGGCACCGCTGGGCTGGTCTCTGACCAGGCCTCACCCGGGGGGAGTTCGGCGCTGACCCTGGATCGCTGAAGGTGGCCATCAAGTGTCTGTGTTTAAACAAGGGGGAGTCACGTGGTGACGGGCTAATCCAGGACGAGTTACTTGTAAAATGCTGCTGCTGCTGCTGCCCACACTTAGTTGATGCTCCGTTGGTGTGCACGCGACATACATGATGGGCAAGCGGGCTGGATGACCCATTCCTTTCTTTCCTCGGGCAGGTGGGTGACCCTGAAACCTGGTGCCCATTTCCAAAACTGCTCTTAACCATCAACGCGCCGCTGTGCCTGCATGACAGGTTACTCAGTCTGTTCCCGTTCTGGCTTTGCATGGCGTTGATGCAGTTTGAGTTGTTCACGTTGCTGTTCTCCTGCAGGGTGTCGTCTGACGATATCACATCATCCTCACCATGGTACCCAGTCTCGCACTCCTCAATCAGCGAGTCACCGGCCTCGCTGCATCTGTGGAGGCCAGAGCTGTCGATCGACACACAGGTTTCCGTGCTTGCATAGAACCCAGAGTCCCTGACAATCGTACGGCCTTTGGGTGTTCTCGTTGGCCACAGTAGTCCATGCAAATGCTGTGATGTCGCTCTATCCTTACCTGTAGATGTAAAGAAATGCAAAGATCAAATTACAAACAAAAACAGACATAAATAGGTACTTGTTGGAATCTCACCATCAACATCACAGTCTTATCAGTGTCAACCTTTTAAAGTTTACATTTGAACTTATATTTGATGATGCCATGAAGTAGAATGAAGTGTTACTTTTTCTAAAGCAGTAAATTGCAAATATAAATTTGTATCCACATTTATTTTAAATGAAAAAAATGTATCAAGCAGGAAATTTAAAACTCAAGAATGGTAGAAATAAATAAAAAAAAAAAAATGAAATCTTTGCTGTTTCATGACCCCTTTAATAAACTTTTCAATGAAATTTCCATATTCATGAGCAAAGCTATGACATCACACCAAGCTAAATCTACTTATGATTGGTTCTAAGAGCATGACCGGTGTTCATTTTGTTGCCTTCTTCCCCCAAAGTCAGTTCTCTAATGGTTTGCCTTTCCTTGTTCATAAATAAGTAACCCACAAGTAGTCAGAAAAATAATTCAGGGTCCAAAAGTTGTAGTGCGCTGTAGTAGATCTTTTGTAAGTCGCTAACAATGTGCATAAAATGAAAACAATGTTTGTTTATGCACACACTGAAGCAGAGATGGCGCCATTAGCTTTACAGAGATGTGCCTATATATTCTTCTGGTTGTCATGGTGACACATCTTATTGTCAAATGGCCTTTGAATCTGTGTTGCGTTTGGCAGTGATGAATTTCTCCAGCTGTGAATGAGAAGCTTGATTATATGCAAATGTATGCATGATGTCACGTTGCTAACCTGAGTCCACACTGAATATACAAATACACTGGGGTTCTGATGGCCTTCATTGGTCAATATCTAGAAATAAAAGAAAGAAGTTGGACAGACAGAACCAGCGATACACCTCTGTAATGCAGTACATGTCCTGCAAAACATATATAAAAGCATGGCAACTGTGAATGAATGGTCTCCTTTTTTGTTTTGTTTTGCTTTTTTAAGACACTAAATATTAAAAGTAGAGAAAACTGTCACACTACACAGTTTCACAAATTCTTTTGAGATACTCTGCAGGTTCGGTTTTTTTTTCCAGTTCTTTTTGCTGAATTCAGGTACAGAAGAATATACTTAAGCAGTGTATGAGTGCAAGTATATTTATGAGCGCTACAAGTCAGTATGAATATTCATGATTCCCTTATCCCAATTCATTTTAATCACATTTTGGATTTCTCAAGCTGTTGCAAAAATGGATGCGTTCTAGTCCTATAACTGGTGTTCTCCTAAAGGTCACTAATGTTTCCTAGGTGCGGGTACCAGTGAGAGAGAAAAACTTGATTGGCGGAGTGTCAAAACAACAGGTTGATCAGTGGTCTCAAGATTGTTACACGATGCAACTGTAAGCCAGTGAAGTCAATCCGTTCCATATTCAATTTCATCGTTTCATTCTTGACCCATTTTCTAGAGAAAAAATTTCAGTCTGGTTGACTAAAATCCACCATTTTACATAAAATTGTGCTTGAGCACTGCAGAGAATCTTGAGCTTTTATTTCACATTTTCATTAGGGACGTTCCATCGGTCATTATTTTACCTGACTTAGGGTCTCGCAGCATCTGGGCTACCGTAGTGAGCTGCACGATGTGTCTGGGGTCGGTGATGTTCAGGGAGTCCAGGTGAACTTCCTCTAGACATTTGAATTGCTCCAAGGTGCCGAAGTCATGAAGATGAAGGATAGTGTAGTAATGCTACAGGATAGAAGTAATACATGGACCATCAACTCTATATTACTTGAAAACAAGATAGAGTCTTCACGATAGAGTTTAAGCTGTCTTCTGTTGATTATTATTAGACTGAACAAAGAACATTGACGGGAGCGGAGCTTGAACCTGCAACCTCCGGTCCAACGTACTGGTACTCTGGCAAGTAAAGAAACCTAAAAATATATTGTCATACTATAGAGCTTCACACATTCTTTTGAATATTTTATTCAATCGGCAGTCTCCCTATTTTTCTATTTTTTTGTTGGGTCTCCTTTCTGTTATTAGCGCCAGAAGGTCAATTTTCAAATCTCCTTTGAGAGGTTTTCAGCGCCTGAACCCGAGTCCAAGCACCTTGGTAGTTGAGGTCAAGATCACTTTAACCGTCTTGACCGTTACGAGAATGAGTGGTCTAGCTGGTTTGAAAAAAATATCATGGCAACGCTAAGAACTAACAGAAGAAAAGAATGGAAAAAACCAAAACCTAAAACTCAAAAGTTTGGTTTTTTTTAACTTGTTTTTGCTGGCTCATCGTGGGAGTATTAAAACCTCCCTCTCCCGAAGAACCATGTTTTGTAAACTTGTGCACAAGCCCGAGTCCCTGCCTTTATCAATAATAATAAGGGAGCATTTCATATTGTCCAGGTGTGGTATTGATTGCAGTACCGCTGTTTTTCTTTGCGGTGCTGCACTCCTTACCTCAAATCTAGCTGATGAATGGGAAGCCAGGCGGCTTGAATAATTGAATAATTGAATAATCATGAAGTAAAAACTGGAGCTTGGAGCTCATTTAAGCCAAGTCGGCTTGTCAAAGATTTCCAGTTTTCAGCGGTCAGACCATGGACAAAGAACCCTATTAGTGGAGGTCTTGCTCCAATGGATGCTTATTAAGAGCTCTGGCTTGGTACACTTTAATTCCCCACTGTCCATTGAGATGGGTTAGCCACAAGGACAGGGGATTAGTGATGCAGCAATAGAGTATCGAAGTCTGACGTCAGTTGGCACGACAACTGGCTCCAAACAAATGGAGATTTCGACTGTTTCTTTAACAGCCAGTCATGCAAACACACTGACACAAAATAGCAGCTCCATGAAATTGGACCCTGTATAGAATGAGCTCATTATATCAGCTTGGGTGTCAACACCGGTACCACAATAAAAATCAGTGTTACTACAATTTATACCGCTTTCAGACAATATGAAATAATCCCTAAAAACTTCAACCTACATCGCAGCCGATCCGTTCGAGGAGCTCCCTCAGGTTGGTGAACTTGGGCATGATCTCCGAGGGTGTGACATCACTGTCCTCATCCTCAAAGCAGACCTCCATCTTGAGCTTCTCTTTCTCCAGCTCCTCCAGACTCAGCACTTGGACATGGATGAACTTGAACTTCCCCCGCCGCTTACCCCGAACACCCTCCCAGTAGCCCCCTTGCTTCCTGATGACGTACACCATGTCCCCAGCCTGATGAGAACAATATCATATTGCTCAGCTATCATGTTTGTGGACTGTTTTGGGGAGTTTATTGGAGCAAGTGTTTACAGGTGCACTCGTACAGAAATGACAACGTCAAATACTGGAATTCCCAATCACCCTGGAAAACATTTGGTTAAATATTACGATGCCTACCAGCTGGGTTTTGCACACTTCATCGATACTATCATAGAATGTGTTCCAGTGGCCTTTCATCATTAGTTCCCCCTGTCCAAACTTTTAGGCACTCTACTCGACTAGCTGTCTGTCTCATCACTTCCTTTCACTGTTGTTGTTCCTTATTAAAGCTAGTACTGTGAGATACTCTTCAAGTTTGTTCCCCTCGTACTGCCTCTCTTTGGAACTCCTTATCTGTAACCTGCTTCCCTTCTACCTATAATCTTTTACAAATCAAACGAAATGTCCTTCTTTCCGTGTGATTTCTGTCTTTTCTAGCCCTCACCTTGAGTGGCCTTTTGGGCCTTGTGTTGGGCGATACTCATAAAAGAAGTTCTGTACAAGAGACTGTAAAGACTGTACAAGAGACATTCTCTCACAAGATGAGGGTAAAGTATCATTTGATAGAAGTAATTTTAAATCATTAAACAAACAAACAAACAAACAAACAACAAAGGAAGCCGACTAGGCAATTTTCATTAATTTTTCAACGTGGGGCAAACCCCCCCCCCCAAAAAAAAAAATAGCAAAGTGTCTTACTTAAGGTAAGGTCATGAACAAATGGCTAGGTTCATACCCAAATATTTGTTCAATTATACAGCTGCAAAATGTCCTCAGTTTTGTTTTCACAGCAATATTCACAATTTGCCAAGCCTTAGGAATGCGTATATAAGATGCTCTTACAGGTCCAACCACATACCTTGAGCGGTAGCATATCTACATCATGGGGATTCGGCGACACATCCGTTGAGACAACAGCAATGTCCATGTAGGGCCCACAATACTCTCCTTTGCTGTTCAACAATTGGGGTTCCACCTCATAACTGGGTCGCTTGCTCTCAGCGTCACCTGAACAAGACAGATGCCACATCAGTAACAATATCATTAAGTTTGCAGTAACAGCATACATCTCCGATGAGGTACAATGGTGCATATAGTTTAAGTTTAATTACATTCAGATAAAAATCAACATGAAAACACATTGCGCAAAATATAAATTCAAAATTACATTTCACTTGGTATTTAAACCATGAAAGCCAATTACACAGGCTTACTTCTTATTGGGGTCCTGTTAAAATTTTAAATGGGTGCAAAAAAAAAGAAGAAAACAATGAGCATCTCTTTATCAATTCATTACTCGTGAAATGTCTTAAAGTCTGGAGTTTTTGGGTGTATCACACTGAGTAATAAATGTTCAAGTTGAATTGCTAGTTTGTTATTTTGGCTCTGTGAAGTTCCCCTTCAACGGAAAGAAAGGGAGAGTTGGGGAGTCACTATCGACGCCATCTTGCCTGACTTCAATTTGGGTTGTGGGGTGTCTGATTCCCACCTCTATTATTCAGAATCAAAACCGCGAAAAAGGAGAGTCCGTGAACAGACTATCCAATCCCACTGGTATGCGTGTATCACATGAACGAGGAATGGCGTGTGTGAAACCAGCGAAATTGTATGTGACCCGCCCATGGGACATCATTGCTCGGTGAAAAGTGCCCTCTTTTGTTGGTGCACGGAGCTCATTAAAGTTATGAGCTTCCAATGAGATATTAAAAAAACAAACCAAAATCGACCATCGATAAGTATTAACACATTCAAATAACTTTCAAATTTTGAATTAGGAGTAGAACACCTATATTAATGCATATCAATCTTTGTGCACAGCACGTAATAAAACAATATATTATGAAGACTAATTAGAGAACAGAGTGTATTGAGTGCTTTTCTTCATTTAAAAATAGTGTTTTATTCCGTAATTTTGTTTAGTAGGGGAAAATTCATGATACTGAAATTTTCAGTCATAGCACTGACACAGCAGGAAGCTGGACATGTCTTGTACCTGAACTCTTAGAACTGCTACTGGTGCAGGAGCTGAGAGTACCGTCATGCTCCAGACTACCATCAGATGCCTCACTGAATCTCTGCTGGAGACAAAAATTGTCAAAAGTGTTTGTTTCATCATGCTCTAACTTACTGTCTGGTGCCTGATTGAAACTCTGCCGGACACCAATTTGTAAATTTTTATTTTTTTACCAGTTTATTTGAAAATGACACTACTGCCACCCTCAAATACTTCATAAATTACCATCATATGTGGCACCAGCAAGCGAAATCAGACATACGTTGGAAATGTTAAAAACTGAGATTTCCATTCCATAATAAAATATATTTAATGTAAGCTTTGTGATGGTGAAAACAATTACTGTTATACGATATTTTGGTTTTTGCGAATAGAGCCGTAAATTCAGCACTAAGAATGGAAAATAATACGTTTGCACATTTTTTGTATAAGTATGCCAGACTAAAATGTCAAATTGTACACATTTGATGGTCTCAACACAAAAGCAAACCAGGTATTTGAATGAAATTACACTTTGACAAAAACAGGAATCGTGATTTTTTGAAAATTTTCATGTGAATTACAAATGTCCGATTTCCCTAGCAGATGCCACATATGGGTTATTCCATGAAATTGAGACACACACACATTTTGGCATTCTTTGATTATGTAATTGTTTTTCTTGTTTAAACTAAACTGACTTTAATGGTGATTATGGTATGAACTTGAAGAGTAAAAGGAAGGCTTTCGAATGATACAAAACATGAGGGCATTATTTGAGATATATTTATGTTTTGTCACCAAGTGTGATGGTGTCCCGGGCTAAATTATGGGGTAATTTTGTGACATAAAAACTTACAAAATACAAATAGGGTTCAGAGGTTAAAAAAATTAAGTATTTTATTTTCTTTTACATGAGCAGTTAGCAAAAACTGCATGTAACTTAACAACAAATCATATTTTCAGTATCTCTTACATCTTTTCTGTTATATGGCTAACAAATCTGTGGTTAGAGAGGTAACGGATGGTGTCCCACTCTGTTAAATGTTGTTACATCCTGCTTGCATGTCTAGCTTTCTTACTTTTCATCAAATGAAGTCTGAATTAAATTTCTTTTCTTTTGTGTGATTACCGTTTTAATAAAATTAACTTGTAGAGTCAATATATTGGACTGCCTTTTCAAAATTAGGGCAAAATGGACTCGGATGTAACGGTGGTGTCCCACGTTACATCCTAGCAATTTTGGGAACTTTCTTCCATAATTTATCTGTAAGCAGTATGTGAAATGTCCATGCAACATGATAACAAAGACTTGGAGTACCTCTTTTTAAAAACATAAAAAAGACCCCCTAAATTGGTGTCATCTGTTAGTTTGCCACCCTTGATGGAGCGGTGTCCCATGTTACATCCTTGCAGGCTTGCCAAATCAATTATTACATCAAATGTTTTAGCCAACTGTATTTGAGGGGTATGTAAAAGGATAACATTTTCTAACTACCACATACAGATTTGGATGCTTTAACATGATTATTAATGAATTATGAGCAACATAAACTAAGATGTAACCGGGACACCGTGTCCCTTGTTACATCGTTGATTTATCCATAGTAAGTCTATGGGAGTTCATGTGAAACTCAAGAGAGAGGACCCTAAACTAAATATTATGTCACAATGAATCTAACCTATGATGAAATAATTGTATAGAATCACATGTGGTGTAACAAATTTATTTCACACCAATTTAAAATTTTTACCAATATGTCACACATTGTGTCTCAACTTCATGGAATGACCCATATGTGAAACTTGGGATTCCCCACAAATTATTTGTGGTAGTGTAGATTGCATACCTAAAGACACCAGCGGTGAAACACTACATGGGAATGTTTAGTAGAATTGAGAGGAATATAATTAAATCCAGTGCAGACTTTAACCAATCCACATCTCAGGCTCAGTGGGATTTGATCCCGTGTCAATAAGATTGAAGACTAAGAAAGCACTACAATGCCAGCCTGATACTCCCTCCCTAATCTTGCGCGTAAACAAAACCAGCAAATACCAGACGATATTTACCTCTGTACCGGAGCCTTCTGGTGATGGAGTCCTTAAAGATTTGTTGGTTGGCCGGAGGCCAAAACTCTTAAATCGCTCCGTGAGTGACTTGCCTACTTTTGATGCAGTTGGGTCCTGAAAAAGCGAAATGGTGGTGACGTCAAAAAGATTTGCTGAAAACGGTTCACAGAGGAATTAACAATTGAACAAAAGGTGGGAGACAAATAAACTGTGAATAGAAAGCGACAAGGCTACAATGAGGCAGAACAAAGATGGTGTTTCTCGCTCTCTCCGAGAAGACTTGAAAAATTGAGCAGAGGAAAACACAAAATGGGCAGAGTTATACTCTGAGCTGAAAGTTTTCAGACAGCAATTTGCAGCGGGAGGGCAGTTCTTTCTGAGGGATGCACACATTTTTCAAGGGGTCAACAAGGAAAGAATACTATTCATAAGATGGAATTTGCGTCGGGATGATGTAAATTCAATATTGGGTTTTGCCCTTCACCGCCGCTATACCAGATTTGAACCAGCCAACCGACTGGTTCGACAAGCTCGGTGGTCGAGTGGTAAGACATCTGCACTAGAAAGCAGGAGGTCATGGGTTCGAGTCCCACCCGAGTGATTTTTTTCCAAATAATCTCTCGGGACAACACTGAGTATGCAGTGTTTATGAAATACGTCGGTGAAGGGCAAAACCCAATATTGAATTTACATCATCCCGACGCAAATTCCATCTTATGAATAGTTTGGCTGCAGTACCCGCTGCTATACCAGATTTGAACCAGCCAACCGACTCCGACAAGCTCGGTGGTCGAGTGGTAAGACATCTGCACTAGAAAGCAGGAGGTCGTGGGTTCGAGTCCCACCCGAGTGATTTTTTTCGAAATAATCTCTCGGGACAACACTGAGTATACAGTGTTTATGAAATACGTCGGTGAAGGGCAAAACCCAATATTGAAGGAAAGAATACCTATTTATGTTTGCTTGGCTTTTACCATATGAATGAGAAAAAAAGTGTGAAAAAAACAACTGCAGCCTCTAATGATACCTCATTAAATTTGTTGTTTGGGGGGCACTTCCATAAAACTAATGAACAAATCAAATTAATTAACTGCAGGTCGGAAGTGCTTGCTTTACACCTGCAATCATGCAGAAAGTTTGCTTGGAAAAAGTACAGCTTCATTCACATGCATTTGTGTTAAGTTTGGCCTATGCTTGTCTAAGGCAATGCTTAATTACTTAACTCAAGACAAGAAATGTTCATTATAAAAACTAATGAACAAATAAAATTTATTAACTGCAGGTCGGAAGTGCTTGCTTTACACATGCAATCATGCAGAAAGCTTGCTTGGAAAAAGTACAGCTTCATTCACATGCATTTGTGTTAAGTTTGGCCTATGCTTGTCTAAGGCAATGCTTAATTACTTAACTCAAGAAAAGAAATGTTGATTATAAAAACTAATGAACAAACAAAATTAATTAACTGCAGGTCGGAAGTGCTTGCTTTACACCTGCAATCATGCAGAAAGCTTGCTTGGAAAAAGTACAGCTTCATTCACATGCATTTGTGTTAAGTTTGGCCTATGCTTGTCTAAGGCAATGCTTAATTACTTAACTCAAGAAAAGAAATGTTGATTATAGAAAAAAAGGTAAAATTTATTTGTTTCAATCTTTTAATGGGTTCATACAGACTGGCAGGCTTTCATGCATAGAGCCAGTATACGCCCTTAAAGAAATAAGCAGGTACTAGACAGACGGGCAAACACAGACATGCAAAAAGGCTGACAGACAAACAGGCATGCAGAAGGCTGCCTGAGACGGACATACAGAATTGGAAAGTAAACAGATATTCTTTAAGAGGCAGATTCCATGGTAGACAGGCATGCAATTTTTGTACAGGCAATCAGGCCAAATATTTCGGTGAGGTTAACTTGGCTTAAAGGCAGTGTACATGATTGGTCATTGTTGCAATTTTCAGAAATAGGCGGACTTATCGTTCCACTGACCTGTTCAAAGTTTTGCGTTGTTGGATGGCGAAAAAAACGAGACAAAAGCCGCGCTCGTTTTCAACCGTCGGGCGGATGATAGCCTTTAGTCAAGGCGCGCGTGGCTATCTGGGCGCGTGACGCGCCCCGGATATGCTAGCATATATATCCGGGGCGTGCCACTCGTCTGGGTAGCCACGCGCACCTTGACTAAAGGCTACAGGGCAGTTTTCCAACGATTGCCGGCTGGAAATCGTTGGAAAACGATATAAATTTCCACTTTTCTTGACAACGACAGCACACCTGGTGCCATCATTTCACAGGATGATTGAGACTGCTATTAACTTACAGTCTAGTAAGGTATTTCGTAATAATTCAGTAAAACAAAAATTGGAAGATTACCAATCGTGTACACTACCTTTAAAGATAACAAATTTATGCAGACCCAATTTTGAAAATCTTCAGAAGCTTTTTGGGATTTCCTAAATTAAACACTCAGCCCTGACAACTGCTAGACTGAGTCTGGCAGACGGACATAATGAATTTAAGACAGGCAAATGGATGATTATTTCTAAAGATAAAATCGTGCTTTGTGAGACGAAATGAAAAGAGCCATGCAGTCAGAGAAAAAAAACTGAAAGAGTTAGAATGTGCAAAGCCAAACTTGAAAAAAAATTGAAAATGTCCTCTTCTTACTTTATAGGATTTTTTCAGAAGCGAGCCATAACTTCCAGAGAAATACCCCAATGACAGCTGAAAGAAAGATACAGCCAAACGGTACACAGCACAAAAATCAGGCACAGCCGAGGATGGTATAATGGCAGTGACAATAGCAATTTACAAAAACAAATGACACTGCATGGGGCAATGGGGATTACAGATATACATTGGAACGCCGCTATACCGAACATTCAGCTATACCGAACACCATCCTTGGCTCCCAAATTTTGTGTACAAAACTTACCAAACATTGTTGTTGAAAAAAAAGGGCAACGGATTTATTAAAAAATGTACCGGGTATTTGCGCTGTTGGTAATTCCCAAACGGCCGCAGCTTTATGTTGAAGAGTGACGGGCGGCTATTATTTCCCCAAGGAATAGAAGGGAAAAGCCAACTGTTGCTTCAGAATTCGGTAAGCTTTAAGAAAGTATGAACATGTAATTGCCGGCACAGGTTCAATTACAATCAAAAGAGGGCTCACTTCAAATACGATGCAAGAGGGTGCTTTTTAAAAGAACGGGCGCCATATTGGCGGACTGGCGGCTGAAAATCGCTATACCGAACGATCGCTATACCGTACAAAATCAGTGGATCCTGCGATGTCCGTTATAGCGGCGTTCCACTGTACATTGGAGGATTGGGGAAAATCTGACCACTCATCACAATATGGGAACAAAGTTGATCACTACTATGACTGGCAAGATCAAATCTGAAGACTTTACTGTGACTTGGAACATTAACGTACTAAAGTTAACAGCACTTTACATAAATTATCAACAAAGGAAATGGTAGGCTCATTCCAGAACTAAAGGCTTGACAAGAGAAAAGAACTGATTCCCCAAAGAATTGTGAGTGCAATAATTTATAAGCAAAGAAGCATTGGAAGATTTTAGCCAATGAAATTCTATTGTTGAGAGGAGCAGAACCACACAGGGCACATCTTGTACTTTCCTAATTTTATGGAGAGCTCATGCTTCTTGGGTTGCTGTAGCTGTTTACGAACATGCAGCACGGATTTATGATTTGAAAACAAAGGGCAATAACGGACACATTTATAGCATTGGAAAGCATTCTATTTAAGAGGGTCTTTGATGCTGGAGGAACATGATGGGAACACTTACTGCTGGTGAGCTCTTAGCTCTATTTCTCTTGGGGATGCCGGTTACTGTTGGTATAGCCAGTGGCAACGGCTCCAGGTATTCCCCTTTGTCCTCTGGAGAGGCAGAGCTCCCTCCGATGCTAACGACCCCCTCTCTCCTCTGATGCTGCAGATCCACCGAGTCTGCCTTGGCCAGCTCCATGGGAGTGTCCGAGGCTGAGCCTGCATCCTCCAAGCTGTTCAGTTGTTCCTCGGACTGGCTGACCGTCTTAGCGTGCCTGTTCTGAAACGTCAGGCCTTCCACGTCCCAGGTCATCCCCGGCTCAGATTGACTGAGGAAAGCATTCTCCTCTGATTTGACGGTGTCATCGGAGGCAAGGATGTCGGCCCTCTCTAGCCTGGATCTGTTGGGCAAGATGAGTCGGTCTTCCAGGTCCGAGGAGCCCCCGTGACTGGTAGGGCCTGGGTAGTTCTCAGGGGGTTCGTAGTAGTTGTGGACACTATGTGGGCTTTCGTCGGAACCTGTCGCCACCTCAGTACCCCTTGCAGAGTCGGTATCTGCGAAACAGTTGTCCAATAAAAAAGTTGAGGTGTTCAGACGAGCTTAAATTTACACATCAATGAACATAAATTGGTTGATACTCTTCAATAAGAATTGTCAAGTTTTTCCCTTATAACTCCCTTCTTCAGGAAGATGTAAATCTGAATGACATATCATGCTGAAAGGTCAGATATGTGCTTAATTCGTGAAAAACATTAACTCAGAAAAGGCCTGTCAGATGCATTTTGTAGGAGTCTACTAACAAATACAGTTGTAAAACTGACTTGAAAATCCAATTTGACCTGTCAAATTTGACGAGACAAATTTGACGTGCCAACTTTTACTGGCCAATTCTTATTGGCCAAAGATGACTGGCTAAACTAGTCTGCCAAACAAAAGTGATTGGTCAACTCAACTACTAATCTGACAAACCACACTGAATAATAAAGCAGATGGCCAAAAATGACCCGCTAAATTTCCAGCCAAATGACTGGCCAAACTGATTGGCCAATCAGATAAACTATACTGAATAAGTTGACTGGCCAAAACGTCTAGTCAATTATCTGGTCAAAGTTGTTGGTCAGTAAGTCTGGCTAAAACAACCGGCCAAATTGGCTGGCCGACTGACTAACCGGATGGTGTTATAGGACTCTCCTCCTCTGCACTTCTGCTGCCATTACTCGGCTGTTTCGGCTTGGTTTTCATTCGATGCGGATCCTGCTGCAGAATATCAAAAATATCCTCGTTAAACTTTCATCTTAACTGTCATCACGGTATTACTAATGTCTCATCATCTTCATAACATGCACATCTGATCCCGAGCATTTGACGGCAATACTCACATACCCTACTGAAGTTACAAATTTCCAGGGATGTTAAAGTGAAATCCAAAGTTAACCCTCCTACTACATGTATCACAATCTATCAAAAAACCAACCCGCTTCCTCTCTCATAGCTTGTGTGTTACAACCTGTCACTCGATAGGTTTTGATAGATAGGGAAATTGACTCCATTTTAGCACCAAGAGAGGATGGGTTAACCCCTTGCGTACGGATGACGGAATTTGGCGTAAAAAAACAGTCCCACCAGGCCGGATGACGCAATTGGCCGCTGTTTGTGCAGTTTCAATCTATTGTTGGATTAAACAGTGCCACCAGGCCGGATGATGCCATTGGCCGCTGTTTGTGCAGTTTCAATCCATTGTTGGATTATTGTGTATATGTTACGCTTGACTGCACAAACACATTGTAGCGGTTCGCTTGGCTGCCAGAGCCGCCGCGGCACCCCGACGTCTCCCGTAAAATACCGTACTCAAGGGGTTAAGGAGGCAGCATAACTATTTATTCTGATTGAGGCCATTTTTTTGGGGGGGGGGGGGGGGGGGGTCATCATACTGCAGTGGTGCTAGGTAAAGCTTTCCCATTATACATCTCTGTGTGGTTGCTGCATGAAAACAAACTTTAGCGTACAGGTTAACTGGTTTAGGTTGACATTCAGCACTGTAAGTTTTGGAATGGTTACAAGTGTAGCTCTAATTAATAGGATAATTCTGAGGGCATGCAAAGGAAATATCAGGGTGGGGGAAATATTTAAGACATGCATGCAAGAGGAAGTGTTAGGCAGCAGCAAATGTATCTAGTCTGGTTCCCATACAAGAGTATACAACCAGATATTAGTATGGTTAGCAACATGATGCCAGACTACACTGCAAGGGTTTACCTGTCTCCCATAAACTTCCAAAAAAAAAAAAAACCCAAACTTTTTCAACTCATATTCTGCAAGCCAAAAATTGAATTTCTCTACCCGTGGGTGCTGGGGGTGACCATACAGGTATGAAGGTACTGTCATAGTCACTGTGTCCCCTCGTTTCAATGGAACAATCCCCCACAAGGGTTGGGGACGGAAATATCTTTTGTCAAAACCAGTCGTGAGAAAAAGTGGCTAAAAGAGATTTTTTTATGAATGTTATAGCCATTTCCAGGCATAGACTCACCCCAGTTAGGGGAGGGGACAGCTGTTCCTTAATACATTTTTTTTGTGCTTCTATCTTCTCCACCTGCAACAAATGTACCAAAAAAAGAAAGAAAATAAAGTAATGTGCACAATTAAATTAATATGAATAAATTAAAGGACATGGACAAATCAAAGCACGGATAAATCAAAACATATCAATAAATTTATTTATTTATTTTAGCACAAAAGTAACAGCTTTTTTGGAGTGTCATCTGGGTTTACTGAACGAAGGTTGGGGTGCAAGAGCTGGGTGCTGGTGCAAAGAACAACTAGGAAACTGGGCCAAGCTAAACCAATAAGCAAGTAGGATTAAAATTTGCACTAGATGTTTATCTTCCCAGCTGGCATGGTTCTGGACGAAAAATGGAAGGGGGTGAGCTTAAACTAGAGTTGATTTTTGAAAAGTTTAGACAACTCTTTGACATCTGCATAAATATTTGAAACATTTCAAAAAGATTTTCAAGAATGTCTTTTACTAAAAATACACAAGCTCTTTTTTTGGGGGGGGGGGGTGTAGGGATGAGAGGGGGGTGTGGGATGGGGAGGGGGAGGCTATGCTTAATTTGGGTTTTTAGATCCCCACCCCCAGACATGCACATGCCCAGGGAGAGGAGATTTAAAGGCCCTAATTAAGTACATGTAGTTATGGAAAACATAACTGAAAGTGGTCAAGTTCTACGCCTGCAGCAACAACCTACATGTACATGCTTTCAGAAATGACCGTTGTTTGTCAACCTGAAAGCAAATCCATCACGAAATGGAAAATGCTGCAGCTGCATCTCAAACACCATTGGAAAATACGTCCGATACACCTGTACTTTGAATTTGTTAAAACCTCACACTTCCATTCAATATCTGTAAAACCTGTCTCTCATCCTGAATCTTCAATCGCAAACAAATCCTCAATCCCTCACTCAATCTCCCCCACCCACCCCCAAAACAAATATGCACGGATCAAGCCATTCTCTTCTCAGAAGTATCTGGCCACTTTTTAAAAATTTGCTCTCCTCTCACAATTTTTTTAAAAGTTGTATGCCGGCAATTTTAATTTGCTGATACCTCCCATCTTAAAGCCCACTTTATCTCCAGGGAGAGGGGGGGGGGAGATCTCTTTTCATCTGCAATCACAATTGGATTCAATCAGGGAGGGCTAAACTCCGGCAAAGATAGATATCTGACGGCAAAATATTTCAGCTAGATTACCCTCGAACGACGACAGAGATGCAAAGAATGATCTCTCACGTTAGTAAAAGCTCTTAAACAGGTCAGACATCTATCCACTGCACACCCCAATCGTGCACACACACGGCTCGCACAACGCAACCCCGTCAGCATTTCCAAATCATCCTTGAACACCGCTCTTTTCTCTCTGCTCCAGTTTCCCCCGTCTTGGGGAATTTTAAACTCTGGTGTCTATTTCCCAGTTTGCAATCCCACAGGCATTTCATTTATTTCAACCAGGAAAATGGATAGGAAGAAAACGACACGGACGTTAAAAAAGGGCGTTTTACAAAGAAAAAAACCAAACCTAGTGAGATCCCGCTCCCCTTCGTACATTTAAGCAACACCTGTCACCGAACCGTCCACCTGTCGTGTATGCATCCCACGGTACATGCTATCAGTTTCTGCTCGGTTAATTAATAATGGAACACGAGAACGAGATGGAGGGAGAAACGCAGGCAAATACCGGGGGGAAAAAGTCGGACGGCCGATTTGTGAACAGAGCAAGACAACAACTGTATCATCTCTGTATCTCTGACATACACTCATTGTTAGGTAACTTGACCTCGGTACTTTTTGTGGACAGGAAAACCCAACCTACATTTTTTTTTTCGTGGGTAGGGATAAGCTACCCGCATTGCCTGACCTGGAAAAACGCAAGAAATGTGCCAACTGTCACTTAAAGAGCAGGCAAGTTTGTCAGTGGAGATCTTTTTAACCTGAAAACTTTTGTGTGAACTGAAAAGAATACATCTCCAAGAGGTTAAGGAAATAAAACAGAAAAAATGTAAAGGTAACAGAGGGTTGTCAGAAAGACAATTGCCTCCAAAATAATACTCCCAAATTAGAAATGTCACCTTTTTTTTTTAGAATCAGATGATTGGTCAATATCGATTTGGATTTATATTGCATGTTTGTATCATAAAGTTTTATTAGTTTCAGGTTTATACATTTTGTAGATCACTAAAGTAAGAGGATATTAATACCTAGGGTGAGATTAGCCAAAAATGAAAAATCCACGAAATCCACAAAAAATCCACAAAAAATCCACGAGGACCCCAGATCAACATATAGTTTGTATTTGCCTAAAGGCACCCCCTTCAAATATCCATTTTCATTGGTCTATATCCACTTTTACAGGTAAAAACACCTTTAGGACAGCACCTCAGGAATGCAAAAGAGATTCTTTAAAAATTCTGAAATCAAAACAAAAATTTCAGAACCTCCCCCCCCCTTCAAACAATCATGGATCTGTGATCATCCGCCCCCCCGAGTATGGAATAGGAAAAGTCAAATACAAAGCTTGAGCTATTTCACAACGTGCGGTTTCACATATATTGCATTCTCCGAGGACTGGCAATTTTGCCATGAACAGTTTCCTGTTGTAGGGAGCAACATGCATCCACACCTGCAGGGAAGATCTCCCATCGATTACTGCGGCAAAGGTTGGGCTGTAAAGGTTGCAGTTTTTCCAAGTGAGTGATTTGAAATCAGGAAAAGTCACATTTTATTTATCAAACCAGGAAATATAGCCAATATAGTTCTGGGTTTGCATAATAAAGATTTATTATTAACAAGGATTGGGAGTAAAATAACATAATTTCATAGTTTTTGATTTAACCCTGTTCGACTTATACCAACAATTTGCAATCAGAATAAAAAAGAAGGACAAAAGAAGAACGATAGAAAGGAAAGGGTCAAATGAGCAAATGCTCGCAGAATGTATGGATCAATTATCACATCAAAATGGCCAACAACATCCTTAGATGGTAGAAATATCTGTTGCATTTTGCTTTCAATTGGAACGCCTGTCCACTGTTGACACACCCATATTCAACATGGTAGGCAGCCGTTTATTCCATCAAAAATATACTGCATGTACGTTTAAAGAATGCTTTGAATGGGTTGGCCAGACCTTTTTGTCTCAAACCACTATGAAAAAAAAAACGTGCTGAAAAGCTTTTTTTTTTGGAATGTGATGACTTTTCCACTCCAACTCATCTCAAAGGATAGGACAATCCCCCTGTTACAAAAACAGAGTCCATTTGCAAAATTTGTATAAGAATGATGGTCGACTACCCAAAGACACTATTTTTGTAAAGTCTATATTTGTTCATTGACACCACGCACAATGAAAACTGTTTCTTTTTCATCGCGCACGGAGACTGTAATCTTGGATATTATTTTGTTTCTTTCAGCGGGGATGAACGAATGCGTGGAGGCTGCCCCGCCGCCGTTGACAGAGGATCCTGTGTGTTTTTGTCCCCTAGTCCGAGTCCGGATACCCAGGAGAATGAGCCGTATCGGTTACGGCTCGGGCTGTTATTTATCCAAACATCGGGTGATCAGAGGTGGAATGATTGGTTGCCACGGCGAGAGATTAATGGAAGGAGATGGTATTATTGCGGCTGCATCTTGGACTCCGAACTGCCTAAGGCATCCGGCAAATCGCAAATACCCGACCGTGCTACAATTTTCTACCGTTTCATTTCATACTTCTTTCACTCATTTTTTCCCCGAGAACTCACAAAAGGAACGACAGAGCAAATTGTTTAATCTTTGTGTTACAGACATTTCTACAAACATCATGACTTGATCCTCCTCCAGAGGGGAAATGAAATATACCTTCTCTTTAAAGTGATGAACATGTTAAATGTTTAATTTGTTTTGAGTTGTCTGTGCATGAAACTTCCTCTTCTCATCTCTTCTCAGAGATGTGATGAGGTCAAAAATAGGGTAGTCAGACATGGGAAATGTAGAATTTAATACTGGGTGCTCTCATCAACTTTTATGTTTAGAAGTTTAATATGTAGAACTTTTTGTAAACATCTGATCTACTTATTTTCAGCTTATTGAAGAAGTGGTGATCAGTGTGCCATAGGAAAATGTGCACTGAATTGCCTCCAGTACAAATTAAAACAGACGAGAATTTGTGGCTATGAATAAATTGAACAAACATTCATTGCAGGACATACCTTTAAAAAAAAAACATATAAACTTGTATTCTGTTGGTTAAAATTAGATTCTGTGCAAACATTAAATTAGATTTTCCCATTACTAAAGGCATTTCAACTTTTCATAACAAATTTGTCCTTACTCAAAGGAATAAAACGGAACCTTCCAGAAATAAAAATACAAATTTCTGCCTTGGCCTGAGAGATGGTTTCTGACAAAGGCCTTCGGCAGTTTTGGCACAATGACCTTTTAGTCTATTTGCCACTGATGTGGAAAGACATGTTTTGTTTTTTTCACTCTCCCTGGGGAGGAGAACCAACCCCCCAAGATCGAGACGTCTAATTTTGGTTTCAAATTTATGCGTTGGAGGCCGGCATGTCATCTTTGCACCCCCAGGACACGGACAGAACGGAAACTCTGGGACCGAATATGGAAAACAGGTCAAGTAAGACAAAAATAATTAATAAATTCTAATTTTGTGCCCCCCCCCCAAAAAAAAAAAAACCCAAACAAGTAAAGAATTTTATTTTTTGGTTTTTCTGGCACACAATCTGAAATCATCATAGCTTGTTCTAGGGGTAGTAGTAGTGGGGGGGGGGGGGGGGGGGTTAGGTTACAACTACAAATGGGAAAAGGAGAGGTGGCTTAAGCTCCCATATGCTTTTGAATTTTCATAAATAAAAAATAAAAAAAACGATGAGGGGTGAAATATACATGGAACCCCTCCCCACTAAACATAAGCTGTTAATCTCCGTAACAGTCATTTCATCCCAAAACTGTTAAGTTATCGAACAATTTGAAAAGCAATGAAATTTGTTTGACATTCTAGCCAGAAAAATCCCTATAAAGTTACTCCCTTAGTTTAACCCTATTACCCTCCAGGGTATTTTGGCTAGAAACCCTGTCAGATGCATCAGATTGCATACTTTGTCACATTGACTTGTGTGCAGAGTGCAGCAAGGTCAAGCTGTCACCACAGATGCACTGTGCTGCGTCTGGCAGGGTTAGGGTCAATAAATTTAAAACATGTACTAAACAAAATCTACTTCTGCACTTATACCACTAAAACGCAAAAGTTGCACAGACCTTTGCTTTGTTTTTAAAAACAGCCCGCGACATGCTTTTTTGTTTGCATCTGTAAACGCATTGAGAAGGTATAAAACATTAATTGTTTGACCGCATAACCCTAACCTCTTTGTATGCATACGAAATTGAACGGTTTACCACACTAATACCCATTGTTGCCATTGCAAGGGGCTTGTATCATTTTTCTGAAATGCGAAACGCTGCATTTCATGAATAGTACATTCCCTGTATGCGATATGTCCCATCCCCCCACCACACTTGGTCATTTTACCCCGACAGTTGTTTATATACTAACACGATGCTCGCTTCTAGACCTTACTTTCATTTGCACTGCATCTCTAAAGACATCGTGCACCCATGACAAAACACATCCCTGGCCCTCCACAGAGGATGCACTTTGGAGGTTGCCTTTTCACGCCTCCCCCCAAAAAATCAATTCCAATTTTTAGTTTTATCACGTTAGCTCCGAGTTGCCTTTTCTCGCTCCGCAAGTACATGTACTCACTTTTCCTGCGTTTAGCTCATTCCCTCCCATTCCACTCTCTTGCAATCTGACAATGCTCTGTCCTTTCCCTCTCTCTTCCTCAAAACCTCCGTCGCAACCAGAGAGTGCTTGTTTTTCCGTCGTCCCATTGTGGCATCCCCACTCCATTGTCCCCGGCCACAATTAAATCCGAGACGGACCGTTTTATTAGTGAGGGAGGGGAAACCCGAGCCTGAAATCCGAGAGCCGATGCATTATCTCTGCGAAAATGTTCCCAAATTGCTGCCATATTGCCTCTGAAAGGGGATGGAATGGATGGGATGGACAATGGATAGGGCCATGCACCATTGAGTTTCCGTGGGCTCCTTTTACAACCCTCTGGTGGAAACCCTTTTTTTTCCTCACGAATCTCAAACTCTCATCTCCCGTGCCCGTTTCCCCCGTTTTCGTTTGTGTTGGATTTTTTAAATTTATTTCAAGCTATGAGCATTATTAAGACTCAAACTGTCAAGCGCCACAGCCAGCGGAGTTCTTTGGAGAATTAAGACACTGAAGTGCTCTTTCCGAAACGGGAAACGGATCTGACAAATCAGATCGGACTGATCTTTGCCGGTTATGCCCCGTCGCAACAGGGGTGGGTGGAGGCAGACCAAACAAAAAATATTATATATTTTTTTAAATGCTGGCGCATCACCTTCCTTGCTGCATGCGAGCGTAGGGAACCGGTACAGGCCCTTGGTGGTGTAACGGAACACTAATTGGTAATCCGACATGACAAGGCAAATGATGCGCTTGGTGCAGTGCGGGACACTTACATGCACACCACTATGAAAGGATGCATAGTGAGTAATGGAGCAAAGTGGTCGACTTGATGGAAATTGACAGACTGCCCACAATTCACTTATCACTTCCATCACCCTCATTGCACTGACAGCAGCACCACGTCGAATAACGCTTTTCAACGCATTTCTCATCCACCAAAAGAAATCCCTATGAAGAGATCACTAACCTACCAGGAAATGTTCCTTATTGCTGTGGTAGTCAGTTCAATGCAACATGATTTTAACTGCAATTTGGAATTCAACTTCAAAATGGATGTCATGCTTTCAAGTTCTTCAACAGCAAAATCGTATGGTACACCGCTGTACCACCAACATATCTTTTCATGATTCCCAAATGTGCTCTGCTGATTAAAAGGTAATAGACAGTCATTCAGCGTGGCCACTCCTTGGGATTATTCCCAAGATCTTTGGAATTTCGGTGGAAAATGTATGGATTGTGCATGCACAAAATACTGCACCTTGGTACAGTATTTTCCATTGCCTTGGGAATTTTACTGGGGTGAACTTAGGATTTTCAAATTTGATAAGTGGCCACGCTGTAGTCATTGCAAGCCCCCCCCCCCCCCATTCAGTAAGAGAAGAAAGGAAACACACAAAAAACTTTCAGTCCTCGATCGTCAAGTCTTTTGTTGAAATCGGTCCTCGAACGTAAGGATACGTGCTTAGTCTATGGGGGTTGGTTATATTAAAGGAACAATAGGAAACACAAAGCATTGTCCTCGGACATATGAAGTACGACTACATGTATGATGTGTGCTGCAGTTACACACTCCAGTTAAACACAAGACAATAAAGTGCCGACGAGTGCAAAAACTATTTAACGTGTGGCATCATTGCCACTGGAGTGCTGTATTGTGGGCAGAGCCCACTGTGCTGAAAAGAGGGCGAGTCCATTAAACCCACCTGTTTCAAGGTCTCGTCCATAGTGAGCCTGTTCTCCTTGAACAGGTTCATGGTATGGATGATTTCTTCCGTACAGAGACTACTCTCACTCGCCCTCCATCCCGACTCTGCAGTTATGGATAAATGCACAGACATAATGTACGTGTAAGTTAGGTAATGTGCTTTGTGGGTGTGGTTCCGCAGGCGAGGGGCGGTGCAACAAACGAAGGAAATCAATTCAATCAAACAAACCACAAGGGAAATTGACCAAGTGATGACTTCTGACAAGTGCCCCATGAACACCGATATTGATAAAATTAGGAGACCACCAACAAAGGGCAAGACCGATTCATGTATCCCTCTCAGTAGGCCTACGTAGAATGCCAGTACAGTATTCTAAAGTCCAGCCCCGCTCTTGTCAATTTTGTTATGGTGGGATAATTAACCCTTTGTAGGTTAGTCGTGCCGTTTTACAGGTGGTCAACTTGCACAGTTGAATCAATTATGAAAATTTCTCAATTTGTGAATACTGGGGAGGGAGGGAGGGAAGGGGGTGTACCCCCAACCATATTTGAACCGCTCTTTTCTCATCAGTGAGACCTTGATGCATGTCTCCTCTGAGTACTGTGACTGTACAAGGTTTTTTTCTTGATGGCGGGCTATAACACCTCCCACTAATGCAAATAAGCTTCCCCTACCTATGCTTTGAGGTGCCATGGGGGAAGTACACTTTTCCAGACAACCTCGCCGTTTATAATTGCCAAACAAAATTTCCACTCCTCACATGATTATGTCAAAAGCTCTGGACATAACTCACCTTAATTAATAGTGAATGAGCTGATACAACTCAGGAGACAAAATAACTAATAAAGACGGTGCCGTGGCACCCCATACAATGAACGCTTGATTAATGACTGATATGCTTCGCGCGCTTCTCCTGGCAGTTTCCCTGGCTCACATTTTGTGCAACTTAGAAGAAAATTCATCAGATGACCAAGAGGTTTTTTTTTCTGTCCCCGGCTACGTGATACGGCCAAAGCGTCGTCCCCCACTCAGGAAATCAGACTAGTTCAATAAAACAATAAATCAATAGCCACTGGGGATATATCGGATGGCCCCGGAATCTCAGGCGGCTCGTGCAGATGACAGGAACGCCGTATTTGAGAGTCACTTGTGAAACCATTTTCGGAATATATCGGAGAGGAAAGTGTAAAACAAAAAAACGGATGGGAGTGTTTGGATCGTTCAACTTTTCTGAGGCGAGGTCCTCGAATGGAAAAGCGTACTTCAGAGAATCCCCATCTCAAAATAGTGCGATTAATGATTTCCTCTCAAATTTTCACTGGGTTTATTAAGGGGGGGGGGGGGGGGATATGGTCGATGGGGTTTTGAATGAGTGGCTCCCCTGCTTAAAAGGTGGAGGCTTTTTGAAAATCCATTGGAGGGCTGGTTTCATGAGGGGAATGAAATTCAGGGGGTGTACAGTCGATGATGCATTCTGGGTCAATTGAGGGTTAATTGCCATTCAAGACAGTGCAGGGAGTAAGTGGTATTGATTTGCATTTTTTTGTGTCCACAAGTAGAGGGGAAAAAAAAGGATTTCAAGACGACTTTAGAAGAACAACCTGGGAACTTGAAAAAAAGTACGGTATCCCTGTAAAGTGCAAGCTATTGGCAGGAAAGGCGTTAACTCAATGAACCTGGTTTTTCCCCAGCATAAAGAGAGTATTTGAAAGAATTGCTACTGTTTTTGTCTTGTTAAATATAACTATTGTTTTTTTTTTGCTACCTATGAGAAGGAAATAACTTTGACAACCTTTTTTTGTTCTATAGGCAGCAACAATAAGCACCCAGGTTTAACAAATTGGTAAGTAATTACATGTATCTCACAGGGGTGGGGCTTTCAAGGAAGGTCAGTTTCAGACTATTAACTACATTTTGAACAAAGATCAAGTCACTCAAATAATGCTAGTTTGCACAGCTAGTCTTGGTTCCAAGACCTCCTTTAGCGTGTGGTGCAGCATGCACAGGGTAATGGCTGTACAGCGCCCTCTACACACGCACACCAAGGCCACATCGCTTAGGACGTCTTGGGCCTTTCGTAGGGAACTGCGCGCTACCTGTATATGCATAATTTAACGGGCAGGTCAAAATAATAATGGTGCTTGCGCACTGGAGGAAATCATGTTTTAGTAATTAGCTGGCTAGTCAGGTAACATACGTAAGTCCATGCGTACCTCAAGCTGTATGTCATGGGGAAACTAGATTTCGAGAGCGAAACTACGAAAGTGCCAAGACATCCTCAGCGATGTGGACTTGGTGTGCGTGTGTAGAGTGCACTGTACAGCCATTAACCTGCGCTCCGCACTGATCGCACGGCGCGCTAAGGACGTCTTGGGACCAAGACTATGCTTCATACAGCAAATGATCAGATTTTCAATAAAAACTGTTTGAAAACCAATTTAAAACACCTCAATGTTTATAAATTGAAATGTTATAAAAAAAAGTTTTATTGAAAGAGAACAAAATTCCAAGTTCTCAAGATAAAGCTTTCACTTTTGTCACATTTTGAACTGATATTCTTACCTGCACCTTGCTTGGGGCTGCCCTCCTCTCCAGGGGTCTTCCTCAATTTTGTGAAGAGGCCCTTGATCCTCTGGGAGCGACCCCTCTTCGGCTTGGAAGACTCACCTAAAGCCGCTGATCCCAGAAAAGAAATACGCAGAGAATATGATACAAATTGGATTTTTGGATTTTAAGCACTATCTTGCCCGAGTTCCAACTGCACATGTGCACATCATGATTCACAATTTAATTTTGAGGGAAAAACGCGTGTGCAACATCATAGCGGGTTACCAATGAAATCAAAGGAAAAGTTCTTGTTTTGAAGTAACTGCAAAATTTGTATTTAATTTTTTTTACGAAATTGTTGTTTTAGATGTTTTGTATGCTCCACTTTTTGTGCAAACAAAAGTTTCCATCTTCTTTTTGGTTAAATGAAAAATTGCAGAATGTGGATTTGTTTACCAAGTCCCTCATAGACTTGTGTGCAATTATCTGCTTTGTTTATCTCCCGAAAACCAAACCATTAAATCTGATGTGCGCACGCGCAGTTGAATTTCCAGAAAGGATTATTTGTCTCTATTTTCCTTCATCTGTAGCCCAGGAGTTTCCTCTCTCCATCTGCTTTCCCAAGGCTTTTTTCCCTCCTTAGCATGCCCCCCCCCCCCCAAAAAAAACCACCTCAAACTTCAGAACTTCTCATCCTCCACACTTTCATGAAAACTTTCAAGAGTACCTAACTTAGCTCTGCCATTTGTTCCGAGTGCAGTGGCCTAACCATTTAGTAGAGAGATCGATTTTCATTCCAGTGGTACAGGCTTCAGTAATGTTGGTTTGAATTCCACCATGGATCACAATGCTTGCACTAGTGCAAGGTGCTGTTTCTCCCCACCCAATAGGGAGTATTATGGGAACCTATGAGGGCAGTTTGTAATGTACATACATGTACGTATGCTTGGTATCCATCAAAACATGGCAGATCATTCAATCTGTGAACTGGCTAGACAAAAGCCATGTTTTCATTGGACTTTTTCTTCCGCAGACTTGCGGAAACCTACCGAGACATGCCTTCGCGTAATTCTACCGTGCGTTCACACTTGGACTTTTATAACTGTGACAGAACGTTTATTCGCCTTGCGAGGCTGGCAGAATGTCACACATTGTGGACACTGTGCATAATCACCTTTGACCTAAACGGGATAGACGCGGTGACCTGGCGTAATTTTTCGTGCGCAAAAATTGCATTGAATCGTCGGCTACCATACTGGACGCGTCAACACGAAGAGATCAGTCTTGTCTAGTACATTTATAGAAACTGGCAAAAATAAAAGCTGACCCAACAGGTGGCAGTTCCAAGAGGAAGAAGAACCGGGGCCACGTAGAAACTGTTGGACTGATGATCGCAATTTGGGGATCTCTGCCTTCCCCAACATTTTCCCCGACATCTAAACCCAAATAGACCTTTTACAAAAATCGATGAAATATCTGCCGTGTTTCAAGCAGCGAACGCATGAAAAACGTACTTGTATTCAAGTTTTGCATTTGCTTCAAAACAAGAAATTTTCTTTCGATTTTGTTGGTAAGCCACTATGATTTTGCACGCGTGTATGTGGTGAACTGTTTATCTCTTAAAACTAAATCATGAATCATGATATGCGCACGCACTTCGGAAATGCGAAAAGGCTTATTTCTCAATGGTGGCACATCCTGTATGGGTACACCAGCATGGCCCTGAACTTGAACTACAAAATGTAGTACAGGTACTAATGTGGGGGACCAGTCAGAAAATCTCATGCCATAAGGTTGTTAAGCCACAACATTGGGATGTCTGGCCACAGACTACCTAAGTACATGTACATGTAGTCTGTTTATGGAAGCACAGCATTGTTGGGTGGTCATGACAGCCCAAAAAATGTGGTAAAAACGTCCAAACATTATGTACGATGGCAAGTGGCCATCTTGGACTGGCTGGCCAAATTTCTGGGACCAAAGATGACCTCTTTAAAGGCAGTGTACAATGTACATGAATAGTCATTGTTGCAATTTTCAGAAATAGGCGGATTTGGGGGTTAGTATTTTATAGGAAATATTGTTCAACTGACCTGTTCAAAGTTTTGCGTTGTTTGATGGCAAAAAAAACGAAAGAAAAATGGCGCTCGTTTTCAACCGTCGGGCGGATGATAGCCTTTAGTCAAGGCGCGCGTGGCTATGTGGGCGCGTGACGCGCCCCAGATATGCCATGGCCCAATTATGTCCGGGGCGCGCCACTCGTCCGGGTAGCCACGCACGCCTTGACTAACGGCTACAGGGCAGTTTTCCAACGATTTCCAGCTGGAAATCGTTGGAAAACGATATACATTTCTACTTTCCTTGACAACGACAGCACACCTGGTGCCATCATTTCACAGGATGATTGAGACTACTATTAACTTACAGTCTAGTGAGGTATTTCGTAATAATTCAGTAAAAAATTGAGGATTACTAATCGTGTACACTACCTTTAAATATACCCTTTTGTCCGACTGTGAATTTGGAATTCCCCTTTAAAACGTAATTCTAAGTACTTTCAACCTCACAGAGTTGCACTATCTCAAGAATCTGCATCAGGAAATAGCATGACGCAATGTGCAACGGATTTGGCAGCGGAAGGTCCCGACGACACATTTTGACACGACGTTCAGACAAAACTTTGTAGGATGAATACTGAGCTGAATCCCAAAGTTGTTTAATGTGCGCTGCAAGAGCAGGCAAGGTACACGTACTTTTTGCTGATCCTATAGAACAGTTGCATAAGTCCTGTCTGTCAGACGACTGTTTACCCAGGAAATTGTTAAATTCATCGCATTTGTTTCATGTGTGTGTTTGGGTTTAAGGTCCAATGGTTTCTGGATAGGATTCTGAATGTTTTGTTGGATATACAATTTGACAGACAGCACGTGACTCATGCAATTAGTTGCTTGTAAGAATCTTGCAATGTGCAATCATGCATCTGAGCTGGGCAAACATGGTGTACACATACATCAAGTCTAAACTTGATCAACACTTTTTTCTAAAATTATGTGAAAGTGTACAGCTTTAAATTGTGGGATCCAACGCCTCCCCGGCACTGTATCTAACTTCTCCGATCCCCTGCCAACAATAACACCACCTGGTTTGGACTGGACAAGAAATGGCACAGAAATGCCCGCTCTTAACAGTAATTCCCACATTCACAAAGCATCCAGAATCGTTTAAAACCTATCAATGAACCTTGGACAATTTTTCTAAACTTGATAACCTGGCTCTGGAAAGCAACTTGCTCAATAACCTCAGAGTGTGGCTTAATTCATCTAAATAACCAGTGACAGACACTGACATACGATGCAAGGATTAATTTGCACTTGTAGAACAAAACTGTCAAACTGAACATTTTGAAACTGCAATTAATTTTACGTGACATCACAATCAATTTATATTTTCAGGTAGAAATTCTGCCGTTATAGGCTACTGGATCAACTTAAGGTACAAGAAAATAGAAAATTCGTCCTTTTTACTTCCATGTCATTGGCACTGAATTACATATTTACATGAAGATATCCAGACAAAATCTTTAATAGATATTTGTTAATTGCACTATATACTCTGTAACTAATCCTAACAGTCCTGAATCCGCAACTTTCAATACAATTATTCACACCACCAAGGGAGTTATGGTTATTTAATGAACTGTGCAAGACCATAAATTTAGAAAATTGTTCCTTTTTCGTTTTTACTTCATTGGCACTGCTTCACTTATTACATAAAGATATCCAGATATAGAAAAGTGTGTTAACAGGTTACTTTTAGACATTTGTCAACTGCAACATAACAAACTCTGTAAGTAATGAATTTTGACTGGCATCAAAATGGCCGCCATCATAATTTCACTTGAACTACCATTGCATACACCAGCCCCAGTAATTTATCCAGAAATGATGAATTATAGGTTTATTGTTAGAGTCCTTTTTCAAACTAGTGACCCATGGGTCCTCTTATTCCAAAGATGAAGCATTCAGTCATGCAAACAGCCATGGTATTAAAGCGAAAGCTACCAAATACTACTTGCAGTAAACTGTAGTATACAGTACTCTCAACTATTTGTGTACAATGCGTGTAGTAATTTTAGTATTTGATACTTCACCCCAAATAGAGTACGTACTACTGTTTGTTGCTGGGGGTTGGAGGCAAAATGTCTGTTTTCATCTAAGGTGGCAACAAAGCATGAACAACTGGTTTTCAGAGATGATACAATTTTTTAACTGAGCCATACAATTCATTGACACAAATATAATTTACCCAGTAACTTAACTACATGTAGCTATAACACGTAAACGCCAGTTAAGACATTTGCCTATGTGCCACCACGTAAACAAATAATTTTTTGGAAACGGATAACGCCCAAACGGTCCCAAAATTACCCATAAAATTACCCAGAAATGTAGAGTAATACTTACTCTTCAATTTAACATCTTTGGTGAGATTATTGATAGAACAGTTATCAAAAAATGTGCATGTTTTTGAAGACGACTTTTCGCGTGCGACTTGCAGAAATTGCCGACTTTAGGTGATTTTTGACCTCTGACCGCGTTTGGAGGTCTCGTTGAAATCTCGTTTTTTTCGCGAGTTTCTTAGAGATTTTGATGAAAGTTGAAAGGTCAATGTGTGAAACGAGATCACATGGAGATGTCGAGCTATTCAATACGGACGAAGACTCATCTGAAGGGTAAGAAAACGTGAAATTTTCGGCATTTTTATCCACAAAAAGTTGGGAATTTGAAGTAAAATATGTTCAAACTGACATAAAACCAGTGACCCCGCCTTGGATTCACACATTAGTACATTGTCTGGACTGTTTTTGAGCAATATCAACACACATTTTCTGTGAAAAACATCGCTAACTTCCCCTAAACGTGTTTTCTGAGGTCATGTCATCATGGTCAATTGTTTGCGCGATATAATGGCATATGCAACCGCGCGGTCTCGAATTAATATTGAAGTTTATGTAAAGATTTGCTCAGTGTTCATCCGCTCTAGACTTGCATAGTTATTATTTTAACAGTGAAGTGTAAAATATGTATTTAAAAAAAAAAAAAATTTATAACATGTAGTCTAGGCCTGAATGATTATGGTTTTATTTATTTGTATAAATTATGACCATAAATAGGCCCTACATGTAATGTATTATTAGAAAGTAAAAAAAGTAGTGCCGAGATTTTGAAAAAAGAAATCAAGTTTTTGAATTTATTTTTTAAGTTCACACAACTTCAAAAGCTAATATCTCAAGAAGTAAGAGGTTAATTTGAAGGCAACTAACATCCCTGAATTCCTCACATTAGTAGCTTCATTTTGATATATAAATTGACATATTTACATAACTTTTATGAAATGGGCTACCGCAAATGCCTTTATGGTCAAATTAGCGGCACACAAAGTACATTTTTTATAAAGTTTAAAGGAGTATAACTCAAAACCCGAAAGAGATATTCAAAAACAAATTACACCACTGATCCTCTCTCAGCAAGAGCTTCATTTTGATGTATAACTTAATACATTTAGAATTTTTTTTAAAATTAGGGTGTTATACCTACTACATGTGTATATTACATAGAAGTACATGTAGTATTCTGTAGTTGCAAGTATCTTGACTGCTGTCATGATACACTCAATCATCAAAGACAGAGAGACTCAGTGCTACATAACACTACATGTAATCAAGTAGTATTTCGTAGTACACAGGTCTTCACCCCAAATAAATGCCTAGGATGTTATAACATCCTAGGCATTTATTTGGGGTCAAGACCTGTGTACTACGAAATACTACTCATTTTTTTAGGGTTAAAGTTTACTTCAAAAATACTTGCACTACTTTCATTTGCTACAAATGAAAGCAAATAACGCCTTGCAATTTCATATCACTAAAGTTTATGATTACACGTACATATATAATCATTGTTTTCTTTGGGTTACAGAGCGAGCATTTTCTCTCAGTGATATATCTGTATTGTTGGCTCAATACAAAGTCTCTGTAGTCAAACAATGTACAACATTACAACCAAATGGTTCCCCACCCATTTCTGGAATTGATAAGTTGTCACAAACGGAAAGTAATCTGGAGAAGTTGTTTTCTTTGAAATTAAAGTCTTTTAGGGAAATATAGTTGTGTTGTTTGGTGTATTAACAAATAAATTCAATATGTGTTTGGTTAAAACTGAGTGATTGTTTTGTTTTGTTGGCTGTTGCCAAACCTGCACAGAAATTAATAAGGTAATATTGCGGCAGGGGGAAATATATTAGACTTTATTTTTTAATTTTTTAAATGCATGCCAAACACAAGACACTACAATAGAATCACGTGCAAACAGGGTATCATTCTTGGAATATCCTACTTCATACAAGTGCCTGTAACGTGAAGTGATAGTTTCACACGAGGACGTGAAACCAAACTGTGTATAATTCCATCTTGAGCATTGGGATCTATCATCTAGTACCAAAAGTTTGTGTGAACGAAAACATATATATCTGGTCTTCCCTTATGTTGAGTTTGCTTAATTTTCATATTTTAAGTGACAATCATGAATCCAAGTCAATTAAGTCCAACAAAATCAGGAAATTGCATTGACAGTTTTTTGGGCAAACGATTGGATCTCTGTGTCAAATGTGACAAAATAAAACCTCCCACAGGGTACCAGTCATCTGGAGCTGGTTTCCTGACTCGTCACTGCTGGGCGACAGCTTTGGAATTTTTTTTTTTATGTTCCGTTTCCTTACTAACGGTCTGCAGTCTATGAAAATAAAACTCATCCTTACTAATACCGTACAGGAAGTATATGCTTAGGTCTGTTTCCGCCATGGGCCAAACGTGATAACTCAATAAATTATTGCTGAGGACTTGTCCCCTCTACCATGGTAATATTTTATTTTATTATATTTTACATCTTATTTATGCTGGGTAGCCTGATCATCAGTACATTAGCCTGTTTGAATTGAGAAAAGACGACTAAGGAAATTTCAGTTTTAGTAGTGGGAGGAAAACCTCAGACAATTATTCTTGGGGGCTATCAGGTTGGGACTGAAAACCCAATCCACAATGTGCACTTGGACAGGAATCAAACCAGGGTCACCAACTTGACTGCCCTATTATAAAACTACCACATCATACAACAACAATTAAAAAATGACCTAAAAATAGTCATGTACATGTAATCAAGCCATTTATAGAAGGAAATAACTCTGCTATCAATTCAGCTCTGGATAAACTCAGTGTACAACCAAACTACACTAAATTTGATTATTTGTTTTGCTAGAGACGAAATGTTCAATTTTCCGAGAAGCTTTCTGTCACAATACAAGAAAACTGCACTGTGATGACATTTGCAATGATGACGAATGGTGATTATCGTGGGACCACTCATTCACCCATCCTGTGAGCTTAAATGTCAAACGGGATTACCCCGCGATACACACATGAGGGGCTGGGGAGAGGGGTAGGGAGTCCTAAGCCCTGGACATGATTCAACGCTGTCATCGGTGGCCGATGCAACGCTGCAGCTGTACTGGAATTTGGGTTATTTGGACACGGGGGAAAGAGAGATAAAACTACGCTCCTTTTTGCATAAAACATGGGCCAAATCTGTACAATTTCCACTGAGTGATGAGATTCTGATAACTCACCTTTATCTTCCGATTCCCTGCTCGCCGCAGGCTCCGGTGATGTAGGCCTGTAAGGAAATATAGAAGGAAATAACTTTACGTCAATTTAATGTGACTAATCTCCTGCACAACTTTTTGTTTTTAATCTGATTGTTTTGGTTTACCTAAAAATGCAATAATTGAAGGAGAGCAGCTACTGAACTCGAGAAACCCGATGTACCTCCACGCACTGACAAAACTTTAGTCCAATTTTGTCTGTTTGATACTTTCAGCATACAAGTGAACTTTAATACAGATACATGTACGTCAACTAATCTGAATACTGTCTCAAAAGATAGTTTTTGTTGCCATCCCCAAGATAATGAAACAGCAATTTTTACTGTTGTAGTTTTAAGACTATTCTCTTTCTAAGTAGGTTTGGGGAACAAAATATGTGGGGCTCATCACAGCGAGTGAAACTACATGTACATGCATGCATACACCATTCACTTATGCTGCACTTTTGGATCCAACAGGATGCCACACTCATTCAAAGAGGATCTATAGGCTGGCTCGTTGTAAAGGTTCTCTTTAGTTTCCGTATGTGACTACATACAATAAAAAGACAGCAGCAAATTTCCTCCCACCAAGAAAATTTTTTTTTTTGGATTTGAATCCCCTCGGCAACAGATGAGGAAGTTGAGTCCCTTCCTACCTGTGGTTGCTCAGGAAGACTTAAAACCTTGCCCTAGATCCGCCGGCTGACGTACCCGCACCTGGCCCCCCCTAAAACGGGTCAGTCTGCCTAGGCACTAGTTGAGTCACACTCACGCAGCAGCTTAACTCACCATGTTAATCGTGATAACCCTGCACCTAGTTCAGGGGCTGAAAGAGACTTGCGTCGCAGCCACGAATATGCCATCTTACGAGAGGGAACAGCATGTACAGCTCTGCACGTAGTCAGTGGAACTAATACTCAACTAAAGCTTGCCAAGAATGGCACTCTCAATAAGTCTTACAGATGAATAGAACTTGGCTCACAAATATCCAGGAACTGTAAGCTTGTCTTTGTCGATGGCCCCAAAATGCCACGTTTAATATACTTCACCAGTATACACATGTGATATAAATTTATGAAAAACCTACTTTATAAAGAAAAACTGAAATGATTGGCTGTAATGAAAACAACGCAACTGCGTGGTGACTTCAGACCTGCAGATTCTCGTGATCACTTGAATGAACAAACACCAGAAACTCTACAAGAATATTATTTACGTATTACCATACAGAGATGCAAGTAACAGGAAGTAAAAATACCTTCATAAGGTACTCATATAGTTGCCTTGAACCTTCACACAATTTATCAGTAATGGATCAGACCAGAACCTCCCCCACAACAACAAAAGAATTATTGTAACAACTGTTTTCATTTGATTTGTTTGTTCCAGCTGAAGCATAAGGAACAAAAAAACAACAAATCTGCCATTGTGCAAGGTTTCTATTCAATAGACTATTTTGGCATGTCTGGACTCTGTGACAATGGCAATGCTACAGATGTACATGGAAATTTATTGAAAATGGGAAACATATTTTTGGGCGTTAGCCTCAAGGAGGAAATTTGATCAAGATTTGATGTCCGGGGTCACAGGGTATTAAACAGTATCGCAAACTGTAATGTTTGACTTCTAACAAACAAGCAAATGATGGAATGTATAAACCACCACATACATACACATAGGGTGCGTTTGAGTAGCTTACCCGGATCGATTTGGGTGAAGGCAGACGGGTCAGACACGAGAGCTGGGCTAATAAAACGGTCAAATGCCCTCTCCTGTTGATGTCACCTTGCACTTGGTCGGCCATGGATGAATAAGAGTCGGCGATTGTGTAGTTACGCCGGACCCCTCTTTATATTTGATCCATTTCGAGTCAATGTTGTTTTTATCATTCCAAAATGAATTTATCAACCTAAAGTATACTCCTCTCAATTCTAATGACATCATTTTTTGTAATTCTGAACAGTTTCCTGCGAGAGAAAATGCAATTTTCTTACGTGTTTTGCGGTTGGTGTCTTGCGAATCAGTGCAGTCTTCGCCATCTTTATTTTCGTGTTGCATTTTGTCATCTCCGTTGTCGTTTTACCCAAATATTTCCCACAACAAAATTAAAAACTCTGCCCTCTATCTACGACATACCTGTTGGTTTTTAATGTCGCAGTCTAGTTTGCCAAGTCCAATAACTTAAAAGTGGATTTTTGTTCTCTTATAGGAACAGTCCATAACTACACAATCGCCCTTGAGGTCAGCCATTTTTAATGTTCGCTCCAGTAGAATTTGTGGGTCTGTGGTGGCTGACCCGAGTGAGCCCCAGGTATGACGTCAGACCTACATTTGCAATCGAACTGCATGCTCGGGGCTAACCCGAGTCGACCCGGGTGAGCTACTCGAACACACCCATAGATATGTAATACACAAGCCAGCAAACCAAATCCAGCAATGCACGTCAACCATGAAACTATTAACCCTAACAGCCCAAGCCTTTTTACTAGAATCCTTCCCTAACCACAAAAACTCCAACACTGTGTAGTAAACTAATGGCACATTCTTTGTACTTAGACAAAATCAGGGCATCAAGTCCCATGCAAAGTGATGGTGCCAAGGCTCTACAGTACTCAATCACACAAAATTCAACACAATGGGGTGTTTGATTTTGGCAGGTTAGGAATGGTTAGGGTTAATAATAAATTAAGGTGAAATCCCATATCTTCAAAGTGACAAGTTTGGCTTAGTAAAAAACAGTTAATTATCCAACAAAACAGTGTGATATATATTGCCCCTTTCTGATTCTCAGTACATTTATGCCAAAAATGCTAATCAAAATCTTTTGCTTAACAGCTCAATCAACACATCGTTGAGTACTACAGTGGCTTAGCTTGATTAATTCAAAACATTAGGAAATACAAATCGAAACTTAAAAGTGTCATAGCCCCCCACCCCCACCCCCCAAAAAAATAAAATCTATGTCATACAATAACTGACACTGCCCTCACAGGTGCATATACTCGTGTCCAACTTCCAAACTAATCACAACAATGTGTCTTGCTCAAAGACACAAGTACCACAATGCCCTAGTACATTTTGTACAGCTGAAACCCACATATGAAAACCGATTCAACTTTGCGAGTCTGACATCACAGTTACTTGGTCAAAATGCTCCATACGCAGCAACCTTTTAAGTTTTGCTACTCATCCACAACATTTCTAAACTGGCCATCCATTTTGGCCATCATTTTCAGGAGCGTACAAAGAGTGCTCTCATTTCTGGACCCCCCTTCTCCCTCCCAGAGAGTACAAACTAAATGGGATGTTTGGTCTTCCAGGTGTTTTAATTAAGCAATGTAGAACAGTTAAACGCTGTCACAGACTTTCTGGGGTACCATGTTGGATAATTAAGACTGCACAACAATCCCATAAAATGAACAGTTGTACTCAATGGATTCATAAAAACAGGTTATGCTGAAATACCCCTGAGGGGGTATTTGTGCATGGTGCATATAGCCGCAGGAATGAGAACTATGCAGTCTGCTATTTTAGGAGAAGAGTATTATCATGGAGGTAGGTATTATCATCATTTAAAATTATTTTTAAAAGTGTACATGGTCCCCTTACCCCCACCCCCCAGTGTACGGTACACCCATGAAAATGACAAAAAATGATGGCCCCTAAGAAAGTTCTGTCCTCCTTGCTACCATACATATGACAGCATGTGCAGAAACAGCATGTGCACATAATATGCCCTTACAATGCGCCTACATGTAAGTGTCCATTTCTTGTGTCTCTATGATCTTGCGATTTTTCTTCCCACAACAAATTTACTTCTGGACCGTTTCAACTTACTCAACTGAATCACTCATCTCAGCATACCACGTTGTTGCCCTCTCCTGAAGTTCAAATATATCGTGTGAGAGGCGGCCAAAGCTAGCTGGAGTTGATCTCCTTTTCGGAATCACCTTATCCTTCTCACGAACAAAGTATACTTCGTCCATCTTTCTGATGTAAAAGTTACACCAATTTTTTCCTGATTTTTGTTCAGTTTTGAAACAACCCTCTCTTGAATTCTCTACGTAAAAATGAATCTGTCACAGAGGAAGTTACAACATGAATGCATTATCACAGCAAAATCAAATGTGTATACAACCACCTGCAATCAACGCAGACCTCGGACTGTGAGCAATCTATTAATGTATTTTTAACACATACCAAACAATCTGGGTGTGGTGTATTAGTCTTTATTAGGCTAAGTAATGCCTACCATTATTGAACGCTTGCTGACTTTATTTACATCTTTGATCCCTGGTAAAAACATAATGCATATCTCAAAGTACGTGACCAATATTAAGGATCCGGGAAGGTTCGGGAATTCCCAAAGTCCCACCTATAAATATAACTTTAGGTTCATAGGTGTAGCAGGTAGAGGGTTAACTGTAAGCTGCAGCCAATTGAACAAAAGATTAGCCTCTATGTGCTTAATATAACCTTTAAAAAGAACATTTTTTGAGAATGCTTTCAAAAATTGAAATCCACAAAACATTGGTTACCTTTCAACGAATACTTCGGGTATTCCCACATTCCCATTCAAACCTATAAATATGACTGCATTTTCATTGATAATGTTTTATGCACAGAATTCGACATGCAAAGCACATTGCTGCAATTGTCTGGCCAGACAACAAAAGTTTCTAAGCATTCTTTATGCTTTCACATTTCTAGTAATTTGTAAGAACTGAGTAATTAACCCTAACCCCCCCCCCCCCCCCCGGCTGTTTTGTCTAGGAACCTTCCCCAATCAGCCAAAATTCAACACTGTGTAGTAAACCAATGGCACATTCTTTGTACTTAGACAAAATCAGGGCATTAAGTCCCATGCAAAGTGATGGTGCCAAGGCTCTACAGTACTCAATCACACAAAATTCAACACAATGGGGTGTTTGATTTTGGCAGGTTAGAGATGGTAAAGGGTTAATGTCAGTTGTATGTACTTGTACATGGCTGGCCTGACGCACTTGTTGAAAATACATCACTGATGGAAAATATTTAATAACAGGGTTCGGCCAACTGCTAGCACATTGAAATACACGTAGCTGCAACACAAAAAACCTATTTATTTGTTTTGAAATATTTTTTTTAGGATGCCTCATGTCGTCACCGTTTTCACGAACTGACACTCACGCGCACCTGGGTGTCAGTTCGTGAAACCGCGTACTGTGTAAATTTCAGTTTCACGAACTGACACCCAGGTGTGCGCGCACACATCGTGCACTGATTTGCCGGAGAAGAATTTTCGTTTTCACGAATTGACACGCAAGCATGTAGCGGAAATACCATTCCAAGAAAAACGCTTTAAAAGCTTTGACAAGAATCTACTCCATCTGTATACAGAAACATTGAATTGAAAACCTCTAAACTCGTGAAATTAAGAATGGTTTCAGTTCGTGAAAATGAAAATGTGGTTAGCGCGCGCTGATGTACTAGAGAGTGTCAGTTCGTGGTGTTGGTGACGATGTATTTCCTAGAGTAATGAAGTGGGCCATCATTTGCTATAGTTCTGGTTCATGCACTGGTTCACACACTAATAGGAAATTCTGCGGTAACGGAATTACATTTCAGAAGAATTTGGGCTGTATTTATACATGCTGTGGATAAGCCTACCTGATTATACACACTTTTATATGGTCTGGTTATACCCTTGCTATAATATCAACATAAAATTAATTGAAACTTCCTACGTGTGGAAAGATTCAAGGCCAAAAATGTGTCAGTAACAAAATAAAATTATGGGTTTATTTTACCTTAATTACCAAATAAAATTCTGTATATTCTGAAATCTATATAAGCAATAAAGTTATTTCCAAATGGTTTTTGGTTCCTTGCCTCATGTAAGCATGCATTTTAGCCACTATGGACATCTAATTTAATGGTGATTTGATCAACTTTAAAATCAGTCATTGAACTCATTGCCCATATGAAATTGCCCTAATGTCTTTTTATGCACATAACTGTGTGTGTGAACCAGAATTATGTCATCACTTAAGTGTTTGTGTGGTTGGACATTTCTCCATGCCATTTTTTTTTATTCTAACACCTTCAAAAAGTTGCCTTGACAACCCCAACCCTGTTCCCGCTCCAACATTGTTAAACCCTCAAAAGTTTCTCTTCAAAGAATTGCCTACAGCCCCCAAACAGACAAACACACACTAAAAAGTAAACACCCAAAACAACTAAAAGAGCGGGAACAAAACCCTAACAGCCCAAGCCTTTTTACTAGAATCCTTCCCTAACCACACACACTCCAACACTGTGTAGTAAACTAATGGCACATTCTTTGTACAAAAGCCGTGTCCGCACTGGACTTTTTTTTTTAAAGGTTTTACTGAGACGATGGTAAAATGAAAAATGGTCAAATGTTACCACTGTCCGCACTTGGACTTTCGACACGGGAAAATTTTACCGAGACCATGAGAGAAGTAACCGAGCTGTCAATATAACGACTCATGAGGGCGCTTTGTGTGACCTTTCTACATTGACGCGATTGACCCAAATCCCCGGCCCAAATCACGCGTGCCTTTTCATTTTTCCGGCTGATGTGTACACGCAGGCACCAATCAAACTTCAGACTTTTTTATCAATAATAAAATCTACCATGATTGCGACCAAAAGAGGAACAATGCACTGGAATTTGGAAACTTGCCACGTGCACCGCACCGTGGTGAAACAATGTAAAGCGCATGCGTGGTTTCCCCGTGAAGCATGACCTTGCGATCTGGCCGTATGTACGCTTTCCTGAGCCGCTTTTACCGACTCGCACTGTCCGCACTGGACTTATCGTCTCGGGAAAAGTTTTCCTGGGCAGCAGTTGGCCGGTAGAAGTAACTGCTGGACTCAGGAAAAGTAACTGAGAGGAAAACGTCCTAGGCTGTCCGCACTGGACTTAAAATGGGAAAAGTTCCCATCGTCTCGGTAAGTTTTACCAAAATAAGTCCAGCGCGGACAGGGCTTTAGACAAAATCAGGGCATCAAGTCCCATGCAAAGTGATTGTGCCAAGGCTCTACAGTACTCAATCAGACAAAATTCAACACAATGGGGTGTTTGATTTTGGCAGGTTAGGGATGGTTTGGGTTAAGGTCATTTCACTCCACCACGTTCATATCCCAATGTAGAATACCATCAAACAAACCACCAAGGAAACCAACTAGATGACTTAACCCTTACCCCCTAGGCATTTTTACCAGGAAGCTTCCTCATTAACCTGTCAAAATCCAACACTGTGCAGTATACCTATGGCACATTCTTTGGACTTAGACAAATTGGAGCATCATAGCTCCATGTAAAGTAATGGAGCCAAGGCCCTGCAGTACTGAACCCATCAAAAACTTGACAAAACCTGCTGTTGGAGTTTGCGAGGCTTGGGGTAGTAATAGGGTTAATCAACTTGTGTATAAAGACTGACGAGATTGGGACAAAACTCTAGATTACCATACTGGTATGGTCTCCTGGTTTGTCAAAATTCTTTGTCGAGGGGTGCTAGACAGAAGTCATAAACCCATAATCAGGGATGAGATCGGCCAAAAAAGAAAAAGCCAAGAAATCTGCAGTGTTTGGGGGTCACAGAGGACCCCAGAGCAACGTGGGGTCCGTGGTTTGTATTTGCCTAAAGGCAAATAAAATACCAGTTTCTATTGGTCTGTAGATTACAGGTAAAAACACCTTTTGGGTAACACCTCAGAAATTCCTGATTTCAAAAAAATCCTGAAATCAAGAAAAATCCTGACAAAATATCACCCCTGATAATGCTGTATAGCAAGGGATCCTGCCTCAACTTCATGATACAACTCAGGAAGTCACAGTCAGACTATGTAGAAAAGATTCTGACATAAAATGCCATGGCCTTTCAGCTGCCTGAATTGGTATGCCTCATCCCTTACTATCCCTGCAAAACAGAAGTTCCTTTCCCATCTAAAAGATATCATCATTGCTCCTCTGAGCCACAGCAGACTAATCCCCTCTCCCCTCAAAAGGGCAACAGGGCATTACAGAATGACAGAAATCCTAGTGTGCAAACAAGTCATGTCTTATTATGTTCCAGGAGCTGAGAGAACCTACACAATGTGCATGTATATAGATCTCAATAAATCCTGTGACTCATGCTGTCTATGAAGTGGGTAACAAATGAAAGAGATTCGGACACAAAACTACCTCCCCCTTTCCACCGTGTTCACACTGCATTTACACCGTGTTCACACTGCATTTACACCGTGTTCACACTGCATTTACACCGTGTTCACACTGCATTTACACCGTGTTCACACTGCATTTACACCGTGTTCACACTGCATTTACACCGTGTTCACACTGCATTTACACTGTGTACAGGTTCTGTATATACGTCCGAGGACAAGAGGAGAAAGAAAATACAAAAGAACCTTTCAGTCCTCGCAAGTCAGTCTTTTTTTGAAATCGGTCCTCGAAAGTAAAAATACATGTTTAGTCTATAGGGTTGGGTTATATTAAAGGAACAATAGGAAACACAAAGCATTGTCTTCGAAAGTATTGGGAAAGTACGACTGTGTGTTCACACTGCATTCACATTGGATTGCATGGGACGTGTGGACTCCAGAACATACATGTTTCTGGAGGAGTGATGTCTGCAAATGTTGCAAATGAATCATAAACAAAGTCTGGCTTGTTGATTGTCAACTGACTTCAACTAACATAATCCAAGACTTTGCCCAATGTTATTGTCTACCAGTTTGAAGGGGTGGCACTTTTGATAGTCTTTAACCCCTTGCGTACGGATGACGCCATATGGCGCAAAAAAAAACAGTGCCACCAGGCCGGATGACGCCATTGGCCGCTGTTTGTGCAGTTTCAATGCATTGTTGGATTATTGTGTATACGTTACGCTTGACTGCCAGAGCCGCCGCGGCGGCACCCCGACGTCTACCGTAAAATATACCGTACTCATGGAGTTAACCACAGATTCACATAGAACACATGCAGTAAACACACAACAATGGACAATTTAATCAACTCTGAACAAAATTAAAATAAACAAA
Source organism: Hippasteria phrygiana (assembly GCA_037893225.1). NCBI lineage: Eukaryota > Metazoa > Echinodermata > Asteroidea > Valvatida > Goniasteridae > Hippasteria > Hippasteria phrygiana. The sequence goes on from JAZGUH010000253.1 coordinate 203,403, forward strand.
CGGGACCCTTTTGCAAATTGGGGGAGGGGTGTGTCACCCCCTCCTTTTAGACCTGCTATTCATGACAGAATATTTAACTTAACTCACATAACTCCAGGCAATATACATGTACATACTATGTACATGTACACAAGTGACTGAAAGAACACGTACACTTTACAGTCGAGGATTTCAGTCGCGCAATCTTCTAATGGCGCTCATGTGTTGTGGCGTAAGCCCCCCTACATGAATAAACAATGTGCCAGATGAGTGGATGGCTCATATGTTGTGGGCATATTTCGGTGCATAAACAATTTCGTTCGAGGAGATTACCACTAGACAAGCAGTCTCCATGCAATGATTGCCCTGACTTGGAAATACACAAGCAAGTGATCAATAATATATTAATTACATTGAGTTTGTGCAAGATGATATGGGGAGGGGAGATTGGGGGGGGGGAGAATTTGTTTTGGGGGGGAGAATTTCTTTTGGGGGGGGAATTGGGGGGGGGGATTGGGGGGGGGGAACGGAATTAAAAGGAGTCATACCCTGATCACACTACAGTACACGTAAAAAGTCCCATATGGTTAACAGCCGGCACACCCACCTCTCTCTGATCCCTGCCCACAGATAGTGAGGGAAACATTCTAAAAACTATAATTAAATGGGTACTATTTTAATTTCCTGCGAAGGTTTACCAACAATCTAATTCAAACATAAATGGGACTTAACAGTTTGCATGGTGGACATGAACAAAGTATAGAAGGTTTGTGGTGTCACAATGTGAAATTGATCTCTTGAGTTGTGTGGTTCTGAGAAGAACCGGTTGTTTTACTTGACGTTTCGAACACTGTTAGTGTCTCCTGATGATGAACAGAGCATACTGTTCGAAACGTCTAATTAAAACAACCGGTTCTTCTCAGAACCACACAACTCAAAAGAGATAAATTTCAAATGGTGATACCGCAATTCACAAATCTTCTACATATCGTTTCGGTTTGCGGTAACACCATGTGTTTATCTTAATAACTAACAAGAGGTATGGGTTCTGAAAAGAACCGTATCACACAACTTGTATCTCAGCCTTCGTTAAGTGAGAAGGGTTCAAGGGAGAACCAATTTTGGGCAACTCGTTTTCTCTACTGTCGATAAGTGAGAAATATGATTCAGGGGAGAACCATGGGGACTTCACGGGTTAATATGGTTCAGGGAGAACCATGGGGACTTCTCGGGTTGTTCTCAATGTTTCGATTAGCCTGCTCTAATCTTCATCAGGAGATACGAGTTGTGCGATAAGGTTATTTTCAGAACCCATACATTTGTACCTCTTGTTAGTTGAGATAAACACATGGTGTTACCGCAAACCGAAACGATATCAATATTCCACCATGAAAAGCCTCAAAACTTAAATCTTCTACACTTTACTAATTCAAACATGCAAAACAACAACCACACCAGTAAAACCATTCTCCATGGTAAAACTAATGATAAAAAAAAAACAATGATAGAATGAAGTACATACATAGAAAGAACACAGTCAGATGATCAGTTGTGTACAGTTGTGAGCTGTTCATGAAGGGGGAGTGCATTCAATTCACGCAAGCAAGTTAAATGTTGCGAAAAATTTGTAATCTGTTTTGGTACAGTGGAACGCCGCTAGCGAACACCGCGGGATCCACAGATTTTGTTCGGAATAGCGATCATTCGGTATAGTGATTTTCAGCCGCCGGTTACTTAAGGAAGAATTATGTAATTACACTAGTGCAGTGCCCGTTCAAAATGTGCCTGTTCGAAACGGACAAATTGCTTGGCTTTCGTTAAAAAAGCCACGGGTGTAAATGTATTATTTATTTATTTATTTATTTATTTATTTATTTATTTATTTCCGGGCATGTTTCCATGCCATGCCAGGCTTTGGAAGTGAGTTTCTTGGGACGAGCTGGTTTTTGTAACACTGATGCGAATGCATCTAATTTGCATATTAGATCACGCCCCATTGCATGCGTGGCGGTCTATACCTGTGGCGGTACAGTGCAGTGCAGTGCCCGTTCAAAATGTGCAGCAGTGCGTGGCGGTCTATACTGCCACGTTTACGGGTCTAGGCCTCCGGTATTGCTGCTTTTTTGCTGCTTTTTTGAGAACCGCTTAACCAAACAATTTCAAACTTGACACTGCACATTCGTAGGTCCTGAGCAATACACCTGCCGATTTTCAACTTCATACAGTGCCCAGTTCTAGAGATAATTGAATTACGGACAGACACACATACACACAGACAGAGATTCCTGGAATTATAGTAAGATGTTCATACTTTCTAAGCTTATCGAATTCTAAAGCAACAGTTGGCTTTACCCTTCTATTCCTTGGGGAAATAATAGCCACCTGTCACTCTTCAACATAAAGCTGCGGCCGTTTGGGAATTACAAACAGCCCAAATGCCCAGTACATTCTTTTACTCTGTCGCCTTTTTTCAACAACAATGTTCAGTAAGTTTTGTACACAAAATTTGGGAGCCAAGGATGGTGTTCGGTAAAGCCGAATGTTCGGTATAGCGGTGTTCGGTATAGCGGCGTTCAACTGTACTTCCAATAGAAAATGTTGTAACAGTTGTACAGCATTTGTATTGTTCACTTGAGTGGAATGCACCATGGGCTTGACTGTGGTATGTGAACCAGTCTGCACATGTTAGCATTCTCTCATCAAAATATGAATGCCCATCCGCGCCTTTCTTTGTCAGGTTCAAAAAGTGTCCTCAACAGATGGAGCAGGTAGTGATCATTGCTACACCAAACATTTAGCAATGGGGCATTCCATGAAGTTAGGACACAAAGTTGACACTTTGCTACATTTAACTTTACATGCCATCTATCGACTACATTATTGAAATATATATTCCTGATATTTGCCTTGGATATTGGTTCCCGGACCTGATAATTCCCCATATGGTGCACGATATGGGGCAGAGGGAACCCCCGCCCCCCCCCCCCTCTTTTGTGTTGGTCATTGTGTTCCCGGAATCTCAGGAATTCTTTTCAGATCTCTAGGGGGAAGGATGTTAGGTAACAATAGTCTGGAGAGTGTGTAGGGTATAGGGACAAAAGGGGGGTACCCCTCTGCCCCATATCGTGCTGGGTATATAATTCCCCGACGTCTTTTACTTGCTCCGTTTTGTCTAAGGTATGGTCAGGAAACCAGACTATTAGAACAGAATTTGTTTCTCTCTGTTTTCCCAGCATCTATGCACACAAATATTAAACAGGTCAGTGTTACAATATTTGCTAGCACGCTATAAAATATTAACCCCCAAATCCATTTATTTCTGAAAATAACAGCAAAAACAAATGGTGTATACTACATTTAAATGGTTTATAGCTCCTGATTCACTTCTATTTCAGTTAAGAGTAACTAGCTCAAAGCTTGTATGGGGTCCATTCCATGTAGTGACATGTAGAAGTACTAGTGAAATTGCCTTACAACAGGTTCTGGATGTACATGTAACAGGGACACCTTGTTCCAGCTTTTTGGAATGACCCCAATAGACAAAGTCCCCAGTGGCTCCCACTCTCTTGTGTACAATACACAGAGATCAGTGCCTGGAAATGCCTAATGTTTTTGATCTTATCATCTTTATCATATGGGTATTGTACTGTATACATATATAGAAATGTACTAATTTTGTCAATAAACAAACACAAATAATAAAAAAAACACATGACAGCAAGCCAGTGAGCAAACTGATACATACTGAAATACACAAACGAGAATTAAAGTGAAAACTACAAACATATTTTATTTAGGCCAAACAGACTCACCCCGTGGCACTGTCCGAATTTTGTGCTTCTCTCTCCCGCCATTTCTGAAGTTTTCTACGCACACCAAACATCGCGGATATGAAAAGCAAACTTTCATTAACAGAACCACACACGGTACACGGGAGGCAGGGAGTCACTCTGCTAAAAGCCTCTGTACGTCAAGCACGAAGGTTGGCGATAAACCCCACAGGTTTTACTAGTCAGTGAACACACAAACACGCCGACAATATTTTGCTGCGTTGTGGCTACCCCTGAAAACTCATTCCAAGTTTTGCCAGGAGAAAGCTGAATCAGAAACACTTGAAGGGTTCGCGATTTCTGATCACATGCTACTGCTCTTGTCTAGAGTGGATTACACATCCTCCTGCGCAAGAAAAAGCTTTCCAAACCAGCTACAATCATTTCCACTACTGGTATGTAAACTTTTAAGCTATAGCAAACCCAGAGTGCAGTTCCACTGTCTATCGGTCACCACTGCTTCCTGTGGGGCATCACCCAGGCTGTCAAGTGAGTAGATTTAACGCATTTGAAACAGTTTCAATGAAATTACCACACGCTTCACTTCCCTTCTGACTTTTGAAAACACTTTCTCTCTTGACAGTTCAGTCATGACGAATACCAAGCCTACATCACAACCCCAACGATCAAAACAACTCAGCATACAGTACAATGTATATGGCTCTATTAATCCAAATATGACTCTGGGAAGTCAGCATTCAAGCTTGGAAGAGCTTTTGGCATATGTGGACCAATCACGACTGTTGCCGAATGGAAAGTTCCAAATCTCTAGTGTGCACTAGTCACTTCCAGTGTGGAAGGGATCCGATCCGGACCGCGGGTGGCTGGGGGGAAGCAGATCATAGGTAGACACCTTTCGAAAGGAAATGATTGCGCAACACAAGATTGATCTCTCTTGTTTTACGATTCAAAGCTTCTGGGTCTGTATTTATAGCAATTTGACCTTCGCCATTGGTTGGCTGTAGGAAGTTATAAGGGAGATAAGGACAAGGTGAATGGGAAGTAGACAGCATTCCATAAGCCATGTACCGTAGCTTTGGGAAGAGCAGGTAAATGTGCAGTTCCCCAAGGCTGTCTCTGTAATGACTTTTTCTATTAGGTCAACAGGAACAAAAGCTGTTTATTCATCTAATGCAATGGGGTTTCAATCCACGTTTCAAACTAATAAATCAAAGTATTTTTTTCTGGGACTTGATTCAAGTTTCAATGTTCATTCATGCACACCCAAGTCAAGTATAACAAAATGAATGACTCAACCATACCTGTCGAACACCATCGTCCAATGATTACGGTGTCTGACTTTGTGCTGTGGTACATGGTTCAACCCCTGTCAGGGGATTATCATGCTTGTGTGCTTTGGCAAGACACTTTACTACAATTGCCTCTCTCCACCCAGGAGTATAAATGGGTACCTGTGAGGTGAGAACTAGCCACCCCTGATCTCAAACTGCTGAATTAGTAATCTCATGGCCTGATGACCAGGGGTAATATTGTGAAGCACTTTGAGACATTTGTATAAAGCACTATATAGGCCTACACATAAGCACTACTATCAGTATATGTACATAGCCGATCTCCAAATGAATGAGCACAAAATTGCAGCTTTTACGTTCTGCACTGGACACATTCATGTGTGATGAAGGGGCCACATGATGAAAAATGGCACCACCGGGGGCCAATTGACCTATCGCGTTCGAATCGCGTCAATGCAGCTTGTGACTTATTGTCCAATCACATCAATTATAATTCCACGTGGAACGCGCAAAATCTGAGACAAACAAAAATTACCACACAAAATTCCCCTAGGGTTGTCTAAGGGGCGTGGTTAACTCGTAAACGGCGATAGGTCAATTTCATGGAGCTGCTAAGCACAAAAATCTGCTTAGCATTTAAAGTCTCCCTTGGTAAAAACAGGATTACCAACCAAATGTCCCTGTGATGTATATTTCTTCTGACTGGTATTCAGCTATTGTTTACTTAGCATGAAAATTACATGGAGTTTTGGCTGGTAACCTGTTTTTTAGTACTTTTTTGTGCTAAGCAAATTTTGGTGCTTAGCAGCTCCATGAAATTGGCCCCAGGTGCTCACATTAACAGCAATTTTCACACGGAATTATCTTGACAAAAGGGATCTTCATATAAAGCCGACTGAACACTAAATTGTGTATAAAACACATAGACGAGTCAGTATTGTCTATTTATTTGGTCATGGTTCGTCAGTGAACCATAATGGAATGATGCATTACAATCCCTGAGCATTTCACAGTTGTCAATCAATTATGTAGTCCTTGCTGAATATAACAGGGGAATGTGCGCAGGTACATGTAGCACCCGAGTGATGTAAGCAACTTTTCTTGCTCTACATTCTCTATTACGAAACCTCGTACCTCATATTAGGGCTGGGGTCAGTATGTGGGCAGGGTTGATGAACTAGTTCCCTCAGCTTTGCCTCGGGAAGTAGTTTGTCAACTTCTACTACCTCGGGGAGCTAATATCGGCTATCCACCCTCAGTATATTCCATCCTGGTTAGAATGACTATATTCTCCATCTCCAGATCCCCCATCACAAGAACTAATTTAACACCCAACTCTTGTTGAATAGACTCAGTCAAACAATCATTAGGAAATGAATAAAGGCAGAGACTGCTCTGAAATCCTCAAAAAAATCTCTTCAATACATTTTATACCTAAACCCGTTTCCAAGGTCTGGGTGTAAACATTTTACCATAATGTGTAATATTTACAGAGAAATCAGGAAAAAACAAAGCATTGACATTTGGAAATTCAGACATAAAAAAGTGAGATGGGCTTGACTTTTTCTTTTTTTCGGGGGGGGGGGGGGGGGAGAGAGGGGGGGAGAGGAGGGATGGGGGAGGGACAAAATATCAGCCGACAGGAATGGAGGTACTAGCAAGATCTTTTAAAGGTCAGCTTTATTTTGCGATTCATTGTCCATCTCCATCGAGGGACTGATGTCCACAGTTTTCCAATTTCCTGCACAGTGATACAATTGTCTGTAGGAATATACAGCTTTTCATTCCCCAAAGGAAAAGAGCATTTTGCAATGATTCTGTATTTAGAGATACTTTTGAAGCTCAAATTTGCACATGACTTTCAGATACTTCTTTGTGATGCCACACAAAAGATTAAAGATGTGTAGTTAATGGAACTTTTATCATTTTTCTATTAAACACTTTTTACCCAACAACTTTGACAAACAGTAATGGCAATCATTTGTTTTGTTTTTTCTTTTATTAGCACTATTATCTAGAAGTCATTGTATTATTTTAAAATATAATGTATACTTTCAAGTGAAAAATGTAATTAAGTCCATGTTGGAAAACTAAATAGAAAAAAACCTCCCTTGTTTTGTCAGCACTGAAAACACTTTTTTGTTCAATATTAATTATTCCAATTTTCAGCTCACCGTGAATGACTATGTCATAGTGAATCTGATTCAGTGTCAGTATTTCTCACATTTTGTTTCATTTCTCACTTTAATGCATAACCGTCCACTTTACATGTAGTTTGTGCCTGCCTACAAGTATTTATGTACACATTCACATGCACTGTACATTGTAACACTGGAAAGGTCAGTGATGAAATGTATCACATACAGCATGCAGAAAGAGTCAGTAACTATATGAAACAGCGCCCTCTTGTGAGGCAAGACTGTCCAGATTTTCAGTTGTCAAATTTACCTTCAACAAACCAAAAGTCTGTCATGTTGAACAACAAATTCCTTTGTTTTAGGGATTTGTTTATGACAATAGGCTGGGCCTATACCCTTACTTGTTTGCGCAAGAATGTAAGAAAAGTGCCAAATTGCACATCACTTTGTTCAAACTGTAAAATCATTTCAATTCCAAATTCAGCCGCGTTTTTGAATCTGTTCTTGACAGTTAACTTTGATACAGAATACAATTCCAGGGTGGTTATAACTGTGTTTGGAAATATGTTTTAAAGCAGGAACGCGCCAATGTGGGAGTGAGAGATTTGGGGAGAAAATACCACACATTAGGGGTGGGGAAAGGAAAAGGATGGTGCGGGAAATGACTCTTCAAGTTCTTTCATAGGCTGTTTGTAGCACTCTGCATCCTTCAAACAGAACTGCATTCGACGGTTGTGTCTTGTGTGAGCATCCTCATCAGAATGTGGTTCAAGCATGCCAATGGGGAAAAAGAGACGCTTCTGTCCTTAAGCAAGACACATTACCCCAACTGCTGATGTATAAGGACTACCTTTAACCCTCCTATTATAACTATCACAACCTATCGAAAAACCAAATCCTCTCCTCTCCCACAGCTTGTGTGTCTCAACCTGTCACTCGATAGGTTTTGATAGATAGGGTAGTTGGCTCCAATTTGGCACCTGGAGAGGGAGGGTTAATGGGCACAGGTGGCCATCACACTTGTGAGATTCTTGGAACTGAGCCAGTTCCAGAAATGACTATTGGCTTGATGGTCAGGGGTAATAAGTCACTCATTATTATTATTATTATTATTACTTACCCAGAGGAGCTATCACTGCCAGTGCTTGTCAAGGAGGAACCACTGTGCTGACTGTGGCCAGAATCCTGAAGAAATCAAAGAAATGATCAAGATTGTAAATATTCAAGACCACATGTATAATTTTACCTCAAGAATCAAGAAATGTGAATGAAAACTTTTTAATGAGAAAGAAAATAAGGTACATGCAAATTAGTCAGCAGGCATTTTCTTGGAATTAACTGCCGCTGTGGCTAATTTGGAAAATACCTTCAAAAACTACATATTGGCTATACACAAAATTAAATTAAAAGATTTTTAAGGGCTGAAGATAACTTAAATAATATACATTTGAATATTTTATGTAGACCTTGAAGACTACATGTACATGGAAAAATATACATTTTGAGCATCCCGCCTTTAATGGTCCAATTTATCTAACCCTTTCCATTCACAAGGATAAAGAAAATCGAAAAACATATTCAAGCTGGCAAACAAATATTGATAATCTGATGTCAAATCCATATTCAAAGACGACAGCTAAATGTCAGTCCGGCGTCTTATACGACCCACGCTCGAGCACACACCAGCCACTAGATGCACGCATGACTGCATGTACATTTTGTACACATCTTGTGCCCTGCAGCATATCTGGCAAGTTTGTCACACGCACACACAAAATACAGGGGCCCAGGGGTTTTGTCGCGTGAGTAGGATTCAGACAATCCCGAGAGAAACTCACCTTGCCAGGTTTACACTGACGTCTTTTAATGAGCGCCCCTCGTGGGAATTGCGCGGCACATATCAGCAACGCGGCTACAATGTGTTCTTATACAGGAGGCGCTTAAATTTGTGAGGAAATTCTGGTTTCTATCAGAGCTGAGCTCTCCGTATTTACTTGCAAATCAAATGTCTTTGTTGGGAGTCACATGAATTTTCATCATTCGGTTGCATTTGCCCTGTGGGAGGTTTAGGAGGGAGAATTAATTGTGGCTTTGTAAGAACTGCCGACTGGCTATGGAATGCATACACGTTCAGATGGTTTTTATGTATGGTACATGGTACATGGTACATGGTACATGGTACATGGTACATGGTACATGGTACATGGTACATGGTACATGGTACATGGTACATGGTACATGGTACATGGTACATGGTACATGGTACATGGTACATGGTACATGGTACATGGTACATGGTACATGGTACATTGTACATGGTACATTGTACATGGTTGGGCCGTGTGTGAATTTGGCATTTTGTGGCTACATCTTTGTTTTTGCCATTGGCCTGCTACAGGGAATAGCCACAGCCACTGAGAAAAATGCCCGTTTCGGACACAGCCACTTTGGTTTGATTAGTGCATTCACATGTGAAGTTGCACGGTTGTAAAAAGTTTCATGAAAATCTACTGCAGACTACAGCAACAATCAGCTATACAGACAATTCTTCGAAAAAAAATTTAATTTTTTTTTTCAACTATTGATATGAAAGACAAACATGAGCTAATATCACCACAAATACAGGCACATAATCTTTAATAATTACTATTTCTACATGTCCTCAAGCTGTGTGGCCGTAAATACTGTGTGATCACTTCTTTATAATGATCACCATAACAAGCTGCAAAATTTGCATTCATCATTTTTATATTAAGAGACAAGATTTCATCGCCCCAGGTTTTGGCGAGTCGCATTTCCTTGAGTGTAAATTATTAGCCTAGTATTAGGGCATCATGATTCTTATCTAATGTAATCCCGATGCAATATCGACCTTATCGCAGCCATCCTCGAAATCAAACACCGGCAGTCCTGTTGTTACCCCCCAAAACGCATCTCTGAAATCAGCGGGAATTATTCTGTAACTGTAATTCCGTGGTGTTAGGCCGGAGGACCAGGGTTTCTTACATAGTGCATGCCGCATCCCACAGTGGATGGGTGAGGGAGACTTTGTACGAGATAGGTGGTTTCAACATTTGGGGTAAACATTGCGCGGCACAGAGGTAATCTCAGACTTTAGATGAGCGTGCACGTCTACAAACACAGTTCATTGTTACATGTTAGACCCAGTAGAGCACTGTCCGACTGCTGCATATGGAGGGGCATGCATCAGGGGACGCGCTGACAAACAGAACTCTGTGTCCGTTTCGATCGCATCACAGAGCGGTCGCTCCCCTGCGCACGGTTCAGATCGCGCAACCTGATACTACAACATGGGGGGGAAAGTGCAGGGGGGTTTAAGCAGGGAGAGTGAGTTTTATTTGATCAGGAGCGAGCGTATCGTCTCGCAAGGGGAAGGCCAAACAAGGCCCGTGTGTGTATATGTGTAGCCAAACGGCACTTGGAGTGCCGTGGCTTGGAGTGCCGTGGGAAACAAGCGCCAAATTGATGTCAATATTAGCCGGGGATGCAAAAAGGGGGACCGGAGACAGCAAGAGGGGAAAGATGAACACACGTGGTCAGATGATGGTAACTGGAACTGGAGACAGAAAGACTGGATGAGGTCGGAGATTGGTCACTCCACGCTAATGGGTACAAGACGTGCGCCCATGTAGACTTGATTTTTTCCCCAGAAAATTTCACACCCTTTTATGAGGATTCTGCTACTCCAAAAGTTCAACAACTTTCTGGGCATTTAAAAATGGCATTTAGGGGCCATCACACAAAAACAAAGTATCTGCTTAAGTTGTTCCACAGAAAAAAAACCACGAACTTAAAACACACACTTTTATATTAAAGTTTTCCCAGAACCCCTCTAATGGCAAAACATTCACTTACATGTATTTGCTACCGAACCAAGAAGTGACTTTTACAGGAAAATCTAAGAAATCCATCAACTTATAACAGGTGGAAGGCAAAGATATGAATAAACTGGATGTAAGGCTGGCACAAGACAAGCTTAAAAAAAAAAAACCAGGCACACAAGAAGGCATTCATAGGAATTACCATCAAATACGTGTTTACAGCAATGCAAGTGAATCCGAAGTGATCTGCATGTACATCCGGAGTGCAGGTCGCGCCCGGGGCAGTACTGGTTCATAAGACCCGCCCCTAACCAGTCCAAACCGTGACTATTGTGCCTGCACACTTTGGAGGTTTGGTCAAATTGACTAGAGGGAGTGAATTAGATCCAGAAATAACAATTTCACATGCAGGGGTTGGGAGTGGAGGGAGGGAGAGAGATAGAAAGAAAGAAAGCGGACTTCTGGCAACAAAAGAACTGAAAGTCAATGATTGATTTGTGACATGACAGCTCATCACATGAAAGAGAAAGAAATAGCTTCCTATGACAGAGAGCAAAGCCCAAACCAGTAAAGGAACCAAATAAAGATATACATGTATATTATCACAACAACCAAACAAATTGAGGCGAAAGCTTAAACTGATCTTGTATACGAAGTACACATTTCCTGTAAACGTTCCTCGTGCTGTGCTATTTCTGTATAGATTTCCAGTTTCAGTTTTTGATATGTGTACACATGTACAGTATGTCACCTGGTCAAATTGATTAATTCCTTATGTTTGTTGAGGGGAACGAGGTCAATCTTGCCAACAAGTTGCATATACATGTAAAGTTTGTTTTCTGCTTATTCCAAGCAGACACTTAACCTCTTAAGTCATAGCTGCAGTTTGAAAAAGACCACCTGGCTGGTTGTCATCTATAGGCACATTCCTGAACGTACTCAATCAATTCATGTTTTAACTACATGTATATTGTTCTTGAATGGGAGTGTAATGAATAGAATTGAGCTATTTCAAACAGAGCTTTCATTCAAGTGCGATGAATAGGACCATTCCATTCAGTGTGGTGCCTATTGTTTGCATTTATGCTTGGCTGCACAGCCCGTTCTTGGCATACCACCCACCATCAATAACAGCCACAAGCGGTGTACAATCAAAAAAACAACTTATAAATCTTAATACATCCAAGTAGGCACATGCGCACACATGCTCAGTGTTCATATGTCCCACGTTTTACATGTGAATTCTCAAACTGAAAATTTCCCCCACAACAAGCTTGCGATCCAGATGGTGTTAAAAAGTGCACAAATCTGGCAGAAAATAAAGATGCTTAATTCAGGCATGTAAACTTGGAATTAACAAAAAAAACGAGGAAATGCCCATCTTTACAAGACTTTGTACAGTGTTTTTCAATTATCAATGGCATAAGTATGAAGTGAAAAACGAGGAAATCAGCTGATCCGAGGAAAAGTTGCATGCCTGTTAATTGGGAAAAATTAGCTAGGCCAGCATCAGAAAATACTGTCAGTGGGGCGCAACCGGGTTGGAAATGGCCGGAAAACGTAAAATAGTATACAGAGCAAGGTGAGCTGAGATGTGCCGAGATAAGGCCAGGACACAGCATCTATTTCCCAGGCCGGGCTCCGATTGCAAAATCCGATATGGGCGAGATGTAGGTTGGATTAACAGCGCGGAGGATTTTATTTGGTGGCGGGGCACAAGAAGAAGGGACGGTCTCCGGAGAGAAAGAGGTGCCGTGGAGATGGAGAGTGCAAGAGAGAAACAGGAGGCACATTGCCAAATGCTGGATGAAGACCGGGCTAAACGCATTCCATTATTCTGGTGGAACCCAATACAAATAGCCAGATTGTGTCTGAGAGGGTTGCGGGGAAGAAGGGAACAGGTGAAGGGAAGAACTAGGGAGTGGGAGGGGGAATTGAGAAACAGGGAAAAAAAACAGATACATAGATGGACAGACAAACAAACAGATGCACAAGAAAGTAGACAACTGCAAATATCAGGGTTATATGGGAATGACTCCTACAGCTGTGTGACAAAAATACTCTAAAAATATTTAAAAACTATTTACAAATACAAAGTCAGGCAACTGCTGGGTGGTAGACAGAATCTCATGACAAATCTCCCCTTGACACAACATACAACAATGACAATAACATAGATGGTATTTAATCATTTATCAGGGGATTAAGCACTAATCTGCCAATCACCACACCAGAAATCTGTTCAACTCTCTGCAAAGCATCCACGACACTATGGTAGCTTTGTTGCCTTTACAATCATGCCCTGCGCTGCAGTATAGAGAATCAGGCTGTGTTGGATTCAAGTTATTTGTGGCTATGGCTTTTTACCATTGGCACGCTGTGGTGACTAGTTGTAGCCAAAGACAAAAATGCTGCCTGAGCCACCACAATAACTAAACCCAGCCCATCAGTCCACAGGTGCCCACTTGCTCCTGGGTGGAGAGACATGCACACCATTCAAGTTTCTTGATCCATCCCATCAAGGTCTGAGCTAACATATACCTCAGATTTAGCTGCCCAACTGATTCTTATTCGACTCTCTAAAAATCTGAAACAAATCGCTTGGGCTGTTTTGGGTAATAAATCAAGACCAATAGGCCGGAGGTTTTGACATTTTCAATTTGGAAAATTTTTCGTCCTGGATGGCTAAAAGATGGTCATCAGGCTACTGCAGGAAATTTGAGTTAAGCTGGAACTAACTAGGTGTCAACAAGCACTGCACGTGGTATTTCTTGACTGTCCTGCACAGTCATAGTTGGGCACAAAGTCTCCACCATTTTTGTCTGGTAACAGCACCCTCTGAGAGTATCAAGGGTCAACATAAAGGAAAGTAATGGCTCCTGGTATTTAGACTACGGCGCTCCTATTGTAATGTTTAAAACAAACTTTATTTGATTGACTTGCTGAACTGCTTGTTAGCCAAGTAAAACAGTTACAGTAAATCAAAATGTGGAAAAGTTTTTGGGTTTCCTCTGATGGGATGTCTCTGTTGTTATAACACATATTGACAGACTTTGTTAACCCATTGCGTACGGAGGACGCCATATGGTGCAAAAAAACCAGTGCCACCAGGCCGGATGAAGCCTATAGCCGCTGTTTGTGCAGTTTCAATCCATTATTGGATTATTGTGTATGTTACGCTTGACTACACAAGCACACGGTGTCCATTTCGCTTGGCTGCCAAAGCCGCTACGGCACCCCGGTGTCTCACTATCAATAACCATACTCAAGGGGTTTTAAGACAGTGGTGTATGTGTGTGTCACTGTGCTCCAAACTTTGAGTGTCTCTTGTGGTCACTCACAGTGCCTGGTGCCCTCGATATAGCACTGTTCGGTGTTGGTATGAATATTCGTGCGTACAGCATGCACGTGTGGAACTTGCCTCCCGCAGGCATGCACAATACACATACTACGATGGCATGACCTGACCTGGGAGTCAAGTTTGAAGAGCTCATGTCATCGGGTCATGTCACAGTTTATGCAACTATGTGCTGGATGGAACAATGAATGCTCAGCACCCAGCCCGCTCGCATCCTCAGTTTAATTTTTCCAAATGCCAAAGCGTTGTTCGGAATATTTGTGTATAGTGCATACCCTGCCAGCGTGAAACTTTCCGACCACGATCCGACCTTGGACCAATTTTATGGTGCTGCTAAGTGCAAACATTTGCTTAGCATGAAAAACAGGATTACCAGCCAAATGTTCATGTAATGTATATTGCCTATGACTGGTATTCAGCTGTTACTTGCTTAGCGTGAAAATCACATGGAGTTTTGGCTGGTAACCCGTTTTTACTAAGCAAGACATTTTTATGCTAAGCAAATTTGTGTGTGCTTAGCGGCCCAATGAAATTGGCCCCTGGTATGTATACTATGGATATGTGCTATGGAGACGTATTTGTGATGCATGTTTGTCAAGTCAGTTCATCAGGTCATGTTATGTACATGTGGATGTACATGTATGTATTACGCACATTTGGATGATAGAATGGTGTCTGGTCCACGAGCGTCCTCATTAAATTTCTAGGGATCTATCTTTAGGTCATTTGGCTGATAATGAACAGGTGCTCACAGTCACTCAGGCTGGATAGGCATGTACTAGTACCCAGAGTTGTATTCAAGTCCCTGCAAGTTCTTTCACAAGTCCTTTCGCAAGTCCAGTCAGAAGTCTTTTCATAAAGCCAGTCACAAGTAACTGGATGAACAATGACAAAGGAATGCCTTTGTCAAAGCTCATTTGAAGAGCTTGTGATTGGAATTGGGACTGGAGGG
Source organism: Hippasteria phrygiana (assembly GCA_037893225.1). Lineage (NCBI taxonomy): Eukaryota > Metazoa > Echinodermata > Asteroidea > Valvatida > Goniasteridae > Hippasteria > Hippasteria phrygiana. The sequence goes on from JAZGUH010000253.1 coordinate 218,755, forward strand.
CTTGTGATGGACTTGCAGGGACTTATGATGGACTCGACTACATGCCTGCTGGTACCCTCATTGCAAGTCAATGTGCATTACAGAACATCTAATAACACTCCTGAAAGTGTGAAATAAACGTAAGAAGATAAAATTAAAGTTTCCGCTGATCTGTATAAATGTTCAACTAAGTCATTTATCTGATAAATTCAACTTGTAAAGTTACTCAAAACTCTAGATTGACGTATACAAATCCACTCATACTGAGACTCAAAAAGTCAAGTTTCTTTAATAAAATTTTTAGGGATTTATCCGGCGCCAGTGTAAAGATGAAACAGATACTTCCGCTCACCAAATTATTAGCGTGCTCGAGTTTCCGCAGAGAGACAAAGTACCCTCAAGATGTCAATACAATTTTAATAAGGGATTACGTTTCCCAATGGCCATGTATATTTGCAAGTTAAATGCGTAAATACCAAAATGCCTGTTCTCTGAGGCCAACAAAAACCAAGAATCAAGACATCGTGATTATTGACTTATGTATGAAAAAATTACTTCACAGCGCAAGTTTTTTGTTTTGTTGTAAATGGTACATGTAAATTACTGTTGCATCCATAAGGAATTTTCAATGCGTTTGAGTATTAAATTTTCAAAACATCTACTGTGGTAGTATTAGTTGTATTTGCTTAGTTGAAGTACATTTTTTATTAAAAATATAGGCAGGCAAAATTACAAGCACCCTTCTTATCTGATTACATACATGTACACGTATCGCTTCAGTGTTTTATACATATGTACAAGAAAGCTATGGGTTCATATCCTCCCAAAGTTGAACAACCCCTACCCTAAATAATAATTATATAATTAATTAATTAATTAAATAATTAAATAAATAATTAATTAATTAATTAATTAATTAATCAATCAATCAATTTAAGGAACAGTCTGGTAAATGTCTGGAACTAGACATCTTAAATATACCATTTCCAAAGTTCAGAAAATTTGAAACTCAGTGAGAGGTGTAAAGAGATTTCAAACAATAATTCTCACAAATCTTTAAACAGCACAACACGATCAATTTTTGTCCCCACGACTTGAAATCAGACATTCTGGGACTTTGATAGATGAACTTCGACGACCACAGGAAACCTCAAACATTTCTCAACGTCAAGATGTCTGCTAGGAGCGCTAAAACTGCACAATGTCCCACACGGCCTTCATCTCTTTGCCTCCTAGTCTGCCCATAAGACATGCCGATCCATCTTCAAACTTGTCTTGTAAAAATCCTGCCCCAGCACGTTTTTTTCCACACTCGCGGCAGCACGCAAACACTCGCAGGAATGACATCAATATAAAAATATCCCCCGCTTTTGAATTTTGCACGAATGGATGGCTCTCTAAATGTTAATGCATACGCGTAAAATAATGCATCCACAGGAGGATGGATTCTGGTGTTCATTTCAGTACAGTATCCATCAAAATCCGTGACTTATCTTGTACACGATTATAGACACTGTCCATGCCCGGCCACTCAGTCTCAGGAAAAAGTTCATAAATAAATCGGCGCAAAATAATGATGGACAAAAGTGTTGCGCAAGTCAAGCCCAGATTTTGAATAAATGAATCATGTTGAAGAGGTGAAAACATGGGGGAGCTGACATTACCACTGACTTGAACTGTTCTATTCTTTCAATAAATTATTATTATTATTATTATTATTATTATTATTATTAATTCTTTCTGGTAATGAAACCAAGGATTCCTCAAAAGCGCCCTGGGCACTGTAGCTCGAAAGCCTGAAGAAACCTGTAGAGAGAAGACAATGAGAAGAAGTTACAGTTTTAGAGGTGGGAGGAAAACCCCAGAAGAATATTCTGGGGAAAACCCACGGAATCAGGTAGGGACTGAAAACCCAATCCACATGTGGACCAGGGCAGGAATTGAACCCGGGCCACAGCGGTGAAAGGCGGGGACAGTAACCACTGCGCCAACCTGATTCCCCATGATGCCCTATGTTGGCGGTCTCCCAAATTGTCGGTATCTTTGTTCGGGTGGGCGCTAGTCAGAAGTCAGTTTCTTTGTTCACTTTGAAAATGTATTCAAATTCACCTAGTCAGTTTCCCTTGTGGATTGTTTGACCTTTTAATAAATTGATCGGGTTTAAACCTTGTGCCACATCGCGTACACATCCGGCCATATTTATAAGGATTTTTCTAAATGCTCAACAAAGTTGAAATTTGTGTCCAAAAAAGATTTTTTTTTAAATGAACATTGCATTTGTTTCTGATTTTTAGAAGTGAGGTACATGTATACAACCAGAGAAAAAAATGTAAAAATGTGAAGATATGTGTAAGGCTTTTTATACAATATTGTACCAGTTACATGCATTTATTTCATTAAAAAAGAGGATGAGCAGTGATTTTCCTGGGTTTTTCTTTCAAGGTAAAACATTTTCTACGACACCTATTTCCCTCAAAAACAGCATCCTAATTGCCACTGATTTGCTAGTCAAGATCAGGTTGCAAGATGTAAAGTTTTTTTTTAACAAACAAGTGAGGCATACCTTACATGTTATTTCCATTAACAACTTAATTCTGAGCGCTGCTGTGAAAAACAATTCAACGCTAAGGGCCCGATTACAACAAATTGCAGTATATATCTCTGGATTCCCCGACGGAGAGAAATTACATACAGCAACCGTAGTCGGACAAATTTTCCCATTAAAAACATCCGAGTGTCATCTTGAAAATAATTCACTGTCACAGGCCAGGTTGCATGATATTAAATTCAAAGAACCACAGGTAACAAAAACTATTAGACATTCCATTTAAAAAAAAAAAAATTGTAGTGTCGGTTTGGAAAAGATTTTTTTGTTGCTCGGTACTAGTAGGTAGGCTGCAAGACACTGAGAAAAAGGTTGTGACCCTCCATTCCATTAGGCATTTAGGACTAAGAGTTTTGACATTTCAGCTCCATTTATACTTTATTAATATTCCATAACTGTTAGAATCCTGTTCCTGTTTTTGGCTGAATAAGCTCGGCTTAAAAGCATTGACGTCTTTTTAACATGTTGTAGGAGGACTGATTTTGCAAGGAAGGCCAATTTCAATTCTGAACCACAATTTTAACAAATTCTCAGTCGGTTTCAAAGGGCATTTTAGAAACAGTTTTGGTTTATCACATGAGCACCCAACATCTTATTATTTAGTTTTTTCTTTTGTATGAAAATACTTTCCTTTACGCACATGGCTAAATAGGCTGTAAAGATGTTCCATTATCATTACAGCCTATTTAGCCTAGCATTAAAAGGAAAATATTGTCAACATATATTGTGTACGTAGCAGCTTAATCAGGAAAAAAATAATAGGAAAAAAATAACTTTCCACAGCAACGCTTCCTGTGTGGCTCCTCTATGGATTTGGCCCTGGGTAGCTAAAATCTGTTTCCAAGGTGGCTGAAATGATTTCAAAGTATATTCATGAAAACCAAAGAGCAATTCTTGTATATATACACTGTATGCATGAAAGTACGTGCACAATAACTACACTGTGTAATCTAACATGTGATTTCTGAGTCTGTGCTTAATTACTTCTTTTTTTAAACCCTAACAGTCCTGAATCCTCCAATTTCAATACAATTTTTCACACCACCTACAATGTACATGTAGGGAGTAAGGTTTATTAGGGAAAAATATATTCATGGATTGTGAGAAGGTCACCAATGGGTGCTGTACTGTGCAGGAAAACGTTTAAAGTAATGCGAGATTGAGACACTTAGTAAGATGGAAACAAGAAACTGTTTGACATCAGGACAGGTTAACTCGCCCCGCAATAATCGCATCATGCTGGTTGCGCGCATGCGAATGCCACCTATCCAATCTGACCCGTACGGTGAATTGAACACGACATTACGAACGTCATCAAACACATATAAATCAAGGCTCGGCTGTATATAAAAAAAAAACGTTTGTCCTTTCCCTTAAAAACCCCAACAAATTCAGGTTTCTGTATATACGTTCGAGGACAAGAGGAGAAAGAAAATACAAAGGAACCTTTCTTGTCCTCGCAAGTCGGTCTTTTGTTGAAATCGGTCCTCGGACGTAAAAATACGTGCTTAGTCTATGGGGTTGGGTTATATTAAAGAAACAATAGGAAACAAAAAGCATTGTCCTCGGAAGTATTGGGAAAGTACGACTGTGTGCACTAACTAGTGCATATGCAGGGCAAAAATGTGCGGAAAAGTCATGTTGAGATTCACAGATTTTCTAGGCAGTGACGGAACATTATTTCTCAATTAAGTTGTTTAGATGCGCATGGCTCAGAATACCCACTGCGTCTAGTAATATAAGTACTCATCTAGTGGTTTCCATGACCAACATGTCCAATGGTCTAGTGATTTTAGAACAAATTTCACTGACCAGCCTCTCATAGAAAGCACCAAAGCAATTAAGATTAAGGGCCAGTTTCTCAAAACTTAATCACAGTGCATTTCAGTTTTGCTCGATAATACAAAAAAGTAGGGCTAAAATGTGGTTCTTCATTTTCACATTTGTTGTTTGTTTATCATAAACCGATCTTGGAAATGTATTTGCGGTGTACACAAGGTAGATCTTTTGAGCTACTACATCTGTGGTCCTGCAGAATTTTCCCAAAAAATGTTTAGAAAGAGAATGCACTGGTGATCAGGGCTAGTATTAGCATTAGTACATTGTTTGCTTCCTTTATGTATGAAATTCAAATATGTAAAGGGGGCTTGATTCTGTTGCAAAGCATGTACGCTTGTAACATATTTGATCCGCTGCGTTGTGCCTCCTACGACCTAAAAAAAAGGAAAAATCACTAAATACTTGCTACTAAATCCATTGTCACTTATATACTGCTGTCCAAACACATGGTGGTATGAGAAACAAACCATGATTTCCCCATGGCCTCGGCCAACAACACTCTTGACAAGTTCACCTCAAAGAGCTTGCCAAGCACACAATAACCTGTCACATACAGAAGACCTCGGCATTTTAATTTGTTATATTAGATAAACACGAGCAGCCTCTAACAGAACAAGCAGGAGCTGAAGAGACACAAATCAACGGAGCTAATTACGATAATTCTGTGTTTGCGGCCAGCCGTTGCTGATCTTCCTGCAAGAGCTGGTAAACCGCTCGGGGGATGAGCACTTTTGATGAACCTTAGCGACCGCCCGGGTGAGGGACCAGTCGATGCGGTGCGTTATTGTTATGCAAATGAGCATATAATAATCTAGAAGCCAGCTGCTGAGGAGAGAGCAAATGTCATATCGACGAAGAGATATTAAATGCTCTGGCTTCAGTGAGATTACTTTGAGATAAAGACTGGTGCCATAAAACCGAGTGTAAGTTTTCTTTATGAATGCAGGAAGGTAATTGACAATTCTTAAAGACTCTTTTCATAATTATTAATATTTGATTTCAACTGTGAGCTTAGCTTTCTTATGCTGGGGTGGTATTACTTGAATATTCTGGAGCTTGAAAGTTAACTGCATTCAATTATCAACAGCAACTTGAAGAAGATTATATTGATGACCAATAACTCCAACCAGTGAACTTCAATCCAAGGCACTTACTTCCACTCCTTGAGTACAGAAGAAACAACAATTTTAGCTGAGAGTTTCCCGAAAACCAACAAGCCAGGAAGTCTATTGCTGTTAATGTTTCACTGCATCAACAGTTGCAGTGAAAACACTACAGCCCTAAACTGTAACTTTAGCCTCCTAATCACGGGCCCCTCAGCGATGAAAATCCCACTCCAGGAGTGGCCACTCCACTAGCCCAGCAAGAGGGTGGTTTTTAAAACAAAAGTACCGGTGGAACGGTGCGCGGAAGAACCGGGGGAAACCCAAAGCCGGGCTCGTCTAACTCAATCAACGATGCCGGTCCCCTTTCAGGTCTTTATCGTCCGCTGCATTTATGCGATCATGACATCCGGACGCTTGCGCTTGAGCTTCCGTCTGCCATTTCTGGGCCCTCCGGCTACAACAAGGGAGCACGTGCCGAGAGACTTGACTCCCACTTTGTCGATTCTCTCTGCTGTAGTCACAGTACACAATGTATGTCTACAGAGGTCTCTCCAGACCTTCGTTTAATACAGTTATTTTCTGCGGACAATTAAAGCCAAGATACATGTACATGAAGGTCATCGGTGAATTTTCTTAAAATTATATATGGGATTATTAAAGGTAGTGATGGTTTAGAATATCTCCAGATATTATTCTTTTTCAAAGTGAACAAAGAAACTGGCAGGAGCGGGATTCTAACGGTTCTGAAGGCAGTCAAGATTTAAGGATACACAATGAGCTACATGTAACTAGATAGTTGTTCTATCTAAATGCATACAGGAATTTCGTTGCTACATGTACATGTATGTATTTTTGGCCATGGGTTAGTCCTCAATCCTGATTGGTCAGTTTTCATGCCAAAAATAGAAAACATCGGGTGATACACTTTCAACCAATCAAGGCAGAGTTTCAGCTATTTGGAAGTATGCTTCAACATTTGCACAAGTATGTGTAGAAGATAGCATTGATGGTAAATATTCCAAGTGACAACACACAGATCTTCTTGTTTGCATATTTCTATAAACTTTCAATATGAAGTGATTTCAGACTTTTATTATCTTTACCGACGGATATTCTCGGTGTGGAAAATCATGAATTTTCATTGACAAAAATCAACCACTTGTATTAACACACATTTTCAGCATTCAATGTTCTGACAAGAAATTCCTCTTCATCCCAATAATACGATTAGTGACAAAAAGCTTTGACGAAATTCCCATCAATATTAATTGAATCATGCATAACAAGGGCTTTTCTACAAAACAGTCGGACCCAGAGTATGCAGAAAAACATCAAATTAATAAGTATTTCGTGGGTTAAATCCATCTTCTTCACAAAGCTGAAAAAGGTCTTTCCATGATCACATATCATGAATTTTCATCAAGCATTTCATGCAAGTGTATCAAGGAACATTCATTCATTGGATGTATTTGTAATAGACAATTTACCATAGAAATTGACACCAATCCTAAGGCTCAAGTTTTGCAAATAACTACCTGAAAGTATAAAATGCTTGCAAAGAGTGACATTACCAATTAACCTTTTTTTGACCAAGAAATGATTACATTGTAAAATATATGTTTTCAAAGTGAACAAAGAAACTGGCAGGAGCGGGATTCGAACCTGCGACCTCCGGGTTACCGTACTGGCGCTCTACCAACTGAGCTATCTTGCCCTATTGTTTGACTTAAAATATATGTATTAGATTTGTAACAATAAGCCAGTTCGGTATCTTAAAGGTCAAAGGTTATTCGGGATAAAATTGCTGACGTAATGTCACGGCACGTTACGCGAACGCCCATTCTGATTAAATTGAACACGTGCGCATTGTGTGCGACCACCTTTTGCGTTCACTCGTGCGCGTTAGGTCACGGGGGTCATTCGGGATAAAATGTCATTGTGCACAACTGCACATGCGCAGTTGAAATACCGAACTGGCTTATTGGCCAGAGTCGAATCATTCGGCTCGTGAAACAATGTCCAATCAAAAGTGTCATCATTCCACACTGAATGCCTGAAATCTAAGACTAGGAGAACACAATCGTACAAGTTTGCTGGCATTGTCTCAGGGGTGTGAGACAACTCATGCAAATTTGTATGATGGTGTTCTAATGAGCAATATGTAAATTGGGATCAAGACATTGGGATATGGTACATTTACATTGGAGCACCTTATTACAGCACCTCATTTGGTACAGGTACATCTAGCACCTCAGTACACCACCTCATACAGGGTGCATTCGAGTAGCTCACACGGATTGACTCGGGTGAAGGCAGACGGGTTAGCCACGAGAGCTGGGCTAATAGAATGCTCAAACACCCTCACCTGTTGATGTCACCTTACACTCGAGTCCGTGATTGTGTAGTTACGGGGCCCCTCTTTATATTTGATCCATTTCGAGTCAGGGTTGTTTTTATCCTTCCAAAATGAATTTATCAACCTAAAGTATACTTCTCTCAATTCTAAATTATGTTTTGTAATTTTGAAAAGTTTTTTGCGGTAGAAAATGCAATTTTTGTACATGTTTTGTGGTTGGTGTCTTGCGAATCGGTGCGGTTTTCGCCATCTTTATTTTCGTGTTGCATTTTGTCATCTTCGTTGTCGTTTTACCCAAAAATTTCCCACAAAGAAATACAAAAAACCGCCCTCTACCTACGACATACCTGTTGGTTTTTAATGTCGCAATCTAGTTTGCTAAATCCAATAACTTAAAAGTGGATTTTGTTCTCTTATAGGAACAGGGTCCTTAACTACACAATCGCCCTTGATGTCAGCCATTTTTAATTTCCCGCTCTAGTAGAATCTGTGGGTAATCAGACTTAACTATGCATGCATGTGACATAATTACACCAGTGACTCTGCGAGCAGGGTCTGTGGTGGCTGACCAGAGTGAGCCCTGGGTATGACGTCAGACCTAATCAAACGGCACAGGGCTTTAAACCTGAGTGAGCCCCGGGTATGACGGTGAGCTACTCGAACGCACCCACAGTACACTACATTCAGCACCTTAAAACCCTCCTACTATTTAAAAGGTCAAAATCAGTCAAAATTTCCTTCCACCTCCCCTGCTATACTTTTACACAGACATGATCAGATTACATGTGGTTTTGTACCATGGCAGGAGGGTCAAAAACAATCACCTTGACTGATTTTGACCCATACAACAACATGGCTCAGAATGTATAAATGTATGTTTGCATAGGAGGGATATATATATATATGTGCATCTAGCACCTCAGTACAGCACCTTATTTAGTACAATATACATAAATAGCACCTTAACCCTAACCCTCCAGGGTATTTTGGCTAGAAACCCTGCCAGACGCATCAGATTGCATACTTTGTCACATTGACTTGTGTGCAGAGTGCAGCAAAGTGAAGCTGTCACCACAGATGCACTGTGCTGCGTCTAACAGGGTAGGGTTAAGGCAGCAACTTATTTGGTACATGTACATCTAGAACCTCAATAAAGCACCTTCTTTAGTACACTACATACATGTATAGCACCTTACTACAGCAACTTATTTGGTACACTCCCTAGTGTGTGTGTGGAAAATCATATTGAAATTGGAGGATTCAGGACTGTTAGGGTTAATACAGCACCTCATTCAGTACTTTGGTACAGTACTTGTACATGTACATCTGTACTTTCAGTGAGAAGCAGCTGAGGCTGGTGAGCACCTCATGCATGAGGTGTCCACCTTATACTTATATCATGTGCAATGATGCAATGATGCATTACAGAATGCTAACTTGTCCATTTGGTGTGGCTGTCACCATGAGCCCATATTCAGAATGAATAATGCAATACAATCTGGCTTCACGAGCTACATGTACAATATACTTTGGCCTTGCCCTCCGCGTGCACTTTCTTAACAACACCACAAAATGATCGTAATTATGATAATCACACACAAACTCATACATCCAAGATCCATTACCCTTCCAACAAAGCCCCTAACATGAAATATTGAGGAAGCTATCACTATTAATCACCATACTAGAGGAGCCCGGCGCATTGGGTGGAACCAGGTCTTTGACACCACGCATAATGGTTGGAGTCGGCCGGAACCAGACTGGGAGAGGGGGGCAATGGTTTGTCGAGTGGTGCAGGTGGCTGTTGGACCTGATGGCTGGGCGCCAGGAAGCAGACGGGAACAGACAGACAAGGAGGTGGTTGGACACATAACCCAGTTTGCTGTCCCTATGGCATAAAATTCCTGTCCAAAGAGGAGGAAGGTGATTTGAGAAATATTGAAAGGGGGTATTGTTGATTACTGTAGGAACATGAAAGCACTATTCAAAAAAATATACATGTACCACATAACATGTAGATAGCTATGATTCTGTGGTCCATCCCTATGGCCAAGAAAGGAGGAAAATATCCCCCAACCCTGGGATTTACATGCAATAGACCTTTTTAAGGATAGCCCCCCGTGGAATTGTATGCACAAAATTTAGACACAAATGGTTCCACAATGCAGTACAGCATACACCTTCACAATGCATTTCCAACCTGTCGGGAAAAGGATCTACGTTACTGCTGGTGCACAGCCTCGCCATGTAGTTGATCCAAACGCTCTGCAAATAGATCTTATATCCCTATTGCTGCATCACTTTGGAATTCACTTCCTGCCTGCTCGACTCCCTCAACCAAGATCATCTGTCCGACTTGAAGAGGAAGGTCAATTCTGTCATTAGACTTTCTTAAAGATACCACCCCATTCCTACATGTAGATACTATGAGCAATCTCGGATGTCTTGTCAAGTGTTGATTCACCTTTGTGAGCCACAGTATTATGCTTTTATTAATTTGTCCTGGTTATTTTTTTTATGGAAGTCGCCCAATTTAAGGCTAAAATAAGAGCCACTCTAGGTAAAGGGTGACAACAGAGGTGGTGCGGTTGGCCACATTTTAGGTTGCCAGCCCAACCACCCGTACAGTTTCCCTGGGTCCAGATTTAAACAGAGGATAAATCTTCAATAGATACTAAAGAAATTATCATAATTTTTTAGACCTACAGACCAACTCACCTCCTCCCAAATTAACATTTATCTGTTTGTTTTGCCCGTCTTTTTTCTGTAGCCTTTGGTGCCACATGGTTCCACTTACCGGGGAATTCTTGTTTATAATCACTATTCTATGTTTATAGCACAAGCCAAGAAATTCTGCACGTGAAAAAAAGGGTGTGTTTCCAGACTCGACAGTTTTTGTTTTTCTGTCATTCTGCCTCTGTCATTCTGCTTGGATCGAAATGGCAGGCCATCCTAACTTTTATTTTTAACAATGAAGAAAAAAATAACGAAAACAAGAGCTGTTTCGTCTGAATTGCCAAAAACAGCCAAAAAGAAGATGTATATTGCCTGGACCACAGGTATTACTCACAGCCATGTGGCTCCTTTGTTTATAATAACCTTCATACTGCTTCCATGAAAGAGGAATATTTATTAAAAGAGAAAATGCTATTGTTTTGGCGGAGCAAAAACCACAAGCCTTAAAACCAAATTTGTATTATTTTATGTATAAACAGAAACTGTGGCTGCAGGGGCAAACATAAAACAGACTGTAAAATATAATATTTGAATGCACAACCTCATTAGCAGACTAACATCTAAAATTACATACTTTACCAGTTGAATGCCCCTAACTACGAACAAAACCACTGGAGCTCCAAGGCAGTCTACTAGACTGTATCAAGCAAATTGGACAGGACTATACCAACCAAATGGGACAGTACTGTATCAACCAAATGGGACAGTACGGGCAACTCATGAACCGATGTTTCAGAGAAACAGCATCAAAACAAACCACGAAAAACCAAACAAACCAACTAAAAAACATACACCCCCCCCCCCCCCCCCCCCCTTAGCTGAAATCTGGTTCTCCAATCTACTCAATTATTTATGCAGAAAGCCGCATAATGGGGAAAAAAGGTGTCAGTCAATGTCCTGGTATAGATTGTATTAATATATGTAATCTTTTTTTTTTCTTCTGATTTCCCTGACTGTCTTTGATGTCAACCTTATACAAAGACGTGACGGCTGCAGTGCGCCTCTCTCTCTCTCTCGCAGTTGTCATTCTGACTTAATAATGTGGACACAGCACAAAGGCTTGGCAGTCTTCGTTCTTGCGGGATGTTTTCGCCCCTTGGGCGCCCAAACTGACAACAATGGGCATTACACGTGTGATGAATGGCGATATAGGCAAGAACACAGTGCACAAGTACGGCCCAGGGGACCTTGCAGTTTCAAGTGCAAGCAGGCGGTCATTGCACTTGCGCTTGTAACGATTCCAATCGCCTTGCTTTTCCCCTCCTCTCCACGACTAGCCTCTAAAACAAATCTCAGAGACGACTTTGATTTCTCGCACGACAACGGTGGCCTTTTCAGCAGGATTAGAGTGTAAGACGTTCTGAAGATTTCATCTGCAATACAAACCTCTCTGTCTCTCTCTCTCTCTCAAAAAAAAAAAAGCAGAAAATTTCTGGTGATTTTGAAAAATTGATTTCCGTCGCGACGGCTGCTTCATCAGCGGAGGTGGAGGGATTAGGCCCGCAAATCTGGAGAGCACGGTGGTAATGATGATAGTCTTTTTGCGGCTCGTTTCCGGCATTTTAGAGGGTGCTGTCACTGAATATTAGAGCCTCCGGAATCAATTGATGGCTTTTTGGAGGATCAATCTCAGAAAAACACGATTTAATTTGCACAAAGTGAATATCAATTGATATTTTGAGTAAGATCACTTCACCTTTATGTTTTTTTCAACAGGTACTCATGTCAAGTTGATGTTACCTTAGTCTTTTCGTGCTATCCATTAACTCACACTGTGACAAATTGAATCCCCACTCTTTAGATGGGCAACCTAAATACATGTAGCTGCGATCACTTTTGAAGCAATATGGTCTTGGCAAAAACAAAAATTAAGAAGTAGTTTTTCATCTAAATTCCGTTTCAAGTGTTTCTGTTTTGTTCATTCATTTGCCCAAAATCATCTTACTTCCCCATAGTAAACACTTTATCCTGTTTGGGTCTGGACTGGCCTAGATTGCCAAAAAGTTACAGCAAGTTCAGCGTTGGATTTTGTTCACACCTCCAGCCTTTTTGAAAATCTGCGGAAACAAAAATAAACAATGGGGGTTAATCCCTCCCAGAGTATTTTTCTTAGGAACAGAACCACATACAAATACTTGGGCACTAAACAAGGCAAGCGGCCAATCAATGGGAAAAAACCTTTAGAAAACCTTTGAACTCTTAAATGCTACTATCAAACATCCACGGGCCGATTGAGGCTTTCGGGGCTGTGCTCTCACATCTGCAACGGAAAAGGGAAACAGAGAGAGGAAAAAAAAACCTGAGCGACTCTCAGCAAATGGATTTGCAAACTCGTAGCAGGATAAACATCCACCTTACGCAAGTCAACGACCGACGTACAATAGAGGCCCCCCGTACTGCCCTGCCGTGTGATTCAAGGGCTGCACAAGCCAGCGCAATCATCCCTACCGCACCTGCATCAGTTTTAATACCTGTTTTCAGGAAATGAACAAATTGTACGACAACTCAAAGGTCCCTATCCCTCCTGCAGTGCGCGCTAAATTTCACGACAAAAATAGCCGCAATTTTCTATTTTTGAATCATGTGAAGGATTTGCAGAATTCCTGTCAGATTCATCCTTTGATGACTATCAACAGAAATTGATATCAAATGCTGTATCATTTGTAGACAGTGTCCGATACCGATATTCTATCCCATATTCTACCCTGACATTTTATCTGCAAAAATAACTATCATGTAACAGTGCATTTTATTACATGTTATGTCAAATTACAATCCTATGGGACTATGCAGACAGAAATGGGAATCTGCCTGACCAACACACAATTGTAGGGTTTGGCCGACTTGGATATTTGAAAATCTTTTTTCATCTCGGATATTTCTCACACAGGAATTGCAGACTACTCAAGCTACAGCTTATCTTCTGTAGTTTTTTGTGTGAGGAATCATCAGTTTATGTTGAAGCCTATCCAAGCAGTTGAATGAAGTTGAATGGCTTCAAGTGAACTATTTTGTACGTCAGTGTTGTAATGAGTTTTAGACACTCACATGATGACATTGTTAAACGAAAATTCTAAATTTGTCTCAACTTCATTTGACCCAACCCAACAATAAGTGTTTGGATAATTCCAAAGGGACATTTGAGTTAAAACATGACTCAAGTGTATACAATAGCAACTGTCAAATATTAACAGGGGAGGTGAGTTGGCCTCACCGACGGTGTATGAAAATAGTGATAATTTAGATCTGGGTCGAGGAAAACCCTAAGGGTGGTAGGGTTGGCAATTCAAAATGTCGCCAACCCTACCACCTCTTATTGTAACCCTTTCAATAAAAAAAAACCAAGGAACAAAACCCATATAATGTCCATAATTATAAGAATGTTCAACTGAGTGATGTATCAAAATGCAAAAAGTATGAAGAAAAAAAACAGCTAGTGAAAAACATCAGAATCATTTTGCAGAATCCAGTTGCACTAAATATCATGTCTGATGTTCGTACACCAGTCTTTATTGATACATGTACATATCAATTGTGCCTCATGGCACATCACACAGCAGCGGAGCCACATTGAGCCAGATTACAATAAAAACCAAAATGCCCCGGCGCTAAATACGGGCCCCCACCATTCCCTCCATTGTCATGCCGAACAAGTATAACTTCCGGCCCTCTGCGCAAAGATTTTAAAGCTCCCCCAGATCCAGTTACCAGGTCGGGCGGTTCATCAATCGCTGAATGAAGACTAAAGCTGAATACCCAACCTCAACCACCGTCGGTCTGGCTCGCTGGTAGAGTGGTAGGGCGGGTTGGTGGTGGGTGTGTTGAAGATGTAATTTCAGGCAGAAAAAAAAGACTTAATTGAGTGGAAAAAATGCAGAATTATTGGGTGCAACGCGCAGCGTGGACTTTCTCAAGTGGCATACCGACAAAAGCTGTAGTCATGCGGAGGAGTGGTGGGCCGGGTAAATTGAGTGGAACACGTTGAGGGAGATTTGCGGAATAATTATTTTTACGGGGTTGGTATTCTTGTGTCTGTTTGGACGGTACATGTACATTATTGAGGGTGGGTTGGATGGGGAGGGGGAGTGCCAATTTGAATGTCCGTTCAATTGGTCTGTCTGATTTTTATGGACTTTATGAAATCACTCAAATTACATGTGCCATACTTTTCACTAGAATAACACTCTGTCTAATCTTTGTGATGTTGCGCGTACAGACGCCAAGAGAGAGTTGTACGACAAGCCTGCAAGGCAACCTGAATTTTGAACATGTACATAGCAAGGATCAATGGCTGCAATACCAAAGAGACAAAATGAAATACATGTACAATTTTTAAAAGCTGCATAATAAATACAGAAAATAATGTCTAGTGTCTTGAACAAGAATCTAACATTAACCCCTTGAACCCGGGTCAAACCGGGAATTTCATGGGGCGGGTTGTGCAGCCAAGCGAAACAGAAACAAGAGGCTTGTGCAGCCGAGCATAACGTACACAATACCCCAATAATGGATTGAAAATGCAGAAATTGGCGTGTATAGACATCAACCGGCCAGGTGGCAATTTTGTGTCAACCGTACGCAAGGGGCTAACAATACTTCCCTACCAGTTCTTTAAATAGCAGGCTTCAAGAAATTCTTAAAAGAGGCAGAGACTTTTGGGTGAGGGATCAAGCTCTCCTGTCTGTTTTATGGCAAACCCTGCAGCCATCTTGGTCATAATCCCCACTGCACATGCAGATATTCCTGATAAACAGTCCCTTGAAACAAGGCACCAGCCTAGAAGCTCTGTTGTGAACTTCTAAAGGCCTGTTCACACTTGAGTCATTTCACCAAGTGTTTCAACCAAACCAGGTTCCCGAGTTAACATGGTGAATTTTTAGCATGGGTTTTTATGTAATCTCTCTTTCTACACAGGTTTTTCAACACTGGTCCGGCAAAACAAGTTAGTTTCCACCTTGAATTTCCCCCCATATTCCTACCTAAGTAAGTTGACTGTGAGTTAAAAAGTAAAAAAATGTGTGAAAGGATTAAAAACCTCAGGGTTCACGTTGACAAGGGTCCCATGCTTAAAAGTTTGGACAGTGTAAAACACACTTCTCCAAGGAAACTTTACTATAGTCCTACACACTGCAAACTCATCCCACTTGTTTTGTATCGGGAGACGACACTGACATCTCACTGTACTTTCCTTTGCTCTGTCATGTGTAAACCTAAGCCTGTTGGCAATTCTGTCTACAAGTAGGCCAGGGGGAACGAGCGTTTCTTCCACACACTGTCAGTCGGCTGTTGATATGACAGGGGGGAATTGTTCATCTTCCGTGGTCGGAAGAAGGGGCAAACGGAGGCATAAACAATTGAAATTAATCGATTCCTTCCCAACTGAAAGTACGCTGTCCTCTGTGATGGGCCTGTGGAGGAATGGGGGAGGAAAGCAGGAGAAAGATGGCGAATGGCGATGAATATTGGTTCAGTATTGGTTCAGTTTGACTTCTGATGCAGGCCTGTAAAACTGTATGCCTGAGCTGCCACGAAGATTGACATTTCTGTTTCTTCAACTGATTCGTGAGGGCCTATCCAGATCCCTGTAAGACATTTACGTGTACTCCTAGTAAAGTTTTCCAAAACTGCCAGTGCACTCCCGGCAAATGTTGGCTCAATAGTTCCCTCTGCTGCAGTCTGAGCCTACCAATATCACGGACCTGCTGACCATACAAATATTGCTTAGAAGAAAAAAAATCAGGTTACCGACCAAAATTGCACATGATGTACACTGTTTGGGACTGGTTTTCAGATGATTTTGGCTGTAGAGGAAAGTTGCTTAGCAATATTGTTCATGCCAAGCCGCTCGGCAAAGTTATGCCATTGTTGTAATACCATCCCAACCACTTTTTCTGAGGGTTGATATTTTAAATTCATCATTTGCCATTGTAAAATCAAAAGAGCTTTGTTCTTAACCCTAAAAGTACCAAATCCTCCAATTTTAATATGATTTTGCATGGACCCCGAGGGGGGGGGGGGGGTTAAGTTTAAAGAACAAAAAAACACCTGCCTCTTCAAAATTATTTTTGATATGATGCACATCCTACAAATACTCAGAACAATTATTTGTCACTTGTTCCTTATTTCAGTCCAAAATGTGCCCTTGGTAAAAAACTTTGCACATTGCACATACACGTGCGGTAGTACACTCCGATCCCCCCCCCCCCCCCCCCTGTCATTTTGCAAACTTGACCACTCGCTATCCTGCCAAATATTCAAAAACATCAGATCAAACAAGAGCAGTGCTGTGGAACTAATTTGCTGTAGGCCAAGGTTTCTGCTCACAAAATACCTCATGAGTGCATGTACTAGCATGTGTATGGACAGTACAGTGTTACTTGCCAACATCGTTTGTTGTGCAGTGGACACACGCAGACACAGACCGCCATGGGGTATATCAAGGTGCCATCCAGAAAAACATGTTCGTGTATATGAACCAAAGCGGGCACCGCCGGACCGGACCTAAACGGCTACATTAAATGTAGGGAGGTCAATGGCCGAGAAGAAGGGGGGGGGGGGGGGGGGGGGGGGGTCCTCATGAATATGCACTGACCAGTCAGGACTTTGGAGCTACATGGTGCATAATGCATGCGGGATGAAGTACGGATGATTGGGTTAGCTTGTGCGTGTAGTACTTTGCATGAGCACCGTGTACATTACACTGTTCATTTTAACTGGTTGTCAGGGTTTCAGGAGCACGGATCCCCTTACAAAATCAACTGTCGCAATGTGCGAGCATCAGTCTTCAAATCACTTCAAATGTACCTTCCTTTATGACAAAGAGAAAAAAATATACTCTCCGGCTGATGATTTAAAATAAAGTCAAGTAATATACATGTACTGTCACAAATCCAGATCACGCTCTGTGCATTAACCCTAACCTCACGTAAAAAAAGCTTTAAAATACTACAAGTACTAGTAGTAAACTGTAGTTTGCAGCACTCTTACCACACTGGTATATTAGAAGTTATGTAGTGCTTTGTAGTATATTGTACTTTAACCCAAATGAATGCCTAGGATGTTATGGTTAAATTCACACTAATGAGGTTACGAATGGGTCAAGACTAAATGTGGAGTACTCTTCATACCTTGAGAGAAATTTCATTCCATTTTTAATTAACAGCGACCTTTAACAAATAATTTAGGAATTAACCAAAATTCTTTCAATGCTTCAAGTGTGCATGCACTCAACATCCAACATGCTCACACCAAATAAAATTTCACTACTACCTAAAGAAATTCAAATATGAGTTCAGTGTTTACTGTGGAGAAGTAATTAGCAGATGACACCGTTTCCTATCTCCTGATTGCTGATCCCGAAATTTAAACAAGCCTTCCGTTAGCAGCTCGATGTGCAAGGGAGAGAAACCCTGCAATGAGACTGCTTTTTCCTCCCACCCAGTCTGTCATCGTTCATCTCAAAGGGGATTTGGACGCCGGTATAAACCATGCTTGAACGACCGAGTGATCAACGCCAACGACCCATACATGTCAGGAGTTAGTTAGGCTTGCTGTGTGAGGGGGGTGACGAGTAGTGCACAAACCTGAAGTCGCTGCTGAGCTTACTGGCAACTGTTAACTGGCCGGGCAACGTTTTAGCTGTAACATTCTCGGCTTCGTCTTGTGTGGCATCAAGATTGGACGTGAGATCACGGGTCGCCACTCTCATCGGTTGTTGCTTTTTTTTTCTAACGTGAGGCTTCTCTGTTCCCCTCTCCAGACAATTGGACGACAGCAGTGCATCGGGGATGATAAATTCGGCTTCAACTTGCTGACAATCTCGCAATGAAGTGATTTCTTCTCAGTCTTTTTTTTTAATTGCGCCTAAAGCTGGGCATTAAATGAAGGGGAAAATTGGAATTGATGCAGTGCTGCCGGTCATGGCTTTACACTCACGCAATTACACTGAGGATTGTAACTTCGTCAAGTCTGCAACAATCGTATGAAACGCAGCACAAGTGTCTGAACTAATATTAAAAATTATCTAATCTTTTTTTTCTGGCTCAATTTCTCACGCAATTTGTCCACTGAAATTTGCTTTCAACTTTCCATATATCTCCATAAGCTTCATGGTGTACTGGTCACACAAGGACTTCGTTTTCTGTGGAAGTGATCTAAAAAATGTATTATTTTGTGAGCTTCACAATGTACATGTACAGCCGGAGAAATCTAGAGTTTTGGGTGTTTTTTTTGGGGGGGGGGGGGGGGGGGGGTTGAAGCACTGCATGCTCTGGGCAAGAAATCACTCAAACAAAATACATACAATTTAGTTCACCGTACACATTACCCCATGCCGATCTAATACAGATGTTATGTTCCAACCGAGGCAGAAAAAGACACAATCAACTGAATAAAAAGAAAGATCAAACACACAAATTCCATCCCACAGTTTTAAAAAAAGATCAGCAAAGGTTAGCAAAGGACAACCATTTCTGCCGAGCTGCAAACATGAAGGAACATTGACAGTGAGTACTACTGACTGTGCATAATTCAAAAGTTTTTTTATAATTTCAAATCTCCTATCACTGATTTGCAAAGCATTCGGCGGGAGTTCAAAACTTCCTCCATTTCCAATGAATAACTAACATTTGGCTGCCCCGAGCAACTTCAATTATTTACTGCGCCAGAAATCACTGCCCGGACATCAACAGTAATAAAAATAGAAAAAGCAACGAAGAAGAACTGAGAAATGAAAAACAGGAAGAAGGAAGAAAGGCAAGGGAAAAAAATGGCAACGGGTCTGCATCTCCATTTGAACTCCCTCAGAACACATAAAATGGAATAATCACCATTGCCTGTATATTTAGGAACGGTGGGGTAAAAAAGAAACTGACCTCCGAGATAGTTTGATTTCCCAAGGGGGAACCGAGCCAGTCGCACAGACGGGATAAGAAGAAACCCCTTGGATCAATAGGGAAATTAACAATGACGTTAAATGCCGGTGGATACATTTGCCGTTCCCCCCCCCCCTAATCATCTTGCCATGAATAAACTCCTGTTCATCAACAGCAAAACAGAAGCCTTGTTTTCCCCCAACTTGCCACTTCCTGCATCACTGACAATAATAAGTGACCAAAAAAATATGAAAAATACAAGGGCAATATTCGACTCGCCGTCTCCCGTTACGGTTGCCTATGGCCGAAAGCTATCATGAAAAGAAGGACTGGGAATAGAAGTTGCTCCCCTCTCCTTCTCCATAAACACTTTCTATTTTACCCGTCTCTACTGACAAACCTCCCCACAATGGACTGTTTTCTGTTTTTCTTTGATTTGGGCAGTCTTTTGACTTGGGGAGTCTATATTTGTGTAACCTACAGCAAAGGTTTTGTCAGACTTTGAGAAAATAAGAGTGAGAAACTCTTTTCGTGTCGTCAGTTTTGAACATAAAAAATGAAACCACAACAAACAACTACGATATTTTGTCCACAAATATCGGATTGACTAAACCGTGCTATTTCTGTTATAAATGTCACCTGCCGTCTTATTTTCCTCTTCTCATGCAAAGGCTTGGCAATGAAGAAGAAACAGAGTTACAAAGCAAAACTCTTTGCATGAGATGTGCAAAATATTTTCTTGCGGTAAAACGATAGCTGCCGCGAGGATTGACGTCAAATGCGTAGGCAACAGACTGAAAACAACATTTAATTCACTTTACATCAAGCAGTCGTAACTATGAGGACTGTACATATATATCCAACTCCTTTGCCAATAAGTCAACCAGAGCTTTTAGCAAGTAAATGCACACGTGAGAGCACCTGAGATGTTTTCTCGAGTTGAATTACTTTTTCAAGTTTTGTTTCAGGGCTCAGCAAGCTCTTGTTGTGCTTCCAGGGCGCGTTGTTATTGTACCTTACACAAGGAAAGAGTTCAGAGAGTAAAACACAAAAAGGAAAGTGGATTTAATTATAATGTATATAAAATGTTCGAGTGAACAAAGAAGAGTTGAGTAAAGTGGGGATTGAATGATCAACCTTCAGATTACTCTACCACTGCTTCACTAAACCGTGCTTGCTGGTCCTAGTTAGTGGTCTCCCAATGTTGTCAAGTAACTTTGGGGAACTACATGTACTATAAAGAAATAACCCTAACCCTCCTCAATCCTCCAAAATCCTCATGGTGGTTTTGGAGGATTTTGGAGGATTGAGGAGGAATGGTGATTGAAGCACCGGAGGATTTTGGAGGATTGAGGAGGAATGGTGATTGAAGCACGGAGGATTTTGGAGGATTGAGGAGGAATGGTGATTGAAGCACAGGAGGATTTTAGAGGATTTTGGAGGATTTTGGAGGATTGAGGATGGTTCCTAGCAATAAGGGCCTAGGGGGTTAGGGTTAATCTTTGAACCCTGAACACTAATATTGGGAATCCTCCAAAATAGACAGGTATCCTGAGGTCCCAGGTTTAATTCCTATTCCAGTCAATATTCCTTATTTACTCAGAAATGAACATTATTATGCGAAAAGGTTATATACCCAGCAAGATATGGGATCAAGGAGTACCCTCTTGTCCCTATATACATGTACACAAAACACTCCAGACTATGTTACCCAACACACCCCCCCCCCCCCCCCCCCCCCCGGATATCTGAAAGGAATTCCTGATATTCTGAGAACACAATGACCAACACAAAAGAGAAGGGGGGGGGGGTTCCCTCTGTCCCATATCTTGCTTCAAATGGAAAAGGTAAGAAAAAGTTTCAATATGCACTTTAAATTTAGTGACACTCTTTTATTAAAATCTTTTTCATCACAAGTCTTTGTTAGACTCCGTTCTTTGGTCAAAGTTAACACAATATACATGTACATGTAGCATTTCAATTGATTTGTTTCAAAATACGTGTGAAATCAAGCAAGTTCTTAACTTTGATGCTCCTTGAACAAAGTAGAAATACAGCTTTTAATCGTAGGGTTCATTTTCAAACGTCGGCTTTTCAAAAGTTAACTGGATTTGTTATAACGCCCTCTTGTAAAATAAGCCTGATTTTTGTAAACAGGATCGTTTTCAATTGGTCACATAACTATGCGAGCTGACTGGTTACAACCCGTCACTTCGGTACACTACGCAACACACACTTGTACTATAATTGCAACCTTGCGCCCGTTTTCGGATTGTTAACCCATTTTAGACGCAACACGAACTACATTCGGTCAATAGAGGGCAGTATTAAAAAATCTGTGATTTTTAAAAACGATTGTTATGCAGAATAATCGTTGGAAAACGATATAAATTTCAACTTTTCTTGAAAACGACAGCACACCAAGTGCCATGATTTCACACGATGCTTGAGATTGCTATTAACTTACAGTCTAGTAAGGTATTTCGTAATAATTCAGTTAAAAAAAAAATTGGGAGGATTACCAATCGTGTACACTACCTTTAACGGTCGGCATATCATGAAAACATAATGAGCCACGCGACTATACTGAGGAATATGGTGCAGCCACGACAAGCCAAAGAAACCCGCAAGGAAAGAGAGCGATGACACTTCTTAGGAAAGCGCGAGCGGCAGATTCAGGTTGGTAGGTGTCAGGGCCTTGTCAAAGCCCAGTGTCAAGCTTCGGCATGCGTGGCGCCAGTCCACTGATCATCTGATGAAATGTGAATGTCTAATCAGAGGATGCGAGAGCCCGGGCCGACAAGAAAAAAGTCCCACAACCAAACAACAGCAGTGACGGCTTTCACACTGGGATAGAACATTTAATATTCTTGCAGGTTCCCTTCTGAAAGTGCAAAAACTCACAAGAGTAGGATTCCAACCTCTAACTGACTGCTGTCTATACAATGTAGTATCTGCTGTATTACGTACCAATTTCACAAAACTCTTGTGTTAATTAGACCGTACATTACTCTGTATATCATACGCACCGTAAGTCACGCATTTCAAATACACCTAAATATGGATTGGAAACGTTACTTATGAGAAATTGAAATCACGCTTTTAACTTAGATCAACAATGAATAAAAGAACACACAAAAAACAAATGGACAGTGATTCATTTCACCTGAACACCCATGCCCGGTCAAAAGGAAGTTTTGTTACGATGACCATCAACGGGTTTGTTTGTCCACAGCTTCAATGTGACACTACTACGTATGGGACAAAAAACCCACACAAATATAATCCCCGTAATGCCAACCCTTTCAGCCCTGTTAACCATGTCAACACAGCAAAACTAATTATCTGCTGGCTAAACTGCCACAGTTTAAAAAAAGAAGAGTGATTGCTCTGCCATTCCACAGATTGACTTTATTGATTGACTCCGCCGAAATAGCAATGCAACACAGCTTAAAAAAGCATATAGATTTTTTTTTCTGTTACTGCACAGTTTGTAATTTTGGAAATTGACTGAACAAACATACAGGCAACATCTGAAATTTCTTTCTTTGAATTTTTTTTTTCTATCCTTTATTTGTAAAGGGTTGGGCGGTGGTGGAGTTGGGGTGTTGACCTCACCTCCGGATAGGAAGTTTTCGAGTTCAAAGCCCGGAGTGTGGTCTACAGTATTGACAGGCACACAATAAGCTGACTTCACACTGTATTGTTGCTTTGTATTTTGGACGAAACCTACCAAACAATTGCTGGAGTTGGGGAGGTGTGGTTTTAAGGAGGCGTGGCTTAGAGGTGGTGTAGGGCTTGTGAGGTTCAGTTCATCCCGACCAGAACATACAGGCAACAGCAATTTTGTGCATACCTTTTCTGCATTTCTAATTGACTCAAATTGTCAATGACACACAAATAATGTATATCGCAGTTTTGAGTTCGAATTGCAGGCATGCATGTTATGCATTTCCGGTCGACGGAACTTTTGCAGACAGTTCCCTGGAACTTCTTGGAAAATAACTGACAGAAGATATTTCCTCTGTCCACCTCGTATTTGCCCTGCTACCTCCTAAAATATTCCCATAAACAATTTGATTTTCTGGTATATAGCAGTAGTAGCACAGAAGCTTGCCTTGCCAAGTTGCTAAGAACAAAGTTTGTCGTATGCAAGGAAGCAAGCTGCAAGGACCAACAATATATATTACATAGGTCAGTTTTGTTTTACCTTAGATACAAATATATAGACAGTTAAAATTAATACAATAACTATGACAAAGTACAATTCACATTCAGACAAAATCAAACAACATGTTTCCTACCATTTCGGTTTCTGCTAGCTGAACATGCAAACCTTGTCGCTCTGCTTTCCCAGAATCTCATGGGTGTGGGGACAAAAAGTTGACTTTCAAACTTCTGCCTCTGGGAGAGCTGAAAGACTTGCTACATTTCTCTAGAGCCGTGGTTCCCCGTGTGTGTTTATGCCTTCCTTTTGAACCCAACACCGTCAGCAAAGTGCATAAATTGTGTACAAAAGGGTGCCCTATTACTGCTGGCGTTCGCACCAAAAACAAACGCCAGGCGCCTTCATTAGATTAGGGCAACATTGGCTTTGCGAGAAAATTGCTATCACCAGAAATGTCCTGGCCATAATAGCATATTATTTTTCCCCGCCGTGAACATTTACCAAGGGGGGGGAAGGTCGGGTGTT
Source organism: Hippasteria phrygiana (assembly GCA_037893225.1). Taxonomy (NCBI): domain Eukaryota; kingdom Metazoa; phylum Echinodermata; class Asteroidea; order Valvatida; family Goniasteridae; genus Hippasteria; species Hippasteria phrygiana. Next base: position 242,942 of record JAZGUH010000253.1, read on the forward strand.
TTTCACTTCCCCCCCAATCTTCAAAATGGTGGATAGGGTTACCAGTTTTATCAAAGTTGCCTCACCATTACCCCGTTTAATGCACTTGGGAAAGTTATGTTCAGGTGTGCGGGTTTCTTTTACTGGTGTTCTATTTTAAGCAGGGAGCAATTTCATGGAAGGCTTTTAAACACGTAGCGTCTACAGGTAGGGCATTTTTATCAACGGTTGATGCAAAGGCGAAATAGAGTACTGGCCAAACACAAAGCACTCGGCTATCAAAACGATCGCTGAGACGGTGGGCAATTCAGAGCGTCTGCGTCAACTACTCATATTGCCATGGCGAGACACTTTCTGGAGTGCTGAAATATCATGCAAAGTGCCGCAATTTCTCCTTTTCAAACAAAAATCTGTTCAGAACAGTTTTCATAACATTTTATCGACGAGGGGGCCATATTGAACTTCTTGGCATGCACACCGTGTGTGGACTTGTGAGAATTAGTTTGCATTTGACACCTGTGGTATTTTGTTAAATTTGATAAATGTGTGATAAACATGCAGAAAGGGGAAATACTGACTCAAAATACATCACATATTTGGTGTCAATGCACATTTTTACAATTAATTTGACTAACAAACCTAAGTTAAAAGAGAGGAAGACATATTTAGGTGATAATTCTGGAGGTTTTTTTGAGGTAAAAATATATGTACATAAATGTATATTATATATATTTTGTTAAATCACATGTGCTAGGTGCAAATGAATCTGATGAAATACATGTAGCTGTAACTACGAAAGCTTATGCCATGATTTTAAGTTTAGTTTAGTCTTAACCCCTTGAGAACGTTTTTTTACGGGAGACGTCGGGATGTCGCAGCGGCTCTGGCAGCCAAGTGAAACGGCCACAGTGTGTTTGTGCAGTCAAGCGTAACATACACAATAATCCAACAATGGATTGAAACTGCACAAACAGCGGCAAACGGCGTCATCCGGCCTGGTGTCACTGGTTCTCTTTTAGCCATATGGCGTCTTCCGTACGCAAAGGGTTAAAGTGCTACCTTCAATATTTATCTGTATCTAGCCGACTACCACAGCTGTAAACGATTTTGTTTGTTATCTCAGTAATCAAAGAATTGCAGACTCTAACCACGAATTATGGAATCCATGAAATTCGGCCCTAGCCAATTCCTTTAAAAAAAAAAACCAGCGTTATCCTGTTTATCATGTGATTTACAATCGAGTCTGTGTCTCAAAATCTTAGGAAAATAATGACTTCATAAGCTTGCCATAATTCCAACACAAAATCCGATCAGCATGCTCATATAAAGAGAGTCTCAGAATATTAATTCAACCCGAAATATTATCACTGCCTCGAAGGTAAAAACAAAATCGCCTAAATCACGGTGCATGGTACAAAGGCTTTAGCAGGAAATTTTCCACACAACGAGCCGTGCAATCTAATCGACGCACACGCATTGAGCACACTTATGGCTAATTTGACCAATTAGGCCGCGGAAAGTTCGCAGGGGATAAAAGATTAATGGCAACCTCCCTGCAGGGACAAGTTTAGCAACAATTTTTGGTGCATAGGACACGGGAAAATTGCAGACTGGCAACGTGGCTGGGTTGGTGTCTAAATACATTATGTACATGTATGTGTTGATTTGGTACGAGACAACTCAATTACAAATGACTGGAATATCATTTCAACACAATGACTGACGGTAGTTCACTGTTTATCCTCTTGGTAATATTTATACGGGATAGACATTTACTTCTGATTATAATTATTATTAAACATTTCATTTACTTTTTGCAGTAATGCTCATATTTCTATTTAAATGTTATCATTTTAGCTGTTCTTGTTAAAGTTTCTAAGGATCAAAAAAAAAATCTGTCAGGATTTTCTGGACCTAGATTTCTGTGTTTCATCTTTCTTTGTTTTGATTTTTACATACATGTACATCACCTCAACCTACTGAAAATCTACTAAATGTGTATTCTAGAGTTTTCTTTCTCATCAAAAGTGAAATTGTTTGGCAAAATAGGACGGTGAAAACCCTATACCACATTCATATCCAGGGGCTTAATCCCTGTTGTGTAGTGAAACTTGGTTTCAGGTTGACATTGAAATATAGAGATGATTGTCGGAAACTCTAAACTGGAATCTTTTATTGTGCCCTCGGGAAATCCCTAAAAAAGCATGGGCATGGTTGTTTGAAGTTAGAAAAGAAATATGGAGCTGTGCACATGACCGAAACATGTACATGTACTTGTATCTAGATTGTTCTTTCAGTTTGATGAATACATTTTTCGCAAAGCACGAAGTGTTAGTTTCATTGTGCAACACAATACATTTATCTGTACATTGTACATCAACAAGGAAAACCCTTCAGGTTTTCACTAGGCACCCTGTTGAATCCAATAGAATCTAATGACAGCAAAAGTGGGAAGCCCACTGAATCCAACAGAATCCCATGGCAAGACCAAAATGTCTTTTGTTCACAGCTCAGATCAACAGAATCAATCAATAACTGTCGGACTGGTTGAATATCAGAATCATTTCACATGATGTTGATCTATTTGGGGCAAGCCAGTGTGAGTATATGTACCGACAAGTGTACTCTCCACCTACCTGTGTTGTTCGCAAATTCAAATCTGTGAGCGACCCAGCAAAGAACGGTTTGTCATCCCGGCAGATAGGTCCAACCAGGGTGATCGACACCCTCTTCTTGCTTGGCTCCTGCACTGGAGGACGGCGCCTCAAACTCGAAAACTTCATCTTGAAATCCTTACTCATTCTGATTGGTTTGTCGTTAGCACTGGACTGCCATTTAACAATTGTCACCACGAAAAAAGGGTACTGGTTTTTGTTTCAATGATGATAACATCTCAAAAGAGTTGGATGTTTTTGTGTAGTTTGTTTACTCCAGTAAACCATGCAAGAGAAGTTTTTTTTAGCATTGTTGAAGAAGATACACGGCCATTTTCAATTCAACTGTCCTTCCGGAGAGAAAGCCAAATCACACACTATTGTTGAGACTATACGAAGAGATGCGCAACAAGGCGACGCAGAATAAACAGTCCACCAAACTACAGGTGTCCTGCTTGTTGACAAATGACTGAATGCTGTCAAACATATACATATACAGTATGCTAACGAGTCATATACTGCATTGCTTCATGAACTTATACACACTTGCCACACAAGTCAAATAAAAATTACCGATCTAACCAAACTTGTCACCGATAGCCCACGCTTCAAATCCAGATCTAACATTCCAGGAAAACAATACATGTTTTTGAAGTTTTCCAACTCAACAAATGAACTTCTCTTTTGTTTTACCAACTCTTTTATTGCAACCGCACACGGCATATGATATAGGAAACTCGGAAAAGGAAAAGTGCTTGAAAGAGTTCCTGAACAGCAATTGGTCGATTGCCGGGTTCGTGACACTGATAGCGCTTGGCCTAAACTTCCTGTAGCGGATCGTGCACGTTTTCAATTTTGATTGAAATAGGAGTCAAAACAAGGAAAAAGTAGCCATACTCGTCACTACACGGTTTAAAAAACAAAGCCAGGCTGGTTACTGCAACCACAGGTTTTCAACTTTTGCTTTTGCTTCTAGCTACCTGCACGGCATTAAAGGAACACACTGACGTGGAGGTGGAAAAATCATTCAAAAATTGAATATAATAATGTACCGGTACCGTACATGTACACCACCATCCCTTGAAAATGCACCATTCACTGAAAATGCATTGACGAAAAACTATGCGTATCCATTTTCCAACAGTCCGACATTTCCGAACCGACAAGTTAAGTCCCTGAAAGTATTTTACAAGTGATTTTCAGACAAAATCGTCACAGTTTTCACGAAGAGACAAATTTAGTGTACTGATGAGGAAGTAGGGAATTTGTCTCTTCGTGAAAACCGTGACGAAATGGTGCATTTTCAAAGGATGGCCGTGTACATTATTACATGTATATTCTACTTTTTAGTATCTTTTTAATCATAGTAATTGTAGGGCGAATGCTTTTTGTGACCAAATTGGGTGCCCGAGTCTATGGCAACCCCTTTAATAATATAATGATGGTGTTTTCCAAGTTGACATGTCGTAACTCAGGTTTCTCATCTGCAATTTCACAGAAAAAAAGTGAACAGGGCACTTTGTCTGAGTAACACCTCAAAAGTTTGCTTGTATTTAAAATACAATAAATTCTTTTTAAATGTGCCATTTCTATTTTAGGCACACCTTGATCGGTGGATATGGGTTTCTCTGAAATTATGTGGTTGCAAAACACACTATGTTGGTAGACTCAATGATCTCAATGCCATTTTTCTAAAACCACGTACATTTTTTTTTTTTTGATGGTTTATGGTTTATTTAAAAACATGACACATAGCAGCTAAAAACCTGAATTGCATGTCATTTACAATAATTAAATAGCAATTAAAAGACACAAAAAAAATTAAAAGTATTTAAACAATAATAAAATGGCAATTGAAAGACACAAATAGATATAAAAAGTATTTAAACTAAAACATATCACTGGGCAAGAACTGGTACACATATTCTGGGGTTATTTCACGTAAAAATCTACATGACAGCTGGACTAGTATCACAAACATCCCACTACTAGACCGGAAGGCATCTCACAAGACCATTGGCAGAAAAAAAAGAACACACAATGTCTTGAATGAGTGTGCAGCTTCGATATTTTTCCCCTTTGCCGACCCCGTTTGGGGGAGAGGCTAGAAATGCTGCCCCGCTTGAAACTCCCCACCTCAAAACCAACAATGGCCATTCCAGAGATTATGGGGCTTCTTCAATTCACCAGATTTCATTAAAAAAAAATGTACTTTAATGATAGCATTTTACGCAGTTTAAAAAAATCACTGGACCACCGGACTAGTTTGGTCAAGAATTCACTAGACCAACGCTCAAATCACTGGACTCGGTCCAGCGGTCCAGTGGATATTTTGATCCCTGATATTACACATTAATGTACATGTACATTGTATACATTGTATGCGCACACATAGTTTCAACAAGAGATCATATGAAGATCTGATGAAATCAACAGAGGACCTGTAAGTACCTGGAAAAGTCACCATCCCTAGACCCATGTTACCCCACCTCCCATCACCATTTCAAAGTTATTCATTTTACTGCAAAAATCTGGCTTCAAACGAGGGCAGTTTCGGCCTATGAAATCAATGCGCACACTCCTTTATACAGTCACTCTCCCTCGTTCCAACACGTTGGTTCGGTGTATCCGTGTGTAAAGTCATGTAACTGTACTGTGCCATCTATGGATCAGCACAAATGGCTAGCGGGCCAAGTGGTTATCAGCGGACACCATCGTGTCCCGTCAGCGACACCAAAGACTAGGAGGGTAGCATCTATCATGCGTCCCAGGTGCTGAACGGGTCACATGATACATGTTTAAAGGGCAGGCTGGTCATGGCCATTAATTCTTAGACAAAAACCTTGTGCAGCCTGTATTCATACGTATTAATGATAAAATGATTTCTACGTGTTCTTCGCGGTTTCAATTTTTGGTTTTCCTTTTTTTTATAACTTCTGTCCCAAGAATTATGAAGTTTATCATGATCGAATGTGAAATTTCTTTTTCAGTCAGGAGAAATTAGCTGTGTCAGTTGTAACTCTCTAAAGTGGGAAATTTCAAGTTGCCGGCTATTTGGGATCACAAATCCGCTACCAGCAAATAGCAGGAAGATATTTAACTTTTATACATGTAATGTGTGACATACTATTAGACGGTCTACCTTTGTGCTGTACTTCGCATGTTTTCTGGGAAGTTAAACTCATTTCTCAACATTTTTAGACTCAGATGGCAGAAAATAGCAGAAAAGTATTTCATTTATGTGATGCTGTGGATGAACTACCAGTCTGGCAATGTGCTATTTTGTTGAATGTAAGAATGAGTTATTTAATCTTTAAAATTGTAATGTTTGTTCCACCCCCCCCCCCCCCCCCCCCCCCCCACCCCCCCAGGCCAGTTCACATGCGAGGTGGTAAGGGTGTCCCTTTAGAGGCAACTCAGTTGCAGAACCTCAGGTAGGATCTCATGGATTACTTAAAGGGTGGCTGCAATGAACCAACAATTTAATTTTGTGATGTATAACTCTTTTACAATATAAGAAATGTGATTAAAATGTGTTTTCTGTGTTTCTGCCCATTTTTGGTGTTTAATTTTCCCGGAATAAAGTGCCCCCCTTTCTTTGTTTCCGCGCCCTAAATGCGTGACGTCATCTCGGGAACACAGAAACTCAGCAAGAGTAGTTTGATCAGTGTACGTTTGTGTACGTGTGGATGTATGCCGTTGTTGAGGGAACCAGCCACGCGCGATTAAATAGCTTTGGATGAAGGGACCAGGGAAACATTTCTTCAAACAGAATCTTTTGGATCTGAATCTGACAATCAAGTGTCGATTTTAGACTTGTTGATTCAGACACTTCTTCGGAACTTTATTGGGGCGAGGAAGAGAAGGATCTTGGAGCTCTTCCGTACATGTATGAGCCAGAAGGTGAGAGTAACAGCGAAACTACTGAAGACTCCGAATGCGGAACGCGTGAAAGACTTGAAAACAACGATTGCTAGGCTAAATAACACTCTCCGAGTCCAAATACGACGGTATTTCAGTTCTACTGGAAAGAGGTGAAGACTGACACCATCCTTAGTGGTGTTGCTGAATCCAGCAGCAACACAACAACACGGTATTATCGACGAAAAACATTCGCAAAACACTGAAAGCTTTCCGCGACACAGCGAAAACACACGTGCATGTCAATGCAACGCACGCTTGGTGTACTATGGCCGACCATACCACAGCCAGCCGGGTTCCCGGGATGACGTCACATCGGCGTTACCACTTGATGGGCGGGGCTGACCCCCTGCCGCATTAAAAAAAATATTTTCAAATGCTTACGCGAAATAAAAAAATACACAGTTGTATTTCAAAAACTTTATTTCATCGATATACACAATAAAAATTGCATTGCAGCCACCCTTTAAGTTAGTAGAGTTTGAAGGAAAAGAAGCGGGATATATGTATCTAGGCAGCAACAGTGTTATTTTGGACTAGGAGTAAACATAGATACAACTTTTTTCTTGTTTATAATTTGGCTAGCATTTCGTTTTGGGTGGCAACTTAATTTAGAGCAGAAATTGTAAGGTACTTTCAACAAATCTTTTGACAAATGAGTACATTTTAAAGTTTTTGGTGGAAATGTAGTAAAGGGGAACCATATGAATGTATCTGGAAAAAAAAATAGGAGTTTATGATCTGCAGAAAAGGAAAAAGCACCTTTTTAAGTCGATTGCATTTCATTTAAGGTTGCGAATTCTGTAAAAAAATAAATGGTGAAGCAACTGGACAAAATCTGTGAGCTTCAGCACCTCACGGATCAGTAACAAAGCTGGAGGCATGTTTGGGAGAGGAAATACCAAAATTTAGGCCCTGCAGCAAAATATGTAAAACAAACTTTAACCCTTACCCCCACGAGGTATTCACTGAGCACCATGCCAAGTGCAACAAAATGCAACACAGCTGAAATACATGTAAGAACCCTGCTAAATGCAACAAAATGCAGGGGTGGATTCTGTTGCACTGTGCAGTGTAAAGTGTAAAGCAGTGTGCTGTGTAAAGCGCTTTGAGACATTTGTATAAAGTGCTATATAAGCACCGCATTATTATTATGTGCATCTTGTGCTTCCTGTAATTAGCCTACTAAATGCAACAGACCAGGAGACATGCCTTGACTGCTAAATGCAACAACTTTAATCAACTTATTACCAATGCTGCATTCTGTTGCATTTAGCAGGGTTAGGGTTAAGGACAAGATTGGTTGACTGGATGAGCTTTTTGTGCATGGGGGAAGGAAGTTTAACAACGACAGCATAAGGAAAAACCTATGAGGTACGACACCTCACAGGTTAAATGCCAGAAGAAATACAGCGAATATCGATTACTTTCTTGACTACTATCAAATTATTGCAAGATGTTCACTCCAGACAGGATGTACATGTACTTCTAACAATTCTCAACAGACTTTTATCACTCACTAAGTGTCTTTGAATATATCCAATGCATAAACAAACATGGCATATCCCTGGGATTCCGATACGAAAAAAAAATGTCTTCTCTTATCAAACATGACCCAGGATCTGGCCTTGACGGATCCGACCCAAAAAAGTGCACCGGCTCACACGATCCGTCAAAATCGAAGCAATTTTCTCCCTCCAAATGTTTAATTGGATTCTGACCTCATGACTTGCAGATGTTAGTTGCTGGAGCTGAGCAGCGAGAGGGGGCATAGAGTGAGCTGAACATGCAGTGTGCACGTAGGTTGTGGTATGTACTGTTGGGGGAGGTTACAGCACTTCTAATGACTCTTTAGGCTCTAGTGATCATCATTAGACATAACCGATTCTCCTGGGTGTTGTGGGCAAAAAGGCAAGTAGTTCCGAGCATCCCTAATCGGCCAATCATACCTCTACAAAAAATGGCACTAGAGAAAGCTAAATTGCCGCAATAAAACAACTAATAACCAGTTTGTGAAAACAAAAAAACTGCAGTTGAGAATTAACAACTTGAAGGAACCAATTAGATGACTTTTTTTGTCCTTCCTGACAGTGTAATAAGCACTCTATGCTCAGTGCTTTCAGAGAGTCTGTTGGAAAAAATTCACAGGTTTACTCGAGTAGGACTCGAATCTATGACCCCCTGCTTACTAGTTATCAGGCCCGTCACTAGCTCCGGGCATCAGGGGAACCACAGTGCCAGCTGGGAGGGGGGGGGGGTGTGGGGGGGGTGTGGGGGGGGGGGGGGGGGGTGTGGGGGGAAAGTGTGGGGGGGGACATCACAAACAAAATATATATATATAAAATTTTGATGCTTTTGGTTTTTGTCAAGGGGAGGGGGAAATTGGTTGCCCGGGGGGGGGGGGGGGGGGGGGGGCAATTGGTTGCTGGGGGTGGGGGGGGGCTCCCCTTAGCGACGGGCCTATTACTAGTGCAGGCATATTAACCACCGAGCTTGCTGGGGGTTGACTGGCTAATTAGAATCCATGTTTTTTCCCTGATGCAAAAAAAGAAATTGGCAATTGGTTGCTGGGGGGGGGCTCCCCTTAGCGACGGGCCTATTACTAGTGCAGGCATATTAACCACCGAGCTTGCTGGGGGTTGACTGGCTAATTAGAATCCATGTTTTTTCCCTGATGCCAAAAAAAATTTGGCAATTGGTTGCTGGGGGGGGTGGGGAGGGGGCTCCCCTTAGCGACGGGCCTATTACTAGTGCAGGCATATTAACCACTTGACCACCGAGCTTGCTGGGGGTTGACTGGCTAATTAAAATCCATGTTTTTTCCCTGATGCCAAAAAAAATTTGGCAATTGGTTGCTGGGGGGGGTGGGGAGGGGGCTCCCCTTAGCGACGGGCCTATTACTAGTGCAGGCATATTAACCACTTGACCACCGAGCTTGCTGGGGGTTGACTGGCTAATTAAAATCCATGTTTTTTCCCTGATGCAAAAAAAGAAATTGGCAATTGGTTGCTGGGGGGGGGCTCCCCTTAGCGACGGGCCTATTACTAGTGCAGGCATATTAACCACCGAGCTTGCTGGGGGTTGACTGGCTAATTAGAATCCATGTTTTTTCCCTGATGCCAAAAAAAATTGGCAATTGGTTGCTGGGGGGGGGGGGGGGTGGGGTGGGGGGGGGGCTCCCCTTAGCGACGGGCCTATTACTAGTGCAGGCATATTAACCACCGAGCTTGCTGGGGGTTGACTGGCTAATTAGAATCCATGTTTTTTCCCTGATGCCAAAAAAAATTGGCAATTGGTTGCTGGGGGGGGGGGGGTGGGGTGGGGGGGGGGGCTCCCCTTAGCGACGGGCCTATTACTAGTGCAGGCATATTAACCACTTGACCACCAAGCTTGCTGGGGGTTGACTGGCTAATTAAAATCCATGTTTTTTCCCGTGATGCAAAACAAAAAATCATCTTTAGGGGAAGTCCAGGGATGGCTACAATGTATGTCAGCACACAGGTACATGTATGTGCAATGTCGTACAAATTTTCATGAGGTTACAGCCTGTCCCACATGTAGCTTCCAGTACTACAGTGCCCGGTTGTTCAGAATTCCGGGTGATGCCCACTGAAGTCATTTCCCGGTTCTGAAATAATAAAACTGCGCTCCGGGATCCGTGGCAGACACAAGTCAATGAGAACATCCAATGTCGCTACAAGGCTTTAATTAGCAACTACACATATTGATTTCACGTTGTCTGCTATCCCAATCATGAAAACTGGCTTTGCCCAAGTGCTGCTGGAAAATCTATGCCAAGGGGCAGCACATAGACATGATGCATGATACACAAAATGTAAATCTGATGCTCTGGCAGATACAACCATTGTGTGGAAGTTTAATATTTTGTCAAACAAATCACAAGGGAAACTGACTAAGTAAATTTGAATGAATTTTTAAAGTGCACAAAGAAAACTGGCAGGAGCGGAATTCGAACCTGCGACCTCCGGAGTACCGTACCGGTGCTCTACCAACTGAGCTAACTTGCCCTATGTCGGCGGTCTCCCAAATTGTCAGTGTCTTTGTTCGGGTGGGCGCTAGTCAGAAGTCACAAACCCACAATGCCGTACAGCCAGGGACCACGCTCAATTTTATGATACAACCCGGGAAGCGACATTGTGGAGGATCACTCAATGAGGATATGACTCGGCTCAGTATGGTAGAGCACCGGTATGGTATTCCGAAGGTCGCAGGTTCAAATCCCGCTCCTGCCAGTTTTCTTTGTTCACTTTGGAAGTTTTGATTGTTAGCCAAATTAGGACCGAGTTGTAGGGGCATTTCTGTGTCCCCGTAGTGTTTTGGTCCCTGCAACATCTATTGTATAACCAGTGTATGTTCCCACAAAGTCTACGGAACAAGATTGTGTGTATTGAACATGTATTACTACTGAGGACATAAGGATAAAGAAATCATTGTTGTCCTCTGAGGGAGGTCTTCTGTTGAAAACGGTCCTCGGGGGTACAAATATGTACAAGTACTTAGTCTATGGGAGAATGTTTAAGTAAAGGGATAACAGAGAAAGACAAAGCCTTCAGTAGTATCGTAAAACATGACCGTGTGTACACTATCGTGTTAACTCTGAGGTCCGCAAAAGATTACGATAAAAAATATACAATGAACGTCAACAGAAGGAAACATATCCAGTACTTTAACCAACACCTCAGTGCATACATGTACACAAAGCAGCACTACAAACAAAGCAAAACAGCAGCAACAGCAGTTTGCTGCATTTGTCCTGCAGTGCCATTGAGGGTTGGTTGCCATCTATATGCGCATTCCTGTACGTATTCAATGCATTGTTTGCCTACTGTGTGCATTACGCTTGGCTGCACAAGCCCGTCGGTGTATACATGTATACCAGCACCCCATTAATAACAGCCGGACAGAATGGGTTAAAGTGTGTGATGAAAGTGTGTGATGACAATGTGTGTACATGGTTGTTTTATTACATGTAGTATTGCAGATCAACCAGCACATTTATGCACAATGGCAGATTGTCAATAGTTGTACATGTACGTGCACAAAATAGACAGCAACTGCAACAGCAGTTCTAAGCATTCAGCAACTGCAGCAGAAGTAGATGGAGCAACAGCAGCAACAGCAATTGAAGCCACACTGATAGTTGCAACAGCAATGCCGGAAAAATCAACAAACAACAGCACAAAACCCCATGAACAACACCATTCGTGACAGCCAAGATCAACATCTAACGCCTCCCTTTAGTCATGCCGGAAATTCATGCCGGAAATTCTGGCATGCATCACACGATTCTCACATCAGGGGCGATGGTAATTTTTCCTTTTCACTTTTCACGCCTCCATCCATCTGACGGATGACACTTGTTTACTTGCCGACTCAGGTTCAGGTCCGGGGACAGAGAGGGGGGGGGGGGGGGGGCTGACCGCCTCAAGATGTGAGATGAGACAAGGGAAGATCAGATAAAAATGAAAATCTCCCCGGCAGGAAGCGGGGGAAGATATTTTCTTTGGCGACGGGTCAAGGACACGAGCGGGACGGGATGCAAGGAGCAATGTGTGCATACATTGATCACGTCGACGCCGGTGGCTTGTATAACATGTCCACTGGATGTGTCTGGACAACACAATTGTTTGTATGTGGCAATATACTGAGCAACAAAAATCTTTTGCAGAGGCAGCCAGCTGTGAACAGCTTTCCCATTCAGAAAGCAAGTTCGCATTCAATAAAAGTCAGCCCATAAATGAATTTTTATTGCTGAAAATCAATTCAGAAAGTCAGGTAACAAACACCTAATTAGTGGGTTTTTCTTGTTAATGATCTTGACCTGGTATGTACCTGTACACAAGAAGGTCTCTTGAGAGCAACAACATGTCAAAGCATTCGTTATAGTCCAGTACTTCAAGTGAACAAAGTTAGAGTTGAGTACATTTTGATGAGTATGAGAAGCAGTACAGAAAAGAATTCGAGTGCGAGCAAGTACATGAGTACGAGTACGTGAATTTCATTTGACTTTCAGGAATCACGACATTGGGGCAGTCAGGTTGGTGTAGTGGTTCTTTCCTCGCCTTCCACCTCTGGTGACCCTGGTTCGATTCCCACCAATGTGGATTGGGTTTTCAGTCTCTACCTGATTGCGTGGGTTTCCCCCCAGGAATCATTTTTCTTGGGTTTTCCTCCCACTTCTAAATCTAGAATTTCCTTCGTCGTCTTCTCTCAATTCAAACTGGGTCTTGAGGAAGAACAGTGGTAATGCAGTGATCAGGCTACCCAGGATAAATAAGATACATGTATAATAAATCATAAATACGACATCATGTATCAACCACAGGAGCCACAACTAATTGTTACTGATCGAACTTGTTCAATAATCAAGAATCCATGCTTTGATACACCAGTGCTCTACACAGTTGGTGTACAGAACGTATAGCTGAAAACTACAACATTTGACTCATTCTGTAATATCAAGTCCCATGGTGAATAACATACAGACCAAAAGGTTTCTCATAAGGAAACTGCTGTGTGATGAAAAACCCATTTTAAGACCCGCCTAATTTAAAGCTCTGCATTTGCAATTGATCTACACGTATTATTGAGGTGGGGGGGGGGGGGGGGGAATTGGAAGGGGGGGGGGGGAATTGGAAGGGGGGGGCAAAACTTCATAAATTGTCAGACATAAAATGGCATTAAAAAAAATCTGTTGCAAATTCATTGCCCGATGAATAAACCAATATTTATTCCCAAGATACCGTGTGTTTGCTTTACATGGCCTTGCATTTATCTCACACATGAGTATGCAAAGATTTTAAAACCGAAATAGTATCAAAATGACTGACCAAATAAATGCATGAGAATGCAGCCCCAACTCTTGGTACAACCCCCTTAGGATCCATTTGTTCCCCCATCGTTCAAGAAAAGACCCCCAAAAATCTCTCTGACTGGCCAGGAGACTTGGGCTTATAAAGCAATGTTTAAATTACATTTCAAGTACTCGTTTGAATGCCCAAAGAGATTATTCCTGATCCCCTGCACGAGTGGATTCATTTCGTTGGCATTTGTGAGGGATTCAGTGGATGGGAGAGTAAAGCAGGTTTAGTTGGGAGGCGATTGTTTCAATACGAGGGAATGTCTGGGGAATGCTCAAATCACCACTGTGCAGAAACTGAACCAGTACGAACAAGGCCTGTGGTCAAAATAAGTGAAAGAGGAAAGGGGGGGGGGGGGGGTGTTCAGAAGCAGAAAAAGAAGATAAACAGGAGGCTATACTTCCATGTTGTACACCTAACCCTTACCCTAACCCTGCTAAATCCAAGAAAATCCAACGATAATAAAAAGCTGTGGACATTTGTTGGATTTAGCAGTTAACACAAACTACGTGGTGGGTTGGAATTTTGTCATATATTGTATTAAGAAAAATGGAAGCTAAAGATATAGCTGTTGGATGTTGTCGTATTTAGGAGGGTGGAAGCAGACTTCTCATAACATTTCAGTTGGATTTCATTGGATTTGGCAGGGCTCATACAAACAAATACCTGTTGGAATTTGTTGGATTATGTCAGCAGAGTAGATGCAAAATGCCAAGGCTGGTGTGTAGGTGGTACACTGCAGAAACCAACTGCAAAATTTGCTGTTGGATTTTGTTGTATTTAGCGGACTTCTCATTTTGTTGGAAATTGTTGGACCTAATGTAGGCGGGCCATATGAAAAACATTGAAGGGTTAGGGTTAGGGAGGGGATTTAACATGCATTTGATAGCATAATGCTCTTATTCCTCAAAGACAGCAACAGATTACTCCAAATGGCATGTGCATGTATCACCAATGCCTTCAAGTTCCTACATGTATTTATCCCCAAATCCCTTCTTGAAATAGTTTTCCTAACAAAAATATTTTGACGGTCACATTACCTTAGAAATTTCAATGAATAAATCACATTCCATCTATCCCTCCCCCCCCCCCCCACCAACTCCTCCCCCTCTTGGCCAATGTCTGACTAAGCCCAGATTCAATGTAGGCCACTCCCTGTCTATTATGTAGCACCCAAATGCATTGATCTAAATGACTGTGCGAACTTAATTCCCTGGCACAGTTGTTCCCGGCTACTTTTTTGTCCGTGCACGTCACGTGTGTCAGCATCGATTGCTCAATTTCACAATTTCTCGGACGCGTATCGGAAGTGACAGAGGGTATTTACGACTAACGCATTCCCCTGCAGCCTGACTGCACAACAGTGGCCCAATCTATTGGCCGGTAATAAATCGCACGTTTGCGATGCGCCGGCCCGTAAAGGGGCTTCCTTCTGAAAGGTAAGACCATGAAAAATAACCAGAAAGGGTTTTTAAGGGCACAACGGGTAAATACAACTTTGTCTTTCGATCTATCAAGTCCTCGTCACATGGTGCCCTCTTCGATAGAACTTGGCGTATTATCTAGCCATTGGTTTACAGTCAATAAGACCATAAGACCAACAAAAATACAATATACAAAAACCTTTCTATTTTAAATCCTGAAATAATCTTGCTATAAAGTGAGTAAAAAGTACCACAACAAAGAGTAACAGTGGTACAGTGCAAAATTTGGCAAGCAGGGAGAGTCAGGGTTTTTAATCCGACTTGTACACAAAATCTTGGGGGAAAACACAAAGTTTGTTGGCATTGTAAATATCATAGAGAAGAACGCCAAAGTCAAGATGTGCAGACGAAGCCTGAATGAAAAATTCTACAACACATGATGTTTCCTACAATCACAGTTTGAGCATTTTGCTATCCCAACTGCAACTGACTAGTTCCTGACATACAGGTGCTGACGTTGATTTGGCAAGTTTCGCAATGGACGTACAATACGTGTAAGAAACATTCAGGACAAAAAATACTAGGCAGACGATAGAGAAGACCTGAAGCTAATCAATCGCACAGGAATGCTTCAGGGAAGCACTGCTGAGCCCCACACTATCTAATGGTGATTGACGTGTGAAGCCTGCTGAATCCAACAGAATCCAACAGCTACAATAAAAGATATTATGCTCACTGCTCAGACAAGATCCTACAGAAATCTCATGTTGTTTGATCTTGCAAATGAATGAAATTAACTAACTGGATTGACCTAAAATATACAAATCAACAAAATTAGCTGGCCTATCGTTTCAAACTTAAGTGAGCAAGTTCTTTCTCTTCATAAGATGGAAATTGCATCGGGTGATATAAATTCAATATTGGGTTTTGCTCTTCACCGACGTATTTTATGTAGACGGTACTCAGTGTTGTCCCGAGAGATTATTTGGAAAAAATCACTCGGGTGGGACTCGAGCCCACGACATCCTGCTTTCTAGTGCAGACGTCTTACCACTCGACCACCGAGCTTGTCGGAGTCGGCTGGTTGGTTCAAATCTGATATAACGGCGGGTACCGCAGCCAACTGTTCATATGACACCTGCACTAGATGTCAGGTAAGACGCCTGCACTAGAAAGCAGGAAGTCGTGGGTTCGAGTCCCACCAGAGTGATTTTATTCCAAATAATCTCTTGGGACAACACTGAGTATACAGTGTTTATAGAATATGTCGGTGAAGGGAAAAACCCAATATTGAAGTTCTTTCTCAAAGGCAAATGACCTTGCTGTTGGATCTTGTTGGATTCAGTTCGTTTAGGATTAACCAAACTTTTCAATAAACTGATGTTCTAATTGATCCATAAACAAATGAATTTGGACGATACCGGTACCCACTATTCTTTGAAGTGGCCATTTGCATCCAGGACAACCATCTAGGGAGGAGAGACAAAATGCAACCTGAAATCACAATTCTTGGAGTCAAAGTACCACTGACACGCAACCGGTTCCCAGCAAAGAGATTGCCTGCAGGTAAGACTTTTATGCACCGTGCTACGTGCTACGAGATGTGTCGCCTCAAATTAGGGCAATTAGTGGCTAAGGGGCTTGTGAATTAGCTAAAAGCTGGGGGAAATGACAATGGAGCATGTCTTTAGGTGTTTGTTGGTCAGACAGGTCCGTCGGCTGCACAGAAAACAGTCAAAGTGGAACCTGTAGAATAGAATACTGGTAAATGTTTCAAGTTTAGGATGCCAGTGGAAAAAAGAAGGAAAAAAATAGATTTTTTCTAACATCTCCAACTTCTTGAACGTCTTACACAAACTGAAGAAGAAAAATTGGCTTGAAGTTTTTGTCGTAAGTTTTTAAAGAGTTTTGATAAAAAAGGTATTTATGAATGGGAATAAAGTGTACAATGTAGTGACTCAGCCAATAGTGACTGTGGTAGAGTCATGGATCTTGCCTTCCTCAACAGCAGCCATCCCCCTCCTCGGTTTTTATTATTGACACTAGAAAGATTGGGGAATCATCTTTTATTCCCTTATTGAATAACTAACCCCTGAAATTAGTGACTGTTTCAACTGAAGCTTAATGCCAGCACCATAATCCGGAAATTTGACTTTTGATCCAATTTTGTTTTACTGTACATGTGAGGCATATTTAAACTAATGTAACCAGAGAGAAGTGAAACCATAACAAAACTACACAGTACAACAGCCAGGTATTTATTTTTTTGCAAGTTATCAATGGCCAGCTGTCAATCAGAATCCTAGGTTATATCAGATTTTTTACCATGCATGCTGTGCAACCAGATACAATTAAACGCTTAGTTTACATGTACCGCCTTGATTTCCTTCCAAAATTGTAACTAGAGTCAAGTCACCAAAGTGATCATTGCACCTCAGACAGTCCAAAAGTTCCCCTGCCAACCCACACAAGTGTGTGAACACCTTCAATCAGAGACCTCCTATTGTCCTCCTATTGTTCATACTCCTTTTTGGCAAGGTCCCTAATTGGTTTAGTACACGGTTTTCAACCGGGGACCTTTCTCAACCGGGGACCCTATTGTCCTCTATTGTTAAAGGTCCCCTATTGAATGCAAAAACAAACCCACAAGTATCCTGGGGTGTGTCTAAAAAATCATTTCACTGACTTAGTGATGTATGATCAGTTTTAAGACCACCACAAGTGTTTCCTTTTACATTTTTTGCTAAAATCACGTCCATTCTGCACAACACGTTGGCCAACTATGCGAACAATATTCTATAGGATGTGCATACAAAATTGGCAAACGTTCACAGCATTTGCCTGAGTGGAATGCACCCCTAGTCTTAAAATAGTCCTCCATAAAACTGTCTCAACAAGCTTCCAAAGCCCGTTTTCTACACAAACCCAGAAATTACCCACAGAAATAAAAAACACAGTACGGTAATTATCATTAAAACCCTAACCCTCCAGGGTATTTTGGCTAGAAACCCTGCCGGACGCATCAGATTGCATACTTTGTCACACTGACTTGTGTGCAGAGTGCAGCAAAGTGAAGCTGTCACCACAGATGCACTGTGCTGCGTCTGGCAGGGTTAGGGTTATGATAATTCATGAAATACAGAAATAAAATGTACACAGTAATCAACTGGTTGCAACCAAGAAATAAGTGACACCGGAGGTGGGGGGGGGGGGGATCCTCAGTTCCTTGAATGTCTAAACTTGACTGTAAATTACAAATGTAGCTGCCCGTACCCCTAGGTTGAATGCTATTGGGTTCGGTTATAATTACACGGCTGGTAATTGTATTTTTGCTATGAGCCTGACTTTTATTTGCAAACAAATAAAATAGCAAGCAGAGTCCGGGAGAATTCTTCTGGGACGTCGTTGGAATGATTGTGGAGACTGGGGCCGATTCTCACCGGTGATGGGTAATTAGGAAGTGAAATTGTCTTGTTTAATTGCCCTGGAGTGTGTACACAGCAGCGTATTGGGAACAATTTGTGCAGACAAGAGCTGGAGAAAGTTCCGAGGTGACTGCGGCACCAAATGCAATTTTTATTCGGTCGTCAAGTTGCACTTATGCTGTGATGACAAACGTGTCATCAAGGGATGCTTTATTGAATGGAGAAAGGGGATATACAGATGGGGGCAGGTTTTTCTTTAATTAGGCAGATGGCAAAAAGAGTAGCATTCCTCCTCTAGGCTCTTTGGATGCCTGTCTAATGTCATCTACAGTCTTGTAAATCTGTTAATTAAACCACAGTTTGTCATGTAGCGAAAACGGTTTGGACATTTTTGAAGATTCTGTTTGAAAATTGGATTTAGGACTTCCAGAAAAAAACAACTAATGAACTGGTTTTGTGGAAACGGCTTCTTTTTGTAAAATTCGCATGCTGAACTCACTGTGTATTATAAATTTGCCCGACACACAGACAATTTTGAGAAATGTTTTTATCAAAAGAAGGAGGCCACTTTTTTTCAAAATGGCTCCAAAGCTCTTTTTTCAAGTTGACTGTTGGCCTTTTCTTCCCCACTCCCTCCCCAAAATGGTTGCCAACTATTATATATTGGAACCATACATACTTTTTCATTCATTTATTACCTCATTTTAATTTTTTGGGAAAAACTAAAAATACAGGCAGCCTAAAAAACAAAAAGTACCAAGTGGTACAGCCCAGGGCGGGTATACGCGTTAAAACTTCACTGGTCCACGAACCGTACAACTGCGAATTTTGCAATGCAATGGGGCGTGATCTAATATGCAGATTAGACGTTCATGAGATGCATGCGCATCAGTGTTAACAAAAACACCATTCCCAACTGACTTGCATAGCCGTGATACACGCGGGGCATGGAAACATATACACCCGAGTAAACTGTCCACCCACCCACCCACCATCCATCCAACCAACCAACCAACACACCCACCCACCCACCCACCCACCAACCAACCAACCCACCCACCCAACCACCAGCATAAGCAGCAGTAGACCACGGCGCGTTTCAAGCCGCCGGGGCAAAAAGGGAAATCTTCATTTGGCCTGCGGGACTGGAAAGTTGGTAAATTTGCTCGCAAGCTTACCCATAATCCAAGTCCAGGAAGACCGCAAGTCTTCCACTGCTAACAACCCTTCTTTCTCCTTGATTAATAAAAAACAAAAAAACATTGGTCATGCCTCCATATTAATTGGAAACCCTGCAATCAGTACAAATGTACCATACATCAGGAATGAGACTGGTGCGCAGAAACCGAGGTCATTTTTTCAGTGGCTGACTGTGTCAGAGGCCTGGGCTAATGACACATGAATGTGGTTTATTCTATAAATTTGGGGTCCAAACGTGTGACATTTTGGGTGTTCCTGTTACATAGTGACATGTATAAGATTTTGCAATTTAGGACACAATCTTTGCCTTCTATCTCCAAGAGTGATTATGTTAAGCAATGTACCTGCCAAACAAGTAAAAAATAGTAGTCAATTTTAATGATATTTGATGGGAAATTACACCATTCGCATAGTGTGAATCACTATGAACATCTAACAAAATCAAAAACGGTGCACTTGTTCACAGTGAATGCGGTTACAAGTTACCCAGGTGCGTGCTGAAGCGGGCGAGCTGAATTGTGGGGTTAATTTTGTAGTGTTAAACCGATTCTCCGGGTTAGTTTCTACCCGGGTAATGGACTACTACCCGAGTAATGGACTACTACCTGGGTGATTAACTGCCCGGGTATTAACTACCCGGGTATTAAAGTCTAGAGCAGTGTGAAACGCCTAATTAATGAACAAGGCTAATCCCTATTAGCACCTAATGGAACCCCTTACTCATTCTACTTGAAACATTGCCTGATAAGTAGAATGCTCTAGTTCAGGCAGAACACTTTTTTGAAATGTTTGCTTGTCTATATTTGAGGTTTCTCTTTTGTTTTTAGTCAATGCACTTTTCCAGAAGAAATAATTTCACAAACAATTCAGAGCTTCTCTTTTGAATTCTATTTTCATTTTCTATTTTTACATACCTTATTTTGATTGATTGTTTTCCTTGCTTTTTTTACAATAACAGTTTATACGAACATGTGCATTTGATGTTTAATTCTAGGTTTCTTTTTCCGATTTGGTAATGAAATTAGAAGGAAAAAAAATCATTCAATGCAAGGTTATTGAGCGTTGATGAACTGTATCAGACTCTTGCATTTTTTTACAATTTAGGTGCGAAGATAAAAAATTACTATTTCATGCAAACTGCTTGGGGATACGATCAAAGTGTTCCAGAGTCCGTGAACGTGCCATCAACCAAATCCAAAAAAATCTTGGCCAACGGCATGACTCACACAATAAGATAATGACATTTGTACAGCGAATGTCAGTGAGTTACAGGTAAACCACAAAGTGAACATAGAATTGAGTTAGAATACATCTCAAGTCTCAGTAGTGTGATGTACAAATAGACGGGCAATCTCAGAGGAAATAACTGGTACGTCTGATGCATACTGCGCCAATCAACATGCATGAACCAAGGGATTGGCTCTTGCTGAAAGAAAATTGCCATTTTGGGGAAGCAAATACAAAAAGTGTCCAAGCAAACATGGAGTGGGACACCGTCAAATATGGTCACTCTAACCACACAGAAAGGAACAAGGGGAGTCGACAAACAACAATCGCAATGAAAAGACAATGTCGCACAGTGTGTTCCCGCTCAGCAAAAAAGCAAAACAAAATATGGAGTATGTCCACAGTTGTGACTTCAGCTGCCCGGCTCCCCAATAAAAACAAAGCCGTGTCAACAATGGAGGGGGAGGGAGCTGTGGGGCCAGTGGGCCATTAAGGCACACTCAGGATCGGCCTGCCCAAACAGCCTTACAAGCCCCACCTAATCTAATGACCAGAGGCCCTACACTAGGTCACAGAGAAGGTCTCTGATGGACACGTACACGTAGGGTACATCACAGAGTACATGCGGGACAAATTCTCAGAGGATGTTGGGGAACAGGAGCAGTTGAGCACACATGCATTTACCCACGGAATACCAAACAGAAAAAACTTAAGCATTTCAGTCAACAATTGTTGACTATCTGAGATGGAACAAACATTTGTTTTTAAACAACCTAGAGATTAATGGCATCTCAGGCAATGCAGTATGTATACAACTATTTCATAACCGTGCTTATCATGATCTGCAAACACCTTGAGAAATTGTGTACTCATAGTGATGTAAACTTTGATTTCTAGGAGCTTTCCTGGAGCAACTTTAGATTGGGGAGGCTTCTGCCTTGGGAAGTACACTTGTTGTGATGTGTACACACACAGTCGTACTTCCCCAATACGTCCGAGGACAATGCTTTGTGTTTCCTATTGTTCCTTTAATATAACCAACCCCCATAGACTAAGCACGTATCCTTACGTTCGAGGACCGATTTCAACAAAAGACTCTACGTTCGAGGACTGAAAGGTTTCTTTGTGTTTCCTTTCTTCTCTTGTCCTCGGAGATATATACAGTGCACGTACACACACACACACACAGTCACACAGTCGTACTTCCCCAATACGTCCGAGGACAATGCTTTGTGTTTCCTATTGTTCCTTTAATATAACCAACCCCCATAGACTAAGCACGTATCCTTACGTTCGAGGACCGATTTCAACAAAAGACTCTACGTTCGAGGACTGAAAGGTTTCTTTGTGTTTCCTTTCTTCTCTTGTCCTCGGAGATATATACAGTGCACGTACATGTAAACGGGTGCAATCGTGGACCTCCCATTGTTCCTCTTTTGTTTATACTCTTAACTTTTTCGGAAGGCCTCCCATTGGTTTTGTACACGATTTTCAATCGTGGACGTTAGGTCAAACGTGGACCCCTTTGTCTACGCCCGAATTCTTTTGTCCTAGGTCCATATACAAACTCACACACACACACACACACACACAAAAGCAGAACAAAACACAAATGCCATGTCAACATTCATTAGCATTTTGCATTTATTCCCCCACCTCCAAAAAGAAAAGTTTGTTCCACAAAATACAAACTCGCCCAAGTGTGTAAATGGGTGCAATCGGGGACCTCCTATTGTCCCTCTTTTGTTTGTACTTTAACTTTTTCGGAAGGCCTCAGATTGGTTTTGTACACGATTTTCAAACGGGGACCTTTCTCAATCGAAGACCCTATTGTCCTCTTTTGTTAAAGGTCCCCTATTGAATGCAAAAAGAAAACTCACAAATAAGCCAACTCTAATTTCAGTGGCTACATGTACACAAACCTGCCTGCCAATGTCAAAGTAGAGAAACACCCAACAAATACTACACTACACATAGGTACCACACTACTACTCAAATGTCAAGCTGTGGGGGCCTGAATGGGCACAAGTGTAATGTGTACGTACATTGTATGTGTACAGTGTACTTGCACTTGTCATGTACATAAGACCTGTGCAGATGTGGGACATATCCATATCAATTCACAGACACAGCAAAGTGCCTGACAAACTGAGCAAAACAAACACTTTCCAGGTTATCAGTGACACATCTTGTGTGAGAAGCAGAAGAACCATTGCTCGCTTTTGATACTGTATGTGCCAAGGATAAGAACCCATCCACAAGCTGCAGAGATCCAATGAGCACATTCCATCCTCCATTCCCATTAAACGATGCACGTTCTTTGTCCCTCTCTTTCAGCCAATTACCATGAAAGTGCTCCCTGACACACGACAAATGTTCTATCAGACAACCACCTTTTATAAGGTTTCTAATTCATGCTAATCATGCAACAGGGATGCTCCAACGTATACATAGCAGATATGGGATGAGGAAGTCACACCAACGAGATCCGAGTACCATTGTTGGGGGACCAAAAAAGTCACTTTGAGTACATTGACACAATGGTGTTTTCAGCCACATCAATTTCATGACACTATTTTCTGTGTGGATTTAATAAACTCATGACCTCACATACAGTACGAATTTATAAAATGTCCTTCGTTATCGTGGTTTTGACAAGCTAGTAAAGTGTACAAAATGGACGTTCGAGATGCAAAATTGCCCAGAAGTCCCACAATGGGTATTCTTTGTGCAACCAAGAGGAAGTGTCTCCATACACTGTGCGGCATACAGTTACCCTCAGACATGTATTCTGCTCCATGTTTTCCTCACTGGGAGTTTTCTCTGAGTGTTAATAAAAAAAAAAATCTGGGAGACTTAATTCCAAGACCGGTTGAACATCTAGCCCGGGGGAGCTAGGGGTAGACATGAAACAATTTCACAATGCAATTATGACAGCTACCCTGACAGCTTGCCGCTCATGATCAAACCAGACATTGCAGCTTACCCAGATAATGTTGCAATAAAATCCCAATCATTTTATTTCTTGCCCCGGGGCCAAAAGAGAAGGGGGGGGGGGGGGGGGCAGAGAGAAAAAGACAGAGAAAAAGAATTGCACTCAGAACTGGACTGTTTCAGCCCAGACAAATTTGATGAATTGGGGACGGGTGGCCATCAGGAAGAAACAAAAAAAATAATCCTTTGTTTTCACTAGCGGTTTCTGGAGTACTGGTTCCAGTTTGTTTGGCTCCCGGGCCTTTTCTGGATTAAGGTGATTAAAAAACCCTTTCCTTTTTGGGTTGATATTGTTGCATGTTCCGACCATAAAAGTTCTCCAATTACCACTGGGTCCTGGTTCTCTGATTACCCCGTTTGATTAAATCTTCATTCTTGGCAGTGTGGGGACCAGTAACAAAAAGTCAGGCATGAGATGGAAATCTCAAATTGGTATTTGCAATGTCTCCTGGGTTTGTGCCGGGATGGGGACACGCATGCAGCTCCCAGAGTGTACTTTTAAATCTGGCAATCAAATCGACCGTACCTCGGCAGTCTAGACTCCAGAGGTTGCACGGTTAGTCATGGGGTTCGACGACTTCCACAGGACGCACGTGGAAGCTTGTTGGTCCTTTGGTATTCAGTAGTATCATGATGTCAGTGTGCATAGGGGCCAAGAACCATTCAGGAATTTCAAACAGAAACATTAACATTTCATGCACATGTCTGTAATTTCATTCAATCAAGTCCAAAGCAACTATGAGAGCTGTTCGTTTTCAAATATTTTAGTATTCGATTATTCAAAACTAGGTTTGACCGAATATTCAAATATTTGATACTCACCGAGTTATTTATTTACGCGTCAGCTGCAACTGCATGCTGCTGCGGTTAAAAGTTGCACGCAAAGCACGCCGGTGTTTTACGTGCGGCAACCGACATTATGGACTGTTCGATGGACATGTTTGTTGCATGCGCCTGTTGTATCAAGATCATCACGGGTACATGTACATAGGTATAACGTTCTGATATAACAACAAGAAACCAAACTCCAGCCTGCGTTTTGTCAATTGTTTATGGACGGGAACAATAAACCTCCATCCACAAAAAGATACAGTCGACAAAAATGTGAAATTTGACACCGTTAAACGCCAACTTTTCTATTAAAATAGCATGAGAGTTGTATCTGTACATGCAACATATATTTTGTTCGAATATTCAAACTGACAAAAAGGTTTTCGAATATTCGGTTGACAATCGAATATTCGATATATTCGGGACAGCCCTAGCAGCTACTAAGTTGGACATATTCAGCTTGGGCATGGTCTGACATAATAATGTCAAACTCAAGAGTAGGACTTTTCCAAATACTGTACAGCAGTAGCCAGTAGACCAAAATGAGTTAATATTTAATTTGTGTTTTTAATATTCTGATACTTTTTCCTTTGTTTTTACCACAAATGGTACATGTAATTGTCAAGCGGACATTACAATATAAAGTAGTAGGTCAAAAATACAAATAATAATTGGTGAGATAAGTTTGCAACCCAGATTTTTGAATTTTGAGGGGTAACCACATATTCAGTGATTGAGCAGTACGTGTGGGTTAAGCAGTCATTCTTTTTTTTTTCTTAATGCAAATGAGGCCAACAGATGAATATAAACCCATAAGAATATTGTTGTCGCACTTGGCCTGGGGAACCAGCTCACTTTTTCCTGGGTTTCTGATACAGGGTACCGAGTTGGGGATAATTATATTAACACGTGTGCAACAAGGTCGTGCGGGGAACTGGCTTGAGGCTCATCATTTCTGCGAGGCATGACTGTACTTGGAGTTTTCCCGGAGCCGCACTACCAACAAGAATTCTGCCGTGACAAAAATCTTGATTGAACAGGGGAACATAATTGACTAACAAGCACCTTGACCAAATGGTTACAAAGACAGGGATGGTGCCGAAGCATTAGTAAATGGAATTACTGTGTTTGTGTAGTAGATAGATTTATAACGCCTGCAGCCGATTTCATGAAACCGTGCGCAACTTACGCCATTGCGTTGGACTTGCGCTAGAAAAATGTTGCGCAGCTGCGCTACATCCTTGCGATCCATTTCACGAAACAGTGCGTAGCTGCGCAATGTTCTATATTTGTTTTATACATCGTGGACGAGGCTGAATGCCACTTTTACGACGACTGTTCTATTACAACAATAAAAATACATGGAACAGTCATAAAATTGAACTGTGGGGCGCCATTTTTAAAATTTTCACTTTTAAAATCTACTAAGCAATATTTTGAACTAAGCAATAAAAATTGGCCCACGGTAGCTGCTGCAGAGAGTTTTAGTGAGGGCGTGATTGTTTTTATTGGGATGCACAGTCATACAAATACACTAGATGTGCTGGCTGGATTGATTACAATATCCAAGTATAAAAGTTAGAAGGCCCACAATCCTGTGACAGATGTGGATTGGCTGAAAAAATCTTGCCACCCAACTTGGATGCAAAGGTCGTGGGTTCGAGTCCTGCTCAAGTAGTCTGTGCAGTTAATACGGTTTTCACAAGTACTTAGAAAGCAGTGGTACTATGCTGTGGTACTATGCCAAAGAAAGGGAAATTCTTTTTGATATTCAATTTTATATTTTGCCTTTTAAAGGGCCATTGTATCCATTCATATTTCGCAAAACACCAATCAGGAAAAAGAAACAGTGAGTGCCCCTTTAAGATTTCTTTAGAGATACACATGGCATTTCCCCTCCAGCTAAGTATCTCCAGTCTTTAAATTCTTGGCAGGGTAAACATTAATTTGTTTGAACAGGTCAGCATTGGACACATATCTATGTACATGTACATGTACATGTACATGTACATGAGAATCTTCCTTGAGACATTCATCAATCATCTCGTCTGGTACAATTTAGAGGCCTTTTGTGCAAGTGCGTTTGTTGAGTTGCGTTGGAGATGGGGGGGGGGGGGGGGGGGACTCCAAACAGCACAGGCATTCTTTCCAAAGATTTGATTTCCATGCAGAGTTGCAGAGATGAAGAGCAAGAGTGGAATTGACTTTTCTTAAAGGTATACTGTCTGAAAAATTCTTGACTTGGACGTGGAATTTTCAGTCAGAGAAAGTGACAATGCTTTACTTATTAAGAAACTGTAGGAGGTTCTACCAATACTTTTTGAAGTTCCATGGTATTTTGCATTCATTCATTTTCCGAAAGAGGTTCTGAAATTCACCTAAATAATCTTGACGGAGAAGCCAAAGCATTGAGTTGCAATGTACATGTACATGCTCTAACAGTTTAATTATCGATTGCATTTGAATTGAGGTGAACATGGTCAGTGCAACTTTACCCAAAGGGGATAGGAACGTTCCAAATTTTGAGATGCATTTTAAGATATATAATGCAAATGGCACATGTGCAACCGTATGAAACTGAATTTTTGCTTGCTCATTATTTATATGTCAATGCTTGAGTGACCAAGAACAAGAACATTTGAAAGAAAATTACACTGAAGTACCCACGCAAAGCAGCAATTTTTGCACTTTCGATAATGGACGACTACACAAGCATAGACAGAATACAAACAAGGGAATTCTAATGTGACACAAATTCGAATCTCTCAAATCCCAAAACACGTGCATTATTCAAGCTCTAGTCAAAGCCAATTTTAGTAATAATCCACTGAGCTCTCTGTGATTTCCCTAAACAAAAAAACACTGAAACCCAGCCACTGCGGCTGGAGTTGTTGAACCTCACACGGACTGGACACATTTCCCAAGCTCTCAACCCCTGAATTCACAAGCTCTGCTGGCGTTTTCAGGGGTGCGGCAATCTGTTCAGGCGCACGGCAATTAAAACACTTCCCTCCCAACGATTCAACAACCAACAGGGACGGAAACACAGCTACACATGTACATGTACGTGAACTCCGGAGTTCTACGGGGGTGTTGGGGGCGGGTGGGGAATTTCCCTGGCTGACTTCCCCGAGATATTTACAAAATGGGGTGCGTGGGGGAATTTAATAAAGTCATCGATTGATCCGTGCAGGGACTTGATATAAAAACACAGGTACCGTATATATGTTTAAGGCCACTAGTTGCAAAGGCCAATTTATATTAGCCATGAAAATAAAACACGACCGTTCTATTTTCAGATACATTTCATCTGAAGTCTGGCACAAGTTACTTTCAATATCACATTCGGCCTTCAAAAAATATATTGTTGTAAAAGACAATTTTAGTCAAAATCTACAATGTGAAACAGAAATATTGATGTGTGAATGCATCAATACAGGCTACTTTAACCCTTTGGGTACCAGAAGACGTCTGTGGATGCAAAAAAAACCAGTGCCACCAGGCCGGGATGATGCCTGTATCCGCTATTTGTGCAGTTTCAATCCATTGTTGGATTATTGTGTATGTCACGCTTGACTGCACAAGCACATTGTGGCCGTTTCGCTTGGCTGCACAGGCCGCCCCGGCACCTCACTACGAACACTGTACTCAAGGGGTTAAAGCAATATGTGACCCGCTCTGGAAAAAGGTATATTATGTCGCAAAATATGAAAAATGAGTTTTATGTATGTTTGAAAAGCCCACAATGTAAGCTTTCATTTGGTACATGATAGAGCTCCAAAGCCCTCTCCGTTCTGGAGATATCGCGTTTTTGCATATTAATTAGTTCAAATTGCACAACAGAGAAAACAGGCTTTGAAATAGCTAGTTCTAATACAATGCAATGGAACACAATGCACTCTAAAAAGGTTATTTTTTTACTTTATTCACTGAAATCTACATTGTTGTGCACCAAACCTGAAACTTTAGATATTTAAGATGTCATTAAAGACAAAAAACAAAAAATGAATTTTGACGAAAAATTTCACCCTCTCAACATTGAAAGGGCCATTACACGTAAATGCATAGCGCGACTTATATCACCTTTTTCTGGAGCGGGTCACATATGTGATGCAAAATCAGTCGGAACTCGGCAATCCGGTCTTCTTTTGAGATATGGGCCAAAATAATGTTTGTAGGGGTGGACAAATCAAAATTGACTTTTTTACAAAAACAGAAGGGAAAAACATTCTTCTTTCACATGAAAATATTCTTTTAACGAAATTCAGAAGGGAAGTGGTAAAAAAAAAAAAAAGACCTTTTGGACCCCATCCAGCTTCGATTGTCAAAAATCCTTAATTTATTTCCAAAAAAATCCCGTATTTTGCGCTTTGTTATTCCTATTGTGTATACTCTAGCCAATTCACAAATGGTATCATTGGAAAGCAAAATGAATTAATTTTCAAAATAAGGACATGTCGTCATAAATATCTGAATATTCATGTAAAAACACAAAGAATCTCCCAAACAAACATTCCCTTGTTGCAACACAAGCTGATTTTGTAACCCGCGACTGGTCAATTGCGGTCACGTGGTGTCACAAGCCCAGATGTCATCGGCTGCAATATCATTGCCAAGTTCTGACTGATTTTGCTTGATTGCATCACATATGGGTACAATGATCTTCCAAATTTAAGAAGAGCTTCAAAAATAAGCCATTAAGAAGACTGTTACTCCTTTCATTTGCATAAAAACAATGTGGGTGTATCAAGTACTATTACAGACCAAATCTGTCGAGCCCACTCCCATCATAATTGCTGAGCCACTTGCTCCCCTGAAAATCTCAAAGGAACTGAAAAATGATTTCATAAATACACATTGGCATACTTGACATTTAATGGTGCTTTAGCCAGAGGACCAAAGCGATTTAAATTCACATTATCTTTACCTCTGGTCTGATCGCAGGGCTTTAAAAGCTCTCATTCCTGAACTTAGCTCAACTCCTTAGGGGAAGCACACTACTTTAGTCAAAAACAAACTCACACACACACAAGTGTGTAAATACCTGCAATCACGGACCTCCCATTGTCCCTCTTTTGTTTACTTAAACTTTTTCGGAAGGCCTCCCATATGTTTTGTACATGAATTTCAATCATGGACGTTCGGTCAATTGTGGACCCTTTGTCTACGCCCTAACCCTTTTGTCCCTAGTCCACGATTGCCGGTATTTACAAATGCACACACACACACAGTCGTGTTTTCCTATACTTATGAGGACCATGAATAGACCCCTTCTTTTGTTCCCTTTGTTTGTACTGTCCTCAGTCGTAAAGGATAACCAACCCACACAAGTGTGTAAATGCCTGCAATAGGAGACCTCCTATTGTCCTCCTATTATTCATATTTTAACTTTTTCGGAAGGCCTCCTATTGGTTTTGTACACGATTTTCAAACGGGGACCTATCTCAATCGGGTACCCTATTGTCCTCTTTTGTTAAAGGTCCCCTATTGAATGCAAAAACAAACTCACACACACAGTTAGTCGTACTTTCCCAATACTTCCGAAGACAATGCTTTGTGTTTCCTATTGTTCCTTTAATATAACCCAACCCCATAGACTAAGCACGTATTTTTACTTCCGAGGACCGATTTCAACAAAAGACTGACTTGCGAGGACCGAAAGGTTCCTTTGTATTTTCTTTCTCCTCTTGTCCCCGGACGTACAGAACCTGTATATAACATACACACACACAGACAGAGATTCCTGGAATTAGTTAGATAAACCAGTCAAATTGTGTAAAATGCGTGAGCCTACTCTGCACTGTTACATGCATGCTCAGACAGCATCTTGTAAAGTCGATATATCCCCAATCATGGGTCCCAAGGTGCTTTATTATTACCCCTGCTCATCAGATCCATCAAACTTTCTCCACACGGAGTAGGCAGGTCTCCCTCTTTCTGAATGTAAAGCACTAGGATAAAAAAAACCTGACCACAGCTGCCCTCACAAATATTTGTGGAGAGAAGAGTTCTTGCTTAGACCCCAACACTTCCAGATTTTCAGTCCTACATGCAAGGCCGAGTCGGAAGTCATGTAAAATACACCCTGCAACTCACCCCAACCCATCTACGTACATTGTACATGTACATGTACACTGCACCGTGTGTCTGGAAGCATTCGTATAATTATCCGATGCAACAAGGCCATGGCCAATCTGGAGAACACTCGCAGTAATTGTTCCCGTTCCATTTTCCTAAATTGCATTAAGGCGTCGGAAACTTGGCGAAAATTTCGACCCAGGTGTTTTTGAAACATTCCGCAGGGGTTAAGATCATGGCCCCGTGTTTGTTTAAGGTGGGGCTTGCTATATTTTTTTTTTCAGACTGGTTTTGACTTGTGGAATCAATTTCCGTCTACTGATTGTTCTCAATGAAACATTTCTCAGAAAAAAAAATGAGCAACCAATACAGAGTGAGTCAGAAAAAAATATAAAAAATCTAAATCTTTCAAACCCAATTTATAAATGATGAAAATATGAAACAATTGGTCACACTTTTAAGCTCTTTGCAAGTACACTGTTATCCTAACTCTTGAGAATGAAGCTTTCTTTTCAGGAATATGAAAATACTGTAGTCAGCACCCTTTTATGGACCATGAAATGGCGACAGGAATCTGTACCTTTTTGTATATTCAAATGGTGAATGGCTTATAGTAATTAATACAATTTTGGCACCAAAAATAGCTTTCGTGCCAGTCTCTTTTTGCATTTTTTTTAAAATTCAAACTGTATCAGTTTATTTTTTCTTGGGACTGTTTAGTTAGCATGCTGGATTTTAGACAAAATAATTAAAACATTTTTAGCATTATGTCATTTTTGTTAAAAGGAGGCCCTTTTTTCTTCTTCTTTTTTTACTTCTTCTTTTTTTAGATCATGCCAGGCAATAGTTTACATGCCTTTTGAAACGGTTTTTCAAACCTAAATTAAATTCCTGACAAACCCTCAAGTGCTTTGATTCTACCATACCCATGCCTGACCAGTATTAAACACAGCATGATTTTAACAGCAAGACATTCGAAGCAGCCAAATCAAATAATTTACCAAATCATTTTGAATAGAGTGCGCTGGTTCTTAGCAGAGCCACGTAATCTTATTAGTGTAACAACGCGAGACGGCCGGGACAGAGCGTTGCATTATAGCCCACCAGACAAATTATGATAAAAATGACATCCAATTTGCGCGATCCCCAATGAAAATATAACACCGGCCAATCAGCAATAACCACTTTATTATTGATTGGTGTTTTAGGCAGCAGGCGAATTATCAATATGAATTAGCCATTACACTTGTTAGGGCCCCTGCAGGTCCTGAGGATGTGTATTGTTACATGTCTTGGGCCAGCGTTATTAGATAACAAACTCCCAACAGCCCTGTGTATACGTCCGTCCGTGGTAGCGATCGCTTCGTGGTAGCTGCAATCGTTCCCCGTAGCTGCAATCGTTCCCCGTGTTTGGTCGTGGTGGTGTCTAACGGTACACAGTACTAGATTGGGAGTCAACCATAATTTGATGATTATTCGGGTGATTCATCAAATTGGATTAGGCTCTGTGTAAACTTATCTCCTGTGTCACAGTAACACAATATGCAATGATAGGCCTATTGTTCACGATGAGCCACGCTACAATTGCCGTTTTTAAATACACATGTAGACAACTGGTGTTTTCTTTTTATAGCTACTGTTCCAGTGAAGACAGTAACGCCATTTTTTTTTTATAGTGGCCAATCATGACAATGTTTTAGGGTAAAGGAAAAGTAATACTTTATACAGAAGGTTCCAGCACATAATTTTGTTTTATAAAAATACGGCCAAATGGAATAAGCTGAATGTATTGAGACTGCTACAATTTCTAAACACAAGACTGTTCTTTATTGATTGGAAATGCACTGATATACAAATACACTGTTCATTTTATGCAAATTAATTAAGCTCCTTTTTTTAACTGACAAGACAAAGAAAAATATGGGATTTGAAGAACTTTTTTTAAATTAAATAACCACATTTCAAACAAAATACCACAGGTGCTGTTTTCATCCGAGTTTTCCAATTAGGACCCACAGGTATCCTCATTGGGAGAACCAGATCCCAATCAGGATACAAGTATATCCCAATCAGGATACAAGTATCCCAGTTGGGGTAGCATCATTGACAAATAGGAACCCAGCATGAGTTGAAGTACACAGAAAATTCATAACAAGTTGAGACAAACAATACGGAAACAAATTTAATAAAAAGTATCAATGATTTACATTTGGCTTCAAACCAAATCTATTTATGATTTCTAACATAATTGGAACTGACATCAGAAATGACTCACAGAATTGATTCATTGGAAAACCGACAGGAAAAAACAATATTATTCAGCTTACAAACAATTCATCATACAAATCCCTAAACACCCACCCATTCACCACCCTTTAAATCCCGCTGATTAATCTAGAATACCTTGGACTCAAAACCCAAACAACAGAAAAATTTCCTGGGGACAACAAAGGGAGCCGCCAGCTGAGAAACCATCCGTTTGGCAGCCAAATATTGATCCACCACTTTACGCCGTGTTATTACTAAGCTCCTTTTTGGTCTCCAACGGCATTCCGGACCGGCTATTTCACATTAACAAACATGCACCAATAAAAATTTACATTCTGCGGACTATAGCGATTGATTACTTCTAATTTCCGCATGGAGTAAAGGAAACTATATTTTGCAGAGGGTAATATCGTCAGTGACAAAATAGGGTAACCAAGGATTACGAAGAAATGTCCAATAGGTTTTAATGAGGTGGCCTTGTCAAGGACTGGAGCAGTACTGAAAATCATATTTAAATGATTGATAGCATTACACACAGAGTACACGTGTATTGTGTAGAGTATGTATGTGTGTACATGTACATGTACATGTACATCATGTTGTATAGTATGGATGAGGAACATGTAGCACAGAGATTATGTTACAGACTTAATCGGTCATTGACAGAGAGATATCATCATTTTACAATCTTCGTTTTATGAGCATGGACAGCCAGCAGGAAATCGCATCCAGGCATGACATCAATCCGTTACTATTCAACAATGTTCGTGTACCTTAGACATGCAGATTTTTAACCGACAATTTGTTTCAATTAAAATAAAATTGTAAAATAAAGATTTGGCAAAAAGCCTACTTGGATATATACATGTATAACATTCTAGTCTACAATGTAATGGGGTTGTAATTTCAAAAATTCTTACTTTTACTGAATGTCACATTAAATGTTTCTGGGCACGTAAAA
Source organism: Hippasteria phrygiana (assembly GCA_037893225.1). Lineage (NCBI taxonomy): Eukaryota > Metazoa > Echinodermata > Asteroidea > Valvatida > Goniasteridae > Hippasteria > Hippasteria phrygiana. The sequence continues at coordinate 276,785 of JAZGUH010000253.1, forward strand.
TTACCAGCTTTATAAACTTCAGTGGATCAGGTTACATTTTTTTTTTTTACGAATACAGTGAAAACAACAGCGTATTACCTGACCATAAACTATCCAGTAATATCGCTGAATACATTAAATTTATCATGCCCACAAAGTTATGCACTGGGCACGAAAAGGCATATTCCAAATATAAATGTCATTAAAGGCAAATTGTCAATGAGCAATTGAGCAATTTTGAGCAGGCAACTGTATTTGTTTTGGATGAACTTTAAGGACATGTACTCTCCAGGCTCTTCAAAAAAAAAATTCTTTTCGGTACTTTCTTCTGACTTGTTTTATTTTAACGAAAAATCCTACTTTTTGCTATTTTGGGTGTCTGCTATTTTGGGTGTCGCTATTTTGGGTGTCTGCTATTTTGGGTGTCTGCTATTTTGGGTGTCTTTCGCGCATCTGATGCACACAAAGATATGCCCAAATTATTGTCAGGCACAAACAATTTGATATTTGTAACGTAATTATTTGATAACTAAACATGAATGGGTTTTTTTTTTCATTTGATGTCATATTAAAAAGCGACTACATTTGCATCACCGGAAAAATAGCAATTTAAAGAAATAGCTTATTTCTCAGGATGAAACTCAAAGAGCACCGACAGTGTACCTTTAAGAAGGCACTGACCAACAAATGCAAAAAATGACTCTTTTCTTCCCAACCAGAGCATCCCGCCCGGTTCTGTTTCGGTCCAGGGCTTCATGTCAGTAGGGTGAGCTTGTCCCACACGGGATCATAAAAAAAAATTTTGTTTGAAAGACAACCAGACTTTAGTTACAGTAAGAGATTTCTGCCCAAACCCCTTCATGCTCCCTTGATGCAAAGACATCCTGTCAGGGCCTAAAAGCAAATTAAATCCGCCAGGATAATGCACTGCTAATAGGATTTTCTGGGCAAGGGTCATTTAAATAATTCCGGGTACAAGCAAACAACTACGTCCGTCAAATATTAGAGTATTCACGTACATCAATGATTCAGCCTGAAATTTTTTTAAAAATAACAACCATTGTGGTACGCATTGAGGGTTCTTCAGTGTGCCCAAGTCTAGGGGCTAATTTCATGGAGTTGATTAACACAAATATTTGCTTAGCATAAAAATATTGGTTAGTAAAACCAGGTTACTGGCCAAACCTCTATGTGATTTTCATGCTAGTCACAAGCAACAGTACATTGCAATTGAAAGTTAACCTCAAAATGGGAAATTCTCTTTACACTATTTCTCTTCCCAGGGAATTAATTTTCATTTCACAAAATGTGAATTTTTTTTTCCAAAAGTGGGAAAACATTTTCAAACCTTTTCACACAAGTGGGAAAACATTTTCATGCCTTTTCACAAAGTGAGAAAACATTTTCACACCTTTTCACAAAGTGGGAAAACATTTTCACACCTTTTCACAAAACTGAGAAAACAAGTCATGCTTTTTCACACAAGTGGGAAAACATTTTCATGCCTTTTCACAAAGTGAGAAAACATTTTCACACCTTTTCACAAAGTGGGAAAACATTTTCACACCTTTTCACAAAACTGAGAAAACAAGTCATGCTTTTTCACACAAGTGGGAAAACATTTTCACACCTTTTCACGAAAGTGAGAAAACATTTTCACGCTTTTTCACAAAACTGAGAAAACATTTTCACACCTTTTCACAAAACTGAGAAAACAAGTCATGCCTTTTCACACAAGTGGGAAAACATTTTCACGCCTTTTCACACAACTGAGATAACATTTTCACACCTTTTCACGCCTTTTCACACAACTGAGATAACATTTTCACACCTTTTCACAAAAGTGGGAAAAATTTTCACACCTTTTCACACAAGTGGGAAAACATTTTCACGCCTTTTCACAAAAGTGGGAAAACATTTTCACACCTTTTCACAAAACTGAGAAAACATTTTCACACCTTTTCACAAAAGTGGGAAAACATTTCCACGCCTTTTCACACAAGTGGGAAAACATTTCCATGCCTTTTCACACAAGTAGGAAAATATTTCCACGCCTTTTTACCAAAGTTGGAAAACATTTGCATGTAGCGTCTCCATGAAATGAGTCTCAGCACTGCAATAACCAAACCCAAGATACTTGAAGCGAGGATGACATTGGATCAAATGTTGTGCTGATATAGAGCAATGAAAGATCTCTCCAGTGTCGGACCAATTCAAGACTGCTTCGTTTTCACTTCTGCTTCAGACAAACCCGATATATTTTAAATAAAGCAACTTTCCTTTTTGATGTAGTCAAAATATTTAAAAATTATTAATGCATTTTGCCAAAAAGGCAGCAGCATGGGGTATCAAATTAAATTTAAAAAGTAACCCCTTTCCCTCTGCTACATGTACCATCCTCTGCCCAATGAATTGTTCAAATGTTTGTCATATTATTTCTGACTCTTTCTTCTATAAGCCACAAATATACAACAAAGTCTGTAACCTCCCACGCTAAAACGTCCTTTCTCTAACAAATGTTTTCAAATTCCAACGCACAACGGCGATACTTTTCTGTGTACGTGGATGTTAGATTAGTGTGGAATTGTTATTATATTCAATACAGTCAAGTACAGTACAGCCGGTGTATTCTAACAGCTCTTCTGTATGTGTATTACTGTTTTCATCACTGACCATGCAATACTGTACTGCACTGCACTACATGTACAATGTACATGTACAACAAAACCTGCATACAGCTTGTCAGCGGCATTCCAGTGATGGATGAGCAGGGCACTTGACCCAGTGAAATTATGGAAATGACCCCCGCTGTGCTTTTCCTAGGCTTCCACAACAGCAATCCAAGGATGCCCAGAGACACCTTGGTCAATTATGGAAACAGGTCCTCATTGCAAGCCATATTTTATCCTTTGACCCTTGTAGTTCTGTTTGGAAACAAAATGTGAGCAGATCCTACAAAATGAGTCTTAACCCCTTCTGTCTAGCTGACAAGATGGGCTTGTGCAGCCAAGCGTAATGCAAACAATAGGCAAACAATGGATTGAGTATGTGCAGGAATGCATGTATCTAGACAACCGGCCAGGTGGTCTTTTTCAAACCCAGCTATGGCTATCCTGACTTCAAGAGGTTGAGAAAAGAGCATATGTACATGTAATGAGCCCCTAGTTTTGATATATAACTAATACTTTGACATCCTGTAGAATGTAGACATGTTTTATTACGTGGGAGAAAGCGTTGACAGTTCCTACCGATTTTCATTTTCAAGGGGCACCATGGTAAAGAACCAAGGGGAACGGAGTCATATTAGATCAATCTATTATAAGCCCCGCCCTTTTACGTAATGACTAATGACAGCCGCGACTATGGTCCGACGTGCGTGTGCGTGGATGTGCGTACGTGTGCGCGCGTCTAATGCCTCCATTGCCCCCCCTGAAGTCCCTTCCTCATGTTTCATCCGAAGGACACAGATCCCCTTCATAATCTATGGAAGCAAATTTCTGTCCCGATTGCATCGCTCCACACCAACTTCCAATCTCTGCAACCTTTCAAAAAGTTGTTTTGCCACATCCCTAATTGGGTGCCGATAATTGGAAAAGGCTATTCCAGTACCAAAGAAGAAAAGCTCCCCCCAACCCCCCCCCCCCCCCCCCCCCCACACACACATAACAAGTTGATAAAAGACACAAAGAACGGACCGATTTGACAGGTGTATAACTTGAAGCACCTGGGTAAAAACGAACCATAAAAAGCTGCACCGCAGAGACACCAGACATCAGTCCTCAAAGACCTATTTTGTCACAACTACACATGTACTTTTTCTCAAGAATCAGTTGTCAATACACATGCTGCAGCGTAGCCAGGGCTGTCTCCATAGGGGGGGCGAGTGGGGGAATGGATGTTACATTGGGGTGGGGGGGGGGGCGCTCACATTGTTTTTCCTTTATAATACTATTATTTTCTGCATTAGCGAAATTTTCAGTGGGGCTGATGGGGGGGCGACGATTTTGTATGGGGGGGATGTGTGCCCCCCACACCTTAGCTACGCCACTGAATACATGTAATTAACCAGTTGTTACTTTGGTTAAATATGGTTATGTCATTATACCTGTGCAGATGTAGACTTGTAAGTCACCAACCTCTGCTTGCCATTTGCATTACCCCTAACCTCACCAAAAGCTACAAAATACTACATGTACTAGCAGTAAACTGTAGTAAACTGTAGTAAACTGTAGTAAACGGTAGTATGCACATTGCACATGCAGTGTCATATCACAGTGTCATATCTGCATTTTTATTAACATATTGTACGCAGCTGATGCAACTGAAAAAAAACCACCAAACTTTAGTGTTGCAACACATGACATACACCAGGCCACTGAAACCAGAAGCACACTGATGAAAATGATTTCTAAATCACTGTGCAACTTCCTTGTTGAGAAACCTGCTTCCCACACAACTTTATGAGCTCCCAGACTTCTGACATTTTTAGCCGATGACATCCTAACTGCATACACATGTACATGTAGTATGCTTGCTGTTGGCTGGGGAACCATGCGGGAGAAACTGTATGCACATGTTGTTTTGTGTCAAAACTTGGAAAACACTCAAGACTCAAACTTTGGTGGGCAGGGAGCGACATTATGGAAAAGGTTGCATTGTACTCAACTCTTGAAGGGCTAGCTATAATTTTGTGGCAGGGGGATTGACAGCACTTTAAGAAACACAAATGAGGGAGCATGGAGAACATCTACAGTGTCTAACAAACTTACTGGTTTGTGAGTAAAAATGGTTTTATTCTGCAAAAGACTACATTAGGGTTAAAATCTATATGTTGAAAGGTCTCAGGGCAGGCATAGGAATATTTTTTTTTGGTGGCGGTGGGGTCAGAAATGTCAATACTGCTTGAGCAGTGTAACAAATATTTGATGGCTAGTGACAAACGTGTGATTGAAACAAAGTTGTTGGACACTTGGATATCATGCTGAAATTAAAAAAAGACTGTCCTGGAAAGTTCACCTTGGGGGGGGGGGGGGGGGGGGGGCTGGACAACATTTCTATTCTAGCCACACCCTCCCAGAGAACCAGCTCTGAGACTCTGACTACATTCGGGTACTCTTCAAAGTAATGGCAACTGAAAATGTATAAATACTGGATTTTCCCAACAAGATTGTTGCCCTGGAGTGGATTGTATTTACCCGCACTGTCGTTTTGCTTTCATTTTAAAATGGATTACTTCCTGAAACTATTCACCAACTTGCAACTGATGTATGAGGGACGTCCGCCAATAATACATTATGTCATGATTTATTGTTTTACAAGTGTATTGTGCTTGCTAGAGGGCAGCATTGATGAATAAGTCAAACAATGAAGTTGGATCCTATAAAAAGTGGGGCATAGTTTGAGTGTAATTACTGCCATGAAACGTCCGTTTGGAAAGCACTCAAAAACAAATTAATATGATTTGGTTTGGTTTCAGACTCAAAGACCTGTTTCAGCAATAAATGTGCATGTCCACAATGGTTATGATAAACCTCTCAACAGAAAAGAGTGGGGTAATTTTTATACATATTTAAATCACAAGTTTCCTACAAATGTTTTTACAACAGACTTTTGAGTATTAAATGCTGAAGCTAGAGTAGTACATTACAACCTCAAAGTTTACTTTGTGGCAATTACCCATAGCATAAATTTTCATTTTCTTCCCTTGCAAAGTCCAATTTCTTTCCTTGCAAAAAGCAAATTATGTAGAGACATTTACCAAACTTTAGCTCAACAGCTTGTATGCATCATAAATCATGGCTTTATAAAAGTTGTGTGTGGGTGTGCTGGAAGTTGTTTTTTCTTATTGAACGGACAGGCTGTTATTACAAAATGAACAATTTTAATTCCCTATTTTTTTTCTTCAATTTTGCAGCAAATCCATGTATCAAACCTCACACTTCCCAAACAATGGTTCAGTATGGTCAACAGTACACCCAACAAGGCCATACACAGAGCAAGGAACAGGTCCTACACAGCCCAAAGCTTGAATTTCTCTACCAAGTACGTACACTTAAGCCGCATTCGCATTAGACTAACTACTGTCAAAAGTAACCGTGCGAGATTGTTAACATTCCACTGTGGTTATTCTTCCATTCGTCCGCACTTGGATTACAAGGCTCGCGGAAAGTCCTTGGCCACGTAGTGGTCAAACACGGAAAGCACATGATCAAAATGCATGTTTTACATTACAGTGGCTGTCCGCACTGGACTTTTCAGCGATGTAAAACTGCCACGTAACTCGGTTGGGCCTGTAAAAGTTCCCTCTGTGGAGGGATAAACGGACTACCGACGATCGACACTTGACAATTTGGAAAGTTAACCGGCTCCGTATGTTTTACCAAAAAAAGTCCAATGCGGACCTGGATTTAGTGACTTACCATTATGCAGAGTGAGAGCGAGTTCATGTACAGAAGAACACCTGGTTTGTTCACAAAAATCTGTTCAGGAAGCTGTTGTTATACACTGCTGGGGTGTTTGTCTGCAGCACTCCAAGATCTTGATCCATCAGCCAGCACTTCCTTAAGCAGTGTGGGGTCTTGAATTATCTAACCATCTTACTTCCTGCATGTAGTTTGATGCAAATGTTTATTTCCTTCTCCTTGATGTTTATATGGATGTTTTGGGGGGAGGGGGGGGAACCCCTAAACCCCCACTGAGTTGTGTGTGTCGATCACCCCTGAACAATGCACCTTTTTTTTTAGTTGAGTGCATGCTTGTAATCTATATAATACCAGGTTTATATTGGTGGTTTCAGTTTACCACTGCAAGAGCGATGCCTGTGACCTCAGCTTCACAAGTTCTGGTGGAGAGTCGTGACCTCTGACTGAGGTCACATCACTGTGGTTCTTCACATCAAGTAAGCGGTTGTTGTACCTGAACACCAAGGGCCTGTTTGTTTCACTCAGATTTTATCAGTGGTCCAAACACTGGTTCACTCCATCCATTAGGCAGGATTTGGAGTCTGAACCAACGATTGGCCCAGTGCTCGAGATCGGGGTTTGTATGAAACAAACAAGCCTAGCTGCAGTTCTCCCAATGCACCATACATGTACATTGTACAGTATGTCTGTGTCCTTTCGCTGTGGTGTAATTAAGGGGAAACACCTGAAAGTATCGTGCCCACTGTTTCACCCTGCTTGAATTCTGGATGTCCAATAAGGACATTACAAGGTCTGTGCTTCCATCAAGTAAGCGGGTGTTGTTCCTGAACACCAAGGGCCTGTTTGTTTTTACCCAGATACATGTAACCTTCCTCCCTACTTCTCTAAAGGGTCCTGGGCTTAAAATCTCTGCCGGACCAGCAGACCTAAGGCAAACTCTAACTACAGTAGGCCAATCGGCTGGTGATTCTTAAATCTTAAATCCCAGATTTCACACTTTGAATGAAGTCTTCTTTGTTGACTGTCATTCACTTGACAAATTTTCTATTAGTAGCAAGTTGGGACTCCAAGTGTAAAATATAGAACGTTGCACAGAATATCCAAGTGATGAACCAAAAAAAGTCTTGGAAAAAAAAAAAGTGGATCACTTTCACTCCTAGCACAATGGTGTATGGTCTAGCGCTAATTCGTGAAAATTTGTATGAAATTCAACCATGGGGTTGACTGGTTCAAAGCTGTGATGTGCCAGTCATAAATTTGTAGAGAGTCCACCCTTTAACCCCTTGAGTACGGTTTTACGGGAAAGGTCGGGGTGTCGCGGTGGTTCTGGCAGCCAAGCGAACCGCTACATGTACAATGTGTTTGTGCAGTCAAGCGTAACATAAACAATAATCCAACAATAGATTGAAACTACACAAACGGCGGCATATGGCGTCATCCGGCCTGGTGCCACTTTATTTTGACGCCATATGGCGTCATCCGTACGCAAGGGGTTAAATAATGTACATTGTACCCATTGGATTGACACCACATGTACTTCAGTACAAGTGTAGTACACGTATGTATACATGTACGCACGCTGTAGTCCAGTTTTGACTAATGCACATCCCTGGGACCTGGATCTTCAGTCCAGTGATTGATGATTACTGGCAGCTTTGATTTCTACACCAGGCCTGTACTAATCACTTCTGTACAAAAAGGCCCCCAATGCGGTGCAGAATTATCCATTATACACGTACATGTACGCAGTATGCATCATTGCTTTCAAATTCCTTTTTCAGTTCATGATTTAGTGATATATCCAGTACCACCGGCAGTATATTCACAGACAACAGCTTCACAAGCTTATCCCTGGCTCATACAGTAGCAAGTCTCTTATTACAAAAAGCAAAGCTGAGATTGCCTAGAGCTCATTGTATTGGGGTTTATTCCTCCCACTCACCGACACTAAGCCTTCCGACAATTGGGCAGTGGTATGAATACGGTCTTTGCCGCCCCGCTGGGAAAATAGAAGGGTTAAGCCAGCAGAAGTAACGATAGTGCAACCGCATTGTGTCGACTGTTGTTACATCAACAACGCTGGTAAATCCCGACAGTACACTGGAACACTGGACTGGGGAGCCGACGTGAAAGGCGCATTCCGTTTCTGTCATTTCTGACGGGGGAAAATTTGTTTTAACAGTTCAGAAACTGGGACCTTGAAGTTTTGTACTCACTTCACATTTACATGTACAATGTAGGTGATGGTGGTTATGAATTCTGTACCTTGTACTTGTATTCTGTACCCAAACCCTGCCAGACACAGCACAGTGCATCTGTGGTGACAGCTTGACCTTGCTGCACTCTGCACACAAGTCAATGTGACAAAGTATGCAATCTGATGGGTCTGGCAGGGTTTCTAGCCAAAATACCCTGGAGGGTTAGGGTTTTAAACAAACATTTTCAAATGCTTGATTTGCAATAATTTACCAATCACATGCAAACAATTTAACTTCATGTTTTCTTTCTTTTAGAGATTTAGAACTGGAAATGGTGCACATTTACAGAATGAATTATACACAGCATATGCTGTAAGTCCATGTTGTACATTAACCCCTTTAGTACGGTATTTTACGGGAGACGTCGGGGTGCCGCGGCGGTTATGGCAGCCAAGCGAACCGCTACAATGTGTTTGTGCAGTCAAGCGTAACCTATACACAATAATCCAACAATGGATTGAAACTGCACAAACGGCGGACAATTGCGTCATCCGGCCTGGTGGCACTGTTTTTTTTGCGCATATTTGCAGCATCCGTACGCAAGGGGTTAATCCAATTTGCAAGTAAACAAACAATATCCAGCAGTTACCAAGTGTGAACCTGCTGGATCCAACAGAATCTAAGCTAGAACAAAAGGTCTTTTCCCCAGTTGGATCTGGCTGGATTCAGTACGGTTATGGCATTTTGTTTTACAGCAAACACAATCTTCGAATACAAAAGCTAGATTCATGTCCGAGTTTGAAACTTGAACCAGGCCCGCACAACTCAAGCTAGAAGTTTTTGAAAGTATCTTGGGCATATCATGTATGAACCAAGGCTTTATACACACTACACAGGATTCAATTTTTTATTGATAGGGTTGGGAGTTTGGTTCACACGTGCGCGGTCTGCCTGGACGTGCCTCGGCAGCAATTTCAAACATTAAACGACCGACTACCGATTTCCCACAGGGGCCAAGAATCAACTGATTGTTCTGGGCATTGAGCTGGCACATATATACACCACTCCCCACACTTAAACACTCGAAGGCCCTCCAACAAACCAACCATCAATATCTGAAAAAAAATAATGATTGAGTTTTTGGAATCAATTTACTGTTGACCTGCAAATGAAATTGCGAATACTTGTGCACATTATTTACTCAGGGAACAAATTGTCCTGTACTTTATTTGTCTTTGCCAGCAAGCAAACTTTGATTACACACGCACTGGCACGTACTAACATCCCCGGCACGAGAGTAACGTAGATTGCTTTACTGCATGCACATTGAAATCTGACTTTGTGACAAAATGACTCTAGAATTCGCACCAATTTCCTGATTCATGATGTGAGATTTCAGGACTTGGTATGGTTTGCAATTTTTTTGGTATCCTTTCTTTACCTATAAAAGGAAATTCTGTTGCACGTACTGTAGCAAAAATTCAAGCACTCTGCAAAGGTTTCCTTTTTTAAATAGGATAAAAAGGTCCTTAGGTTTAGTGAAAACAGAGATAAAAGGTACCGTAGATAATTGAAAAGAAGACTCCATAAATCAGTAAGTCTTATTATTTTATATATCAAGAGAACAAATGACTTTTGAACTCCAAAGAATAAGCATTGGTGGCACTTTTGTAAAACGCACAATCTCACATCCAACAGTTTTCACAAAAGCGTTGCTTACCGACTAGCTTTATTTCTAAAAAAAGAGATTGACCCTCGGTCGGGCAGCAAGCACAGCACGCACGCCCTGGACGCACGCCCTGGACGAACCCCGATGACATGACCTGATCTACATGCAGGCATGATCAACTCACAAACTGTGCATCTCTGGCCTGGTCATACTGCATCATCTGTGTTTGACCTGTGATAGACCTAAAACTGTCAAAAGAGCTACTGTACTGCACAAAACTGTCACGTCCTTCGAATTTTCCAATTTTAAGTAAACGGGCATTTCTTTCTAAAGTGCGATTTGTTCTCAGCACTTTTTCGGGGGAAGGGTTGGGGGTTGTGAATGGAACGAACCATACATGTACAAGGAGAATAAAACTTGCAAGGTAGCAAAACTGGCTCACTGGAAGATTGTTTCATACTTGACGCAAAATGCAAAAGCGAAGCAAATTTCATATCAGCAACATTCATCCTCTACCGTAACAAATTCCCTTTCCTGTCAGATTGGCGTGTATGATGAAGTAGCTTAATTCCCCCTCTAATCACCTCAACTAGCAAGGCTTGAAGCTTACCATCATCCTGTGTAAATTTTTAAGCCAAATTATATGATTTTATTTAAAAAGGTTCGCGGACCTAAAGCTGTTCCTGAATTTCATTTTGTCAAACTAAACAAAATCTAATAAATTATGTATTTTGAATTTTTTTTTTAATCTGTCGACATGCTTAAGAGGTTTATTGCTTCAAGCTCAGGCAATCCTGGTCAGACATTTAAGTTACTGGTAAGAGAATTTTAAAAATGCATTTTGTCTCGAGGGCAGCGATGTTAAGCCGGCGCAATGACCTGACGATGTTGGACCAGGACAAGAGGTCCCCGGCCGACTACAACAATACGATCCGGGCAGAAATATGCAAATGAGATGCCCACTGCACTGGCACCTAGGGAAACGCCACAAAGAGCGACAGTTCGGAACTGTGTCAGTTGTCTTCGCTCCATCACATTCAGAGATTTGAAGAGAGAGAAGAACAAAGATTTATCCAGAAATTTTATTGTATTTATTTGCACATTGTTCTTTTAATTTTTAGTCACAAGGCCAGTTTATAAAATATCCTTGTTTATCCCAGCACACTGTGCATTATATTTTTTTTTTTTTTTACTTATTTATTTTTAAATTGTTTTATTACAAATCTTGTAAAACATCATTATTAGTTTAAAAGCCCTTTGTTTTTGTAAATTTGAAATTACTGTTAATGCATAGAAAAGCAATGTTTCATCTGAACGCAATAATCAACCTCATAAATCATCTACAGGAAAAAGAATAACACCATCACTGAACTTGGGAGAAGGTTGCCGACAGCAAACTAGAACATTTCTTGAAATGGCCAAGGCTAAAGGAGGTGCACGCCATGCAAACTCATCACTGTTTTATACAGAAGCTCAGGAAAAATGTGCAGTGCGCTGCAACCCAAAACACAAATGGCAATTTGAAATGGCCAGAGCAAGAAACAGATCAGAGATTTCCTGCTCGGAATTGATTACGATTTCTGATGACGGCGGGCCATTATCACAAATAGCACATCACCTACTACATGTAAAAGTTGTACGTGCACATAACATGCACAGGTGGTGAAACTGAACATGGGTCTCCAATTGCCTGTCTGGGGATCTGTGCGGCATGGCAAATGTGCATTATGGGATTCACTGTTTCTGGCGTTTTGCCTGTGGCTAGCCCACGGTATCTGCTTCCATTTCCCCTCGACTTTGCCCCTTGATGTGTTCCCACAGACAATTTGATTTTCTTAAATTTAGAAGTAACCTTTACTAAGTAAAATTTCCCTCACCCAACTGTTCCAGACTTTTTAAACAAAGATGACTGTTTTTACATATATCTCAAAGATTCGTACATGTAGCATTTTACTTTGAAACATGTAACATTCTGTTATGTGGTCTTTCAGAGGGTAGCACTGATGCCCCTGTTTTTGAAATAAGTCCTTAGATGTGCAATACTACTCATTGCAAATGAAACACACCTTGTGTAAATTTTAACACCAATAAAATGAAATCAAACTGTCTGCAATGTGAAGTGAACTCAAGTGTGTGTACATACTCTATTTAGTTTGCAATCTTACAGTCTGCCCAATCAGAATGAGTCTATTGTGATCCTACCTTGAGTGAGCGAAACATCCTCTGCTGTTGCTCATGAGGACTCATTCCTCCCACAGCCTCGACAAAGCCACCACGCTCCACAGCACTAGAGGATCTTGGCTTGCTGATCAAGGACTCCTCGCTGGGATGTTCCAACATCCTCCGCCGGTACTCTGTGGCTCCCTCAAAGGACCCCCTTCTCAGGTGGTGCTCAGTCCATTTCCACCGGTTCCTGTCTAGGTAGCACTGCGGACCAACATCAAAGTGGTTCTCCTGGAGGCACTCACAGTTTCTGCAATCGCAGATCCCACTGCTGCCACTATCTAGCATGGAATGTACCTTATCGTCCTCATCCTCGGCATAACCATAGTCTACTGGCACATCTTCTTCATAGACATAGTCCGTCTCGGGACCCATAAGGGTGAAGTAGACGGCAGTGCCACCCTCCTGCTTGAGGCGGGCCACGGCCTGCCGCAGGTCTTCGCGCTGCCGTGGGTCCTGGACACCAATGGCATCCATGTCATCCTCTCCAATCTGCTTGCAAGTCTCCAGGTCATCATAGCCGTTGTCGATGAAGTTGTCCAGATGGTGGGACAGGTCTAGTGTTCGAAGCCATTCCCGTACTATGTTGTTCTCTGGGTCTGCCATTGTCCTTTACTCTTGCTGTCGTTGGGGACGTGTCAGAACAAGTGACTAAGCCTCCGTCTTATCTTCTGTGATCCTTACCAGTGTTCAGGATATCCGTCTTCTGTGAGTGGCAGACAATCAGCACCAATCTAAGAAAACAAAAATTAGTTTTTCAACAAGATGTAAAGTTCAAATTGAAAGTAGTTTTGGGTTTGATTTCATCCATCCAAAAGCCTTGAGAATTTCAAGTCAATTTCAAGTCAATTTCAAGTCAATCACAAGTCAATCACAAGTCAATCACAAGTCAATCACAAGTCAATCACAAGTCAATCACAAGTCAATCACAAGTCATCACAAGTCATCACATGTCACTTTACAAGTCAGTGTCACTTCACAATTCTGGTCTCAAGCTATGTAACAAGCTATTCAAACATATATAACAAAAGCATTCTTTTGTCATTGTTCATCCCATGTAGCTTGTGAGCTGACTTGTGATTTACTTGCGATCTGCCTTTTGATCTGACCTGTGATTGACTTGATTACAACTCTGAGAATTTCTACTCATCGTCATCTGGATGAAACAGTTCACAACAAAAACATCAATGCACTTTTACTGGATGGGTGACCAGGGTAGAAAATACTAGTGTCTTTACCCCTCCCAAAATCCCAAGAAAGAAACAATGCCACTAGAATAAACACTAAGGATCAACAAAAATGCTGCAGTATCAGTCATGTAGTGAATATTAAATGTGCTTTACTGATGGTAGGCCCCCTAACAATTTTGGAGCGCAAGTGGATGTAAGTTGTTGCCACATGTACTGTAGTACAGGCGTTCGTTGTGAAATTGTACTTTACACAATATAAATTACACATTGTACTTTACACTAAAAACTTGCCAACATGCATTATTCGGTTTGAAAGCTTATTTATAAGATTTTCACATCCATACACTTTAAAAATGATATACCTGTACACTCGATTATTTAAAAAGAAATGCATTAAAAAGCTTCAAGGACATTTTGCATAGAAAAGAGCTGCTACATGTACCGGTAGGAGTGAAACAAAACACAAATTGTAAAATGTAAAGGTAAAATTTATACTATGTCAGGTACAAATAGGGAAATGTGGCTTCAACTTTGCATAGGTTTTCCTGCTTCGAAAAAAAACATGGGGAATAAATTGCCTGCATGTGGGGGGGGGGGGGGGGGGGTGGGGTTTAACTCTAACGTCCTTGGCATTCATTTAGGGTAAAGTACAATACATGTATACCACGAAGTACTACACAATTTCTAATACTGCATAGGCCGGAAAGATTTTACTTTAATACCCCCACCAAAATCGGTCAGGAACAGCAAAATCTTTGAAAATATTTAACCCTCCTTGATAACAACTATCTAAATGTGTGGCACAACCTGTTATTTCAAGATTTATGTCAGCAGAATGTGTAAAATTGAGGCAGAAATTAACATACATGTGAACACTTTGAGTGACCATACAGTGATACACTGTGCCAAGAACATCTAACACAGAAACACAAGCCTTCTTCCCCTATATAGCACGAAGATTTCCCAAATAAATTCTCAAATTTAAAGGTTGTGCCAAGTGTTTATACAATTCTGAACACAGTTGGATGGTTATTTTCCAAAATTTGCTATTCCTGACCGATTTTTGTGGGGGTATTTAATAAAGTAAAATCTTTCCCATAGGCCTACTACTAGAGTTTACTAATTGCAGTATTTTGTAGCTTTATGCGAGGTTAGGGTTAAAAGAGAAACAGTATTGAGCAAGCATCTATAGGCTTTTTACAATCATAAAGATAAACTAGATTCAGGATGAATGTATTTAATTGATGCCAGTGTCAAATCAATGCACATCACCATCAACAAGACAACATTCAAATGAATGCATGTTGCTCGCAGCAAAACCCACTCTGCGTTGTTTTTAAAATTACAATCTCACGCAGATGACCACAAAGCACGGAATGTATGTGACAAGGCGTTTGTCTATGGCATTATAATGAACGGTTGCGGTATGTATTTATAGTTGTGCGACCGTTGTCAAGATGAGATCTCGATGACACATAAGGTCCACATGTCATTGCATACCTCACATAGAGTAGACTCACGAAACGATCTCTTCCTACATCAGTCATCAGTATACTTCCCCTAACAATTCTGCAAACCTAAACAACCAAGCTACACTTGTGACTTACCGGAACAGGACACAGGCGAGGAAATGGTTGGATGCTGGATTACTTCCTCTGACAAGATCTGATCTCCCAATTCCTGAATGAATTTCTCTCATCCATGGCACTGCATCGGATTATCCTTGGGACGTTACTACTATACTTCTGCCCACCGCGCGCGATATACATCGACATCGTGTGTGTAGTGAAACTGCATGATGATCATGAATGGCCTCCAAAACACGAAGAGTTTCCGTTGCCGACGACTGTTTTATGTACCACAGTTGAATGTCTATTCCGGATAAATATTAAAAAATTCTTTTTATTTTCTTGATTTGCCGCATTTTCCTTTTGCCTTTCTTTAATGTATTATTCGTTGTACCTAATTCTACATCGCAAAAAAATTATCATTAAAATATTAATTATTTGACATATTTCTTTATTGACATTCCATTCAATTCAATTCAGCAGTTCAATTCCACAAACATTCATTTCCAAATTCTGTAGGCCTACATAATACCTGCAAGAAAATATTGGCAATTTGTTAAGGACCCTTCTATTTTAAAAAATAAAACACATAACCCTTTTGAGATTCTTTTTTATCAGGGTATCGTGTTCATATGTATTTTTTTTCAGCAAATTATCACTTGGTATCTTTAGATGCATCTCGTGGGTGAAATTCTGCCTTGCTTCCTCGCTTCCGGATCCCAAATCCCTTCCCATCTATCCGAAACTTCATAAACTGCACAATAATTTTGATAGGTATGTAACAGTCGTCGGATAATGGCAACGCTTCCACAGTGATGACGTCACTGCTTGGGATTCCCTCTTGTGTTTGTTCCCTTCCCGGTCGCAAATTCACGAGAGTCTTCAACACTTGTGACAAATTCACATTTTGTGTACTGTCCAATAGCATTTCAGTAAATTTTTTAATGGTGCTGGTTTTGACTCATCCTTTGTTTCAAGGTGTCGATTAGGAATGAGTAACTGACGACGAGGTGTTAATTTCACATTCCTTTGTACTTTGAAACACCGTACCCGTAAAATCGATGGATTAACAGCGCCACCTTGTGTCTTTCGCCAGTGAGTGTGCATAAAATAAATGCAGTGTTACAAAAACAGCGTTTAATACGCGAGCATTTTAGAACAAAATGTTTCAATGATTGGTGAATGCAATGCAATTGCTGCGCTGTTAATGCATTTAATATTACATGAAATGAACTGCATAAGATGCAGGACGACTGGGCCGTGGTCATAGATTTATATATAAAGACTAGAGGGCGTAATCGCTATACGCCGCCGTGGCCAAGCAGACGGTAATTCTGTCCCCACTCACCCAAACAGACCACTGTGGGTAGACTAGCGCCCTCATGGTGTAAGCCAAATGCAAAGATAATATTGTACAACAAAACGGCGCCCTCTTTTGACTTGAAATGTAATTATAAAACAGATCACTGTGGTTTCGTTCCTGATCCTCCATGTTTCGACTGACCCATTTCACACATAAATTGTACACAGGAATTGGTCCCCCCCCCCCATAGCTATTTGCGTGGAGAATTTTGTTTTTTAACTTATGGGAGTGTATTTGTCATCATTCAGGCTTGAATTGGAGTTAGTAAACAAAATTAAAACTTAGTTGTGATGTTTCACATCGATTGAGGAGGAACAAACTTGACAAGGTCTATGAGTGGGTGGGGCGAGGGCGATTGGTCACAGGGGAAAGCACTTAAAATTCGCTGCTTTACGTCACTTATACCATGATCATTGTTTCATTGTTTTTTTTTAAACAACAACCAAAAACACCGAGAAGACCAACGTCTCATGCGATTTCTATCTTGGGATTTAATAATACAGCTGAAACATTCAAAGTTATACAACAGAATTATTAAAAAAAACATTATGAGGCACAATTATTTATAAAAACAGATCATAATTTTTTGCGGAACCTGCACTATATCCTAGGAACTAAATTTTCCCCCAGCTAACTTGAGACTACAAGGCTACAACTACAATAAACTGGACGAACAAAGATGACGTCACATGCGCAATATTAAAATATAGACGATGTGTCCTCTGACGTCACGTGTTTACATCCATATTGAAATATCCTGTCGGTATGCGCACGAATCGTGTTTTGCACACAATTTGGTTTAGGAATGACGTCGCAGGTCAGATCTCCTTTGAATTATTTGACCGTTGATGTCAGCCCTTAACCCCTTGAGTACGTTTTTTACAGGAGACATCGGGGTGTCGCGGCGGCTCTGGCAGCCAAGCGAAACGGCCACAATGTGTTTGTGCAGTCAAGCGTAACATACACAATAATCCAACAATGGATGGAAACTGCACAAACAGCGGCAAATGGCGTCATCCGGCCTGGTGGCACTGTTTTTTGGCGCCATATGGCGTCTTCCGTACGCAAAGGGTTTTAACATTTAAATATAGGGCGGTTTTTGTAAACAAAGGGCACGTGGTCTATACGTTGCCACATCGCACATACAATGTCATTTCACGAGATTCCGTCCAATGGTCTCAAAGATATTGCTGCTGTTTTAAAAGGCGATGTTGTGGTTTCAAAACAATTACCTTAGCATTGTGAAATTAGTCACAAAATGTGAATAATATGAATAATTAGAAATACAATATACAAATCTAGGAGGTTCGTACGGTTGAAAGTATTCATGCTAAAATACAAAAGGACGTATACACCGAGGTTCGGTTGGCTTTGTCCATAATTTTAGTGTTACGCGTTAACCCGTTTTAAAAACTACAAATGATGTCCACGGACATTCACCATCTTTGAGGATACAGAAAGCTCGTTTTCCGAATTCCTGGTTGGTTGAGTTATTAAGGGAAGGCCCTCATATATACAACCAACCAATCTGGGTGCAGAAGTCACAATAAATGGGCAAATACGACAGTGGCACACATTCTTTCTGTAGCACGTTTCCTCCAGGTAATGTTGGCTTATATATACGACTGAGCAGTATTCCAAAACGCGTAAACAAAATTTAGTACACCGAGTATTATTATCAAAAAGGACCAAGTAATTTTCAATCTTCCCACTTATAAGGTAGTTAGTTTTAATGTGTTACCGGCAGGACAGTTTAGAAAACAATTTATAAAGTAAGCAGGTAAATGTATCGTGGCCACATCCTGTGTGCCTTGGCACATGCAGATTTTCGTAAATACAGTTACCACTGAAGAGAAGACATTATAGGAAAAACGCGAGATTAGGAAAAACGCGACAGTAACAGTTCCATAAATATTTAATTTTGTGTAGATGAATGACTATAAACTGTAGTGGTTAACAACGAAGGGGGCAAACTATGGGAGTTATCTCAGTTCTGCAATACCATTTAGCACTGCTGTAACATTTACCCACATTAAAACAATGAAGAGCGGCTTTAAATTGATTTCGAGAGTGGACGAGAAGACTGTTATACTGTACCGCAATCTCAGCCGTTCATAAACTACTACTATTTTCAATGTGAAAACAAATACACGTTTCCTGAGCAATCCCTCGAATTAAGTTGTCTCTCTTTTTTCTTTCTTTGTTTAAAATATATATAAAAAACCCTGAGATCATCTGGTGTTTTACAGTACAAAAATACAAAATCGGCTTTCACGTTTTCTGACAATTCTGTTAGACATTTAAGCTGTTATATCTGGACCTCTTTTCAACGGTTCTGGCGTTCCCCAAAACGGAGATTAGCGTCTCCATATAAACGTGACCGGTTTCTATGAAACAATGCTTGATTTTCTGATCTAACACACAAAGAGTTTAACATGTTTCTTATTCTGATATACCGGTCAGCTTCAGATCTTGAAAGACAAGACCTAATATCACTGTAGTGAAAATATGTGTACATTCCTATTGAGTTCGACTATAGGAGCATGTTAATTATTTGTTAAAAGTGTTCCTTTCCTGATAATTTCAGTGAATAAAAACGTGTATCACTTGAAGTAACCACTCTAGACATTGTGGCGTTTTAACATAAAACTGCGGCAATAAGCAAGGATTAAACTTTGCAAACACGACAGCAGTCCAAAAGCAAAATCAAAAAAAGAAGAAAAAAAACACGAATACAAAAGCTGTGAAAGCTATTTCGTTTCTTTGTTTAAAACGTAATTATGTAAGTGATTTTTTTTTCTAGATCCATCAATGGAAGATCTATTAAATTAAGAACACTAACAAAAATTACATACTTCGTGAAACAAACCACAAGGGAAACTGACTAGGTAAATTTGAATACATTTTCAAAGTGAACAAAGAAACTGGCAGGAGCGAGATTCGAACCTGCGACCTCCGGGTTTACCGTACCGGCGCTCTACCAACTGAGCTATCTTTCCCTATGTTGGCGGTCTCCCAAATTGTCAGTATCTTTGTTCGGGTGGGCGCTAGTCAGAAGTCATAAACCTAGAATGCCGTATAGCCAGGGATCACACCCAATTTTACGATACAACCTGGGAAGCGACATTGTTGGGATCACTCAATGAGGATACGACTTTTTAACTTATAATTCGTCAAACAAATGACATACGTTGGAATGGTAACAACAACGTTTGATTGCCATGTTACATGTAATTCTGCATGTGAGTTTTTGAAGGGGAAACCCAAATTTTCCTCCATGGATTCAAGTAAACTTTTATCGCACAAAACAATCACAAAATAATATTGGATTGGTGTCCCATTTTCCCGATTGTCCCATTGTATCAAAACAATTCAAGGTATTTCAACAACATAAAAGTTACTCTCGATAATTATGGCGATGTAATAAACAAAATCATACAGCAGAGGTGTAATTTGGCAAAAACGTAACATAAAACGTGCCCAGTAATGTTGAAAACGTAATGTCTAAAAATCTAAACTAACTTGTAAAAACAAAATCTGAGTGAAAAGCTCTGCAGCATTGTGCAGATTTGTCAAGAAAGATCTGTACATGAAAAACAAGAATAGTAATTTTTTATAGTGATTATAGCATCTATAAAAATGTAAAGACAAAACTGGAATTTGCAGGTTAACAATTTCGAAATGCATCGTTTCTAGTTCTCTGCAAATTGATAAAATCTACATTTGGGATTAAAATCATATATATCCTAAACAGATACTTTGTATCTCTGTACGAGATCTGACCACCACGCTGAAACGTGCAAAATGCGCGTGCGCGCTAACCATACAGACACCGGCATACAATCCTCCCTGATGACCGTACCATTGTTACATGAAATTTGAACTTGTGGACTGTCCGTACATGCTGGTATCTCCAAGGGTTTAATCATAAATATACATTTGCAATAGCAGGCAAACACCTCATTCTCTTCCATTTTGATCTTGAACCCTTTGGTATAAATATAGAAAACGCCAATCGCACACGGGCTTATGGAAAACCACAACTCAATGATATGGGGGTTGGTAAAAGGCACACATTGTGATTCAAACGGTTTAGTGAGATAAAACGAACAGTGAAATGAGTGAAACCCTTAAAAAAAAACTTAGTATTTTTCATGTTCATGTACTACCTTAATACTTTTAAGTCTTAACCCCTTACGAGTAAAGGTGACCCGCATATAGGTCAAGCAACAACCGTACCTTCTTAAACAGAACGGAACTTTGTCCCGCTGCAAATATCCTCCTTTTTTACCCCCAAAGTCATTCTTCGGGCTTTATACTGTTTAACCCATTTACGTTTCTTTTTCTGTTTAGTATCCAAACTATTGTTTGTGTACCAGCACTTGAAGATTCCGAAAGTCCAACGGGCACGAGAATTTTGCAGTTTTATTTTAGTCAGTTGCATTTACACAAGGTGTCACCAATTGTCGTTTTATCGAGAATGCTGTTTACACATTATTACTTCTGTAGATGTGTAGCGATAAAACAGGAGGTGGCCATCCTGTGTGGTTTTTCGGCACGATGGTTTGTGATTTTAGGAAACGCTCCTCTTTTTCCCAATCTCTCTCTGCAATACAATTACAAGCCCAGCTGGATTTAACCACAGCTCCGCTACAACTGAATATAAGGCTTTGAGAATAAAATGTGTGCAACAACAGCAAGTCCCTTATGATCCTTCATAATACTGAATTTTCTTTAGTCCTGAAGCATATCATAACTGAGTTAGTTCTGACAACGAATACCGAAAAACATATAGTACACCTGCTATATAAAGCTCAAACTGTAAGTGATTGGTGTTAAATTATCATGTAATCATATGGGGTTTTGGTAAGCCAACAGTATCTAAATGTAATTCTTGTATGGGTGACCAAATTTGAAGCCTCTTCGAGTAATAGTATTCCCAAAATTTCTGCCGATTAGTATACAAATAATGAATGTTTATGAGTGCGATGGTAAGAATAATTTCATGAGGTGACAGATTGAATGTTCCATTCCACGAGGCGAAGCCGAGTGGAATGGGACATTCCATCTGTCACCGAATGAAATTATTCTTACCATTGCACGAATGTGAAACATTCATTATTTGTTTGTTTTATACAACGCCTGAATAAATCCGACAGATTGCATGCATGGATTTCTTGGTGTACAACGTGCCGTTTACCTTCTCAGTCCAGCATAAAACCGCGACAAAAAGTGGTCCAGTTCCGAATCAGTTAAAGCTTAAATTGTTGTTTCTGCGTGTTTTGCAAATTCCTCTAATCGTTTGACTGCATATTTCATTTGTCTCTTTGTGTTAGCAGCGTCAGCATCGCCTACGAGTTCCAACATTTCGTCATCTGTTAGGAAAATAAACCGCGGTTCGGAAACACTGTCCGCCATTTTGTGTGAACGACAGCCTAGACTGGTTCCTGGTCCCAATATGTATATAATACATTTGAAGTCCGAAGGACAACGGAGAGACCGGGAACCAGTCCAATGACAGCCGTGTTGTTGCGGCGGGGAAGTTCTATCAAACGCGTTACCGTTTGATATAACTATGTGATAGAACTTTTTTTGGCGGTGCGGGTTCGCGTCGTGCGATTGGACGAATAATTTAATGCACGTGATCGACGATCCACCAATCGGATGGCTGCGATTTATTCAGGTGTTGTAAAATTTCGAATGTCAATTAAAACTTGGGCAGAAAACATCACAAATATTAGGAATATGGGTGAAAACTAAACTATATTCTCTTAAAAGGTTAGTAATTTTCGCTTAATAATCCTTCTTATAACTAAACAAAAAGTGCATTAAAAACACCCGTATTTAAAACAAATGGACATTTTATGAAACCGGAAAGGTTTCAGCTTTCCGTGAAATTTGTTTGTAAACGGTTGATCTGATGCCAGCTCCTTTTCTTTCCTATGAACTTGGCATGTTGCTATTCGATTCTATTTTTTTTTCGGCAGCCTTGCATATTACCATGATTCTTTGTAGACATTTTAGAGCCTGGGTTCCACTTGAATTTTACACTACCGGAAAGTTCTGTGCATTGCTGGCTATACACTGTCCGTCAAACTTTCGCCGCCGCTATCGCGGTTGCTGCAAGTCGACAGAAGCGCTATTTAGCTGTTCCGGCGGTAATTCTTGTGGGAAGTCCCATTATAAAAAGTCCAATGGGGACACCACTCTTGATCCATTCCTAACCTAAGATTTCGTAGTTGACTACTAATGGAAAATTAGGTTAAACGCTGCATTATAAAAACCCAATCACCAGTAGACGGAACCAACCTATTAACAAACCAATTTTGTAAACAAAACGAAACAAAACAAACAAAAATGCACCGTTTTGAAAGTCAACCTGAGTTCTTTTACTTGTAAGCATCAACATGGACTGTCTCAATCCTACCGGCAGAGGGCGCTATTCCACTAACTCGTGCCACCGCTGTCAGGGGTTGCTGCTGGCGCTGCTGTTGTTGAGGTAGGTGGTTTGTCTGCGCCGTCACCGCTGGCGGCGCCACTGTCAGACGATTTGGCACCATTTCCCTGAGAGCTTTGGGCCGGTTTGTCCGGACATTCGGCCACCAGGTGGTCCTCTGACTTGCAGTGGTGGCAACGCTTTGGTAAAGGGGGTTCGGGACAATTCTTGGCATGATGGCCATGCTCATTACAGTTGTAACACCTAGTTGCAAAAGATCGAGAATAATATTGTCTTCTTAATTAAGCGTCTGGATCAGAGTACACTAGCAACCACCGTCTCTGATCCATAGTGTTTCCCGTCATACGAAGAAACTATAGAGAACCTGGGACAATCGAGCTAGCAACTATGATTTAAGTTTGGTTTCCATTGCATACAGTCTCAAATGCTTACAGCCTATTTAACCTCGAAAACTGACTGTCACACCGTTGTGAAGAAGCCAACTGATTCGCATTGTTGTAATGACTTCCCATACATTTGTAGGCCTATGGCACTATTCT
Source organism: Hippasteria phrygiana (assembly GCA_037893225.1). Classification (NCBI taxonomy): domain Eukaryota; kingdom Metazoa; phylum Echinodermata; class Asteroidea; order Valvatida; family Goniasteridae; genus Hippasteria; species Hippasteria phrygiana. Next base: position 300,393 of record JAZGUH010000253.1, read on the forward strand.
TTGGTTGATAATATAACAGCAAGTTATTTATGCATAGAGATACGTTTTAAGTAATGCTATCCTCCACATTGTGCACGCACTGTACTAATGTATTTGTTATTAGAACCATTGGACATTTTCGATTAAATAATTGACTGCGATTGCATATTGCCTGCAATGGTGTCAGGAAAGACAAGAATCTCAAACCGCCCACAGAGCAGTACAAATATCTTGAAGGAGATGTTTTAATGTAACCGAATTTTGGCATCTAATTTTGCATTTAAAAACGAATCCACAAATACCTGTCGTCTTTCCTCCGCCTTCCTTTTCCTTTCCGCTTGCTTCCCTTACAATCCACGCCTCCTGGACCCGTGACTGACACCGCCTCCCGGCCTTCATCTGATATCTTGAAGATGAACTCTACTGGTTCGTTGTCATCAAGACTTCTAAAGCCTTCCATCTGTACAGTTGACTGCCAAGTAAAGTAAAATAAAGTCCTTATAATTGGCCTTTTATACACATTTCGTTCGGCACAAAACAAGTCGAAAAGCACTGACATGCCTGGCTTAGCGAATTGGTTACCAGCAGCGGGAAAACTTCTTTAATATGTATTTTCTTTTTGGTCCTCGGCTTGTTTATTACCTGGTAGTGAATGGCTACCAGCGAAAGAAGTTTATATGGTGTACTCTTGTTTGTACCTGGTCCTCGTTTTTTTCCCAGGTCCTCGGTTTTATACTGCTTAGCAATAAATCACAAGCATATTCTGCAAAGAAGCTGAACAAGTGTGTCACCATCTATCATACGAGTTGTGCGTTTCTGAGAAGTTTCTGCGCTTTCTGCCTTTCAAATGGAGAAGCATTCACAACGTGACAACAACGCCTTACACTGGTCAAAATTAATGAAATAATATATTACTACAAATTGTTTGCCAACTGGAATGATATTGGAATTTGCATAGACGTTCAGGAGAGTTTAAAGGGACACATTGCTTTGGATTTTGCGATTTGGGTTATAAAACTGAAATGGATATGGTTGGGAAGCTTTTTTAAAAGTAGAATATTAAGATTCACATAACTATCCCTTCACATTGCGTGTTTTTTGTTTAATTTCGTGACAAATAACGGTCCGCCATTTTGTAGAACCAAATTTTTGACACAAAATGGCGGACCGTGTTCACCAGTCGTATTTCCAGTCGCAGCTGGTTGAAGTACGTTCTGTTGATCCATTTTGATGTAGTGTGGCACGGCGCGCAGCACTGGCGATATGTGTCGCGAGGTAGAGAATGGTACCTGGCGATCATCTGATAGGTTTACAAGGCCACTGGCTGCGGCGCCAGCCTAAAGACTCTTACAGCATATTTTGCGCATTAGACGGTAGTATTTACTACTGGAAATAAGTCTATGTTTTGCGGGTCAGATGTCAGGGATCAGAGGCAAATTTTTTGTTTTGTAATCACTACTCACTAATTACAACACATTATACGTGTTTTTTTGCATTAACAACTCTTATAAAAGATAAGGAACATTTCCAAATAGCAAAATTTCTTGACATTTGAAGGCAATGTGTCCCTTTAAGTTTCGATCGCAGCAGAACCTTTTTTCAGATGCTGAATGTTACGAACAGAGAAGGAAGAGTTAGTAAACACACGAGTAGGCCTATCTCATCGTTAAGAGTTTTTCATCTTACTCCTTTAATCACCCTTTTCGTAACAAATGCATTTAAAGTACGAAGGGACAATAACAGGCTATTTAAGGATCTATCCAACTTAACTTGCAAAAACTTGGATCCTTTCCATAAATTCCTAATGCCGATCATTGCTGATGACAATCTGATAACTGTATCAGTTAAATTCCATTGTTATCGACAACATCAGTCACACAGAAATTTAGATAAAAAAAGAAAAAACCCCAAAAAACACCAAAATGTAAAACGTCATTATGTTATCAGGCAGGTACCACGATTTGGCGCAAATCCAAATTCAGAGGATCTGATTTCAACCAGACAATAGAGGGTGATTTGCTTTATTGACGAATTATCGGTGTAGATAAACTACACGTACAAACACGTCAATGGCGCAAAACCACGGACCGGGGGCATTTTCACAGAGATGCTTAGCACAAACATTTGCTTAGGACAAAAAGTCTTGCTTTAGCATACACAAAAATTTACCAGCCAAAACGTATGTGATTTTCATGCTGAGGAAACAACAGCAGAATACAAGTCACAAGCAATATATATCACATAAAAGTGTGACTGGTAATCCAACTTTTAACAAGGAAGACTTTTCATGCTAAGCAAATTGTTGTGCTTAGCATCGCCGTGAAATTGGCCCCTGTTGGTCAACGGCGTTTCAAACTTTTCCACCCACTGATCTCCATGTGTAAAAATCAGGATAGCTCATTGGCCGTTGCACGCTGTACGAACTGTCGCCAGCAGCCGCCTCGTGGAACATTCATAAATCATAATTTGCTACCTAGCCTAGCGCCTGCTTACGTCATGATTGTGCTAGTTTTACGTACGTTCGCACATCGCGAGGAGTGAAACGATGGCGGGCGGTGCCGTCAACTTGAACAGCCAATGACCTATCTAGATTTTTAAACATGGAGATCAGTGGTTCCACCCCTGGTGATCAACCAAGGAAATTAAAATGACAACTTCCCAAGCGCCCACCTGACCCAAGTGGGACCTTGTGAAAAACAACTACATGTCAGCCAGCGGCTGTTATTTATTTATTTATTTTATTGAGCTGGTTGTAGGCCTATATATAACTAACTCGGTTTCCGGCGTGTTTCTTGTACGATAACGACTTGATATCGATGTTGTTCTAAATAATTAAGTTGTTCTAATTCAAATTGGCACCGGTCCAAAACCAATAGGAAATAGCACAGCGAAAAAAAACTTACTAAACCATCATCTCAGTTGATGATGAAATGAGATTACTTGGCCTTTCCCAAACCTTTATCTTACCAAAGGCCAAAGGACATTTAATAAACAATGAATCGCAAGCTAAACACTTGACCTTTCAAGCATGCAAAGCCCAACTATGCCCTCTGTGCCGCAGAGGGCGCTACTTTCACAGTTCACATCTCTCTGAAATCACGTGTGCAGTATCGAAGCACCCTGGATCTCGCGAACGGGAAGCTTTTGTTTTCAACAACAAACACTCATCCGGGAACAAAGGAATGCTAGTGATAACGCCAGTTTTTCAATTGCATTCGACCGTTGTACCGGAACGAACTTTGGTCCTTTTTTGTTCTCATTTACGTTCAGGTCACTATAAAAACTTCCGCGTGCCAGGGACGTGCCGACATCATTACAGAATACATACCCAAAAGTCCATGCCTCACAAAGTAATTTACTATTTCTGTAAGCTTGTAGTAGTACACTAGATAGTATAATTTTAATGCGGTAGGCGATAAGTACAGCTCTATTTGATATGCATATTATTTGCATTAGGTGGAATGATTCGCGAAAGAAAGACGAGCAAAATTGGTGAAACGAGCCGGCAAATGCAGCAAATCTCATGGGGGCTTATCTGCCATTTGTTCGGTTGTACAAAAGCTATTTGTATCCACGAGTTTAGGAGTATGGGAGTTGTTTGAAATCAAATGAATAATGACGGCTTAAAAAAACAAAAAAACAACAACAACAACAACAAACAAAACAAAAAAGAGGATCTGACATGCAGACGAAATAATGGCGAACAGGGTAACTCAGTAAAAGCTGCAAACCCAAGAAAAAGTAGGCCGGCGCAACTATACACGCTACAGCTCAATATTATGAATGACGGTGCGTTTTGCTTTACCAAAGACATAGCATCTGTTTGACAACGTCACTGAACATGAACAATTACAGATGTTTTTGTAAAGTGCGAACCTGTTTCGACAGTGGTCACGGCATATAATTCTAAAGAAATTGACTTCATTCCCATTACATTCTTTGTAAAAAAAAATTCAAATACATCATCATACAGTCACAATATTATTATTGTGCTCTTCCGGTGTGACTTCTCGCATGATTGCCTGCCCACATCCCTCAAGTCAAACAACGTTTTGGTCCGCCAGAGGCAGTAGTTCCATTCAAAGACTATACAATTCCAAAAAAAGGATGTCCAACACTTTGGTTTGTGTGGGTAATTAAACGGCTAAACGCTTTCTATGATTTGTCTCTCAAAAGGCAAAGAATTTTTCAACTACTTTTTCAGTATCAAAATATATATATTAAAGTGTTCGATGAAAACTGAGTTATTTTAGACGTTAGTCATGATCATAAGTGGGCCAGATTCGCATTTAGTCATATATATCCAGAAAGATTACCTTGGCTCAATTAGCTGGTAACCCGTTGAGTTTCGTGTGGGTGGGCACTGAGGGCACACACATACTGGTTCCCGGTCCCTACATTCTCTTCTTAATTCGTGTTTGAATGTAGGAACCAGAAGTTTTGCATATGCAAATGTTTTGCACATTGGCTTTTCAAAATTGCTTTTTAAAATTATGGCAACAATGCGTAGGCCCTATTACTATTAAAATGAAGGCGCGACAAAACGCACAGGTTTTTAATTTTAGGGAGATCCGGTACTGCCCTTTTAAGATTTGCTATATGCCCGGGGTTGGTGTGGAGGTTGTGACAATGTCGTGAACCACTATACCCCTTAAAGTTCAATGTCTTCAGTGTACAGCAACGCCACGAACTCTGCCTGACCTCCACCAGCTGTCACCTTCGATACATCTCCTGCGAACCCCCCTCATACGCGCAGATGGATCAGCCCAGCGAACCTCCTCGTTGGAGTGTTTAAGGTTGGCTTGAGGACGCTTGATTTTGGCGTTAAGGGGTTGACAAGTACTGAGCCAGCTTTTCTTGTCATTTAAGAAAAAAACTAGGTGACACCATTTGTTTAGCCACACTTTAGAAGTTTGATGGTATAATTGTGACGTCCATGTAAAAGCCATGGTGCGCAACATATTGTTTAAAGGTAGAATACAACATTTGCTTTTGCTGTAATTTTCAGAAATGAATGGAGTTGGGGGTTAGTATTTTATAGCAAATACTGTAATACTGCATGACCTGTTTAAAGTTTTGTGTGCAGATATGCTGGGAAAACAGAGAAAGCGGGGGGGGGGGGGGGGGGGGTGCAGTTCTTGTAGTCTAGTTCACTGACCCTACTTCAGACAAAACGGAGCAATTTATAGACGTCAGGGAATTATCAGGTAGGGGAACTGGACTATTTCCAACGATTGTCGGCCGACAATCGCTGGAAATATATACCAAAATTCCACTTTTCTTGAAAATGACAGCACACCAGGATGCTTAAGACTATTACTTACTTACAGTCAAGTAAGGTATTTCATAATAATTCGGTAGTTTGGTTTTTTGATGTTTGCAAATGTTGTATATTACCTTTAAATAATTATAGGATACCGTAAGTTCCTGAGAGATTTTTACCAAAGCAGAATGTAAATGAATGCGTCCGTATCAAAATGGTTGATGCCACAGGCCAGGGAGACATGAAACACAGAAACTGACATTGAACGTCTGTGGTTTTTGAAAACTGTAAACAAAACCACGCTAAAAGTGCTTTCCATAGACCATAGAACATTCTCCAAACTAGGAATTGTTCGGAATCGTTTCTGAAACTATGGAGAGTGAAACCACGAAGCAGTCAAGTCCTGACCATCTTTCACCGGACGTTAAACGTCTATTCCACATGAAAAGGTAATAATAATAATAATAATAATAATAAAAATAATCATCATCATTACTGCTATAATAGGGCGACTTTGCCTATAATAACTCCAAATGGGCGACAGTGGTGTCGCCCTATTATAGCATTTTCCCCATGTGCCTTACTAAAAAATACTCCAAAGGGGCGACTTTCACATTGGGGCGACACAAATTTGTCGCCCAAACCGACTGTTAAGTAGCAATTTGTGTCACCCCAACATAGCATTAGTAATTTTAATACAGGTTCTTATATAGCGCTTTTAGCAAGATCAAAGCGCTTTACACATATTATTACCCCTGGTCATCGGGCACATTAATCATTCCTGAAACCTTCTCAGCTCCCTGGGGAGTATACAGCCCCGGCTGCTATTTTAAACGCACACGGGCTAATCAAACACATAACCATCACTGCCCTCACAGGTACCCATTTACTCCTGGGTGGAGAGAAGCAACTTGTGACAAAGTGCCTTGCTCAAGGACACAAGCACTATGACCTCCAGCGGGTCTCGAACCCACAATCTGCAGTATCACCGAGATCTTGAGTTCAATACACTAAATAAGCCACGAGGCCACAGCACTTCATTCTATCATAATTTACAAAGCCCCAAATGTCAAACCGACAAACGTAATGTGAACGAATGTATAAGCAAATACAGTTTAAAAAGGCGAAAATAACAGGAACTCCCAAAGGGGTACTGTGGTAAATGACGACTGTTTACTCCAGTATCTGAGGTTTTATACTCAGTGGTCACGCACAAGTCACTGCGTGTCATAGCCGATAACATTCGATATTTATTCAAAGAATTTAACCGCAAATCCAACATTTACATATATTGTGCGTCACTTGAGGCAGATCTCATACTAATATTCGGTTTCTTACAAATCGGATTTATGAACATGTCATTTAATTCCGGATAATTTATGTCATTTGGTGAGTGCATATCTCCAGAATGCCACGATGTTCAGAAAACAGAAAACGGTAATTTTTTTTCTGCATGCCTTGGACAGAAGCCTAAATACGTTTCATTACTAAGAAAGCCTCAACGTCAAGAGACACCTGACGTCGCGTCGGAGACACCCGTCAGTCTCTTGACGACTCCGAGCAGAGTAGTAGGCCTACACTGTCCGAAATGTTCAGTTTCCCCCGTTCTTTTCAGAACCCTACAGACTCACAAAAGAGAGTTGCCACATGGTGCTACCGCAAATCATTATCTTATAATTTTATTGCTACCTTCACCATGTAAAACTTCAAATCTTGCCCTCATTCATGTTCTACATTATGCTGCTCATACTCAGTCATATACCAAGTTTTCGTCACGGTACATCCTGGTCATGATAACAACGGCACAAACTGTACAGGGACTGAGTAACGTGTCTAAACCTGGACTTCTTTCCAGTCAACCAATCGCTGACACTCCCCGTCCAATATTATTCAGTCATAGGGGTTTTTCGAAACGCTGGCTTCGGCTTGGCTTCGGCTTCGTCTCCGACTTCTAAATAACTGAGAAGCAAACCAAATGAAAATATTCTAAATTTTGGTACATGTTCTGCTTCAGGAACATTCATTCGGTTGATTATGAAAGTAAAAATTAGAATACTTACATTTTGTTTGCTTCTCAGATATTCAGAAATCGGAGACTAAGCCGAAGCCAAGCCGAAGCCAGCGTTTCGAAAACCCCCTGGCTGCGTCCGAGTCGCTTATCTAGGGCTATTGTCTCGGTGTTCGTCTATTACAACTACGCGTGACGTAACCGTAGCTGTAGCTCTAGACGCCTATTTCAGACACGGCCTAACTGCGATACGGATAAAAACCCGACTTGGTACGGGTTTCTCTCAAACAACATGGGCTGGTGCCTATATGCTCCAGACCTCCAACCATATCCTGAGGTCATGCGGAAATACACTGCCCGTTTTCTACAGTTTATACGCAAGAAATTACAAAGCATAACTACAATGCATAGGCAAAAGATAAATCAAAGAATACACTTGAATTGGTGCTAAAATTAGCCATGGACAGTCAAACAATTGTAAAGAAATCAAGCATGCGTTACCACTTCCTCTCGTAACAACTTTAGTATAGCGGGAACCTATATGAGCAGGTTGCTATCTCGACACGCCAACCCTGTGGGATCTACCCCGATGTCTAGTGTCTACCCCGGGATCTGCCCCGGGATCTGCCCCGTGATCCGCCCTTGGATTCGCTGCGATGCCACCCCTCGTTCACGCACATATTCTCGGTATTCGATTTACATTTTGACAGGTCCACAAACTTTGTTTCTGTCTCTTGGCGATCTCGGCTCAATTTGCGCGAGACGTGTTTCTCAAAAGACAACAGCGTGTCCCGTTGGGGGAATTTGCTGTCGGTTTGGTAACAAATGTGGGGCACTCAATGAGAGTTTGTGGATCAAAATATTTCAAGACATTCAAAGAAAATACCACCGGGCCGAGGTTACGAAAACTAGGGTAATTGGCTCATTAGACAGACGGCTCTTTCATGGCGGTACGCGTCAACCGTTTCCCCAGAGTGAATAGAGTTTCCACCCTCTCTCAAGGGTCGACATGGAGGTGCGACGACACGAGACAGACTAGCTGGTCGAAGCGATGACCTTTGACCTCACCCACTGACAGCAGGGTATAGATGCCATTCATATGGTAAACCACCATGTACATTTTTTTATATAATAGTATAATACACAGCTCCAAATCTGAGCTTCCACGAAGGAAAACAACTGTCGCTTTCCAGGATTTTCTCACTGTACACAATTCCAAGCGATACACTCGTTGCGACTTTCACTGGGCTATGATCGGAGACTGGTGCCCAGACGTCATATATCCTTATGAAAGAAAGGTTCACTCATTTCCCATAGATATACTTTTGAAGAGGAAAATGTGAACAAACTGGTTCCTCGATATCCTTGTTCTCAATCTTAAAAAGGTGTGATCATTATGACCATTGTACCAGTATTTGCAAAAAAACTACGGAAAAGGTCCCTGCACAAGCCTATCGCGGTGCACAACTTTTGCCGCAATTTGCTGGCCAGTTTGTAAGGTTATGGTGGGGTCGGGGACCTGTACCCGCAGCGCGTCCTTAGGGGCCAAGCCTGGGTCAAACCGCGGGGTCATGACACATCGAAGACCAGCACATACTACCCTGGGCATTGTCCGGAGGAATGTTGGGAATTCGGGAAGAAAAGAGGACAGCCGAGGGTCACAAATCCCGCCACTTATCCGACCACCCACGAAAAAACATCCCGAAGCATGTACAAAAGAGGGAATTTTTCACTATGTGGAGGCGTAACATCAACTTGCCGAAACGTGCGGGTGGATCAGGGATTGGTATCGTTGCAGCATGTGCAGTGAGACTTCAGAAAATCTATCAATCCTCTCGCTAGGTAAATTTTTTTAAGAAAGGATGTATAAATGTATGATAATATGACACCTGTCATATTGCCTATCCCACGTCTCACACAACAACTCGAATCATCTGTGAAGATTCAACTACCGGTACAGCAGCGATGTGGAACAGGCGACGAAGTTTCTCATCGACAAATTGTTGCCAGCACAAAACTTCATAATATCCGATCAATCACTGAATCATTCTCTTTGTTGATTTGTAACGTGGGCGAGATATAACTTGCTAAATCGGCTGCCCCCGACTTGCAGTAATTCACAAACCCCCGGCTATCTTTTTTGATGCCTCACCTGTGTATTAAAATAAGAAGCAACATTTCCTTGCCGATTTTGAAATAAACATCAAACTCATGTACGTAAAGTGGATCCCGCAGAGGGTTGCGGGAATATTCCTCCTACACACTTTTTTGGCCAAAGAAGATCGTCCATTACCTTCCATCCTACTCAGAATTTCCAGTACCGTGGAAAAAGTGACCGTATTTGCAAAACAAAACGCAAAACATACTAAATATGATTACCCACTACTTATTACCGGTACTATTACGTATATGCTGTGTTCATAGCTATGCACATATCAGAGTATGCCTTTTTTGAAATGCGGTTCCGAGCCCCCTCCCTTTTAAAAACATTTATTAGGTCAAATTTTAGGGATCACTTTAAAAAATTACCCAAAATTTCACAATATTGGTTCTGTCGCAATAACTCGAGTCATCAAAATTTGATATTGATTGTTCCATATTGAAAATTATTCTCGTCCGTTCCTCCATTTTCGTTGGTTGAACCATGGAGGAAGAAAACACATGTGTTTTTTCTTCCTCCATGGTTGAACCCAACTTGTCTGAGCCGAGCTCGTGCACCAGCCCAGATAATTACGGCGGTAGGCAGCTTTCTGCCTTTTAATAAGCACTGTATGTTCAGCGCTTTCTGAGAGCCTGTGTGAAAAACAAAATCCGCAGGCTTTTTGGGCTACTCGGGCGGGACTCACCACGAAAACAGAGAGAAACACAGACAATCGACGATTGATTACAAACCATTAGTAAAGCTGGTTACAGTTTTCGTTTCTGTTGTCATGTAACTGCAAATTGCAATGCATGGCTGTTGTAGATCGGTACCCTGTCATCCTTTTATGGCAGCAAACACGATCTTGCAATACCAGACGACAATACTGCATCCAACTATAACATACGGTGTCGATGTCCGACGGCATCCAGTGCTACATGCTACTTCTATTGTAAGCATGCACCCACGTATTTGGCCATATCTCAAATGGCTTCGACCTCGGCTCCAGCTATCACCCAGCTCCATTGCCATTTTGAAGCCTTGAATATTTCAACAAAATAAACGGGCTAGCTCTGGATTCAAATAAAAGACCTTGATGTATATTTAGAAAAAGTGTCCCAGATCTAGCCGCATCTTAGGACCTACAGTTCGGGGGAAAACCAAAGCCAAAGCCGAAGCCGAAGCCATGGTTTTAGAAAGGGCCTCTGCAACCGGCGAAGACTGTGGGGCTGTTTGTTTCACAGATCCGGATCTCGATCAGTAATCCATTGGTTATTGTACACGCGAAATCACGCGAAATCTCGCGTTAAGGACGGATCGAACCAGCGGTTCGATCACTGATCGGGATCCGGATCTGTGTGAAACAAACAGGCCCTAGACCTAGCTCTGGGCACAAGATTCGGACTCTGCCTGATTTCCAGGATTTTTTTGATAAGCAGGTGATCCAATAAACACCAGGGCGAGAGAGCGCCAAGGGGGCGAGCTTAAACTTTCCGGCTTGGGACTGGCTATTCTCACCTGGTATACAAAGACATCCCCGCTATTGTCATCTGGTGTGATGAAGCCATAGCCCTTAGATACATCAAACCACTTGCACCGGCCACAGCACAGCTTGCCTGTGTCGGTCGTCGGGGAGGCTCTGGTACCAGGGTCCCTATCCGCTGCCGCCGGTGCTGGTGCTGGTGCTGGTGCTGGTGCTGCCGAGGCCGCCTCTCCTCCCGCACCATCTGAGAAGAAAAATGTTCCAAGTAAGTCAGGGTTTGTCTTAAGAAAACGTAACCAAAACAGAGACCAACACAGACAATCGGCGATTGATTAAAAAACCATCGGTAAAAGCTTGTGGAAGTGACGTCAATGTGGGGTTTGATAATGTAGACCCGGCCTTACGCTCATTTTTGAAATCATTTACAGGGATGTTTCCAGTTACATTGCAGGGGATCGGGGGGGGGGGGGGATATACTCCTAACACTTTTTGGCTGGAGGGTCTACTGGATCAACCACCCCTGGAATGCCATGGGCAATGCCTCAACGATAATATGGCTTTGGTATTTCTTGAAAAACCAGAATGATTAGTTTCAGTCTGCAAGCTAGTTTAAAAAGGCGGTATACCAGTACCAGTCCTCCTGTTTTAAAAGATCATACGCGTACTAATGCTCCTGGGAAATATTTCCGTCTGAAATGTTATATGTTCGAGAAATCTGCATCTAAATTTCCAAAAATGCCGTGGCTTAATTCGATTTCAACAGTCGAAATGAGAATATCTGGACGTGCACAAAATCACTGTTTCCTCGTGACTCGGATGACAAATTGAGCTTAATCTTTCACAGCTTTATTTCGTGTGTTATAAGTTGATTCACACAAGGTAAGAACCAATACCTGCATCTATGTTGTGAGCTCTGTCAACGCTTACTGCCAGTTACGTTTCTTTTGATTAACCAACGCTCTAGACAGAGGTCGTCATTTTCTTGTGATGCCGCAGCTGCAGCTATCTTCGTCTGGTTCCCAGAGCATCTACAAATATGACATTTATGAAGAGGGTGCACGAAGACAGCCACCAGCCTATTTGATGAGCTTGCCAAGATGCATGCATTTTGAAGCGCTAATGTCGATCCCTGATAAAAATCTGGACATAATCTTATACCTATATATACAGGCTTTAGGCCTATGTTGCAAACGAGAATTTCAAAATATTTGAACGTTTTCATTGTTAGAAACGACAGTTGCCAAATACCAATTGTCCATTGTCCAAAGCATAATTCGAACAGCAACACCCACAAAACCAAAAAAGTTATGTTTCCCTTCTTTTCCCGCCGTCTGTTTTCAGATGGTTGGAGATTTGAATGTATGAGTCCCATCTCGTGAAGAGAGGCAGTTCTCTTTGACTTCGTTCCAAATCTCGGGCTCCGAGGCATTATCCCACAAAAACATTGACAGTAAACAGCCTTTAAGCCTTGAATATGCATATAGTCACGGGAAAAGAATCGATAATCCAACGGTAAATTGCAGGTCCATGGATAAACAGGTAAAAACATCAACATTGATGTTGCTCGATTTTTAAAGAGGTGATTGAAAAGAGACTCCCCGAGCCTCTTATCCACTACAACTTCCAGGATTTGTTTTGTTCCTCGCCGCGCGCTCGCGAAGAAATGCGCGCCAAATTCCTGGAATCGTCTTCGTTGTATCTCCGAGTCCGAACAACAATTTTTTTTTATATGGGAGATTAATCAAATATTAATATGACCGACGGGACTGCGAGGACTCTTAATGCCGGATGAGACCCGGCCCGGAGCGGTCGAGAGGAAACGGGGTTGATCTCTCTTGGGAAAAAGCGTGCTTTCCGCCGGCTGGGGCAAACATTTCTACTGACGTACAACGTGCCCAAACGGTCCATGAATAAGTTGTACTCATAGACGTTCAGGATCTCGGACCAATATTTCCTTTTTTGCACAATCCCTCTGATGAGGATACAAGCTCATCAAGGAACAGCCCACATTGCAAACATCGGACGAAACGACGAATATTATGTCCGGTGGGACGGATGTGGCATGTCCATTCTGATTCTCTGAAAATCTGAAAAGATTGAATAACGCAAAAAAGAAAACCAGATCGAGTTGCTTTGATTTTCCGAAATTTAAAAGAGGTACAATCATGACCACCCCCACTCCAGGGTTTGTATTATTCATCATGCATGTATCTTATTCCAAAAGGGCAAGCTATATGTTTGTGAGCCATTATCATTTTGAAAGAAGAGGACGAATTATCAAAGGATTCATTCAGTGGCATAAGCAAATCCCGTATCAGTAAAGTGCCGTTGTATCTTTGTCGTTATAGTGACTAATGCCGGACCACAGCAAAGGTCAACTTTTTATCAAAATTTATCCGAAAGTAGTTCCTTCCCATTCAATTTATTAAAAAATCAATTCATAAGTTTAATATATAAGGGTTTCTGTTTGAAGGGTACAAAGATTTAACCTAGAAACAGACTGAATTTGAGAAGAAAAAAAATAGACGGTTTAATTTTTTTTAGCAACGGATCAAATGTATCTATATTCCGTTGTACGACTGTACAAAAAGCATATTTCTGAATTTTACAATCGAGTTGACACAATAAAATAAGTCGGCATTGTATCGATAGAGCATCCAACGGCAACAAACACTGCTACTAATAGGCAATGTGATTAAGGATTGAATTGATACGAAGTTGTGGTCAAATTATCACTACTATTGGTCATCAATTTCCAATGTTCAGCATGTGGGAAATTGTGATGCTCTTAATATTTCTTACACAAAACCGCTTTATTGGAGTTTAACAACTAAGCCCAGTCACAGTAGAAAAGCGTACCAAAAATGAAGACGTCTCACATGTTGTGGCCCCTGCACGATATGTACGGAACTAGCCCTACAAAGTAGGGCTGTGAATGATTCCTTTTTTAACTTCTGTCTTTTTACTGTCACCATTACAGCCCTACTCCAACGGCACCCCTACAAGTACACGCCGAGATTTACAAACGGTCGACTTTGATTTCAAATATCTCCCCAAATTCTTATCGCTGAGATAAGAATGCTAAATGCTAAATACTAAATGCTAAATTCGTCCGGGTGTGAGGTCTTAAAAAATGACAAATGTTAAAAAAACTTCCAGAACGTCTTAACTTGGTGACCGCCATCTTGTTTTCATTCATCGCTACTGATCGTGGGAAGTCAGGGCTCCCGGCGGCTCTGTTGTTGAGACTGGTCTTGGCATGAATCATTGATCTCCATTAATATCCAGACTGTATTATTGGAGATCAATGGTATGAATTATGCACGTAACGTACGACGCGCGGTTGTTCCGTGAGAAGTCAGGGCTCCGTACTCGGCGGCTGTAATGAATTATGCATGAGACGTCGCGTGGTTATGCATGTATGAAATAACCGCGGACGTTACATGCATAATTCATAACAAGACCAGTTTCTGCTGCCGCCGAGTACGGTGCCCTGACTTCGCACGAAACAACCGCGCGTCGTACATGACATGCATAATCATGCATAATTCATGCCAAGACCAGTCTCTACTATACCCAGCAACGATATGGGGCAGAGGGGTACCCCCCTTTTGTCCCTATACCCTATACATTCTCCAGACTATTGTTACCCAACACATCCCCCTAGACCTCTGAAAAAAAACCTGAGATTCCGGGAACACAATGACCAACACAAAAGAGGGGGGTTTCCTCTGCCCATATCGTGCATCATTATGGTCTCTACAGCCGCCGGGTGCCCTGACTTTCCACAATCGTAGCGATGAATGAAAACAAGATGGCGGCCACCAAGCTAAAGACGTTCTGGAAGTTTTTTTTATATTTGTCATTTTTGAAGAACGGCGCCGGAACACTTTTGAAAGTGGGGGGGGGGGGGGGGTGGCAAAAGTACTAGTGCCGGCCAGCTGCTGCGATTTTCTATGTTTTTCTTTATGCGAAACTGCCAAAAGTGGGGGGATATTTCCCCCAAGTGGAAAAAGTGAGTTTGTATATGCCGGCAATCGTGGACCTAGGACAAAAGAATTCGGGCGTAGACAAAGGGGTCCACGTTTGACCTAACGTCCACGATTGAAAATCGTGTACAAAACCAATGGGAGGCCTTCCGAAAAAAGTTAGAGTATAAACAAAAGAGGAACAATGGGAGGTCCACGATTGCACCCGTTTACATGACTGTGTGTGTGTGTGGGTGTGTGCGTTTGTATAGCTATTCAGACCGTGGACCTTTAACAAAGAGGACAATAGGGTCCGCGATTGTGTCAAGGTCCGCGATTGTGTCAAGGTCCACGATTGAAAATCGTGTACAAAACCAATGGGAGTATAAACAAAATAGGGACAATAGGATTAGGAGGTCCGCGATTGCCGGTGTTTACACACTTGTGTGTGGGGGGGGGGGATACCCCTCGTCCCCCCCCCCCCCCCCCCATTCCGCCGCTGTTGCCTCACAACCGGACGAATTCAGCATTTAGTAAGCCTTGTTATAAATTGTAGAAATTGCTAACATCCCTGGAATACAATGATGTATATAAAAGTGTTCAGCGATAAAAAATTGGGGAGATATTTGAAATCAAAGTCGACCGGTTGTAAATCTCGGCGTGCAGGGGTGCCGTTGTAGGGCTGCAATGGTGACAGTAAAAAGACAGAAGTTAAAAAAGAACAATTTACAGCCCTTGTAGGGCTAGTACGGAACTAGCGGAATTAGCTCATCGTCCCAAAATCTAAATGTTTACTACCTCCATGGTGCAAGGTACAACTAGATCTTTTTGCAGATGCCCAATGTGCAGTAATAGTAACTCCACAAATGAGATGTATTGTCCTTATTCCTTACCCCGGTTCTTCTAAGAGCCGTACTTTTCAAGTTTTTTGAGCCAGTTACTTCAGCTGGTGTATTCCGCAAAAATCTCAAGTTCCCCAAATCTCCCTGGTTTGTGAGGTCAACAAACACGCTCTTTTCGTCGCGGATTAGTCTTGGTCCAACTACGAATCACTGAACCAATCACGAATCCTTTCAGTCGTACCGCTGAGCCTGCTGTCCATGATCCACGGCCGCTTGCAGTACCCACGGCGGACCATTCGCGAAGAGTTGGTAAAGATAAAAACCACAAGGTCCTGAAAAAGTATAATTTATTTTTAAAGCCCCCCCCCCCCTCTCCATGAGCCCGTGTGTATAATATCCAGGGTCTAGGGCCACCTTATTGGGCCAAAAGGTCTCTGAGAACACACACCGTAGCTGACCTTGCCCCTATGCAAGGCGTTCAACCAGCGATAAATGAAGCATTAAACATTTCCGGCTTGCGTTGGTACGGTGCACGGCAAATTTGGAGTACTGGCGTGCGCACTCCATACAGCAATATATCTTTGTGCATTTTACAGGGGGACTCAAACAAAGAGAATTGGTCATTACATCCGGTTCTTCTAAGAGCCATACTTTTGTAATGCATACTGTCAATACTGTCCTAACATCTTTCTGTATCATACTAGTGCCCAAAAGTACATGGTTAGTGTAAAAATCAGTCGGTGCCACATAGTTTTTCGTGTAATCATGACCAGTTAAACCACACAATGTCATGTACCTACAATGACTCACGGATAACCGGCACCAGATTCACATAGTTGTACGCTTTCACTTCTCACATAAAGGAAACTTTAAAATCCTCGAATAATGTGAAGTCAATGACCTCACTGCTCACTGAATACAAAAGACTATGGAATAATGACCAATAGCTTTAATCACACGAAATGACACCAGGACCACACCAAACTTTTAAATTGGGCCGTATTAGCTAGCGCGGGAACAGCGTGTCCGATAGCCACCTGCCGGCCAACTGACAGCCCGTTTGTTTCAGTCATGGTCAGGCCGGGACGAACAAGTACAACGAAACTGAAATTCGTCGTGTGGCCGTCACCCGGCCGGCTGAAGCGCGTGATGCTGCTCCAAAAATTTCCTTTTTCAAGTTCTTGTTTTTGAGAAAATGAAAGTCTTACGTGGACTATTGCAGGTCTCAACTGCTGAGTGCTGACCCTCCACATGCCATTCTATTGACCTTTCCAGCTAAATTTTCCGGCCTTGGAGCAAACAAGGACCCTTTTCACAAGGGTGGGTGAATCAAATTACGGGTACAAGCTTGCGTAAGCGGTATGGTCATTTCTGTTGAGACCCTTCTCTCCAAAAAGTCCGTGTACACGTGTAGCCTGTGCACGAGTACAAGTGTATAGCATGGGTCTAAACTCTTATTGTCGATTTCTGATTTCATGGAAAGAATTTAGTACACGTTTTTAAAGGAAATTTTGCCGATAATAAGCTTTACCAACAAAACCTTTTGTCTAGTTTCCAGAAGCCAAGACTATGCCATTACCATTACCTATGGCCAGAGCCAGACTTCACCATAACATAGCAGAGTATAAACATCCCAAATTCACTCAATCACAAAAAATATTCAAACTCTTCAAGATGTCCAAGGTCCATCAAACTGAAGCCCAATTTTTACCATCTTTCACTTTCCGTAATTGTTAAGTTTTAAGGGTACTGTAATGACGTTTGGATGATATTCACCAAAAGATGGAGTCCTCCCATTGAGTCATTTGAGCCTTAATCCCAAACTTCAAAATCACCACTTGAAAAATTGTCTAAACTTCTCTGCAATACAAAAAATGACAGTCCTCGCCAAAACTGGGACCTTAATTTTTTGTTTACTTTCCCACAAACGCATGGCTCTCAAAAATGAAATATTTTGAGGGCATGCAGATTTTGATATGGTCAGCGGAAGCAGTTCAGGTGCCTCTGATTTGTTAGTATAATGATTTAATAAACGAATATTTAGTATCGAAGTTAGAATTATAGGGACCATAAAGTGCCAACACATTAACGCGGTTTTGCAGGCACACTTTGGGTAAAAAATAAGACACGTGGTTGTTCGTTTATCGAATCGGATTTTCCTTTTCTCTCGTTCTTTCACAATTATGAAGGTTCACAATGAACAAATTTCACAATCATAAAGGTACATGGATTATATGCAGCGCAAACTATCTCACAATGCAGCGCACCATACACCATCACTGTATATTTCCGATTTGTGTAAGGGTCTATATATCTAAAATCATACAATATTCAAATCATATAATATTCTCGTACTCGACTTCCCATTATTAATCAAAAACACTCACCAGTCCAGTAGAATATTTTCAACATAACAGTGTAAAGCTTGGTTTGTGACAACGCACGTCCCTCAGCTTTCAACTATCACCAAGTCGTTTGATTCCATCGCTTGAAGTTCAATTGAAAACTTCCCAAACCTAAATAACGTTTGTGCCGCGAAGAAAGTATCTTGCGTTCGTCACAGAAACGAACTATCTGCCAGGTGCTGGTAGGGGCTAATTTCTTTGAGCTCTCAGTGGATTGATGACGTGTAACCTATGACCCGGGGTCAATACTTCCGCTTTTGAACGACGCGCACATGTACATGCAAAGTGGCAATGTCGTTGAAAAAGTTACCCACATTGCTTTGCTTTTCCGACACAATAGGCCTCTGTAGTGAAAGAAAAGATGAGCCGTCACCGGTGGTCTTGCATAAGACGGGCCAGCGAATCTGCCTTGCATACTTTACATCATGATAGTGATAACCCCGGTGTCAGATTAAAGTTACCTGCAGGTTGGTATCGTATAATCATGACCCAAGACACGGCGATTTTGTGACGTATTTGATTCCGACCAGTCCACGCATGCGCTTGGGATGATCCCGTGTGTAAATTACTCATTAGAAACATTTCAGCATGCTGTTTGGGAGTAAATGTCTCGTTATATCATGTATATACGGGCAAGATGGCAACTTATTTAGTGTGGCTGAAGTCGAAAACTTAGCGTCAACAACACATGGCGTATTCGAAAGACGGTATATTGTACGGGTTATCTGCTGATCATAATGATAGCATCTCACGTTGAAGAGCAAGGAACCAAAAATGTACTTGGGAAACTACTTACGCAAAAGTCTCAACTAAAATAACAATAATACTAATGTGGTGCTTATTTAGCGCTTGATGTCTCAAAGCACTTCACAATTTATACAAATGGTCATCAGGCCATGAGATCAGTTCTATGCAGCGGTTCGAGATCAGCGCAATCTGTTCTCTACCCTCACAAGTACCCATACTCCTGGGTGGAAAGAGGCAATTGTAGTAAAGTGTCTTGCCCAAGCACACAAGCACCGCAATCGCCTGGCGGGGTTCGAATCCACATACCATCCCACGTGAGTCAGGGTAACTATTGGATCACGGAGCCCCACACAATACACAATACTCGCTGCAAAAAAGCTGAGAATGTTACATAATTTTGCTGAAACACAGACCATTTGCGCGTCACATATATACAGTCCACAAAAACAATGCGAAGCAACAGATTTATAGGGCTAAGATTTAAAATTAGAGTTATTGTTTTGCTATTTTTCACAGCAAAAACTGCATTTGTTTACCCTAACAGTCCCAAATCCTCCAATTTTATTATGATTTTGCATGCACCCTAGGGGGTTAGGAATTAACGAAATCATGTTTGTTGCAAAGATGCATGCGTTGTGCGAAAAAGATTTGATGACCAAAACATAGTTTACAGCTGTAATTATTCTGAGGCCGACTGTTTTTCAAAAACCGATGCCCGACACTCATGCCTCGAAGTCCAACCCCAATGTGAAACGTGGCTACCTTTTGGGCGGGAGTAATTCTATCATAGAATATTTCTTTTTTGTTCATTAAAGTTCGGCACAATGATCAAAATTTGTTGAGCGCAAGGTTGGCATGGTACATTTATTTTTATACAATGCCTGAATACATCCCCGCCATCTGATTTGTGGATCGTCGATCACGTGCATTTAATTATTCGTTTCATCGCACGCCGCGAGAAGTTACATCACACGGTAGGCGTGTGATGTAACTTCGCGAATTTCACGGTCATTATAGGTGGCGCTACAACACGGCTGTCATTCATACAAAATGGCGGACGGTGTTCCCGAACCGCGGCTAGCAGACGACGAAATATAGAGGAATTTCACATTAGCCCCTTCTAATTCTGCGCACTTCCGGGTTGAAAGCGAGAATGTCAGTGGCAAACAAAACAACGCTTTTCAGCACATTCATTCATGTATGAATTAATCAGGCCATAAAGGGTAGCGCAGGCGCACGATCAGCATAAAGTTGTTTACTGTGACATTGAGATCCTCGTTTTCAAACACGGAAGTGCGCAGATCGGCGCTAAACTCGTCGTTTGGGATGTCTCTATTGGAAATCTTAGGCGATGCTGACGCTGCTAACACAAAGAGACAAATCAAATATGCAGTCAAACGATTAGAGGAATTTGCAAGACACGCATGAATAATAATTGAAGCTCTGACTGATTCGGAACTTGACAACTTTTTGTCGCGGTTCTATGCGGGACTGAGAAGGGAAAACGGCACGTTGTACACAAAGAAATCCATGCATGCAATCCGACGAGGATTTATTCAGGTGTTGTACATTGTATAAAACAAATAATGAATGGTTCTCATTCGTGCGATGGTAAGAATAATTTCATTCGGTGACAGATGGAATGCCCCAATCTGTCACCTCATGAAATTATTCTTACCATCGCACTCATAAACATTCATTATTTGTATAACAAACTTCTGACTGCTACTGCTAGTGCTGCTGTTACTGTTGCTGGTGTTGCTGCTGCGGCTATTAGTGCTGTTGCTGCATATACGTGTTGATGATAGTGCTGCTGTTGCTGCTGATAGTGCTGAATTTACTGTTGCTAGTGCTGCTGGTGTTGCTGCTGCTGCTGCTATTAGTGCTGCTGCTGCTGCTGCTAGTGTTGCTGTTGCTGCTATTAAAGTGTTGCTGATAGTGCTGCTGCTGCTGCTGATAGTTACTGTTGCTAGTGATGCTCGTGTTGCTACTGCTGCTGCTGCTAGTGTTGCTGTTGCTGCTAGTGTTGCTGCTGCTAGTGTTGCTGTTGCTGCTAGTGTTGCTGTTGCTGCTAGGTGTTGCTGATAGTGCTGCTGCTGATAGTGCTGCTACTATAATATGGGCCTTAGGAACGGTCATTGCCATTTACATGTACTAGACAAGAACCACAATTTTGATGTGATGTCCAACACCAATTTGACAATACGATTTGCAGCTGGTTCTAACTTTCAAAAACAAAATGTAGAGAAATGAGAATCGGAAACATTGGGGAACGTTGGACCGCAACTACGTTGGATATTGATGTACTCATTGACCATGGCGCTACACCCACAAAGCTCTATGCAACTAGACACATGGAACTGGAAGATTTGGCCTGTTGTGACAGTAGGTATTTACCATATGGACCCCAGCGCTCAGGATGTTTGGGGTGTTAAATACCCACTTCCGAACCGAAGGCTTGAGTCCTTGATAGAGGACCAGAAGAGAACATTGGTTGACCACCGTAGGTCCACGTGGGCTGACTATATCAGGGAAGAGTAGACTAGACCAGAGCCTCACTAATCAAGCCAATCGGGGTCCAACAAGATAGGAGGTCGGTGGATTTTTACGGCCGCTCCGTGGGAAACTGGCCATGATCCGGAAATCACTGATTATGCTGGGAAATTGTAGGCTACTCCATGGACCTTTTGCATGAATGGTGGGCTACCTTGCCTGAACGTTACCGAATGTTGATTGTCTTATACTATACCATTTAAACTTGATAAATACGGCCCCTTTTTGTCACTTTATTGGAAGTATCGAGCAGCTTTTCAGCTATGTGTTATTATTCGAGGGTAAAGTTCAAAGTAAAGGACAACCGCTGCACCGAACATTTCAAAATAGGCCGATATCAGTAGATATTAGTAGATATCAGTAGACTGTGAAATGTAGGTACTTTCGTGGTTTGGTAAATGTTAACAATAATTGATTTTCAGAAAAACGGTTCTTATATGTGGAGGGAATTAGCATCAAGACATGGGAGATTATGCCTACATTATAACATCTACACGAAATAAAACTGTGACGCATTTGTAAATGCAATATTTTCGCGATATTTAGGCCTACGTTTTTGTAACAATTTTCTGTGCATCAATAGGTTAGTACTACTTACCAAAAATTTAACTAACACAAAGCAAGTTTGCGTTTTAAACTTTACATTTCGAAAACAAATTGATTTCCCATTTGGGGGTAATTCAAGCAAATATCAAAGAGGCTAAAAATCACCAGTAACATTTCGTTGATCTTGCAGAGCTGCCAGAAACTTGTGTTAATTTTTGACCTCGATTGTTATTATTTCCATTGTGGAGTAACTGAAAAAGATTCACATGTACAGATTTTTCGACTTGTTTCTTTAAAAACGAAACAGCTGAATACAAATCTCAGCTAAGTAAAATTTGCGGTGGCCACATATCACTCCATAAAGGTTTAAAGAATCATTACAATGCAAAAGCATGTTTGTCATATAACATCAAACAGTGTGTTTTTCCAGTTTGATTTATAACGAGATTATATACAATAATGCCACTAAATACAATCACCTTTAAATCATTTCGAAGCATGTTTATTATGACGAAGCATGCTTAAATCAAACAAAATCCAAACCCGAATGTCAACGACAAAGACACCCTTTATATCTTGACATAAAGGAGAAACGATCTTTGATTTCAGTATAGCTTTGATGTTTGCAATGCACAATACAAGCTAAATTTCGGAAAGATTTTCGGTCGAAATCTGACGAAAACGACGGGCAAATTTCGGAATTACTGTCAATATATGATGAGTTCAACAACGAATTTAAAGAACATATTTAATGGAAAAGGATAACTAAAAATAAACCAATAAATTATATGATGGGTTTGCTAAAACCACCTGTAATATTTCCGGATTTTATAGACCAATCACCACTCTTCAAAACTGTTAAAATCGGACGGCACAAAAAAAGCCAACGTCAAGAATTGAGGAAATCTGTACATGTGATATACAAACTATATGCTTCAGGAAGACTAAAATATATCCGCTGGCGAATGTCAAAGTTTTAAAACAGTGAATTGGGAAATATGGAGACAGTAAACGAGTGAGTGATTTCAAGTAAATTTTGATCAGCATAATGCATCATTTCAATACAGAAACGTATACCTGTAAGGTTTTTGTCAATACAAAATTGACATATGTTTTTTAGCAAGTTAATGGTAAGTATTTACTTCATGTGAACCACGAAATCACGTAGACCACAATGTAATATACACTAGGCTTTTTACAAAATCAGGTTTGGTTAAAAGTCAACAATAGGATGAACTTAAAAAAAACAAAAAAACGACAATGTGAAAACACCGGATCAGAACATAAACAAGTAATCGTCTCCATACTTAATTGAAGAGATATTTGGAAGTGATTTGGAAGAAAATAGCAAGTTGTCTGGGGTCCTGCGATGAATTAATTGGGAAGGTCTATTGTCGACTATATTGATAGTACCAGAGTTGTAGGGAAGGAAGGTTTCGCTTAAAACTTGTAATCAATAACAAACAAGGAGCTATTAAACACAGATCAAGGCATGATGGAGGCAAGTTACAATGAAATGCAAACTGCATGAGACATTAAGAATTTAAGTTAACGGAACAGTTAAACCTGTTGATAATCAAAAACAACCTGTTGTATTTCGTTCAAGTTCCTCTGGGAAATGATTGAAACACCATCCCACAAAGAGAAAACAAGCTTACTTGTTTTTGGTATGTCTTTTACTCTTTTTTGCCATTTTTTCTCTCACCACAAACCTGAAGGTAACTAGGCCCCTATTTGGGATACCTGTAACTTCCAGGGCCAACCTATAAATCTACCGTTAGATACAACAAAATGCAAGGGATAGGCATGTGTATGTATATGCTATTGGTATGACCCGAAGGAACGAGATGATGAAAGCGTGAACTTTTCCGACGGCCCCTGGTATTTTTTCCATGCATAATGAGGTCAAGTTTGACCACGGGTTCACGACCTCCACAGGGCAAAAATACATGTAGCCATTGCTACCTGAGACCATCGTTTTTGTGCATTCACAAAAATGCTTGTCGACTGAGGGGATGTGTGGAAAGGCGACTTGTCAACGTACAAAGGCGAGCTGGCTGGCAATACTTACGAATCTTTAGCAATAACAGTTGTACCGCCACATCAAGGGCCTTTGACCCTTTCTAGAATATTGACCAGTGGATGAAAAGAACAAACACTATACCCACAATACTTGACCATATCCGCCGAAAATTGGTAGATCGAAAATGACATGCGACATTTGGTAAAAAAAGACGGACAAGTTGTGATTGCACACAGTATCGCCACATAGTATTTACGCTCTGACGGATTCAGCATGGAGAGAGCCATGAAGGACAGCCCTCTCATTTTGTGCGATTTCTGGGACCTGTTGTTCAGAAAGAATGGCGCTTGAATTACCAGCCGTGCAATTCGATACAATTTGGACTGTGAAAACTGCTTAGAACTGGTCGTGGAACCACGGTCATTATGCAGAGCGCAACATGGTACATGAACAATGTATAAAGTAAACTATATAATGGACTCCGAGAAGAGAGGCCGTGTCCGAATTACTTGGCTACGGCTTGGAATTACATACGGTAGTGGCTGCGTCCATAGACTTGTGTGTAATTTCAAGCTGTAAGCCAAGTAATTCGGACACGACCAGAGTATGTTTTCGTTTGTGCAAGTGAACTACACGATTTCAGTCCCAACCTGAGTTCCTTCAGGTCATTAGAACTTAGGAAGTAGGAAAGTATGCTCGAAATATCACAAACAAAATTGCGAAAATTTAGGTCGTGCGTGATTCCATCAACCCTATAGGTTTGTTCAGGCATATGGTCAAAAATAGCATTTACTACTCATTACACATACTGCTGAATGTTTTCTGCCCGTATGGGTTGACTGAAACCTACCCATCTTCCTTACACATTCAGTACGAAATTGGCTGAAATACCTAGTTGAAAACAGAGTCTGATCTGCCACTACTCCAGTAGCAGTGAGTGTACACGACTTGTAGCAAATCCCGGGTACAATGCCAAGTTTTGATCACGCCATACTGCCCCGTGTTACCCTCGTTTGGCAAGCTTACTATTATCAAACAGTTCGTGCATATGTTCCTTAAGATCAAAATTTGTGTAGGTTTGCTTATGGTTCATTCTATAAATGTGGGGTCCAAAAGTGTGACATTTTTGGTGTCCCTGTTACATAGTAACATGTATAAGATTTTGCAATTCAGGACACATTCTTCAATGCCTTCTATCTCCAAGAGTGATTGTGTAAAGCAAAGTACCTGCCAAACAAGTAAAAAATAGTGTGAAGTCAATTTTAATGATACTTGATGGAAAATTACACAGGTCAGGTGTAACAGAGACAGCAACAAAATGTCACACTTTTGGACCTCAAATCTATGGAATGACCCGTATACAATCACACCTGCTGGCATAATCACATATACTCCTTCGGCTGTAAAGACTCTTTTGTATTTGCACAGAAAGTTTCTGCAAAAAATGTAGAGCTCTATTAATTGTGACTAGGTGATATTTCTATAGGGCATCAAATTTTCCTTGAAATATCAGTCAAAATCTTAAACAGAACATCAAGCATCACAACTTTCCATAAAAACCTAGAATCAGAGAAAATCTACTCACAAACGAATTGCAAAATGTGTTCACAAAGATAACCGAGTACGGCCTTGGTCAGTATGGAGGACAAACAAAATTGCTACAAACCAATACTGACGTCGCTTTCCAGTAAGTTAGATTTCTAAATCTGAACCTCTGAATCGAACAATTTAATATCATGTCGAGAATCTAATCTATTTTACATGGTTTTCATGTTGACATGAAACGACGTACAGATTATACCACAGTCGCTCCATGTCCATGACGTAGTTACTGCATAAAGCTGTTTGTGCTTGTGAATTAGTCCCCTCTTAAAACTTCTGCTTTAACCATCAATATTATTCTATGAAAAACGATCGAAAGCTTCAGAAACTAAGAAAAAAATAAGTTATTATGTGGTTACTGGAAGGGGAAAATTGAGAAAATGAACAATTAAATTATGAATACATCTGAATTTCCTTTTAGCATAGACTACAGGAAACAATAGCTTGCATTCAAACCAATCAATCTTTGACTTTTAAACAAATGCAAGGGCCTACTTTTCTCTACCGTATACTGGTGTAAAAAAAGTCTAGCTTGGTGTGATAATGCGTGTAATAATAATCTACAATCATTCTATATCATGATACAACGAAGGCTCCGTCCCGATGTTTTTTATTATCGTCCAATTCTCGACATACCAAAAAATGAAAGAAGATCCTTCACAGATTTTTCCTTTTCCTCGGAAAATTACCGGTGCCTATTCTTGGCTCTTAATATTAACATTCCACTATACAAACAACACCGAGACGAATTAAGGCCAATGAGATCCAAATCAGCGAAGAGCCTTTACGTCAATGATATGAATTCCCGCCAATGTCTATATTGGAGTTCCGCGGGGTGAGTTTTCCCATATGGCCGGGGAGGGCATTTGCTGAAATTGTGCCAGGGAGATCGGCTGCTGAGGGCCCCGGAAAGTAATGGCGACGCACGGTACGAATTCTGATTCCGGATCCGACAAGGCCGTGAACACGCAGTCAAGTGTATACACGGGATAAATGGCGAATTTGTTACTAATTTTACAACTGCTCATAGAAGTCACTGTGGACGACCCCTTGATTTTTTTAAATGTCCAAACTTTCATTGCTTGCTTTACAATTTCTGTGAAGAACTTCTATTTAGAATCAAAAGTGGAAGGTATTCACTGGTCATTCCAAATTAGTTTCTATATCCCAATGTCCATTCAACTGGTTTCACAATCACCAGTAAGGCATTTGGCCTTGACCCAATCACGGAGCAAGGCGTGTGACCCAATGAAGTTAATTTTCCCCTTCAAAAATGCAAAACGTATGCCATGACAATAAGCCACGCATGCTTGCCAAAGCCGCTCACTAGATGCTACTGGATGGATCTTGGAGTGAAACACAAAATTCCAACGTTGGGATGTTGTATATAGGTGACCTTTCGTGGGGCGAATTGTCTAAACCTTTTGATTACCAATATATTTTGCCAAAATAACTGCAGGAAACAGGGGCATGACAGCAGTCCACATGTTTTTATAAACATGTCATTTTTCATGAGTTACCTGACAGATTCTACAACTGAAACGATGACCCCTGGTCATATTCAGTGTCTTGGTCCACGTGTAAATAGAAACAGTCACCGTTTAAGTACGAATATGCATCTGCATAATGCCCAAATCAAAATTTACTGAGAAATTAACTAACTTTTCCCGAACAATTGAGTCCATGGTGGTGGACAACACTTCCCATTTTTTCGGTGGTTGTGTTTGAAATCATAAGATTTATCAAACTCAGTCGTATTCCATAAAATGTCCGATTATTAATCATTATTGCCTGTCCGACAATAATATTGCAGGGGCAAGCATAGATGGAAAAGGCCAGATCTCGCATGGTGCGTGGCCCATGAATGATGTAATTGCTGAGCCATGAACTCGGGCCCTAGCACCCTCTGGTTTTAACATTACAACAGCAGCCAACGTCCAAACGAGGTTCATCTGCAACGTTTAGCCATTGCTTTATGGTTTACCCGTGCTTTGGTCACTTTGAACGGTCGAGGAAGGGTCAAGGTCTACCGGCAGAGACCCGAGGCGTGTGGTCAAGAGAATCCCAACGGTAGATGGCCCATCTCCCCGGGCAAGATAAGACGATGGACGGAAGTCAGTCCACAAAAGCTTAACGTGATTAAGCTTCCTGTTTGTTAATTCCCCGAATTAATTTCCATACCAGACCTTCCAACACTTGTGAGATCCCTTTTTGTAACGTTGGTGGTCAGTATTTTCGTTTACAAAAACTTCCACAGTACAGCCATTCTGTAGCCAATGCAGTCCTGTGCTGATTCTTTTGTGTCGTAAATTTGGGTTGGTGGTCCATGAAAGGACGGTGAGATAGCTGGCACACATGGGGTAGCGAGCCCGCCGTGCTAGCTATGCCGCGTGCGCACCAAACAGCACCAGGTCAGAGCCGTGCGATGGTACACTTGTTGCTTACACTCGTTGGAGCTGTAGTTTATACTACATATGTAGTTGATGACATTCGGGGCGAAACGGCCAAACCACACTGCATAACCGGGCCCCCAGCCAGAATTCAAGCAAATTTGGAAGTTCCATGACACACCACAGAACTAATACCTTACTATTAATACTTCATTTCATTATTTTGCAGTTGTTAACTCTAAACATTCTTGCAGAAAAACAGAAATTAGATCTGATTACATGCATCGTTCTTTGAGGGAATGGCCCTTATCTCCTCAATGTTTGCAAATTCTGCAAAAGGGGTTTGGCATGAACTCGGATTGTATCATATCACACCAGTTTTGCTCTGATTTTCATGAACTTAAATTCCATAAAATGTCTCAGGATTCACACCCGACACAACATGTCGTGTTCTTGGTCAAGAAAGCACAAATGCTGGCAAGTTAGGAAAGAGGTAGATTCAGAAGGTGCAAAAATTGCTAAGTTTGTGAAATTCTCAAAGGAGTATAGCACAACAAATTCAACAATACACTCTTCGTTTTGGCGTGTTTAGGATATTTGAATGTGAGAACGCAACCGACAAAATGTAAGCACTTTACGGTGGATTTCGACGGTTCTGAGTGCAGGAATATTATTCCTCGGACTCGGATAATACTGTAAACGAGCCCACATGACATACCAGCTTCTGTGCTTGACCACAGACAACTATTTTTAGCAACAAAAATGTACCACAACCGCGTTAAATCCGTGGCCATAATCCCCGATCTCAGTATGGTAGTACAGGTATACTCGCACGACCAGCAAGCCAAAGCGGTTGTGGTTTCGACTTCCACCGTGTAACGCAGGGTTTTCTGGTGGAGTGCCAAGCTGTTCTTCCCTTGGCTTTTGAGGGTGACGATGTGGCCCTTCTCCGCCTCCGGTCGAGCACGTTGAGTCACCGTGCTTGGTGCTTGTGACGAAGCCACCCCAAACAGTGACATTTTGCAGCAAAGTTCCCGATATTTTGACTACTCTTTGGGTAATCCACGACAGTGGAAGTTCACACACACTTTGGGAGGGGTTTGTAAAGAAGGGAAAGCATAATTCTTTAGCACTGTACCTGCACTCGAAGCCATGCCGATCAGATGTCACAATTATCCCGCGCTGATGCTCACGCACTTCCCCCACGCCACGGAGGCCGCAGTCCACGTCCGGCCGGTCCCTCAAGAACTCTCAGAGCGGGCTGGGGGTACAGTATCACCTCCCCAACTTCCCCACCCCCAACTGCATCCACACGGGATTTCACCGTAGGGTCCCTGACAGGTTAGATCGACCGAATTCCCAGTATTACACTACTGTACTTCCTAATACGTGACCGCGTGCAGAAGTTACCGTTTGGGTATATACATACAGCTGATACGAACCTTCGGGTACGCGGTAGTACTGTGTACAATAATAAAGTTCATACGCAAATTTAGCTAGCATTCTTTTCAGCTGGCCACACGTGACACCGTTCAATTGGATTGTGTATACATTCCACCCCCACTTTGTTATTGTGGCACACACCGTTCACTAAACCAATAGTTATGTTGTCCAATTGGGTCCTTCCTACATAAAGGACCTTAGTTCCGGTCAAGCTCGTGGTCAAACTAACGGCCGGCTTCCTAAAAGAATGGACAATGCAAAAGCGACACAAAGGAGCAGATTATCGGTCGTTTGGAAGCTCATGAATATGCGCCCGTGAACTTGCGCGGCAAGTTGACCCCTCGCTTTTAATACCCAGCGAGGAAATTTACAAAGTATACTAATAAGCGGGATAGCCTGGTAATCTTTATTTCCTAGCATAATGCCCTGACCCATTTTACTCGAAATTGCGTTGTGATTTCGAACGCTCACGTCAAACGGCCTATTTAATACGTTGGTTTAAGGTCCGTGTTTACATAATTATTATTCAACAATAAAGTTTCAAAAACTATGCTCACCCAAGGGAAAAATAATATTTTAATTACTCCACTTCGTTCCCTGCTGCAACCAGGGGTCAGTTGTTGGCCATCTTGCGCTGTAACGAGGAATGTAGCAAATTGAGCTATTGGATTATATGCGGATTATAAATCCTGTTTAACACAGTAATGTATTACAATAGCCAATTGCAATGCTTATGCCATCGTGGTGATTGCCATTTTGTCACCACTCGTGACGGTCCTAATTATATCAATGACGGGCCTGTCATTTTAAACATCGTCAGACCATTTAATACCCGCTCTCATCACCGTTATCTTTACTTTCAGAATAGTCATCAAACACCTTTTCTGAGAAGCGTGAGTAACATTTATCATTTTAATTAACTGGACCTAATACAAAGACTGTTATGTTCAGTTGAGGGACAAGAACAGATGGAGAAAGGACCGTCAAAGTAGTACCATTATGGAGTAAAACTGATCATTAATTCAAGATTTCATCTTCATATGATGTACTGTGGATATGGAACATGCACAAGTGTAAAATGTCCTACGTTCTCTGCAGCTGACTCTGAAGTGCATGGGGTACCGCACAGTTAATCCGCTTTTAAGGCCACACTCAAAATGATAGCCCAGAACTTGACCCGTGCTTCGGTCAAACACAAAACTGAGCCCGGTCACATTCCATAGCCAGAAACATCAGATCCCCGCCAACAGAATTTCAATTCCTCTCCAGGGAGTGCTGCACCTGACTAATGTTCATCGCCAGTGGGGCCAGAAGCACAGGATCGGGCCTGGGAAAAGGCCAAAAAATGCCATCCCTGATCGGCTCACCATTGGCTTGGGCATCGAGGGTGCACGGCATTCCTGCTTCCGAGGTCCATTAACCCTGATTAGGGCTATTTACCCCGAGGTCGGCTAACCTGAACTCCGGCTGTTTACCCAGTGATGTGGTCCATAAGTTGACCTTTGACCCTGCTTCTGAACTTTGACCTAAGCACAAGCGCTTGCATTCTGCAGCTGCTGCAAGCATGAGTATAGTTTTTTGCAACTTAAATTAACCGAATGCTATAAGTTTCACTGTTGAAACTCATTTGGTTCAACAAACGGAGGACGATAAAAGTCACTTTGTCCGATCGACGTTGCCAGATACTTATTTTTATCAAGGAAAGTCTTTCTTTACATTTGTTATTGGTGTAAGTAAACTGACGTGTTGAGCCTGACTGTGGTTTTTATAAAAAATATTAGCATACAATCGGTTGTTTGAGATCGTAAAACTTTAATATTTGTTCGATTGTTTATTTCTCTACCTGTGTTTTTTCTTTATAAGCGGTGTTCGTAAGGCCCATTGAAGTTTTGTTTCTGTGTTTACAATATTGATTTTGGCGAAAAAGACTAAAACACGAATGCGCAAGTTGACTTTCACTTTTACTTTGCGCGCGCAAAGGCCTGAAGCAACTTAAGCCGTCGACGACTGATGTATGTCGCACATGCCTCATATCAGCAATCGGCCGGTTGTCTCACCATTCAAAGTTTAAACTTTGACTCTTAACTCACATGCCTACTCGGGCTACATCATGTACTTGTATGATATCTTAAACATTACAAGAAACTGCTCCCATTCCTAAACGTCATATCTACTCTGGTATCGTCTTCGAAAACAGTTTTCTAGTAGCTTTCTGCATTCACTTCTTTCCCGGGAGCAAAGCACGGGCCGGGTGGTCCCATCACTGTACGAAACACCGACAATTGGTCAATTCATGCAACAGCCGTTTGTGAAATCGATTGAATAAAGTTTGAAGAATGCGCGCGCACAATGGGCGTGGGAGGCACTTCGCTGTAAACTTGTCTAATCACGAGTCGGTTGCGTAATATCCAATCGGAATCGAAAGTTATTTGGACATGAAATATGCCCTTGCCAACGGGCCGAAGACCCATGGGGGTTGGGTCAACCGTGCGTCAGCTTTGTTTGACCGTAATCGTTATAAGGGACAAAAAGAGCTGAGTTTATTTCTTAATTCCCCACTCTTGACCCCGTCTCCTTACTCCCACCCCCGTTTCCCTCCACAGCACCTCGTTACTGAAGGTACGCTTTTTCATGATGCAAGTCAGTGAGAAAAGAAATTGAATTTCCTTCAAAACGAAAATGTAACTGGTGGTGTTGGAGTCATATTATTCATATTGCGTAGTGAACAAACTTTTATCAAACTTAGTATTTTTCTTCTCTTGTGGTTTTTTTTTCTTCAAGTTACATTCTTGGAGAGAAAAAAGCACCCTACGCCTATCCATTAAGATGAGCAACTGGAGTCAATGGGGCAACCTCTCGTATAAAATGAAAACCGTGATTCTGATAAGACACTTGGTTAATGGAGGAGGGTTACCGAAGGAATAACTACTTCACAATTCGAAGGATTTCAATGGGAAATTGCATTCTTTTCAATGAACTTTTTATATGGGAAATATAATGTTTAACATGAAAAATAAATCAGGATAATAAGGGAATGGCGCTGGCCCAGTCGTCAGTTCTGCTGTGAGTTGATGATATGCGTTCAACGTACATGTATGATGTAAAGGCTACTGAAAAATTGGAACTTACCCCCACCCCACCCTACCATCTTCTGACTATACTGTCCACTTTTTTGAATGGCGGCGCTTTCAAAAGCCTCGACGCACCGGACGCATGGGAGCACACCTTCAACGATTCTAAGCAAAGCAAAGCAAACAAAAAATTATCAACTCGTAACCCAAATTACTTCGGAAGATAACAAAGTGTTGCTTAAACAGCACCTGTTTGCAATCATAAAAAAAATTCATTCAATAATCAGCATGCATAATTTGGCTATCATGACTGACACGGTTCCTTTCATTTCGGCTTACAGGTGCAGCTGGTATAATTATGTAAACCTCATTAACTTAGTCAGTGGTCATTATTCAAAAAGTCCCCGGCTGTAACGGTCACAAAGGATGGATTTCAACATCTTCACAATAGGTAAGGTCGTTTGTCTTTGATAGTACGGACCTGCGTAATGGTTCGTGCCGCTTCGCGGAGTCACATAACGGCAACATTTGTCAATTTCATCAATTTACGGTGTATTTTTGTTGACAGTTTGCCGGCAGCTTGCAGGGTCATTGGACCGTTTTGTCCTCCTATAGATTTTAAGCGCAAATTCTTCGCAAACGTTTGTTACTATTTGCTTAAAGCATAGAGCAAGGCTCTATGCTTAAAGGGACACATTGCCTTCAAATGTCATGACATTTTGCTGTTTGGAAATGTTCCTTATCTTTTATAAGAGTTGTTCATGCACAAAAACACGTATAATGTGTTGTAATTAGTGAGTAGTGATTACAAAACTAAAAATTTGCCTCTGACCCCTGACATCTGACCCGCGAAACATAGACTTATTTCCAGTAGTAAATACCACCGTCAGTAAATAATGCGCAAAATTCGCTGTAAGGGTCTTTAGGCTGGCGCCGCAGCCAGTGGCCTTATAAACCTATCAGATGATCGCCAGGTACCATTCTCTACCTCGCGACACATATCGCCAGTGCTGCGCACAGTACATCAAAATGGATCAACAGAACGTGCTTCAACCAGCTGCGACTGGAAATACGACTGGTGAACACGGTCCGCCATTTTGTGGAATCAACAATTTGGTTCTAAAAAATAGCGGACCGTTATTTGTCACGAAATTAAACAAAAACCACGCAATTTGAAGGGATAGTTATGTAAATCTTTATATTCTACTTTAAGAAAAGCTTCCCAACCATATCCATTTCAGTTTTATAGCCCAAATCGCAAAATCCAAAGCAATGTGTCCCTTTAATTACTGTATATTTTCTTTTGAACCAATTAAATGCTTGTTCTTTTTTTCATGGTAGTGGCGTGGCCCACCGTGGTTACCGTAAAAAGAAATATTAACATTGAGCAACGATGGAACATGTTAATAAAAATTACGGTCAAACTGAGCTTTATTTCGTCGTAATGATGCTTATTGTAATGTAATTCATCTTGCAAGAAAAGTCACGGGTGGGCGCCATTTTGTTCCGTCCCCCACTTCTCAACAAAATGTTGACATCTGCTGCCGCTTTGATACCTCCTGGTCCAAAAACGCGGGTAACGTAAGCTCGCAATGCTCTCACGTACAAACTTCAGGGCTCAGTACACTATAGACACCGGTTTGAAAAGATCAGGCACTATTATATTCCCATGAAAGTGCCAGGGAATTAGCCAACGCTGACAGAACTTAAGCGACAACCACAAAGAATATTCAGGCTGTCGTTCGGTCAAGGTCTGCTTACATTAATGGTTGCCTTTATTCAACACGATCCACAACAAAAGGTTGAGCAGTGACAGAATTTATCTGGGCACAAAGGTAAAATAGTCTGGTCCCCATGCCACAACAAGAAGGTAAAAACTCATTCATAATTTACACTTGTTGCAGGGTGTGTAACACTAGAGCATGTGGGTACCCGACTACACGGTTTTACCACGCGGAAACGGGAGAAGTAGGTCACGTGTGTACGGGTCACAAAACTCGCGGGGATTGACACTCTGCGAATGCACTAACTGCACTGGTGGCGCCCGTAGCTTGGGGATTATGGGGACCATTCAAGCACGTACACGGGCCACCTCGTGATCCACGAGCGCCGTACCTCCAACGAATTAAGGTCAAGTTCTTTTAAAGGTGCATGCGCGTACGTCACACACGTACACGTAGGCCCAGTTAGTCTTGGTTCCAAGACGTCCTTAGCGGTGCGACGTACAGCGCCCTCTCGCTACACACACACACCACGGCCAAATCGCGATTTGGCCTTGGCGTGTCAGTTAGGCCATAGAGCCTTGCTCTATGGTTAGGCTGAGTTCGGGCGAGCTGTTCTTGTTTGCTCAAGAACAACTCGTGTCTTCGTTCGTGTTCCGGCTGCTCGAACGCCAAAGAACGTCTGATAGCCAAGAGCTCCATCTATCGCTGGTAACCACGCAAAATGTAATGGCTGCGCCCATGTACGTTATTCCATTGTTATTCACAGCATTCATTTAAAAAACCTGAATTTCAGACGCAAGATAATTTAACGGAGGCACAATATTTAGACTGCATTTCCCCCTAGTTTGTTCAGAAAAAGCTTTAGTTTTCAAAACGTTTGGAAGGAAATTTTAAGCAACATTACGCCTACCTTTTATTCCTAAAAAGGTCAAATCATGGAGGAAGTTTGGTCGTCTTCTACGTCGCGTCAAATTACGTCATGTTCTTGTAAACCCCCGACTGGTAGGTGGTGTGTGATCTTGTTCTGAGTGCAATGTTCACGGGTCGCGTTCCCGCCGTTCGGGCGCAAGAACGAGAAACTCGTGTTAAGAACAGACCGCCCGAACTCGGCCTTAATAGTGTGTTGCTAGAGGGCGCTGTCGGCCGGCCGTTGCGCGCTATACGTCGCACCGTTAAGGACGTCTTGGAACCAAGACTAAGGCCCAGTTTGCGCCTTGGAAAGTTTAGACAAGTTCTCAGTCCCTCCATCATCCTTTCCTTTGAAAGGAGGGACACGTGGGCCTGCCAGCTGGGTAAGCCATGTTGGGCGGCTTTCTGCCCAACATAGGCCTATGTATTAAACATATGTAAATAAGGATTTGCATTTGTTACATCTATAGTTCATTGCGATGTTCTGGCCCTTAAAAAAATACGTTATATGGATAAAACAAAAATCTGTTTCTTAGGCGAAGTAAAATAAAAACATGTTTAGCGTCCCCGCCCGCTTCCTTTTTGGGGGCCACCTGGATTTGTTTAGTTTTACCAGTGGAAATGAGGTGAAAAAAACCCCCAAAATACACGCTTACTAAAACTATGAAAAACCACTGTACAGTAAAACATGTTCAATTATCTTGTCTACAATGTCTCTTCCTTTTTGTGTCTTTGAAAAGTTGAAAAACCTACGGTTGTCGGAAATAAAAAGAAAAAATGGCGGCCATCTTGAAAAAAAAAAATAAAAAGCGCCTTCTCCTTCCATAACAAAAAACAGACGCTAAACATGTGTTTGTTTTACTTGACCTTGAAAAATGTATTACGGCGTTTGACAAAAAATTGTACTAGCTACGGCCCCCTTATGTATAGAGGGCGGGAGCCAGTTTATAGAAAGTAGATCACGGGTAAGTTTTAGAGAGTTGCCAAGCAACAAAATGTCGTAATGGTATGACTAATAGACGAAGTTCACATTAGCCCCGTCTGCGCACTTCCGGTTTGAAAGCAAGGCCCTCAGTGCTAAAAAGACACAGTAGGTACTATTCCACAAATAAATTCACGCACGAATGAATCACGCCATAAATGGCAGCGCAGGGCACGATCAGCATAATAGTTAGTTGTTTACCTGGCACTGAGGGCCTCGCGTTCAAACTCGGAAGTGCGCAGACCGGTGTTACTTTCGTCAATATGGGTTTCGTCTATTACAAGTCTTCCAGTTCATTGCTACCTGTTTTTTCTTCTGCAATTGCTTTTAATTAAGGAAATGAAAGTGACTGCTTTTAAGACCTTGAACTATGGAGTTTCTTGAGATTGTTGACATTCACAGGGATGTATTTGTTACACATGCAGGGGCCCGTTACACTCTGTACATAATGTAACGCGTGCAGATACCATTTATCAACAATGAGCGCCAAATGGTATGGGCATCCACAAGTTTTACACGCGGAAGTGGATGCATACCCACAAATCTCGACAAGGCCCCACCCACGTCCAACCTTATCACTTTCGAAAGGATTCCTACGCCGACCTCTATAAACTCTGACTCTTCTAAACTCGGTTGTATTATGTTGTACGTATCATTCCCACCTTATACAAAATAACTATTCCTGGAATTTTCATTTGTTGACACGTGATATTTCTTAGCCCAGCGGTACAAAGCTAGTGCATTACCATAGTTGCAAACGTAGTCAGATCCAAGATATTCAAATAAAACACAGGACAAAGTACTGTTGTAGTTCATGGCAAGTTTATTACAATCCAAGACGGAATCTAGGAATCTTAAACCAAACAATAGCTACCAAGATTCAGAGTCAGTGTAGGAGTTGAAAAGTTTACAAGTATTAATGGAATTAATACAACATTGCTAAACTTTTCGTAAAGTATTTTGACTCTGTTAAGCAAATGTTGGTGTTATTACTAAATAAAAATGATATAAACTACTGCGAAGGCCGAAAAGTTGGGTTTACCGAAACGATCCTATAAACCCCATAATTTAATATGTTTCTTGTTAAAGATTTCTTAGAAGTGTTGATCTAGTGAAATCTGCCTGAAATAAATTTGAAATAATTGAATGAACTGTCCATAATTGAAGCAAGGTGCCCAATTATTTAGTACCCTCCCGAACATAAAATAATCTGGAATGATGCATTACCCCTCAGCAAAATTGTTAAACAATTTTGTATTTTTGTATTTCTTTTTGTTTTAAATTTTATTAATTTTGTGCTTTTTTCTTTGGATTTTTACAAATTTTGAACTTTTTTCACATTTTGTACTATTTGTTTGTTCTTTTTATTAAAAAATAATATTTTCTTACCAAAATATCAATAAATAAATATTTCCCCTCTATATAGCAAATACGTCCCTTGATTCCGGTTACCAGTTAAATGCTTGATGGTGGTGATTAATACTGTAATTGACAGTTGGTGGTGATTGACAGTTGTCATTTGAAGGAGGGCTGAATTTTTGATTTTTAATGATTGAGAATTCATATTTTGTCCTGGAGAAACTTCATAACGTAGACAAATAAAAAGGCCAAACTGAAGAAAGAAAAATTGTACCAGTTAACAAAAATAACTGAATTATTCTATTTCCGTACGTGCTGTAAAAACAAAAAGAAAATCAAAATTCCAACCAGACGACCAATACGAATGTAACGAAATTATTGAAATGATTCATCTTGGAAATACAAACAAAGATCCACTGACAACAGTTCACTAAGCATCCATCAAAACATTTATGCTTCCGGAGTTAGCAAGCGAAGAGACAACATAGAAGATCAACACAATAGAGAAAGAAACAAAATCGTGCCAAGAGACAACATCATAACTGAATGAAGAACGGTGGAGTAAATTATTTAGGAAAGATGGGAGGAAAAAGAAAATTAGGTAAAAATAGATGAAAGAACTTCAAAAAAGTAAGTGTAAGGTGTGTAGGATAATATTTGGAGGAATAGGTAAAGTGATAAATAAGGAGAAGGAATGGAGTCCGAGGTTTGGAAAGAAAAGAATTCTTCAAACTGCCACCAGTAATAGGTCAAACGATGTGTAAATCGACGACAGGCTGGTGGTTGGGAAGAAGTAAAAACATAAGACATGAAGAAGGAAAGTCCGAACTGCACCGTAAGGTAAGAAAGGATGAACGACTTAAAGAATACTTGAACGCAGGTAGACAAGAAAGCAGAAAGGTAGATGACATTTGGAGGAAGGAGGAAAGACGACAAAAGAGAAGGAAGAAGGTTCAGGTCTTGGGAAGAAAAACTTCTTCAAATTGCCACCAACAATTAGTCAAACGATGCATGGATCGATGACAATTGTTGCTGGTGGTTGGGAAGAAGTCATAAGTAAGAAATGAAGTACAGGAAAACCCAAAAGATAAAAGACAAGAAAGGATAAATGACAAAGAAATTAAGGCAGGCGTGAAGGGAGGAAGAGGACAAACGAGAAACGAAGAAGGCAAGCAAGGAAGCAAGAAACAAGAAATTAAGAGCAAGATTACTGAGTAACTGAGCAACTGACCAACTACCGACTGACTATGAAAAAATAATAGACTAACGACTGAGCATATAAAATGACTGACTCAGTGACTACGACCGGCTACAAACTGAATGACCACCCGACTAACCAGTGACCACCGACCAAATACAACCGATTGACGAAAAAAAATTGCTTTACCGATTGTCTAACTGGTACTGGCATAACTGAACCACTTAACGACTAAAGTGGAGGTACCTTGGCGGCAGTAAATATGTGGGGTTTGGTGAATGGCCAATGAATATATTTGGTTTCCAATATCGATGAAGTTAAATTCAGCCCTCCTCAATATGACGGTCTATAAGATGATGATGATAAAGTGGCGATTTTCCTTTTTTTTTTTAAACCCTCCCACTTTTTCTATGATTCTGCACTACTGTTAATAGGCCTAATCTCTGTGATCCCTCCGTTCTGAAGTAGTAATTTTCCATAGTTTTCTCAACCCTCCCAACTTGTTCAAATCTATTTGTAGCCGATGATCCCTGTTTTATATTTGCTGCATAATTTTGAATTACTTTGCATAATACATTTCCCATGACGTCAGATATTTACATATGCATATAAATTGTGATCCCCTGTTTTTGTGTGGTTTATTTAGTTGTAGAAGTCTCCCGGCATCTCCTCGTTCTCACTCTCCTCCGCTTGCACTCCTCTCATCGGTGACACCACAATGACCTTCCGGGCCTGGCGCAACTCTTCGTCCTTCTTCTTGAGGGCACCGCGCAGGCGCACTTCGGTGTGGTGATGTTTCTTCTGCATGTTGCGCACGTCACGGTGGATGATGGCCCGACCCTGCATAACCTGTTTATGCAAATTTAACATCCTATTAGCATTTATTTGAATATATGTTTCCTGATTGTCAGCACTGTTAGAACTTATCCCAATTATGTAATTTTATGAGGCATATTCTGCACAATGTGGAGTAAGCACAAAGTACATGAAGGCCATGCCAAGCAATGTACCTCGTATGTGAGGTGCTTGAAAAAAGTCACTGATTGGCATGCATGAGGTGCGAAGTTCATGCGTGAGGTAACTATACACCTACCTCAGACATAATCTCTTTCTGTTGGAGGCGCTCTGCGGCTGCTTGGATCTTCTCTTCCTCCAACTGGGCCGAGTTGTCACGTGCCCTCTGGATGTCCAAGACGATGTGCTGTGTCTGCTGGATACGGACCTTGTCAATCACACTCTGTCCAATCAAAACAAATGACTGCTGTCAGTATGTTTGAAAGATGACGAATTACATTTCAAAACTGGTCAGACACTTTAATATTTCCAATAGCTTGCTTTATTGTAGATTGTCTTCAATCCCACTGACATTCGCTGTACATTTATGGAACAATGACGAGCCTGACAAAAGTGTCCTGTCAGTCAGTTTGTCCGTCTACACAGTTCAGCTCACCTTGCGGCGTTGTTCGGCCATCTGCATGCGACTCTCCATCTCCTCTCTCAACTTGGCATCACCTCGAGCCTCTCTCAGCTTCTTGGCTTTCTTCAGCCTCTCCAGGCGGGCTGGCGGCTTCTTCAAGAAGCCAAACTCCTCGTTGACGAAATACTCGTAGACAAGGCCGCCGGCACGGGACTCGGGGCGACCCACGATGCCAGCGTCACGGAGCTGACGGAGAATCTCCTTGCTTTCCTGGCGGGCGTGGAGCTCCTTCTTCTTGCTGGCCTTCTTAGCAAAGAGAAGAGTACCGACGACAGAGAAATCTGAGGAATCAATGAGAAATGAAACATGACAAAAATAATTGAAGGCAAGGAGTAAAGGAATCAATGAAGAAAGACATAAATTAAAGTTGCTGGATATAACAATTAGAATGGCGATGGTGATGACTTACCCGGTGTTGGTGGGCGACCGGTAATTTCCAGCTCCAGCAAGTCGTCTCCTTCTGCCGTGTCCTCAGTGAGCATGTAACGAGACAGGCTTTCCTCACTAAATGTTGGTGAAGGGCTGCGGTCACGAGGGCGGGGGCGAATCGGGCTGGGCAGCTTGTTGGTACCCACGATGGTGCGCTGTGACACCTCGGTGATATGCTGGTCCTCGGGCAGGGCAGGGGCCACCTGACACATTTAATGCGCACACTTTGAATCCAATTAAATAAGTCAGCATCTTAATTTTTGTTTTCGTGTTACAACAGTTTACAAACATGGAACAATTCTTTTTTTCTGGGCGAGGAAAGAAAAATTAACAAATAAGTTTCTTGAAATACAATGTAAGTTAAATCACCATTTTCATAACTACTTTTTAGAAATGTATGTACTTTAAAGATGATTATCGAACCAAATATACAGCAATATGACTTTCCAAATTTGTCTGTAAAAACTTATGCATATACATGTACCAAATTGCACTTACTACATATTCTACTGCATTGTCGAAGTGTTTTACTACGTAGAATAATTATAGTGCAATCGTTATAAATTGAACTGTTTTCATTCTCAGTTATTACCCAGGTAAATCCTAATACATTTTTGTTCCTACAGATACATACATTCTGCAAGTTCTTATAGATTTTCACTCACCCGAATCATGTTGTGACGATTCTTGAAACATTTCCAGAAGGAGAAACTCTTGTTTTTGATCGTTCCCGCGGAAATCTCATCGGCCGGAGCCGGAGCCGGCACAACTTTGGACTGATTGCAACCACCCATGTCGAAATTTTTGTCAATTTATGGTTTTCGAAACTATTCACTCAGAAAAGTGGCTCAAAATATACACATTGCTACTCGCGCTGTTTCGATAACGTAACTCTGCCTGGTGTGTTTAAGCGCACACGCGTCTTATGTACGACTTTGTGTTTGGTTGAAGGCTTTCTCCATAAAAACTTATGCAAATATGGCTGATGTGCGTACAAAACATTATTTCGACATAAAGGAAAAGATGACATTAATTCGAGCGGGGCAATGCCAACATAATGCGAGGTTGTGACGTCCAACTGTCGAACTGCGCCACCAAAAGGAACGCATTCATTTAAACTGATTTCATTGGTCAGAAGTACCAAATAAATATTCATGTACCGTACTATTGGTTAAAAAAATTATCCATAGAAACTAAATGCAAATCATTTGCTAGTTATGCGCGCAAACATGTACACTCGTTGCGCGCGGCATAAAGGAATCGAAATATTGCACGTTGGAACTGAACGCGCCAACTAAATTGCGTCACAAACGAGAAGGCGTGCGTCTTAACTCCTCTGTCATTGGTCGGCACGGACCTACCAATAATGACATGAATATTTATTTGGTACTTCTGACCAATGAAATCAGTTTAAATGAATGCGT
This sequence comes from Hippasteria phrygiana, assembly GCA_037893225.1. NCBI lineage: Eukaryota > Metazoa > Echinodermata > Asteroidea > Valvatida > Goniasteridae > Hippasteria > Hippasteria phrygiana. Next base: position 342,358 of record JAZGUH010000253.1, read on the forward strand.
TCTTTTTGGTGACGCAGTTCGACAGTTGGACGTCACAACCTCGCATTATGTTGGCATTGCCTCGCTCGAATTAATGTAATCTTTTCCTTTATGTCGAAATAATGTTTTGTACGCACATCAGCCATATTTGCATAAGTTTCTATGGAGAAAGCCTTCAACCAAACACAAAGTAGTACATAAGACGCGTGTGCGCATAAACACACCAGGCAGAGTTACGTTATCGAAACAACGAGAAGCAACGTGTATATTTTGAGCTACTTTTCTGAGTGAATAGTTTCGAAAACAATAAATTGACGAAGATTTCGACATGGGTGGTTGCAATCAGTCCAAAGTTGTGCCGGCTCCGGCCGATGAGTTTTCCGCGGGAATGATCAAAAACAAGAGTTTCTCCTTCTGGAAATTTTTCAAGAACCGTCACAACATGATTCGGGTGAGTGAAAATCTATAAGAACTTGCAGAATGTATGTATCTGTAAGAAAAAAAATGTATTAGGATTTACCTGGGTAATAACTGAGAATGAAAACAGTTCAATTTATAACGATTGCACTACAATTATTCTACGTAGTAAAACACTGTGACAATGCAGTAGAATATGTAGTAAGTGTAATTTGGTACATATATATGCATAGGTTTTTACAGACAAATTTGGAAAGTCATATTGCTATATATTTGGCTCGATAATCATCTTTAAAGTACATACATTTTTAAAAAGTAGTTTATGAAAATGGTCATTTAGCTTAACCTATTTGAAGAAACGTATTTGTAAAATGTTCTTTCCTCGCCCAGAAAAAAAACAATGGTCGCAATTTAAAAATTCCCATGTTTGTAAAATGCTGTAACAAGGAAACAAAAATTAAGATGCTGACTAATTTCATGGGATTCAAAGTGTTCGCGTTCAATGTAACAGGTGGCCCCTGCCCTGCCCGAGGACCAGCATATCACCGAGGTGTCACAGCGCACCATCGTAGGTACCAACAAACTGCCCAGCCCGATTCGCCCCCGCCCTCGTGACCGCAGCCCTTCACCAACATTCAGTGAGGAAAGCCTGTCTCGTTACATGCTCACTGAGGACACGGCAGAAGGAGACGACTTGCTGGAGCTGGAAATTACCGGTCGCCCACCAACACCGGGTAAGTCATCACCATCGCCATTCTAATTGTTACATCCAGCAACTTTAATTTATGTCTTTCTTCATTGATTCCTTTACTCCTTGCCTTCAATTATTTTTGTCATGTTTCATTTCTCATTGATTCCTCAGATTTCTGTGTCGTCGGTACTCCTCTCTTTGCCAAGAAGGCCAGCAAGAAGAAGGAGCTCCACGCCCGCCAGGAAAGCAAGGAGATTCTCCGTCAGCTCCGCGACGCTGGCATCGTGGGTCGCCCCGAGTCCCGTGCCGGCGGCCTTGCTTACGAGTATTTCGTCAACGAGGAGTTTGGCTTCTTGAAGAAGAAGCCAGCCCGCCTGGAGAGGCTGAAGAAAGCCAAGAAGCTGAGAGAGGCTCGAGGTGATGCCAAGTTGAGAGAGGAAATGGAGAGTCGCATGCAGATGGCCGAACAACGCCGCAAGGTGAGCTGAACTGTGTAGACGGACAGACTGACTGACAGGACATTTTTGTCAGGCTCGTCATTGTTCCATAAAAGTACAGCAAATGTCAGTGGGATTGAAGACAATTTACAACAAAGCAAGCTACTGGAAATGCCAAAGTGTCTGACCAGTTTTGAAATGTTATTCGTCATCTTTCAAACATACTGATAGCAGTCGTTTGTTTTGATTGGACAGAATGTGATTGACAAGGTCCGTATCCAGCAGACACAGCACATCGTCTTGGACATCCAGAGGGCACGTGACAACTCGGCCCAGTTGGAGGAAGAGAAGATCCAAGTAGCCGCAGAGCGCCTCCAACAGAAAGAGATTATGTCTGAGGTAGGTGTATACTTACCTCACACATGAACTTCGCACCTCATGCATGCCAATCAGTGACTTTTTTCAAGCACCTCACATACGAGGTACATTGCTTGGCATGGCCTTCATGTACTTCGTGCTTACTCCACATTGTGCAGAATATGCCTCATAAAATTACATAATCGGGATAAGTTCTAACAGTGCTGACAATCAGGAAACACATAAATGCTAATAGGATGTTAAATTTGCATAAACAGGTTTTGCAGGGTCGGGCCATCATCAACCGTGACGTGCGCAACATGGAGAAGAAACATCACCACACCAAAGTGCGCCTGCGCGGTGCCCTCAAGAAGATGGCTAAGAAGGACGAACAGTTGTGCCAGGCCCGGAAGGTCATCGTGGTGTCACCGATGAGAGGAGTGCAAGCGGAGGAGAGTGAGAACGAGGAGATGCCGGGAGACTTCTACAACTAAATAAACAACCACACAACAACGGGGATCACAATTTATATGCATATGTAAATATCTGACGTCACGGGAAAAGCATGGTGCAAAGGGTAATTTAAAATCATGCATCAGATAAAATATATAATGTTTAAACAAGTTGGGGGGTTGACAAAAATATGGAAAATTGGAACTTCAAAACGGGGAATCACAATTATATTCATATGTAAATATCTGACGTCATGGGAAATGTATTATGCAAAGTAATTCAAAATTATGCAGCAAATAAAAATAAAACAGGGATTGCTTAAAATAGATTTGAACAAGTTGGGAGGGTTGAGAAAACTATCGAAAATTACTACTTCAGAACGGGGAGATCATAAAGATTATCAACAGTAGTGCAGAATCATGAAAAAGTGGGAGGGTTTAAAAAAAAAAATGGAAAATCGGCACTTCATCACACCTTAGGACCGTCATTGTTGAGGAGGGCTGAATTTAACTTTACCAGGATTGGAAACCAAACAAATTTATTGGTCATTCACTAAAACTCCACATATTTATTACACATTTCTGCCGCCAGGTATACCTCCAATTTAGTCAGTTATTCGGTTAGTCGCTAAGTGGTTCAGATATGTCAGTACCAGTTAGACAATCGGTAAAGCAATTTGTTTTAGTCAATCGGTTGTATTTGGTCGTGGTAATAGTCGGGTGGTCACTCAGTTTGTAGCCGGTCGTAGTCACTGAGTCAGTCATTGTATATGCTCAGTCGTTAGTCTATTAGTTTTTCATAGTCAGTCAGTAGTTGGTCAGTTGCTCAGTTACTCAGTAATCTTGCTCTTAATTTCTTGTTTCTTGCTTCCTTGCTTCCCTTCTTCGTTTCTCGTTTGTCCTCTTCCTCCCTTCACGCCTGCCTTAATTTCTTTGTCATTTATCCTTTCTTGTCTTTTATCTTTTGGGTTTTCCTGTACTTCATTTCTTACTTATGACTTCTTCCCAACCACCAGCAACAATTGTCATCGATCCATGCATCGTTTGACTAATTGTTGGTGGCAATTTGAAGAAGTTTTTCTTCCCAAGACCTGAACCTTCTTCCTTCTCTTTTGTCGTCTTTCCTCCTTCCTCCAAATGTCATCTACCTTTCTGCTTTCTTGTCTACCTGCGTTCAAGTATTCTTTAAGTCGTTCATCCTTTCTTACCTTACGGTGCAGTTCGGACTTTCCTTCTTCATGTCTTATTTTTTTTACTTCTTCCCAACCACCAGCCTGTCGTCGATTTACACATCGTTTGACCTATTACTGGTGGCAGTTTGAAGAATTCTTTTCTTTCCAAACCTCGGACTGCTTTCCTTCTCCTTATTTGTCATTTTACCTATTCCTCCAAATATTATCCTACACACCTAACACTCACTTGTTTGAAGTTCTTCTATATATTTTCACCAAATTTTCTGTTTCCTCTCATATTTCCTAAATAATTCACTCCACTGTTCTTCATTTAGTTATTTCTTTTAAGTTGTGATGGTGTCCTTTGTCACGATTTTTGTTTTTTTCTCTATTGTGTTGATCTTCTATGTTGTCTCTTCGCTTGCTAACTCCGGAAGCATAAATGTTTTGATGGATGCTTAGTGAACTCTTGTCAGTGGATCTTTGTTTGTATTTCCAAGATGAATCATTTCAATAATTTCGTTACATTCGTATTGGTCGTCTGGTTGGAATTTTGATTTTCTTTTTGTTTCTACGGCACGTACGGAAATAGATTAATTCGGTTATATTTTTTTACTGGTACAATTTGTCTTTCTTCAGTTTGGCCTTTTTATTTGTCTACGTTATGAAGTTTCTCCAGGACAAAATGCAAATTCACAATCATTAAATTAAATTAAAAAAAAATAATTCAGCCCTCCTTCAAATGACAACTGTCAATCACCACCAACTGTCAATTACAGTATCGATCACCACCATCAAGCATTTAACTGGTAACCGGAATCATGGGACGTATTTGCTATATAGAGGGGAAATATTTATTTTTTGATATTTTTGTAAGAAAATATTTTTTAAAAATCACCAAAAAAACCAAATAATACAAAATGTAAAAAAAAGTTCAAAATTTGTTAAAATCCAATGAAAAAAAATACAAAATTAATAAAATGTAACAAAAAATTATTACAAAAATAAAAAATTGTTTTACAATTTTGCTGAGGGGATCAGGAAATAAATGAATAACTTGAGATAAAACTTAATGCATCATTCCAAATGATTTTATGTTCGGGAGGGTACTAAATAATTGGGCACCTTGCTTCAATTATGGACAGTTCATTCAATTATTTCAAATTTTATTTCAGGCCGATTTCATTAGATCTACATTTCTAAGAAATCATTAACAAGAAACACATTTATGAGGTTTATATGATCGTTTCGGTAAACCCAACTTTTCGGCCTTCGCAGTAGTTTATAGCATTTTTATTTGGTAACACTAACATTTGCTTAATAGAGTCAAAATACTTTACGAAAAGTTTAGCAATGTTGTATTAATTCCATTTATACTTGTAAACTTTCCAACTCATACACTGACTCTGAATCTTGGTAGCTATTGTTTGGTTTAAGATTCCTAGATTCCGTCTTGGATTGTAATAAACTTGCCATGAACTACAACAGTACTATGTCCTGTGTTCTATTTGAATATCTTGGACCTGACTACGTTTGCAACTGTGGTAATGCACTCGCTTTGTACCGCTGAACCAACAAATATCACGTGTCAAGTTCAACAAATGACAACTCCAGAACTATGGAATAGTTTTTTATAGATATATTTTTATGCAGCGGCGACGATTTATCGTCAAAGGTTGTGGGGACGGAGGAAAAACACAGTTTTGTACTCGGTGTCTCTTGTGTGTCCTGGAATTTAAAAAAAAAATGTATGCGGATCTTTGTGTATTCTGGTGCATACTGGTTCATGTAAAAGCCAATGACCCGTAAAATGTATAGGGCGAGGGTGAAATTATTGGGGGACACTGCCATAACTGTCCCCTCCACCAAAATATTGGGGGGGGGGGGGGGGGGGGCGTCGTGTCCCCAAGTCCCCCGGGAGCGCCGCCCATGTTTTATGTACATTTGAAGAGGAAATGGTACGTTCAACCTACCATCGAGTCCTAGAGTTAGAAAAAATGGGAGCGAAGGAATCCTTTTAAAAGAGATAAAGATTATAATTTAAAAAAATTGAAAATTGTAGCTTCTTTAACTCCTTCCCCTGTCTCTGCCTCCTTTCTACGTACATCTCAAACTTCCTATTAAACAAAATCATCAACAATATTTACTTTAGATACCACCTTCCTACTTTTGTTTGCAATTTCCCGCCTGATTTTCATTTTAAGAGGGCTATACGCTTCCGATAGTTATACGTGTCCATGCTTCTAGGTTACATATATGGCTGTTCATTTATTTTCCTTTTCAGTTGTCAGTGGATATCCCTGGTTACTTTTAGTTATCCATGGTCATATTTTAAATTTTTATTTTGTCGTCATTTTTCATTTTTAAAATGATTTATTGTTTGACTGGATATATTTATTTTTGTTTCATTTTTTCCATTTTCAGTCCCCAGTGGTTATCGCTGGTTATTTTCCAATTTATAGTCATGTAATTTTAATTGCCATAATTTCATTTTTTTTTTAATTATGAATTGATTAGTTGCCTCATTGAGTTTGTAAATTTTATTTAATTGTGAGGCTGATTGGTAGTGGCGGAATTGCAATCTCATGCTTCACTGAATTGGAGATGGAAAAGATATAGAGCACCAAAGTGATGACATCAATGCAATGTTTGGAACCAGAATACTTTTGTTATGTGTTTGCATGACTGGCTGTTAACAAAGGAACAGCCGAAATTTAAATTTGTTTGGAACCAGTTGTCACGCCAACTGACGTCAGACTTCAGTACTCTATAGCAGCACAACCTACAATCCACTGCTCAATCTTCGGTATTCCAACAATCAAAATGTGACCAACAACTCCATCCGAAACCGGACAAAAAAACTTTGGATTGGGGAATTTTTGTGTAGCTTTGATTCAGTACTTCAATAAAATCGAAGTACAAGTTATGAGCAAAAAGCTGTGGTGAATGTGGACTACCTGAGTGGTGGAATTTGTATTCCCTGTGAGCTACAGTTATATGAAATATAACTTACCAATAAGTTTTCCTGGCGATTTCAGGCCGGCTCGGGGATTATGGCTCACAAGTATCAGCCAAAAATTACCTAGATAATATAATTGTCAAATATCAAAGCACTGCCACAGGTTACCTTAACAAAAATACAAACTCTTTTGCATGTTAACATGTTTGTTTTTTTTGTAATTAAATGGGGAAAAATGGGGGGTGGGGGATAAAAAGAAAGAAAAAAAATTTTCATGACATGTAAAACAAATTATAAAATCAATAAAAAAATCAGAAAATTCAAAAATACAAAAAGCTTACTTTCATAACTTTATTCTTTTCTTAATTTGTTTGTTTTATTTTTGGGATAACTTAAGACGACATATTATAACTGGCTCACAAATAATAAATCCTTTACTCATCACTGTTATACATACATAGTTGGACATTTGATTGGTTAACTTTCGTGCATTTTAATGCAGCCCGTAACATGTACACGAACACGTAGTTCCAAGCTTTTCAGAGATTTTATTTTTATTTACTTTATGATTATTTTAGAAAGGCAAGATTTCATTATTTCAAGATATCATTATTTCTTGCTTCATCTCAAAATTATTCATAAGATGTAATTTGCGTCGGGATGATGTAAATTACAAAATCTCATTACCTTCCCCAAAAAACCCACAAAACTACGGATATTTATGACCCAAAAAACTGGAATAAGAGCGTTTTTGCGATCACACTATAAGCACCTTTGTGATTTAGGAAAAGCTAGAAAAAAAAACACTTTTCCGAAATTTGATGGCAAAATCCACAACAATATACCAAATTTTTAGGAACTTCAAATCAACTCACTGAAACTGACGACCAGAGAGTCAAATCATTCCAGTTTTGTGTAGGGTAAGGATTCTTTTTGGCAAACTTACCCAATTTTCTCACTTTCTTTTCGGCCTTTGTAGTGGTTTATAGCATTTTTATATTGCGTAGCCTATCAGCCAACAGTTGTGATATTTAAGTTTTCACCACTGAATGTCATCATGGATATTCTGCATTAACTCCATTAATACTTGTAAACCCGAAATATGACTTCAATCTAGTTAGCAACCTCTTATCCAGTCTAAACTATTCTGAACCCGGTTAGAAAAAAATATACAGCAATTGTAAATAGAATTTTCGTTGCAATATTACAGCCTATTATCCCTGTAACACTGTACTCTTAGTTCGGAATACAGATTTATTTGGCTTGAAATTCCTAGCTTCCATCGAGAAATGCAATATACTTGCTATGAACTAGAAGCCGTTTCTTATTTTTGTGTCCTTTCTTTGAGCATGTCTCAATAATGACATCATGCTGATAATTATTTTTTTCTACTTTAGCTGGTTTAGAAAAACACATTACTGTCACACATCGATTCTTGGTTATAAAGACACAACAGTCAGCAAATATCGCTTTATCCATACACCGCTTTTGAAGCTAATATAAAATATTTTTCTGTTTACGACAATTAAACACACTTTCAATACACATAAATAAACAGCAATTTATACATCAAAGGTTATATCATCATTGCCAATACATCAAAAGTGAGCTGCAATTTCTCAACAAATAACTGCCCTTGTAACAAGAATTTGGCGCATAAATGCAGAAAACAAAAAGAGCAGAAAGTAGATTGTGTCAACGCCTCAGCCTAAATATATTTTTCCATTTAAGCAAGAGGCCAACTCGTTACATCCAAACTGACAATTTTCACTTGCTTCCTTAACCCAAGTGTACACGAACATATCCTGCATATCATTTGACAGTTAAAGATGTTGTTGATTGCTGAGAGAAGTCTGCGTCATTTTTCTATTTTTATGTAGATTGCGTATTGTAACATCAAACAGCAAATTATTTCTTGCATTAAATAAAAAAACAGGTGACTTTTGAGAACTATTTTTATCAAGTCCCTCTAGTGCAGCACAGCCCAATGGTGTCATTTGTCTAAAAGTCGTCGCTGCGGGCAGCAAACAAATCGACGTCATAGGACGAACTCCCCTTTTGTGCCTAGTGCTAGACACAAAGGGGGAGTTCGTCCTATGACGTCGATTTGTTTACTGCCCGCAGCGACGACTTTTAGACAAATGACACCAGTGGGCTAGAGGGGACTTGATAAAAATAGCTCTCAAAAGTCACTTTTTGGTATTTCATGGCAAAAATAATTTGCTGTTTGATTTTGCAATACACAATCTACACTGAACTTCCTCTTTAACATGTATGAAAGACAAGCTAGTCAAAGTATACAAAGAAAAAAGCATACTTTTAATGCCTAATAAAGTCTTCAGTGTGCAAAAAGAACACGCAGTGCGTAAACAAAGTTCGTATATGTACGCGCACTTTTGAAAAGATTTTGAAAGTCCGTACACACTGATCATATGCATAGTCGGACACATTGAAATTATTTAACATTTGGCATATGCGTATGCGCACACGCAGGAAATCGAATTCATACTTTGGCCAAGTATGAACGCTCCATCCGACAATCGAATGTGTGGATGCGCACACGCAGTCGCAGCGAGTATGAACCGGCTTTTACAAATACCAACAACCGAACAGATGATAATCAAATAATAAATATTAAAATGAGTATTAACCCCTTGGGCACGGTATTTTACGGGAGACGTCGGGGTGTTGCAGCGGTTCTGGCAGCCAAATCGAACCGCTACAATGTGTTTGTGCAGTCAAGCATGACATAAACAATAATCCAACAATGGATTGAAACTGCACAAACGGCGGCCAATGGCATCATCCGGCCTGGTGACACTTTCTTTTTGGGTCCACAGACGTCATCCGTACGCAAAGGGTTATTAACTTGATTCAGATTAAAAACTACAGCTTGAAACCAAAACGAATAAAGCGGAACCAACTGGTACCACAATGAAACAACTGGATTAAGCTGGAACTGGAATCACAATGAAGCAATAGAACACATTGAAACCGGTTAGTACCATCTGGAACCGAAATGAACAACCTGGAACTGGTAAGTAGCAACTGGAATCAAAATGATCCAATGTAGCTTGTCAAAGCTTAGAATCAAACACATTCAATGGATCAAAGCTTCACCAACTGAACTGGTTTTGTAGTCATCCGAACCAAACAGGAACCAAACGGAACTTACAGATTCACGAGATCCAACATCGTTTCTACTGGAACTCATTGATACCCACTAAAAGCCTCATGCACGATCTAAAACAAAAATCACATATCTAGTAGCAATAATAATGGAAAAATGCACAATGTTGAATTAGGTCATTCATTGGTGGGAAAGCAGGACTACTCATTTACACCAATTTCTTTTAGGCATTATACTTTTTTTCACTTTTTCAATATCAAAATCCTTAAGCTATTTTTCTACAACACTGTGCATGTCTCATTACCCACAGACACTGGTTCCCCGTGTTGTGCGAAGAGTTTTAATCCGGGCGCGGGAAACATTTGTTGTCACCGAAGTAAAGTCTGGCCACCGTGGACTTAAAGAGGGTGTTCACCAACTCTGTCAGGCACTTACACCAAGAATACTGACACATAATAAGCTAAGTACTTTGTTGTTTCTCTACTTCGGTATTTTAAATGCTGAAATTGACAAACGTGAAATAGAGAGGCGTTACAAATTCAAATGCATGCTGCAAAACAGTTCAATAAAAGGGATATGGGCCAACATCTTTATGGAGTAGAATAACTGCAAACATTGAATGAAACGGTACAGTTTTCTTGTCATTCAGCACTCACCTTAAAGTAAGACTCTACTGGAGTATATTATACTGTAGGCAGGATCTCTTCGTCGCTGTCATCTCTGTACTCGATGGGATTGCCCCGGTTATCTTTTATTAACTCATCGTCTTCATCATCGCTGTAGATGTTTCTGGAGCTGTTCTGGCCGAGTAGCGACTCCTCAACGTCACCGTTGGAAAGCTGTAGGATAGTAAATAGTTTGTGTGAACCTCCTGAATATGGACGACGGCCATAGCCTCAGTTTGAAAAAAGACCACCTGGCCGGTTGTCTCCCATATACGCATTCTTGTGCATACTCAATTCATTCTTGTTTCAACTATATTGTTCTTGAATGGGAGTGTAATGAATAGACCGAGCTTTTTCAAACAAAGCTTTCATTCACACAAAAGGGGGGCTCCAAGTGCGATGAATAGAACCATTCTATTCAGTGTGGTGCCTATTGTTTGTGTTTACGCTTGGCTGCACAGCCCATACTTGATATGCCAGCCGCCCATCAAGGACAGCTGGACACAAGAGGTTAAGTAAACTTACAGAGAGATGTAGGATTATTTGTTTCCAACCTTCAAAGAGTATCCTCTACTGTCAGGCATGCAACTCTTAAATTTCAAACAACGAGGAAAATATCTTCACCAATTTGCGAGCGCGTAGCACGAAGCCCTTACAGCGTGGGGTCCGAGGCCTGCCTTAGGGCCCCTGAACTTTGAATTCTAGGTGCTCTGTGGTGCATTCTAAGCAGTTTTTGACCACTTGGATTGAAAGCCGAGTGAGAGATTTTAACCTTATTTTGTGGCATGTTTTCTATAAAAAAAATTACACAAAATGCTTCAAATTTGTTTTTTAACATTTATTCAGATGTAAAAGTTGTTACCTTGACATTCTTAACTAATGAATCCTTTTGACACATTAAATCGATTGCCAAACATGTTTTTCCAACGTTTTACCAGCGCGTGCAACATAGGTATAGTGTCTGTATCCCGATTGTACTATATTGTATTCATTCATGCGAGAAAACAAAATGTGGAACCTGACTATAAGCCTAGTCGATAGAGGGCGGTATAGCCACTCGTTCATAAAACGGCAAGATTGTACAGGTACGCTACATAATGCGCACGAAGTCTGTGTCCTGCACCTTTCTATGCTATGTATGTATACAAAATACAGAGCCAGACGATGTGTGCGAACGATTCCGCGATACGCGGTCGCCACAGTGTGAAAACGAACCGAAGTGCGGATATTTTTTTTGCGGTCGGAATTTAAAAAAAACCGGAAATCCGAAGATCCGCGGAAAAGTGTCTTACCTTTAAAGAGTATCCTCTACTGTCAAGGACATTATGTGACCTGTTCCTATAATAAAGAATTTACAAAAATGTCATGTGACAGAGCAAAACAAAGTCCGCTGAATCTTACCTGTGAGTATGAGTAACTAGGGACCTTGCTGTAGGCTCCTGGGAAGAGGCCTCTAACTTTATAGTAGATGACCGACCTGAAAAATAAAATAAAAACCAAAATGTAGGAAAAATGGTTTGGAAGTTAATCAGGAAATTGAAGGATTCTGTCACTTGAAGCTCACAATCTGGTCAAAGATTGTTTCGCAGAAATCATTTGGGTGCTCAGTGACATCTTACCACTGGCCACAAGCTTGCCCATTTACCCCCCTAACAATCTTGAACTATCGTGTTTGTTAAAACTGAGAGAAGTTGACAGAACTCATCTGAAGTGACAAACTCGAAAAAGAGAAGTGTGATTCCGAGAAGAGCCAAAGGTATAAATGCTTGGTCAGTCTGCTCTCTCCGTAATCAGGAAGATGTTTTTCTCAGGTTTTTTTATTTTATTTGAAATGTTACCTCCACTTTCACAGGAATTGACCAATCGCTGTATGTGAGTTCATGGATAAATTTGTTATCCCACACGTTGCTCATGGAACATACCACATACCACTCAGTCTTTGGTTATGTGGTATGTGGGACACAGACGCACTAAATTATTCCATGTTCCACTATTCTATTTTTTCAAATAATTTTCCAGGCACTCTCAGTGAAATTAGTCCATTTCTTGCACCTCATCTGGTATTTAACACCTTTTAGTATTAAAAACCAAGGATTTTAAAGCAAATTTCTTTAGTAACAATCTTCATGTACCGACCCGCTATTCTGTCGGTCTTTACATACCTTCTCTCCGACTTGTGGAAAACTATGATGAGCAGGCACAGTACCACAGTTCCCAGGAGTATTCCGACTACCACGGGAATCTTAGAGGTATTCCCCTTGGTAGGGACATCTGTCCCCCCATTATTATGCTCTCCCCCATGGGCCTTCGGAGGCTCTGTAGGAGTGCTGCAGGTTCAAAAGGAAAGATCCTCGAGTATTAGACACCTGTGAGATGAAGGCGATGCCATTCTGCTAGAACTAGCAAATGGGTAGTATAATCTGAATGGCTGCACTATGAAGGAACTAGGCTTTTGCACCAAAGCCAACAATGTGTTAGGCTATACCATGCAATAGGTTATTAGGTTTATGGGATTTCAATGTTTCAGGAACAAATTTATACATAATGATTTTTCTATTTTGTTTAATGTTCACTTATGACATAAATATACAGCTGTACTTTCCTATGTATGCTAACGCTGAAAGTAATCTCAAATGACCGATTTTAATCTTGTGAAAGGTATTTGTACACATGGATGAGTGTATTACGATAATGTGAATAACCCGATTTTGGAAAAAATTCCCTATGCATCACTTCACGGTACAAACTTAACTGGTGTAAACATCTGCTAAATATTCAGAAATTCCTCATGCGTATCTCAACCCTCATAATGGTTTTCTTAACTCAAGACCAACTACTTTGAAGCAGGACTCATGAAAGCGATTGAGGATAACTTTTCCACAACTTACCTTGCCTGACACAGTGCTGCCGTCTCCCACATGAAATAGTACTTGCAATTGCTGGACTCAAAGTTGAATATGGGTTTACCCTGACCAAAAAACAAACAAACAATTTTATTAATTGAAGCAAAAGTTTGAAATGCATTGTAAACTAACTACAGACCAATATTGGTGTGGTATAAAAGGTAGTATACAGTTGCTTTTGCTGTAATTTTCAGAAACGAATGGATTTGGGGTTAGTTTTTATACTGTTCTAGCAAATACTGTAACACTGACCCGTTTAAAATTTTGTGTGCACAGATGCTTGAAAAAAAAAAATTATGGTCTAGTAGTCTGGTTCCCTGACCATACTTTAGACGAAATGGGGCAATTTATAGAGTCAGAGAATTATCAGGTTGGGGAACTAGACTATTTCCAATGATTGTCGGCCGACATTCATTGGAAAACAATATAAATTCCCACTTTTCTTGAAAACAACAGCACACCAGGTGCCATGATTTCACAGGATGCTTGAGACTGCTATTTACTTACAGTTTAGTATGGTATTTCGTAAGAATTCAGTAGTTTTGTTTTTTGATGTTTGCAAATGTTGTATATTACCTTTAAGCTAAAATTACTCAAGGGACTTACCAATCCAGCATTTTGGTCACATTTGAAGACAATCGTGGTCTCCACATCCTCTGTGTCCTCCTTGCCGCAAGAGCTTGGGTTGGTGATAACCATCTCCAAGATTTCATCTGAAAAAAACACAAAGGGTGGGGATAGGAGAGGGGACGTCAGTTCAGACATACATCATGTACATCTGTATCATGAACATGTACTTTCAGATTATGAATCAAATTTGACAATAGATCCAAAACCTGATCGTAACCAGCTCTATCCTCTCTGAAGTAAAAAAATACCGCCCACCTTTCATGAAGAATTTCTCTTGGGACATCTCCCCGATATTCCTGAAGAACGGGTCGCCTTTTTTGCTCTGGCAAACGGCGGCCTTGTTGCATGCTCCATCAGTGTCCCCCTCTATTGGAGAACTGGTTTGGCCGAGATTGATGAGATAAGTGTAGACGGACTGCTGACCGCTTGTCTCATCTCTTTCATCACCCTCGGCTTCCCAGGTTCTGAGAAACGATAAACGCTTGAATAAAGACTACTGACAAAATTGGAGGGCTGCAAATACAGGGTTAGATAGAACAATAAGTAGAGCATCGATACAGTAATCTGAAAGTCAAAGTTCAATTCCCGCCCTAGTAAGATTTCTTTCTATGCTCAAAAAAAAAAAAATCTAAATCTGCCAGATGTATTTGTTTCATTAACAAATTATCCCTTTTAATAGTTATGATACCAGCGCAATTTAAAAAAATTTTGTACCCGTGATTGATGAGAGGTGACAGGTCAAAGGTCGACATAGTCTCAGGATCAGTCACTTTTCCACTTTTCAGTTCCACGGGCACCCTAGAAGACACAAAAATCAAAAGGAATTGACGGTTTACAGTAATCACATATGTTCATTTCTCAGAAGGAATTGTACAACTCTGCATGAACAAATTTGCTTTTAAGAAGTACCAAAATGGTTTATAAATGACTTGTGGGTAGGCAAGAGAATGTTAGTTTCCTGAAGTACTGGATGGTGAAGAATGGTCTCCCTCGGGGGATGCTGAAGGAAGTCACTCATCAATTTCCAGAACAGAGGGAAATTGTTTATTCCTCCATCCAATCAAAATAAACTGCACTGTGATTATTTTACAATATCTCATTTTTATTAATTTTTAAAAAAATACTCAAGAGTAACAATTAAGAGAAATACTTTCACTTGAAACATTCTGCTCCATTTAACATGTACGTCCACACCAAGCAAATGTTTAAATATATGAAAATGTGGACTCATACCTTTGTGTAGTATGAAAGGGTACCACGACTTAATGTAGTAGCCCAAGGAAAGAAAATACGTCTATCACCAAGTGCGCCACAATGACTTGACCAATGAAATTGGGAAGCTAGATCATGAATATGCATGAGTTTGTTTTGCATTTCATACCTCTCTTCGCTGCATGCCACTTTGGACTTCCAGACAAACGTGAACTTGCAGTCTGCATCATTGGCTGTGGAAACACTGCATAAACGGAGAAGCCATGTAAAGCCCTGTTATTTGTTTCACTTCAAAAACTCTGATTAGCAGAGCCACGAACTTGGGGCAATTTCATAGTCACTAAGGGGTCATTCAAAATTTTCAATGTTTTAAAATTTCCTTTTTTTTCCGAAAATGTTGGTGGGTGGATCAAGGAAAATTATTGAAAATCAAAATTCACTTGTCAATAAACAAATCAACAAAATTGACTGGCCTAACGTTTCAAACTTAATCAAGTTCTTTCTCAAAGCCAAATGAAATGTGGTACGAGAAACAAACGTGCGGGGGACACACAGGCATGCAATTATTCTAATATGTACCCCTACATGCTTGTGTGTCCCCCACATGTTTGTTTCTCGCACCACATGTCATTTGCCTTTGAGAAAGAACTCGCCTAAGTTTGAAACGTTGGGCCAGCTAATTTTGTTGGTAAGTACTCGGGAAAAGTATTTGTATTCATAGACATGAAAAAGTATTCGAGTAACAAACGAGGGGAATACATTGGTTGAATGCTCACTCAATGAATATTTATTGCCAAAAGAAAATGGCTGAATTCCTATCTGTCATACATACCTCTTGAAGCTTGGGAAGCCCACCACGTTAGAGCAGGTGAAGACGATTTCACTCTCGGCGGCCACCTTGTTCCCACAGAGATTTGGGCTCCCTTCCCTGAATGAGGCGTGGATGGTTGGGCTGCTGGGGTCTCCTGGAATAAAGCAACAAGATTATGGTAATCTGCACAATTATTTCATGGTTGTTCGTGGAATGCGTACGGGAAACTGTGGCGAGTGTTACGTCGGCGTTTGGCACAACTACATGTTCCTTGCCCTTAATAGACAGGGATGTCTCCTTTTAATTCTAGTGTTTTATAACCCTTTGAATACGGACGACGGCCATGGCCGTGATTTGAAGAGAGAAAAAAGACCACCTGGCTGGTTGTCATCTATATGCGCATTCCTGTGTGTATTCAATCCATTGTTTGTGTTACGCTTGGCAGCACAAGCCCATCTTCAATACCAGCACCCCATTAATAACAGCGTGTCAGAAGTGGTTAATTAATCCAACCATTCTATAAGTATTAGAGGTTGTTAAAAAAATGGAGTAAATAATAAACGTGCTTGACTGTTGCTTTGCTTGATGAGTACAACCATGAATGCTGTGGGACTTTGGCGTTTACAGAGTTTGGGGCAGCCAAGAAAATCTAGAATTCCTAATTAAAATCTACTGGTCATTATGTTGATGGAACCATTCAGTGGGCTGCAATCCTTAAAGGTAGTGTACGCGATTGGTAATCCTACAATTTTTTTTTACTGAATATTACAAAAATACCTTACTCAAATGTAAGTTAATAGCAATCTCAATCATCCTGTGAAATGATGAAACCTGGTGTGCTGTCGTTTTCAAGAAAAGTTGAAATTTATATCATTTTTTCCAACGATTGTTCCGCGTAATAATCGTTGGAAAAAAATAATGGATTTTTAAAATATTGCCCTCTATTGACCAAATGTAGTTAGTCCGCATTGCGTCTAAAATGGGTTAACAATCCGAAAACGGAGGCAAGGTTGCAATTATAGGTCACGTAGTGTATTAAAGCGACGGGTTGTAACCAGTCGGCTCGCGTGGTTATATGACCAATTGAAAACAATCCCGTTTACAAAAATTGGGCCTATTTTACAAGAGGGCGCTATAAGAAATCCAGTTAACTGCCGCTTGACGGTTGAAAACGAACGCCGTTTTTCTCTCGTTTTTTTTCGCCATCCAAGAACGCAAAACTTTGAACAGGTCAGTGGAACGATATTTCCTATAAAATACTAACCCCCAAATCTGCCCATTTCTGAAAATTGCAGCAATGACCAATTATGTACACTGCATTTAATTTTTAAAAAAAGGCAGACAAAAAATAAACACCACACGGTGGCAGCTGCAGAATGCACTGCCACTGATTTGACAACTTCAGACAAGACGATTTTCTAAATCGATTTCGTAGGGTTTTTCTCAAGATTAACCCTAACATCCTAGGCATTCATTTGAGGTTAAGTACACCATACTACAAAATACTACGAAATTTCTAATATGCCAGTGTAGTGAGAGTACCGCATACAACAAGTTTACTACAAGTAATATTTTGTAGCTTTAGGCGAGGTTAGGGTTAAAGGGCAAAATGCTGTGGAAATTAAGCCCCTGCAGGACGTTTATTTTTTAAGGGTTATAAAAACCTGCCTGCCAAGATTTATCATTTGAGGAAGTTTCCCTGCAAATTTCTTCCCCCGGATTATAAATCTGTTCATTTTTGTGGGCTCCACTGCACTGTACATGAATTGAATCGATGTAGTAGGCTTAGGATTAGCCTACAATCCCTACATTAAAATCCAGCATACCATCGGCATTGAGTAGCTGAGTATAGACCATTCCTAGAGTGTCCACCTTGCCATCAGTCCTCTGTCTGCAGATACTGGCCTCCTTGGGGCATCCATCCGGTGTGCTGAATGCAGGTTGGCACAGGTTTATGTAGTATCTACAAGACATAAACACAACAGCTGATAAATTCATTGAATCCTTTGCTGATTCAGGAAATTTTGAAGGTTGTATACAACATTTGCTTTTGCTGCAATTTTCAGAAATGAATGGATTCGGGGGGTTGGTATTTTACAGCAACACTGACCTGTTTAAAGTTTTGTGTGCATAGATGCTGGAAAAGCAAAGAGAGAACAAAAATGCTGTTCTTGTAGTCTGGTTCCCTAACCTAACTTCAGACAAAACGGAGCAATTAATAGATACCAGGGAATTATCAGGTCAGGAACTAAACTATTTCCAACAATTAGCAGCCTACCATCACTGGAAATTGATTAAAAAAATTACACTTTTCTTGAAAATGAAAGCTTACCAGGTGCCATGATTTCAAAGGATGCTTGAGACTACTATTTACTAACAGTCAAGTAAGTTATTCTATAATAATTCTGTAGTTTTGTTTTTGATGTTTGCAAATGTTGCATGTTAATTTTAAATGCACAATCTTGTGTTACAAAAGCGATCTTTAAAACTCCATAGTTCCAGCAAAGCCAACATGGTGCAAGAAAACTCTTCATTGGAGACGTCAGTTTTTAAAGACTTACTTGTTTCCATCATTATCGCTGAATTGCCAGCTGCCGGTAATTTGTGAAAGAGGCTGGAGGTCAAAGGCCTTCTCCATGAAGGAAAGGTCACAGGGCATGCTCAGTGGGGGGCAGGCCAATGGCGTCTGCCATTGGAACATGTAGTTGCAGGCATTGTCCGACTGCAGGAGAAACCAGAACAAAATCACATCTACTTTAGCCGGTTGGAGTTAGGGTAGAGAAGAAGATGAAGAATTCTACCTTTATTGGAATGCAGGGGGGAATTGCTGTGGTGCCAGACTTGTGTGCAATGTTGGTTCGAATCCAGCTTGGCGGTTAGTGGTGCATGTGTCCTTAAGCAAGACACTTTACTACTAGCTTAGAGCAAGATCACTACTAATTGCAAAGTTACCATTACCCTAACAAATTTCCACTGCGCTCAAATTCATGTGAAAATGTCTGGTAGATGGCATAAATGAATGGGTACCTACAATCAGCCAGTTCGGTATTTTAACTGCGCATGTGCACAATGACATTTTATCCCGAATGACCCGCGTGACCTAACGCGCGCGTGTGAACGCAAAAGGTGGTCGCACAACGCGCACGTGTTTAATTCAATCAGAATGGGCGTTCGCGCGACATTACGTCAGCAATTTTATCCCGAATAACCTTTGACCTCTGAGATACCAAACTGGCTTATTGCAGCATTGGTTAAGCATGAGGTTGGTTACAGGCAAGAGTGATGTAATCGTTGTCTGTGGGCAATATGTGGGCAGTATATTATGTTGATGGCTTATACTTGGGCTACGACTTACAGAAAAGAACGTTGGCTGGTCTGGAACAACATTCTCCGAACACTTGAAGAAAATGGTAGTCTGCCTCTTCTTATTAGCACCTGAAAACAAATAGGAATTTGACATTAAATCTGTTTTGTAATGGAAAAAAAACAAACCCATTGAAGCGAAGGAGTAAATTTCCTTTTTTGGGGAAAATAATGATGATTTATTCTATCTATATCAATTTATTTTCACTCAGCAAGTCACATACAACTGCAATACTGCAAGCGGGGAGTCAGGTTGGCCTTGTGGTACTTTCTCCGCCTTCCACCACTGTGACCCGGGTTCGAATCCCACCAGGGCCAACATGTGGATTGGGTTTTCAGTTCCTGCCTGATTCCGTGGGTTTTCCCCAGAATATCATTCTGGGGTTTTCCTCCCACTTCTAAAACTGAACATTTCATCGTCGTCTTCCTACAGGTTTCTTCAGGCTTTTGAGCTTACAGTGCGACATGCTACAGTGTAAATCCTTGGTTTCATTACCAGAAAGAATTAAAATAAATCAAATCAAATCAAATCAAATCAAATAAAACCTGGAACAGTTAAATTACTTGGTTCACAGGGCGAGCCATCACTGTAATGTAGCTTCAAAATATGCCCCTCATAGAAGAACTGCTGGGAATCCAGCGTTCCCAAGGAGAAGATGCTGCTCCCGTCCTGAAGGCAAATAGCTGAGTCCTGGCAGGAATTGCCCTCACCAGATACTGGGTTGCACAGGTGCACTTTGTATGTTAGAAGATCGGGCCCACTGATCTAGAGTTTGGGGAGTGGGGGGGGGGGGGGGGTGAGCAGATGGAAAAATGTTTAAAGGTAGTGTACATGATTGGTCATTGTTGCAATTTTTGAGAAATGGGCGATTTTGGGGGTTAGTGTTGCATAAGAGATATTGTTCCACTGACCTGTTCAAAGCTTTGCGTTCTTGGATGGCGAAAAAAAAACGAGAACAAAACAGCGTTCGTTTTCAACCGTCGGGCGGCATTTGTTATAGCGCCCTCTTGTAAAATAAGCCAAATTTTTGTAAATGGGATCATTTTCAAAACAACAGACAACAACAGAACCAGTTTTCGGTTATGACCGCCAAAACGCACCAGTTTTTTTTATGTAGACAATAGGTACATCACACCCCTGTGGTGTAAACAGTATAATCCGAGAGTACAAGAAGCTGCTCCACTAATGGCACTGGTCACTAGTGGCAGCGTACGTGGCCTGCGTCCATTTCACTAAGATCAGAAGCAGCAAGCACTTAAAATTGTGTGACGCAACAATAGAAGTCTCTATGCATGCACAAATGTTAGCATGACTTGGACATGAAATACTGTCAAGGAAAACCGTAAGGGTGGTAGGACTGGCAACCTTAAATATGGCAAACCCCGACACCTGTGTTGTAACCCTTTACCTAGAATGGCTTTTAGCCTTGTATGTGTCTGTACTAGTACCTGGACTTCACTGGCAGCCAATGAGCTGAGGTCATACTCATACTGAAGCCTGTCATTGAAGTATTTACAATCCTTGCCGCTGGAAGGCTTCGAAGCGGGGCAGACGGCATTAGTCAGCCACGAGAAGTGATATATGCAGTCAGTGTAGCTATCCATCGTCGGCGTTCCCTATGAAAGGACCAGAGGGATTGGGGGAGGGGGGTTCCATTAGTATTAGAGAGTAGCAAGGTCCATTTGTAAAACTTACAGGAACAAAAAAACCTACAGGGTGTAGGTTTGAATCAAACTCGTCAAAGCAGTCAAACTAGCACAGTGGTTACATTTTACAGCCTCAATTCGATTCCCACCAGAGGCACTATGTAGATTGGGTTGTCAGTCCCTACCATATCTTATCAGCCCAAAGAGATAGTGCTTATAAGCCCTATTCAACTTTTTTCATCATTTCGAGAATATTGAATTGGGAGATTGAAACTGTTTCAAAATGTCAGCATTAAATTTAGTCATTTGCGTTTAGGTTATTGTTTTCCTCTAGTGATTTTAATTTTAAAATACATTAAATAACATTTTGAACTTAGGTTTTGTATAAGTCCTTTCTAAACTGAGGCCAATGTTATGAGTTTCCTCTGGCTAAATATTTAATATTTATAGAAAGACTAATTGTAATAGTTTTCTATCCTCTTAAATAACATTCAATAACACTGATTCTGAATGATGAAAGCAATTAATGAAATATTAACGTATGAAAACCTCAAAATCCAGTCAGTGCTTGCTTTAAACCAGCAAATATTGAAATAGTATTCAGCGAGTATTCAAAGAATGTTTACTCAAAAACAGCTTATTGTAGATTCTGATCCAGCGGAAAAAAACACAGAACACAGCCAAAATTCTCAAGGTTTGAAAGGACAACCATAGTTTTGTAGTGCTTGTCCATTTCTGGCACAACACTTACCCAGCAAAACTTACGGGCAATGATATTTCAGAAACTTGCAGAACTTACCCGAGAGGTTCCCCTCTCACAGAACAGCATTATCACCGTGGAGATGTTCTTTGATTTGTCTTCAGGACAAATGGCACCGTTGGTGTACGTGATGGAGACACGTCCCTCAGAGTTTATCTTTGGCCCTTCACTCACTCTTCCGAGATTCTATGAATTGCACAAGGAAAAGAAGATATTTAGGACTAAATTAACATTATTGTTTTCAAGCATCCTTACCCACTTCCCTTTTTTAGGCTATCTGCTTTTCTTAAACGAAATATTCAAAAGTAAGGGGAAAATGTACAGAAGGGGAAACGAAAAAGGACTTGACAGAGAGATATTAAAGAAAAGCATTTCATGGGTCATTCTGAATTCTATATTAACCAAGTAGGCAAACAAAGTACCACTACACCAATCTATTACTTCCAGGACAGATTTCATGGTTCAATTCCACAAGGTTTAAAATCGTAGTCTATACGGGAATTCGGCAACAAAATTAGAAGCCACTTTTACGGTGGTGCCGCGCTCGTGTGCAGGCTTCCCGCGTTCTTTAATTTGAGTCGCGCGCGCATTTTGGGAAGTTGTAAACACCCTGTTGGTCGAAGCTGCATCGAGCGCATTAGTATAACACACACGCAAGCGTGGTGCCACCGCAGTAAATGCTTCTAATTTTGGTCGCCGGATTAGTCTATAGGGTCTCAGGTTTGAATCAAATTCTCAACCCAAATTCAAAGTAATTCCAGACGTACAAGTTTGCCACTGGCTTGATCCAGACATGCTGCCGACCCCGGTGGGCACCTGACCCCTGGGATGGGGTTCAAAGGTCGACAGAGATTGATGTAGTACTGCTTCTCGGCATCGGCACCGGACAGGGAGTTGGCTAGGTAGTAGCCGCGGTCACTAACCAGAGGTGAAAGGTCAATGACCTCTGAACCATTCAGCACGTTGCACTGAATCTGCAAAAGGAAGAATCTTTTTCTGTTGATTTGTAATTCAAGCAAACATGAAAACAACTTTAGTTATTTCATCGTAAAGTTCAATATTTCTCTCACAATCTTGCTTCGCTCTACATTTTTCAGGAAGCGACCCTTGAAAAAAATATTCAAATGCACAAAATAACAAATATTATCTTTTCTTGTAAGTTTTCCCAGTTAAATCGTAGGTACCTGTGAAACTACAGGGCACAGAGAAGCAAATTCACAAAAGCAGCTTAAAATAATTTGCAAGAGACTTTTATTCCCATCACATTCCATCCACAGCTCACTACACTGAATGTTAGCCATTCCTTTTCCTTTGATATTTAGTATTGAAAGCCATTTTTTCCAGAAGAACCCTGTTAGCAAACTCAGGAAGGGTATAGATAGCTCAGTTGGTAGAGCGACGGTATGGTATAAGCCAGTTCGGTATCTCGAAGGTCAAAGGTTATTGGGGAAAAAAACTGCTAGCGTAATCTCAAGCAATGTTACGCAAATGCCCATTCTAATTTAATTTAACACGTGCGCGTTGTGCGACCACCTTGCACATTCATATGCGCGTCAGGTCATGAGTCATTCGGGATAACTATGTTACTGTGCACATGCGCAGTTGAAATACCGAATTGGCTTATTCCAGAAGTCGCAGGTTTGAATCACACTCCTTCAAGTTTTCTTTATTCAGTCTGAAAACTTAGGCAAAGTTAGGAAATTGTGGCAGTGAGCCAACAAAATCACAGCAGTTTTTTTTTTGAAGAGCCTGGTTCAACTTACAAAATTCTCGCAAACGAGCGCTGTGTGCCATGAGATGTAGTACGTGCAGTCTTCCGACTCGTCTACAAAAACCGGTTCCCCTATCTCGCCCCTGCCCAGTGAGCACACAAAGTTGATGATGGTGCTGCGGTTGAACGCATTGTTGTGGCACGGCGCACCCCCCTCGTAGTTCAGGAAGAGCGTGCCGTCGTGGTAGTGTAGCTTGCGGTTGAAAGTACCACTGATAAAACTTCGAGGGTTCGGGGTGTTTGTTTCTACTTGACAAGAACCTAAATAGAAAAAAGGAAAATGAGAATCGGCTTATTGTAAAAGATTCGCCAGTTCTGCCCTAATAGCGATAGAAATAGAAATGAATTGTTTGACGAAATAAAAATATCACAGGATCAAGGAGTGCGGTTTACAAAACAAATGGGGATAAGGGTGGGATCTGTTGAAAGGCTCAAGATCTGGTTCCGCAGTAACCTTGCACAGAAAACCCAAAAAGAAATAACAAACAAATGTTCACACTCCATTCTGATAAAACATTTATTCAGTGTGGAGCCAAACAGCAAGGGGAAGGGAAGGAAAGAGTGGAGAGAAGGATGAGCAACCAGGTCGTAATAGTCCAACAAATGTCTCCGGATGGGAGATGATGACATGATCTCAACCCCTTTGGATGGACATGCCACTAGCCCTGTTCTGAGTATGCATTTTCTAACTCTAGGTCACTCCTAGAGCCAGGCCATGTCAGCTTGCTGACACGGCAAAACAAGGCACTGACCTCTCAATTTTCTTATTATATGGTAGCAACGAATAAAGGCTAACACTTATCAGTAGCACAACTAACATGTAGCATTAAATGTTCTGCTTATATGAAATCTGTATGTCAAGTATTGTGTACAGAACCCAGCTTTAAACAAACCCCCAACCCAATTCTTACCGACATTATTGCCTGGACAGTCGGGGTCCTTAAGTGCAGTACACAGCGAGAAGACGTACTTGTGGCCTTTGTAACTGATGACAGTGTAACCCTCAGCGTTTTGCAAGATGTTCAGGTCAAACCTGAAACCTGTTTGAAAACAGAACACACATGACAGATCAGTCCAACCAAGCAGCATAAAATATCGATCCCACTGCTGCCACCATTATCCTACTGCTGCAAGCATTACTGCACTGTTGCATTAATAATCCTTCCGCTGACCTCTGTCTGGCTCCCTTCTGCCAAGCTATGTCAAGGTGCTGACTTTTTAGCACAGGCAACTGTTACCAGCCTATGTCCTGAAGTTTTAAGCTGAAAGAATTTTTGAGCTAAAAGAATTTCTGAAAAATCCAAACATAGGTAAATTGTAATAGAATGTGATGCACATCATATGCTTGGCATCAATAGAAAGCTTACTAAAGATCAAAAATATTGTTTATAGTTACTTTTACCATTAAAAATGGTTTTGAACAACTTATTTATTGCTTTGATGGAGCTGATCACATTTTCTTGATTCCTTACCAGTTGCAGGATTAACAGCGGTACAGTCATCAGTGATCTCTTCCGTCTCCTCATTAATGGTGCATGCCAGGTTGGTCAGCCAGATGAAGTGGTACTCGCAGTTGTCGCTGGAGTAGCTATATTGAGGAGTGCTTCCCTGCAATACAAATATGAATCAGCCCATAGCAGAGACGTGCGACAATCTGAAGCATAATGAGGAATGTTCTCCAAGACCAGTTTTTGAGTAATCATAGTTTGAAGTCATGTATATTAAAAAAATTATAGCGGAATCAATTTTGAGATTTTTGTATAATTTTTGGAGAGCTTGAGCATAATAAAATCTCAGTGCACAATTTTGTAAAAAAAATAAAAAATATATGAGTTAAAAGAAATTTCCACAGTGCCATTGGTGGTTCATGCAATTCCTTTTTTTTTCAAAGTCATTTTTCTCCAAACATGTTCTTTGCGGAACTGTATACTACAGTGTTGCATCTTACCACGCCCTCCTTATCACACTCGAGGCTGATGATGGCAGTGCGGTTTGCCCCGCCCCCTGATGGGCATGGGTCGCCAGAAGAATACTTCAATACCAGGTGACCATTCTCCATTGTGGGTCCTGTGCTGACTTCACCCAGACTGAAGGACCTGTGTAACCCCACAAAACAAAACCCAAATTAAATTTCAAGTATTTAAAGTAAACATGTTTAATATCATCCAAGCCTGCTTCTGCACTGCGTTTTGTAAACAAAAAGGGGAAATGCATTTAGTAGTTGTCCCAGAAAGCCTGGAGGAAAAACATGGTCATATTGAATAAAAAAGGAAAATGAGCCTGGAAAATGAGCCTGGTAAATGAGCCTGCCAAATACATTATAAGATAAATGAAAATTCTGGTACAATGAGCAGAATAACTTTGTTGACCAGGCCTGACCGGACACTGAAAAATGAGGATTTTCAGCAGTGATGTAGTCAAGACCATCACAAGACCACACAAGACCCTGCAAGACCAACACAAGACCATCACAAGACCTTCAGTCTCTAAAATGAACTGTAATAAAAGCATTCCTTTGTCATGGTTTATGCCTGTAACTTGTGCCTGTAACAAGCTGGTCTTGTGAATGGTCTTGCGCATGGTCTTGTGCATGGTCTTGCGCATGGTCTTGCGCATGGTCTTGTGCATGGTCTTGTGCATGGTCTTGTGCATGGTCTTGTGCCTGGTCTTGTGCATGGTCTCGTGCATGGTCCTGTGCCTGGTCTTGTGATGGTCTCGAACAAAAATATAAACAGAGATTTGTTATTTCTAGAAGGTGCTAAGAGTACTTTATACTCCATGCTTGCAGAAAGCCATTGAGAAAGAAATCCACATGCTTATTTCGGCAGAACTAGCATCCCTGATCTCCTGCTTAAAAGTGTGGATTGCATAACCATTAGATTCAAATTTCAATTAAAAATGTACAGAAATAACTGAATACCGGCAAAATATCATTTTCATACTTACTTTTTACCCTGCTTTAGGCAGGCGGCTGCATTACGAGGGCAATCAGAACCTGGGGTGGGAGTAAAAGAAAAGTTAGATACAATGTGAATCATTAGAAAAGCCCTACCAAGCACTAAAACACCTTGACAGGTTTTTGCTTCCGCCCTGATATGTACTTGGGTCATTCCATACATTTAGAGTCTAACATTTTGGTGTCCCTGTTTACATAGTGACATGTATAAGATTTTGCAATTCCAGACCAATCTTCAATGCCTTCTATTTCCAAGAGCGATTGTGTAAAGCAAAGTGCCTGCCAAACAAGTAAAATAAATAGTGTGAAGTCAATTTTAATGATACTTGATGGAAAATTACACAGGTCAGGTGTGAAAGGGCCACCGAAAAAAGTCACACTTTTGGGCCTCAAATTTATGGAATGACCCACATATACAGGCAAATACCTTAATTAGAAGAGAGATTTGTGCCCTTATCCGACGCAGTGTATGAAGCACTGTATGCTGTGCTTTCTGAGAGACTGTGAAAATATTCACAGGCTTACTCGTGCGGGACTCGAACCCACGACTTCCTGCTTACAAGTGCAGACGTCTTATCCACTCGACCACCGAGCTTGCCGGGGTCGGCTGGCCAGCAAAACCTCTCTACATCATCTCCGACGCAAATGCCATCTTCACACAAGTATCTTAATGTCTTGAATGATGAAAAATCCAACCAAATGGTTGGTTGGTATTTGATAAGTCCACAATAACCTGTTCTGAGGTGTCTTATCCGAGGTGTCTTGAAAGGTGCAAATTATTTCATCATGCTGCAGCGTAAGAGGGGACAAACATTTGTTGGTCCTTACCCTGTGCGCCTTTCTTGTGCAGCAGTGAACGACAGACATTGATGAAGTAGACGTCATTTCCAACCGTTGCCATGGGGTCGATGCGATAGTTATCATCAACCCGAGCCAGAGGAGCAAGGTCAAACTGCTGTTGCTCGTTGCTATAGCTACACTCCACCACCTGGAGAGAGAGCGCAAGACACTGAATCAACCAACAGCTTTGCATGGACGCAGCCCGCAGTGAGAATGATGATAATGATGCTTTACTGCAGCAACTGAAAACTCTAAGATATTATAAAGTTATCCCACGAGTGCGAGTGGAACACAGAATAATGTAGTGCGTACGAGGCTGAACGAGGCTGAACGCAAACTTGATGCACAATATAGATGGAACACGCAAGCTGTACACAAAACCAGGATGTACAACACACGCGCGCGTACCAATAAGAGTTTTTGTGTTTTGCGATATAGACCGTGCAATATGGGATATTATACAACACCTGAATATATCCCAGCCATCCGATTGGTGGATCGTCGATCACGTGCATTGAATTATTCGACCCATCACATGACGCGAACCCGCAACGCCCAAAACGTTCTATCAAGTGGTTCTATCAAACGGTGCGCGCGCATTGATAGAACCAAAAGAACTTCCCTAATTTCACGGTCACTATGGTGGCGCTACAACAGGGCTGTCATTCACACAACATGGCGGCCGAGTTTCCCGAACTGCCGTGGTTTGTTCTCCTAACAGACGACGAAATATTGGAACTCGTAGGCGATGCTGACGCTCCAAATACAAAGAGACAAATCAAATATGCAGTGAAACGATTAGATGAATTTGCAAGACACGCAGGAACAACAATTGAAGCTTTAAC
Organism: Hippasteria phrygiana; assembly: GCA_037893225.1. Classification (NCBI taxonomy): domain Eukaryota; kingdom Metazoa; phylum Echinodermata; class Asteroidea; order Valvatida; family Goniasteridae; genus Hippasteria; species Hippasteria phrygiana. The sequence goes on from JAZGUH010000253.1 coordinate 370,355, forward strand.
TGATTTGGAACTCGACAATTTTTTGTCGCGGTTTTATGCGGGACTGAGAAGGTAAACGGCACGTTGTAACGTTACACCAAGAAATCCATGCATGCAATCTGTCGGATTTTTCAGGCGTTGTATAAAACAAATAATGAATGTTTCACATTCATGCAATGGTAAGAATAATTTCATGAGGTGACAGATGGAATGTCCCATTCCACTCGGCTTCGCCTCGTGGAATGGAACATTCAATCTGTCACCTAACGAAATTATTCTTACCATCGCACTCATAAACATTCATTATTTGTATAATATCACACTGTCAGTTGCCGTGGAACGACCAATCAGGATCGAGGATTCAAGTTTGCTTGAAGACATTGCATGTGATGCGCAATGGCAATGCCTTTTATTTTCTAAAGCCTCCTGCAAAATGCAAAATAAAATTTTGCTTTTCGGTCGGTACAATTCAGGAAATGTCATAACACGTGCTTGGATCAAGTTCGTACCTTATGGAGCCAAATACCTTATATATCAAAACCTATCGAGTGATAGGTTGAAACACACAAGCTATGGGAGAGAAAGGGGGTTGGTTTGATAGGTTGTGATAGCTATGACAGTAGTGTTAAACACAAATTAAAAAAGAAGTCACCAGAGTTATTTGTGAGTTACACCAAACCTCCCATCATGAATATCAGTAGAAACGGCTCATGTTTTCACCCGAACAGTGTCCGTATTCATCAAGATGTCCAACATTACCTTGAAGGGAGGACAGGCCAGCGGGGTGGCCCATTCAAAGATGTAGGTGCAATCTGAGTCCTCATTGATGTAAGTTGGCTGGCCGGTTCCTGAGATAAAACAAAGTCATTCAAAAAAAAGAATTTCATACGGGTGGCTTTAAAATTAGATCAGAATAAACCCGATGACACATCTAAGATGTGGAAAACACACATTCTGTTATGTATGATATTTTCCCAATTTAGCCCATTTCTCAAGATTTTGATAAGGATACACTCTGATTAATCAATGTGGGACTCTTCATTTTATAACCATCAAAATGATTTGTCTTGTCGTTCAAGAACTTGAAGCTTTTTCTGTCAGATGAATGAAAAAATCAACACAATCTTACCTTGAACTCCTTCATCACAGAAAAAGTTGATGGCTGTGGATCGCTCATAAGTGTTTGAGTGGCAATTCTTGACCCCGCTGGAGTAGTTCAGCTTAAGTGTGCCGTCATTGTACTGGAGGTCTTGGTTAAAGACACCTGTTTGCAGGTTAAAATTGTATGTTTGGATTAGAGGGAATTCATTTGACCGCAATTGAGTGTCATGTAGAACCATCACGATCCACATCGGTAATATGTTCACCCTGCAGTTAACAATTTGTGTTTCTTTTCCAAATAATTTTTTTTAAAATGCTATCATGCAATCACAGGCAAGGAGCTGTGCCTCTTAAGCAACCCCAGGGCATTCAGTGCAGTAAGTTATCATATTAACCCACTAAATATGGACGGCCACAGCCGCAGGTTGAAAAAGACCACCTGGCCGATTGTCATCTGTATACACATTCCTGCACGTATTCAATCCATTGTTTGCCTATTGTGTGCATTATGCTTGGCTGCACAAGCCCGTATTGGCATACCATCACCCCATTATTGTAACAACAGGACAGAACGGAGTAGAGTACCCAAGTGTGACGTTGTTGGTCTTTGTTCTGGTTCACGCACTCGTTGATGCACTAATGTCTTTACACACATAACTGCACCTGTGAACCAGAAATACGTCGTCACTTCGTTACTCTATCTGATTGGACTATATATCATGACCTGTGCTCACATAATGCCCCAGGTCAAGTGGCCAACATTTATACACTCCTATAACACTGTATGTTAACTCAGGCCGGTTACTCTAAACTGAGATCATGCACAATCTAGAACTTCATTTGCACCTAATGTAACCTTAACATGTTTGTTTTTGATGCAATTTGAAGAACAGCAAGAGAAAGTTTCCTACCTGCATTTTGTATGAAACTTTTTGGTCCCGTTTTTTTCTGACAGGCACCGACATTCTGTCCTCCACACTCCCCCTCACCGCCTACCAGTGCACCGCACACGTTGATCCGATACTCATACTCTGGAGTCGTCACGACATAGTCTTCCTTGGTGTTGTGGAGGGACATCAGGTTGTAGTTGAATTCGTAATTTGGAACTTGAACCTGGCAATTGGACCCATAGACTATCTGCAGCGGTTGAAGCAAAAGACAGGTTATGATATATTATAATGGGGTTGCCCTACTCATTGGGTTGCCCCTCTCATGGGGTTGCCCCAGTCATGGGGTTTCCCCACTCATGGGGTTGTCCTTTCCATGGGGTTACCCTGCCTACAAGGTTTTAACCACCCATAGGGCTATTCTTTCCATAGGGTTTTTCCAGCCCGAGTAGGACCATCCAGAGGGGTGCCTGCTTGCAGTAGGGCTGTGCATCCGAACCGGGTACCCGAGTACCCGACTGCTAATGTCACGAAACGGTTCCAGATTATGGAATCGAGTACCCGTAACCGAAATGACATATTACTTAGTAATTTCTCCGACAATGAAAAAGACAATTAAAAATGAAAAAAAAAAAACAAGATTAATATTTAATATGCGAAAATGCAATTTACACCGTAAAGCTATAGAGCTCACTGCACACACTTGCATCTTGTTGCATTGATGCACCGATGTGGTACTATTAATGTGCGGACCTTTACGAACAATATTAACAGTAATTTCCGCGATTTAATTGTGGGATTGGCTTTCTCTTAATGGGTACCTGGGTACCCATGCTTTTTTCAACGGGGTACCCGATTCCCGTACTGCCCGTTAATGCACACCCCAAGCTTGTAGGTTTGGCACACCCATGGGTTGTCCCAGCAATAGGGTTATTACGCTCATAGGATTGCCAACCAAGTGTTCTAGGCAGTGTCGCTCTACCCATAGGCATGCCTGTCGATTGATTCCTTGGCCAAATGATTGCCCGACCCACAGGGTTTTGTGTTACTGTCTGAGCTGTCCAAGCATAACTGTTAGGCATTTAGACCACAAGTAAACATGACAAGGTTTTGTTTCAAGGAGGGAGCTTGTGGTTACATAGGGCAAAACCAGGAAAATACAGCTTCGTAAAAGGTAGAAATGCCATTTATATCTTTACCTTTAGTGGGCAGGCAGCTGGCGTCTCCCAAGTGAAAATGTACTCACAACTATCTGTTTCCAGTTCAAACACCGGGGAGCCCTGAAATATTTAAACAAACACAGAGTTAAAAGAAATATCAGACTTAGTTATTTAACCCCTTGACCTCGGGTTTTATATGGGGGCGCCATGTCGGCTTGTGCAGCCAAGCAAAACGGAAACAAGAGGTTTGTGCAGCCAAGCATAACGTACACAATACCCCAATAATGGATTGAAAATGCAGAGATTGGGACACATAGACGTCAACCAGCCAGGTGGCAATTTTCAATCCGCACATATTTGTGACAACCGGTGGCAAGGGGTTAAAAAAATAATTGTATTACATGTTTTTGAGCAAAGCATTTCCATTAAGGTTTGATAAGATCCAAATAAGGTTGGTGGAAAGAACTAGAAGAGGAAGAAAAAAATTGAATAAAAATAACAGAAAAATAATTATGGCTTTTCTGGCATTTACTGCCAGAAAATATAAAATTAAGAACTGTCCTAGACTAAGTTCTTAGAAAAATTCTAGGATTTGACAGGATTTCCAGGGTGAGTAGGAACTCCATCAAGGCCAACTACAAAATCCGTTCCTAAAAATCAGGGCTACTTTGTAATGCTCTCATCTTTTCATAAACCACAATCAACTGCATAACTTTCTTGAGATATCATTTTCGCCTTACCGGTGTTGTCGAACACTCAAAGTTGATGCGCGTACTGCGGTGGTACTTGCCGTGGCAGAGATCACCGTTGACATAGCGTATGCTGAGGGAGCCATCTACAGCAGCCTCGGGCATTGCCTGGACGTAACCCATGTTGAAGGCCTTATTGTCTGCAGTTGTCTGGCAGGCTCCAATCGGCCCCCCTGGAATTAGAATAGCAAAGTGGATCAATCTTCACAAATTGTTACATTGACGCAACAAATGCTTTCCAACAATGTAAGGAGAAATAAATGATAAGGAGTGAGAAATCAGGATATTAAAAGTAAAAAATGGGATCAAAGTGCATTAACCCTAACCCCTTCTTTCTTTAGACTCCCTGCTGAATCCAACAGAATCCAACAAAAGAAAAGTACAAAGTCAGGTAAATCAGGCAGAATCCAACAGCCCGTACCAACAAAATCCAACAGAAAATATCCACTGAGAATAATTTTTTTTTAAATTGTAATCAGAAATACATTTATAATACACATAAAGAAAAAAAATGAACACTTACTAAATGTGAATACTTGGGAAAAAATATTCAATTGCATTGAATACAAGCAGTGAATAGTAGTAAATTGTGAAGTGTCGTGGACACGCGGTCTACGGCACTGGAATCAAGCTCTTGATGATACTACAGATTGTGGGATTCGAGCCCAGGCAAAGGGGTCATGGTGCTTGTGTCCTTGAGCAAGAGACTTTGTCACAAATTGCTTCTCTCTGCCCAGGAGTAAATGGGTCCCTGTGAGGACAGTGATGGTTATGTGTTTGATTTGGGGGAGCCCAGTGCATTTAACTTGCAACCTGGGGCTGCATTCTTCCGAGTGAGCTGGGGTGGTTTCAGAAATAATTGATTGGCTCGATGACCGTGGGTAATAGTGTAGCACCCTGAGTGCCACGATCACGGTGGATAAGTGCACTTTAGATATATATACACATTATCATTTTGTCTTAAAATGGCTACTAACCCCTTGCCTCCAGCTGTTATTGATAGGTGCTGGTATGCCAAGATCGGGGCTGTTCAGCCAAGCATAAATGCAAACAATAGGCACGACACCAAATAGAGTGGTCCTATTCATCGCACTGAGAGCCCCCTTTTGTGCGAATAAAAGCTTTGTTTGAAAAAAAGCTCCGTCTATACATTACACTCCCATTCAAGAACAATATAGTTGAAACATGAATGGATTGAGTATGCACAGGAATGCGCCGACAGACGTCAACCGGCCAGGTGGTCTTTTTTAAACCGCGGCTATGGCCGTCGTCCGTATTTAAGAGGTTAAGAGAAATGAACTAGCTCAGACCTACCTGGGCAGAACTGAGTGGTCTTGCCTACAGAGTTGACCGGGCGGCACACATTGATGTAGTAGCTCACGTTCATCCCGGGGCGGGTGTCCACAGCCTCCCAGTTCCCACTGTCCTTTGCCAGGGGTGAAAGGTCATACTGGTTACCTCGGTTGTCGGACACGAGACAGTCCACGGACTCCGGGAGGCAGGCGAGAGGCGTCTCAAAGTTGAAGATGTACTTGTTGTCCTCCTTGCTGTGGAAGGTGGGCCTCTGGGCGCTTAGAGAGACATTGTGACGGCAGAGGAATGTGACCTCTGTAGACAAGAAATAACCTAAGAGACATGGACAACAATAGTTTTAATCCTTGATGTATTTTGTTGTATTGCACTGCATTAACCTGAATTAATTAACATATTGCACGACCACAACATTTCGTAAAAACATTAACCTCGACATGATGGTCACATCATGTCGAGGTTAATGCATTTCTCCTCGATGAGGCAACAATGTCAAGCCATCTTTGTGATGAAATAAGAGATGCCAGCAAAAAACTAAATTGATGAGTAGCCTGTTTCAAAGGAGAGCCAAAACAAAAACCGAAGTCATCAATGAAATATGCTAAACTATTTGCCTATCTCTAATTGACCTATTGCCGTTTACGAGTTAACCACGCCCCTTAGACAACCCTAGGGGAATTCTGTGTGGTAATTTTTGTTTGTCTCAGATTTTGCGCGTTCCACGTGGAAATATAATTGAAACGATTGGACAATAAGTCACAAGCTGCATTGACGCGATTCGACCGCGATAGGTCAATTGGTGCATAGCCCTGCCTCAGAGGCAACTCTATGGAATTCTGTGTAGTATTTTTTCTTCACCTACACTTCACATGTCAAATCATAGTTTACACGTAATTAAACATTTTTTCATAAGATACGTTCCCGCAAGTCTGCAGCGATTGGTCAATTGTCAAACCACATAAAATTCTCAGACATTTTAACCAATTGAGTACGGTTATTACAGTGAGGCGCCGGGGTGTCAGGACGGCTTTTGCAGCCAAGCGAAACGGACACAATGTGCTTGTGCAGCCAAGCGTAAAATACACAATAATCCAACAATGGATTGAAACTGCAGAAAATGGCGTGTATATAGACGTCATCCGGCCTGGTGGCAAATTCTTTTTGCGGCTATTGCCGTCATCCGGCTTCAAAGGGTTAAAGCCTATTATGGCCATTTTTCAAGATCGCATCATACCGATGTAGGCAACAGTGACACAAAAAGGCATTTTTTACTGTCTTCAAAAAAAAAAAAAAAAGCCATATTGTAAACTAGACATCATTATACGCTTCCCAAAAGTATGAAGCTTTCAAAATGACATTGTTATTATTTTCAAAAAGGGTCTGCACCTGATGCAAGTTCTTTGCCTTGGGATGTCAGTTTCAGGAGCCCGTCGTCAGAGAATTTCAAGCTCTGTGAGGAGAAGCCGGTGATCTCCGGCACGTCCGCACCAATCCTGCAGGAACTTACTGCCCTCCCGTCAGCTGACACACAGCTACTGCCAGTCACGTTACCACAGATGTTGAGCTGTTTTGCCAAGAAATTTGTGATTCAATAAAATAAAGAAAGAAAAATGAACTTGCAAGGTCTAACCTTCACTCTGAAATAAAATGGATTCTTTACTATAAACCATCTATTCAAGAATTTTTTTTTGGGAATTAACTTAACCCCTTCTGCTTGGCTTTCGTCAATGGGGTGCTGGTATGCCAAGACAGGCTTGTGCAGCCAAGCGTAATGCACACAATAGGCAAACAATTGTTTAAGTACATGCAGGAATGTGCCTAAAGACATCTACGGGCCAGGTGGTCTTTTCCAAGCAGGCTATTGTCTTTTTTTAAAAGGTTAAGTGAACATAATGGGCTATATCAGTAAACAATTGAGGGCACTGAAACAAAGCCGCTTTTGGAACAGAGTAGTAATTTTAATTTTATTAAGTAATTTTTTATATTCAGTAGCCTTACTTCAATTAATAAAAACTGACAGACTGCAAAAGGAAATATTTTGTAGTTCGAACAATATGCACATTTATGTCAATGATCATTCAGTCACTTCCGCCTGTACCCTCAAATGGCATCTACTGCTATCCTTACAGTCCACCCACATTACCTGGAATCGGTCACCAGAGGGGGCTGTAACCTCGTAGAAGCTCCCCGGTGGTTTGGACAGCGTTTGCATATTGAAGATGTACTTGGAATTGGGATCCTTGACAGTGCAATCCTCCCCGCTGGCTGTGTCGATGGCGCAGGCTGCCTCCGTCTCCCAGATGAAGGAGTAGTGACAATCGTCGATTTTCTCAAGGAGACGCGGGCTGCTCCCCTGGAGGGTAACAAAAAAAGAGTTTGTTTGAGAATACATGTTTACATGGCTGTCAAGTGTTTGGTATGTACCACACCCATGCGAGAACTGAGAAAGAATTATGAAAGAAAAATATGACTTTGCAGTGACCATTAAACTCAATTTCCTCAATTTCACAAAAATGTCTTTCATGAAAAACTTTCTCACTTGAAGAAAATAACTGTCTGAGAACTGAGACAACCAAGAGCTTATCATTTCAACAGAAAACCAGTGTAGGTCACCTACAACATCCCACCAATATGACCGACGTTAAACTGTTCAACTCGGCCGAACCTAACCTCAGGAAAACTCTACAAGGAGTAAAGAAACCACAATGTAAATGCTTCTCTAACCTAGCCTCTCCTGAAAAATTTCCATCATGCAGTCTACTTACCAGCACGCCTTTCCTGCAACTGAAATGGATCTTGCTTTCCACTCTATCCACCCCGCCGTTACAACCACTGCCGTTGACGTAGGTCAGCAACAAGTGGCCTTCACTCTCAATTACAGGTTTGGACTTGGGAACGCCCATGGAGCTGATACTCATAACCTCCTGTTAAAAGAACGCCAACATGAAATAAAGTCTGGTTGCTTTGTTTCATTAGTTCAAATTGAATACAGGAATTGTGTACCACATGCACGGTCTTTTGAAAGTTAAATGCTTGAAAAACAACTGTGTTTGTACTAGTTAAACATGCACTATTTTATAACTCCTTATATCTACAATAGAAGAAATAACTTACAAACAAATTGCCCGGAAAGTTATTTGGAGACAATTTCAAATTAATACAAAACTGGAGGTCGCAGGTTCGAATCCCGCTCCTGCCAGTTTTCTTTGTTCACTTTGAAAATGTATTCAAATTACCTTGTCAGTTTTTCCTTGTGGATTGTTTAACGAATTAATAGAAAACTGTATTCAAAAGCAAATATATTTTCAAGGGAAGAAAGAAAACTGGCAGAGTGGGATTTGAACGTTCAAATCCTACTCCTGGCAGTTTTCAAAATTGATTCAAAATTACAGAGTCAGTTTCCCTTGTGGTTTGCTTGATATTAAAATACAAATGAAATAAAAGTCTTTTGGGCTAATATTGTAACGGTCCTTCCGCACACGGTGCTTGCATTTCAATCAAATCCAAGCTCGCATTCTCATTGGACAAACCTGGTTATTGTTGAACTCGGTCTGGCATACCCCCGCAAAAGCCCCACAGCCCTTGACCGGGTTGACTGGCCGGCACACATTCAGGTAATACTTCTTGCGGTTGCCTTGGGGATCCGAATTGTCGACAAACGACCAGTTGTCCTCCTCAAGAGACTTGGACAAGCTGCAAAGTTAGACAAAGTCAGATTGAGAAACTGAATATAATCCATGACAGGCAAACCTTCTCAAAACATCCATGATTTGCTACCATCAACAGCCTGTGTCTAGGGCATAAATTTCCAACGTGACTGACCATTATCAACACACCAGGGATTTTTTTCTTCAATTAGAAATTATCTCCATGATTTTTCAGATTAGATTGCATAACTTTGTACAATAAAACTTACATGACACTGAAATTTGGTCGCGAGCTAGTGATAAAGTCTGTAAAGTGAATTTAACTACTATTAGGATCTGCTCAAGATTTAAGCTTAGAGACAAAAACGAAATATTAAAACTCTCACGAAATTGTTGAAGAAAAGGTCTGCTTCCTGGCAGAGGGATCCAAGGGTGATTATACATCTTGGTGCACTTTTAGACAAGTAAAAAAACACAGAGTGGTCTAATTTTACAAGCAGAAGGAGAAATCAAAATCAGATTCCCAAAACTAAACCTACCTTGACAGGTCATACTGTTTATGATCCACTTCATTGGTTACCGCACACTCTATGGGTTCCTCTGGGCAGGCATACTTGGTATACCAGTTAAAGACGTACGCGTTGTTGGCCTCGTACTTAAATACCGGAGATCCAGGGTCCTGGTCGGGGCCACATAGGAAGGCTATCTCGGTCTGAGGGGAGGTGAAGATTAAACTTCCAGTTTCTATATTTTTAAATTTAGGGAGCACTGCCTAACCCATGGTTGGGCCAGGCCGTTGAAAAGCCTGGCCAAGCTCGGGCCTTCTGGCTTTTATTCTTGCTATTGTGAGACATAAATCACCTAACAATGGAGCATCGACTAATCGATAAAGCTGGGCTGTGGCCCCTCCCACACTAATTTGTAGTGATTGCTTTTGTTATTCCATTCACAGGTCAGAGATAAGTCTAGGTGAACAATGAGAGCTGGCTGGACTCCAGCATTAGTGGGCAGTTTATTGTGTCCATCCAGGGGATTATATATAAGCCCCAAGGCCCGGGCGTTCCCGGGGCTTGGCGAGGCTTTTCAACGGCCCGGCCCGACAATGGGTTACGCAGTGCTCCCTTAATTCCTTCTGCTTTTTATAATTTCCCTGTGAGGTATTTATTTTCTTTCCTGACTGAATGAAAACTGTTTTTGGGTTATCTCATCAAATTGACCCCTTGAGCCCGGGTATTATAACAGGGCACCAGTATGACAGGTCGGCTTAGGCAGCCAAGTGAAAAGGACACAAGAGGCTTGTGCAGCCAAGCGTAATGATCACAATAACCAGTCTTGTTGACTTGACTTGCTGACTCGGACTCGAGTCAGACTCGAGTCGCGATTTTTTGACTTGAGACTTCACTTGACTTGGAAAAAAAATGACTTGGGACTTGACTTGACTTGAAAGAACATGACTTGTGATTTGACTTGACTGTCCAGTACATGTACGTATGCGGGACTGCAGCACTGGACGATTGCATGGAGAATTGTCAAGACGGCATGCCAGGTTGATCTTGTACAGTGCATGCGTGCCAGCCTGTGTGTAGTCATTTGTCATTGGAATTTGAATTTACTATGTGCAACACTTGACTTGAGACTTGGCACTTGACTTGAAAAAAATTGACTCGGGACTTGACTTGACTTGTGAAGTCAAATGACTTGTGACTTGGCTTGACGTGAGACTTGGTTACAACACTGACAATAACCCAACAACGGATTGAAAATGCAGAAAATGCGGGTATAGCCGTCAACCGGCTAGGTGGCAATTTTTAAACCGCGGCTGTAGACGTCAACCGGGCTCAAGGGGGTTAACACTCAAAATGTCAAGGTACATCATTTTGCTGCATAGCACCTTAATGGAAGTATCGGAGTGCATTTTATGTTATCATGACACGTTTATCATTTCTGGATCCATCTCAACTCAATGGTAAATACTCAGTGCCCAGTATTAACTACAATCAAATGTTGGTACAGCATGAAGCCTGCACTCACAGGTACTCATGACATTCTCAAATGTAGTTCAGGAGAAAAGTAAGAATGGGAGAGTGCCTTTCCTCAGGGCACAAGTAGAACATCACAATATCTGTTTACATTGAAGGCAAGAAACGATTGCAAAGAACTGTCTTGCTCATGATGGGTAAAAGTAACATTTTTAATTTCCTACCCTGCGCTTTTCTGCTTCCGAACCCTCCGAAGCATGATACGGATCGCCTTTGAGGTACTTCAGTTTGACAATACCGTCAAAGTACTCCAGAGATGTATTGACACAGCCAATCATCCACTTGTCACTGGAAGAAGAAAAAAGAAAAAATATTTCACGGGTTTAGTCACTTTTGAAAAACAGAATTTCACTGTAACGAACACCACTATACTGAACATTTGGCTGTGACAAATTTCCTCTTTGGCTCCCAAATTATTGTATTCAATTCATTCCATTATTTTTTACATGGAACCACCACTACATCAAACTTTTTTAGTACATTTTTTAGTACATTTTTTCACCAATTCTATTAAGGCCCTAGTCTATATAACAGACGTTTGTGCAGCGAACATCTATGACATGTGTGCAGATTCCACAATTAATTATGCAACACAACCCTGTCCTGGCCTCCAGATTTCGACCAATCAACGCTTGTCTGCTGTTGTGAAGGATAACATGGCTGTCGTTTCATGGACGCCGCCATGTTCAATCTGCCGGAAAGGTGACAGCCATCAACCAATCAACAGCTTTCGTCACAATCCTGCCGAAAAATGACTTTACAACGGCTGTGAATGGCTGGTGTGCTGCATTGCATACAATTTACATGAACACACATTTTTAAGTATCGGAGCACGCAGCCCAAAATCCAGTTTTAGACTCACCCATTCTCGGAGTTCTTTTTGACCTGACAGGCAGCCGGTTCTTGGCAACGGTCTTGGCCTTGGTCTTGGCTTTCACCAACATTGCACAGTGTATCCGTAACTGGCGCACATACATTGATTAAATAGTCGTAGGAACCATCTGAAACATTGTAGTATTTGTTGGTCTTGAGGCTGCTCAGGTCAAACGAGAAACCTATGGCGCAAGAAGGTTGAAATCAGAGAACATATTTCAAGAGGGAAAGAAAAATAAATGCGAGCACATTCAGGGTTCCAACAGAAATCTGAAAACCAAATTCCGTGACTTTGCCAGGACTTTCCAGGACTAAAATATGACAATTTTCTATGACATTTAATGCCATTTTGCAGAGAAAAGTTGTTTGGTATTATGATACTGATGAACCGCTGATGTTGGGCTAACCATTTGTTAGCTTTTGAAAATAAGTTTTAATTAATAATGGCCTCCTCCTCCCCTTACAGCCATCCATGACTTTTCCATGACTTATCTATTTTTCAAATTTTTCAAATTTTTCCTTGACTTTTCTATGACTTTTTTCCCCAGGATTTTCCATGACTGTGGGAACCCTGGTAGGATCATCTGGGTTAGTAGGAATGCTTGCACTGGCCCTGTATGGAATTCTATTTTAAGAACGACATCAAAATTGCAAAGTGCTGCAAGGTGGCTATAAGTTCTCCTTGCCCTATCCCCAGGCATGCAACTTGGATTTAACAAAAAAACGAGGAAATTCCAATCTTTACAAGACTTTGTATAGTGATTTTCAATTTTCAATAACATCAGTGTGAAATGAAAAACGAGGAAATCAGCTGATCCGAGGAAAAAATGCATGCCTATATCCCTTGAAGAAAAAAAAAGACGACTTACCAGCATCATCGTCAAACACACGGCAGTTGGTGCCCCATTTGTGTCCCAGAGGACAGGCCGCTGCAGTCCGCCACTCAAACTCATACAGACAACCGCCCAGGGTTTTACGGATGAATGAGGGTGCACTTTCCAAGTCACCTGGTTAAAAAACAGATTCAACTTTGTATGTCCAAGTCCATTTGAGTCCTGAACACAGGACTAAGGGGAAGATGCTGAATTAATGAAGCAGTAACTCGAGGTTACCCTTGAGGTTGGAGCGCCAGGTACTGTGAGGGACCCTGTAAAACCATGGGTTACTGCAGGATCGAACCTCGAGTTACTACTTTTTAAGACTGCATTTTCCCCTAACACTGGGCCTCAAATTGGCCAATAACATTCTCTCTTTTGCATTCTAACTGATTTTTAACATCAGAGACCACTTAGAATGTGCCGTTTCGTGAGACAAGTATAACAGGCGGTGGAAAAAAACAAGTTATGCCATATGCTGGTTCTATTACTTGGAGACTAAAAGGCACCAAGGACGGAGTCTAACATCTGTGTTATAAGTAACATATGTGATTATGTCCCAATAGAGTACAAAAGTGATGACGTCAATGCAATGTTTGGAACCAGAATACTTTTGTTATTTTGTGTCAATGTGTTTGCATGACTGGCTGTTTCAGGAACAGTCGAAATCTCCATTTGTTTGGAGCCTGTTTTCGTGCCAACTGACGTCAGGCTTCGGTACTCTATAACACAGCTTGAGATGGACACGTTAAAACCTACCATAGGCACATAAGAATGTTATGACTGTCTTGGCTTTGCCGTCACAGTCACTTCCGTTGTAGTACGTCAAGGTCATGTGGCCGTTTTGAAAAACAGGTGACTTCTTGTATTGACCAAGACTGTGAGCATTGTTGTTGTGGTCTGTTTAATAAAAAAAAAAAAAAAAGAATTAGAACAAACTAATGGTTTAAAAACATCTTCATAACCCCTTGAGCCCAGCTGACGACTATAGCAGCGGTTTGAAAAAATCCACCTGGCCCGTTCAAGGCTATAGCCGCATTTTCTGCATTTTCGATCCATTGTTTGGTCACTGTGTACGTTGCGCTTGACTGCGCAAGCCTCTTGCGTGCACTGCGCTTGGCTGCACAAACATAGCTGGCATACTGGCGCCCCATTATAACACCGGGGCTCAAGGGGTTAAGGTCACTCACAACATCCTAAAACAAAAGAATGCTGGACAACATTATGCGAAATAAGTACCTTGTAAACCTTGCCAGAGCTGATGTGTTAAGTTTTTAGCTGAAATTTGAACTTTTACACCGTGTTAAAAATATCTGCCAAACAAAAATGACCAAGACAATGTTTAAATTAACATGGATTCAAAAAGGGAGCTTATTACAAATGTACATAAAAAAGGAATACAGCATTCTCTTCAGCTCTTCAGGGCATTAAAAACAAAAAACCCCAAGCACACTCAAACTGAAATTTGAAATGAGCATCTTGTAAAGGAGGGTGAAAAGTTGAGCAATTTACCAACAAAACATGCGGCTGATTTGTCAGGACACACTGCGGAATGCAGACCCCCTGGAAGGATTTCTGCACAGACGTTTATGAAGTAGTCTCCACCTGTTGAGTGTTCATGTTGCCCATCCAGAGCCTGCCAGTTTGACCCGACCTCACGCACCAGGGGTGAGAGGTCATAGTGCTGCCCACCAACGTCCAAGTGGCAACTCTTACCCATGGGGTGGTCCAGGCAAGCGTACTGCGTTTGCCACTCAAAGAGGTATGTGCACTCCGTTTCTGTCACAAACGTAGGACTGCCTACACCTGAAAAACCATAAATGAAAAATTAAAGGTTTACATGGTACTGCTCGTCTTCGTCTGCATATCTGCTTTGTTGTACCTGTTTGGGTAGACTGTGAGAAATTGGGAACAAGGGTAGGCATTAGCATTGGTTTCCAATAATCAGGTGTATTTGGTCCGTAATAGAAACAGTACTCTTGTAGTCATTTTCCCATCAATTCCCCAATAGCATAACTGGAAAACATTAGCTTGTAATAACAACTGTCTGCAAGCCGTTGATCAACACGTGCACCATTTCAATCTTGGAGAAAAGTTAGTGTTTGAAATTATCGACACCTTAAGTGGTAAAAAAAAGAAATTGAATAAAATTTACTTCCATTGCATGTGCATTAGCGCTAGTGAAAATTCCGCTAGCGTATAACCTATGGTATTAAAAACGGCACTCAATTCATGCGGTTGAATTCTTATTGACTGTGCACATAACAAACGAAAGAATTAACAACTGTGAACACAATTCTATTTGAGTCGCGTCAGGAGCCTAGATAAGCATAAGAGAAAAAGTTGGGTAAAAAAAAGAAAAACGACCCTGTTTTATTATTCCATTACCTGCGGTCCTGTTGCACTCAAACGAGATAATGGATGTCCGTGGAAACTGGTTGTGAGCGCAAACACTGCCACCACTGTACGTAAGCGTCAGTTCCCCATCAGCATAACTGAATCAAGAACACGATAAAAGCAATTGAGTTGGGAGACAGAACTTGCAATATTACAGATTTCGACTGACCATGCCGTCTATATTCTTCTGCTCATCCATCTGCCCATTCCCTTCAAGAAGGAACCCTTGAGATGCTATCACAAGAATTTATAAAATGTAGCAGAATAAGCAACACAAACTACAAGATTAAAATCAATGTGTGTCCACTGGACTTTTCATGACATCTCATATTTGTGACCGGCTCTGGCAAAATCCGACGCTTCTCGATATTACACATTACGCGGTATGGGCCCGCAATGTTAAAAAATGGCATTAGTGATACCAAAACCCCAATATTGAAATGTCACCCCAAGTGTTGGGTTTTGCTAGAGGTGGTCACATTTGTGTATGCATCAGAAAGAGCACACATAATAATGGAACATATACATTTTAAATATTGTTTAAACCGTCTCTACAGAAACTTACTTTTAATATGTTATGTCCAATTAGGGGCCAACAAAAAAGCTCACAAATTTGTAAGCACAGAAATGATTTGCTTTAGCAAAAAAACAGATTACCAGCCAAAATACTACATGATGTGTAGCTGCTTGTGAGTGGGTAGCAGCTGATTATTCCTTGGCACCTCCATGAGATTAGGGCTAGAAAGATAGGCCACAATTAACCTTTTTGAATTTGAACAATGGCCATAGCTGCGCTTTGAAAAAGATCACCTGACCAGTTAACATCTATAGGTGCATTCCTGTGTGTACTTAATCCATTCATGTTTCAACTATATTGTTCTTGAATGGGAGTGTAATGAAGAGATGGAGCTTTTTCAAACAAAGTTTTTATTCACACGAAAGGTGGGCTCCAATTCCGATGAATAGGACCACTCAATTCAGTGTGGTGCCTATTTGTTGCATTTACGCTCGGCTACACGGCCCCATTCTTGGCATACCAGCACCTCATTAATAACAGCCGCTCGCATGGGGTGAACTGCCCCTATCTTCTTACTGAACAGTAGCTCTCACCTGAGGACCTGTTTGTCGCTGACTCCAGCAATGAAACGCTTATCTCCCAACTCCTGGCAAACAGAGGCTACATTTCCCGTTATCCCATCACCACCACAGGGGATTCCCATGTTTTGACAAACGTCCAAGTAGTATTTGTAGTTGCTTCCCATGGCAATATAAGGCGTCTTCTCTACATTGCGAAAATATGCAGGAAAGGCAACTGTCAGTTACAATGTATTGTAATCTTTCAAATGGCAGTCTGCATTTCGAAACAAACAAAGTGCTGCAATGGGCAGAGGTGAGTTGGTTTCACCAACGGTGAAGTTACCCCGCCTGGGTTTACAGGTCTAAAAATTGAGATCTATTAATAAAAGTTTACAAACGACATCAAGCATTGTTCACGTTACCTCTATTTTGAAATGAGCAATAAAAGCAAATTCATTTCATTTCACACAAAAAAAATTCTGATCTTACTGTCTTTGTTGGTCAGAGGACCGAGGTCTAAATCGATGCCATGCTGGTCATTGGTAAATGCACAGCTGTTAGTTGTCAACATCTCTGCCTCACAAGCAAACTCAGTCATCCACTCCACCTCGTAGTTGCAATTTGTGCTGGATATAAGCTTCGGGTTCTGACTCTGAAAGGGGAGGCAAAAAAAAGAGAGAAATTGCCATCAGTTTTAAAAAATAATTTTATTCCGTAAAAACTACCAACTGAAAAACAGACCTTTCAACTCTCACTAGCCAATATGTGCCCAAATCTAAAACCTGGGCCCAATTTCACAATGTTGCTAAGAGACCGTAAGCAGTAAGCCAAGAACAGATCTTGATAAGTTTAGAAGAAGAATTTGATAAAATAGTGACATGACAATACAAATATCCATGCAAACACAAATGTTAGCGCAATCTGGCTGTGAAGTACGGCAATGCTTACACAAATTTCGCTTACTGTTAAGTGGTGCCATGAAATGACTGGGTTCTGAAAGAGTACAAAGGTTCTTCCAAGGATGCTTGATGGTTAGCAGAAAAGTTGTGTTGACTATAGCAGAAAAATGTTGATAGCTTAACCGCTATTTCACAGCCAAGTCTTGCTAATGCCTGCACGTGCATGAAGATTTCTGTTATTGCATCACTACTTTAAGTAAATTCGGCCTCTGAAGTTAACAACCCTTTTTCCTGTGCTTAAAGCTTACGGTCTCTGTAAAATGGATGTCGGTTCCGTTAACAGAAAATTGTGTGCTTGGCAACCGTGTGAAATTGTATACAGGCGGATGAATTGTTCTCGCCTGTTTAACCCTGTGAACCCGGGAATTTCATGGGGCACCGGGTCACCAGGCCAGGTTATGCAGCCAAGCGAAACGGAAACAAGAGGCTTGTGCAGCCAAGCATAACGTACACAATACCCCAATAATGGATTGAAAATGCAGAAATTGGCGTGTACAGATGTCAACTGGCCAGGTGGCATTTTTCAATCTGCACATATTTGTGTCAACCGTATGCAAGGGCTTAACAACGCAGTCTATGCTGTGATTCCATGTTTTTTCCTTACCCCTTCATTGCGGCCCCCTTCCCGAGGGCACACAAACACGATGGTCACTTGCGGTGTACTGCGACACCCATTGGGAGTGGTGCTAGCATTGTAGCGCAGCTGCAGACGATCTTGGTTAATGGTCTGTAAGGCTTGAAATGCCTGCCCCATGTCGACAGAGTTGGTAGTGCTGGTGCCGTCAGCGTTAGTGGTGGAGGTGACACGGCATCCAGCACTGCCCGCTGGACAACCAGCAGTTGGACCATCTGTGTGGATCAGATAATCATCATCAATGCTTCTTATGATGTTGCCTTTACCGACTCACTCTACAAAATCCCTCAAAACCATTCTGTTATTCACATTTTCAGTATTCTTACCAATTGTACAAACTTTCTTTATCAGAAAATTTTCAACAGGAAAAGCTCGGTGGTCGAGCTGTTAAGTCGTCTGCACTAGTAAGCAGGAAGTCCTGGGTTCGAATCCCGCCCGAGTAAGCCTGTGAATTTGTTCACACAGGCTCTCAGAAAGCACTGAGTAAACAGTGCTTCATACATTACGTCGGGACAGGGCAAAAGAGAAAAACATCTCTGTTCTAATTTACATCATCCCCGACGGAAACATTCCATCTTCTGACTGATTACGCAGTACCCGTTGCTGCATTGGATTCGAATCGGCCAGCCGACCCCGGCAAGCTCGGTGGTCGAGTGGTTAAGACGTCTGCACTAGTAAGCACAAAGTCAT
Organism: Hippasteria phrygiana; assembly: GCA_037893225.1. Taxonomy (NCBI): domain Eukaryota; kingdom Metazoa; phylum Echinodermata; class Asteroidea; order Valvatida; family Goniasteridae; genus Hippasteria; species Hippasteria phrygiana. The sequence goes on from JAZGUH010000253.1 coordinate 388,733, forward strand.
GGGTTCGACTCCCGCCCGAGTAAGCCTGTGATTTTTTTCACACAGGCTCTTGGAAAGCACTGAGTATAAAGTGCTTTATACATTACGTCGGGACAGGGCAAAAAAACAAAAACATCTCTGTTCTAATTTAATATTAATAATAATAATAATAATAATTATTTATTTATATAGCACAGATTCCACATAAGTGTTCAAGTGCGCAGTACATACACACAATATATTTAGGAATAACAGTAAGATGACCCAATCTTTACCATGTCATTATTGACTATTCAAATGTACTGCGTCCAAGAAGAAACCTATTATCAGTGGCAGAAAATAACAAGATGTCATATTCACTGGTGACAACAAGGCCATCACACTTTTAATTCCATCTATAAGAACTATCACCCAAAATACTTTTGTCCATCGATTTCAAAAACATAGTTTAGCATCTTCATTTGTCCTGAATGTTCCAAAAAATTATGTGTATGTAAACTATCCCTCAGTGGCCTTGTCCATCACGCAAGTACGCAAGTGAAAGCAGCGCAGCATTTTGTGCTATGTATGCTCATGGTAGTGTACAATGTGTAAATCACAGTCTTTTCAAATGTGGGCATCCCCTGTGTGTGTGTGCATTGCACAATCTTACCACTGTATGTAAGTTGATCATAGCCGGTTCGAACAAGTATAAGGGACAAATCTACCCTATTATTAAACAACTTAAAGTTAATGTATTCCACATGGCCATGATGGCATACAAATCAATAGGAATAGTCAAACTACCTAATACTGGCGTAATATCCCTGCACACATTGATGTACAAGTCCTCCTGGTCCGTCTCTGAATCCACCTTGTAGCCACCTCGCTGCTTGATGAGCGGGGTCAAGTCCCGTTTCTTGTTGTTGTTATCGTAGATGGAGCAGGGTACTTCGTGGACGGCCGGTGAAGCCAGGTTCTTGCAAGCCACTGTGCTGTGCCACTCAAAGAAGTACGTGCAGCCGGAATGCTCTATGAAGATCGGTGAACCCTAAAGGCACACAGTGCAACATACATTTTAAGTAATGGAGAAGTCTTAGCGTGTAAAATTCAAAACTTTTTTTCAACAGACTAATCAGTTATAAATGATGACATGCTTGGGTAAAAACTAGTTGCAAAATAATTCGAAGAAATCAAAATGCACGCCAAGTGAACCAAAATTCAAAACCTTTTTGTGTATTAGATTCAGAGCCCTGTCATTCCATCCAGACATAGTTGTTGTTATGTGAGACTGCTGTACACTTTGCAAGGTTAATGTACATGAATTTAAAACAAATAGTGCACTCAATTTGCAGGGAGGAGAAGCTTACAAAGACAAGAACACAATTATTTTAATTGCAAGGTAATGTTTGAAGCTTTGCATGGGGGAGTTGTAAGCTGGAAAGTAGATTTTGGGTAAACCACGGAAAGATTTCTTTTAAGAGAAAGTGTTGGCTGTGAAATAACCGATATCCATGGTGTACCCGCAGCCTACTTTCCAGTTTCCAATTTTAAATGAAATAATGGACACATAATTCTTTAACCCTAACCCTCCAGGGCATTTTGGCTAGAACCCTGCCAGACGCATCAGATTGCATACTTTGTCAAATTGACTTGTGTGCAGCAAAGTGAAGCTGTCAGCACAGATGCACCGTGTTGCGTCTGGCAGGGTTTGGGTTAATAAAAACCAAAGGTATTGATTTTAAGTGGGAATCACAAATGGGGTATTTTGGCAAGGAGATGGCCTTTAGAAAGCTGAGCAAGGGGTGCACTAGTTGAAGGTCTTGGGATATCCCTTCTTTTCCAAGTATTCACACTCACCAGTGTTTTGTCGCATTTGAAATCGATGGTTGTTTGCCACTTCTCCTTTGGAGTGTGTGTGCTGTCGGGGCACTCATCCCCCCGGAAGTCCAATCGAAAGCCGCCCCCCTTGGCATTGGGTGTGGAATCCAATGTGTCATTACGGTACCCCACGCTTGTATACGTCTGGCCTGTCTTGAGGCAGACAGAGCTTGGGGTACTGGTACAAGAGTTTTCAGTCCCTGGTGTTTGTACAGTGCCACACAAGTTCATAGAGAACATGGAGGTTAGGGGGTTTAATTCATTCGTCCGGAGGGTCCATGTTTTCCTGAAAGGAGGATTAAAGAAAATAAGGAAGAAGTACAGTAGATGCATATTTGTATAATATAAATATTTAGGGTTTTGAAAAAAAATATGCATGTTCATGTTTAGTTATTGAATAGTTACTTAATTACAAGTTCACAACTGTTGTTGCAGCCCATCTAGGAGCCTATACAATAGACTAAATAGCGTCTCTCACGTCCAAAATCACATTGCAAAACACTATTCAGAAGTCTTTTATATAAAAACCTCAATGAGCTGCAATGTTTGTGAACCTGGACGTGTGCAATGTGGGCCATGCATTACGTATACGAGTGACAAATGACACCACTCAAAAATGTACACTGGTATGGCAGAATCTCTTGCGATTCAGCCCAAATCAATCGTTTTTCCTCTTATAACATTAAGTGAAGGATATACACCTTTGCTTTGTCACTTGTGGGAGCCTCAGTACCACAAAACTTGAAGTTGAAGTTTAAGTCTAGATCATAGCTAATATTACCATGATTATACTTTTTGGAAGTGTCAGCATTGTTTTTAAACTGTCGAGCGCAATCTGGAGTTTTGTGCAAGTTTATTGTACTCCCTCCTGAGCTAATTTCCCTTTGAATGAAATCCATTCATAGGGATATGAACTCGGGAGGGAGTACAATAAACTTGCGCGAAACTCCAGATTGCGCTCGACATCACTATATGATGAGGACACAAAATGAAATGGAAAGATTTTACTTTAATCCCCCCCCCAAACCAAAATCGGTCAGGAATTCAGCAAACTCTTGAAAAATAACCAATCCTCCTTGATAACAACTGTCTAACTAAACATGTAGCACAACCTGTTATTTCAAGATTTTGTCAGCAAAATCTGTAAAGCATGAAGCAGAAATTAACACGTAACGTTATGTGAACACTATGAAGTATGAGTGACCATACACTGTGCCATGAACATTCTAAAACATCAATTTGTTTTCCCCTAGTTAGTATTTAAATAATAGCCTATTGCACAGAAATGTTCCGAGTAAAGTCACAAAATTAAAGGTTTTGCCAAGTATTTATACAATTCTTAACACAAGTGGATGGTTATTTTCCAAGATTTTGCTGTTCCTGTCTCATTTTGGTAGGGGTATTGAAGTAAAATCTTTCAGACAAATATCATCATACTGTTGTTGCTGACCAGTACAATAATGTCTATGTAGTTGCAATCTGTTCATCATTCATAGTACCATTCTATTTATTTATTTGCCTTCAAATACCTCCTTACCAGCTTTGTATTGGTGTTAAATCAAAGCCTTCAACAGTACATGACTCTGCAACAACTTTTCCACCGAAGAGAACGACGATTACTAGCAAAATCATGGTAAAAAACGACTTCAAGTTAGGCCGAGTAAACCTTCCCTGCGTTAAAAGCGCCATGTTGTTAACATTTCCGTGTCAAAGGGTTAGCACGCATGGGCAAGCCCCTTTTGATCTTTGTTAGGTAAAGTTTCTCCGACGGCTGTTTGTTGAATACAGTTTCCTACATAAAATAGCCGTCAAATAATTAAACTCCATAATCGTCATGTGACTAATGAATAAGCCGTAAATAAATCACGTGAGTAAAGTTGAGTAATGTTTGTCCCCACGTGAGTTTCTAATAGTTTCCCAGCTTACATATTACATTGGGTGCGTTCGATTAGTTTACACGTGTATGAAGTGAAACTTACATGAGACCGTTCGATTAGTCAGCACGTGATACTCGTGTCTGCCAAATGTTTTAAAAATCCCAGGTGCCCAAATTAACTTTTTCCAGGCTGTCATGTTTTGACGTTGGTGGCGCCATTTAATTTGCCACGCCCATCCCCCTCTTTTTATCTTTTTAAGGAAATGATGCAGCCGGAAAAATCTTGGGGTTGACTTTTTGGAAAATTGTTCATGCAACCTGCACTCTCTAGTCTTAATGTAAAAGAGTGAATATCTCACTCTCCAAAAGAGTGAATTCAGGGGGCCTACGCCTATTAGGCTAAAGTTGCAAACCAGAAAAGAAGAATTTTGCGTGTATGGGTAAGAACTAAACAAAGAGGTTAAATGGCGCCACCAACGTTAAGAAAGTGTGCCGCCCCCCCCCCCCCCCCCCGCGCTTGTAAAATTTGCTTCGTAGGCGAAACATTTTAGGCAAATGTACACAAAACAAATTCAGACCCCCCCCCCCCCCCCCCCCCGAAAACAATCCTGGATCCGCCCTGGAATCCCTTATCAAACCACTCCAAAAGAGTGAGTCTCTTATAAAAACCACTCCAAAAGAGTGAAATTTCCACTCTTTCGAGGGACCAGTCTAAAAGAAGAGTGGTCCATTTTATGTCTCCTCGAAGGAGTGGAAATTTCACTCTTTTGGAGTGGTTTGATAAGGGATTCACTCAGTTGGAGAGTGGGGTTTTTCTTTTACATTTAGAGAGCAAATATAATCATACACCATTATCAAACCGTGTCTTCCTCAAACAACTGTTTATTAACAGACATTTCAACCACTTTTTTTTTAATCGGATTGGTCAAATCATAATATAATGCTACATTACATCAAAATGATCCGATGTAGTTTGGATAAAGCTTGTAGCTTGCAACTAATCTAGGAATGCAGGACATGTGACACAATTCTTTCTCTCGAATTAACCTTGAAATTCAAGGCTGGAATAATAGTGTACCTGGGAAAGGCGAAAAACAGATAAATAAAAACCTACAAGGAAAAAAATCTGAAAATTCCTTTCCGACCCTTTTTGAAAGAGCGATCGAGCATTTGCTCCAGGTTAAGTGCTTTGATACAAGTGATCTTATGATTTGAAAATCGATTGGGGGTGTCACCCAGCCAGAATTGAAAGGAAAGGTCTTCTTTATTTATTCTAACATTGAAAGAAAAAAGCAAAATGTTGACATTTTACAAAACTAAGCTGTTTACGTTTAGGTTTGTAAGTTTGGGGAAGGAAATGACGGTCTTTCATCAACATTTAAAATATACCATCGCCTAACACTGTGAACAAGGAACAATGGATTTAGTGCCAAGTAACAATGGACGTTCATTGTTAATGCACCGGTTTTCTTTTGTTAGATGTTCATAGTGTAAAGAGTTGCAAAACCAGAGTCAGATTAAGGGGTGGTGTTAAAATGAATTAATATGGGGTGCCAAAAAATATTGGGAGACCTAAAATACCGTTGTCCCCCTTAAAACATTTTCAAAATAGTTTTGTTGCCAGTCTGGTGATGCTCGCGCCTTTTAATCATGTGGCCTTTTCATCGTGTGATTCACACGTTCGAAATTCGGATGTTACGTGATAATTCTAATAGCCATTTTTCACCAAATTCAATTAGTCTTACAACACTTACAATACACAAATTGTGTTTTTCCTTTAGTGGGTTTAAAACGAATGCAAATTGCCGGCAACAAGAAGTAACAACGTAAAAATCAAAGCATGCAAACAAATAAATAAATAAATAAATAAATTGAACTATATTTTGAAAACAACTCGGAATATCAAGCAAGCAAGCAAGCAAGCAAGCAAGCACAAATTCATGCATAAAACCCATCAAGGAAAAACACAGCTAGCGATAATGCAAGTGTCATGTCTGTTGAACTTCATATTGGATTGAGACGTCAAAGCTTTTGTTAAAAAAGAAATGTCAAATTCATCGAAAATTTCATTGGGAACATACGGACATGCATCACGCTTCTGGCAACTACATTGTCATTTTACCTAATGTTTTAGTGTTGCTTTCTTCATTTGGAATACTAGTATAAAGAATGCAGACCCGTATCCCCAGAAGGTCTACTTTTTTAACGAATAAGACATTATGAGGAAGTGGTTTCATATCTTGTGTGATATGCGTCCTGTTTGGACATGTAAAGGCTGTTGAAAGCCCCCCCCCCCCCCCCCCCCCAACAGAAAAACTGGACACACACCAAAAAAGGACCCTCTCCCTCAAAACAAATCAAAACAAAAACACTCCCCCAGGGCACGATTTCCCGAGGGGTGCACGTTGGATCACCGACATTTTTTCTTTGAATTTACAATTTCATTGTCGGGTTATACTTGAGGAACAGAACAACTGAATAATATATTTTCTAATTCGGGACCCTATTTCCAAACTCTGGTTTTGTAATTTTGAGTTAATTAATATTATTTTTATACAACGTTTGAAATATTGCAATTAATAAATTATTAAAATTTGATATGTTTTCATCAAAGCCTTAAAGGTATGATATAGCATTGGTAGAGCTGACAGCACAGTTACAGAAAGTGTTAATATATTGTGTGTAATTTAATTTATGCATACAAAAAAAATTGAAAGTTTGAGCTTAATCCGTCATCTGAGTCATGAGAAAAGAGTGCAAACCGAGCTGTTTGGGATTTTTACACATTTATTTGTGTCTATTTCGATTAAGCTATAGGCACACAGTTTTCTCCAAGATGGCGGCATTTCAGATGGAAATATTTCTCGGGAGGATTGGTACGGGTGCCATCTTTATAAATACAAAGCTTTCGGGTTGACATTTTATTTTTGATCAATACTAAAGCGTTATCATACCTTTAAGAGTTCTTTTCTGAAAAAGAAATTATTTAATACAAGTTAGAGCCCAACATTGTCTAAAAAGTGAATAATTATATCCCAGTTGTTTTACCAAGACAAAGTCATTTCTATTTCCTAATTGATAACTTCATCCTCGTCCGACTAGATTTTTAGAAACTGGTAATTCAAGCATACGAAAGACTAAGGCCAAATTTCATCAGAGCTTATACCGAAAGAGTTTGCAATTATGGTATCTATCAATCAATCGTCAATCATGACAATTTGGTTGGTGACCTTTCTTTTTAAGGAAGTATTCCTTTAATCAATAAATGTGTACGTTAAGCAGCTCTGTAAAATGTTGACCTAGGTTGAAGTCTTGTGTGGCCAGGGGCGGATCTAGGGTGGTGCGCGGGGTGTCACGAGACCAAAGGATGATCACTTGCACACTGGTAATTTTTAATAATTGTACTCATGGTTGATTCTCAAGTTACAAGAGCAAGTCTTTTTGACACCCTCCCTCAAATCCGCCAATGTCAGTTTCGGATCTAGAAATAATGTGAGGCATGATTTTGGGGTTGATGGTTTTAAGTCGTTTTAATTGAACATAGGTTCTATAATTTTAGCGATTTTTTCCAAAAATAATGTGCTCTAAAACTTTAAATTTTAATTATCAGACAATTATTTTTGAGAGTGGAGATTTTTTTTTCCTTGCCCCGCCCCTAGACTCAGAATCCGCCCCTGCCACTTGTTATTCTGCATCGTTGTTCTGGCATCGTCCGAGCATCACTGTCCTGACATGATCTCTCATAAGCGAAGTAAAAGAAGTATCTGTCAAAACGAAATAGATAATCAAGACATGAATAACATCGCCTTCAACTTTAGATCCCTGGGAAGAGATTGTTATAGTAGAAAGCAGAAGCAGAAACGGTAGTTTGACAGTGCAGGAAAACAGCACAGCAAAAGAAGCAAATATGGATCACAGAAGACAGATGGAAACAAAATATGCATAAAGAATAATCGACGAAAATTAAGATGAGGAAACATTTTAGAATTTTGAGCAGTAGAAAAGCAGGGAGGAAGACCATGTGGTCGTCAGCCTGAAAGTCATATTTAACGACGTGAGATCAGTCGTGGTTCTCGGGAGGGGAGGGGGGGGGGGGGGGGGGGGGGGTGCTGCTAAATTTCAACATCGGATTCAAATTACCACCCCCCCCCCCCAAAAAAAATACATAAAGTATATCGATAGAGTCTTAATTTTTCATAGAATGTGTGAACAAAATCTTTAAAAAAAGTAAAAATTTCACAATTTCTTTTTAAAAAATTGGATATCATTGTAACTTTCAAAAAGGTTCTCTCTAAAATAGGAAATGAGCAGCATTAGGGCCTATCGGTACTCTTCTATTTTTGGTCTGGAAACAGGCGACAGGCATTACTGGTTTGCTGTACCTTAAATCTGTTGCACCAAGTCTTGCTGTTCTCCAAGAGCTGAATCCGAGTACCGGCCACAGGAGGTCCCATCTTCATTCTGCAGGAGGCGAAATTTAACAGGAAAAGGACAAAATGAGAAAAAATTGATCAACAGCCCTTTATTTGTTCCTCTCCCATTTGAGGGGAGTGGAGGGTTCAATTGTTATTCATTTGTTTGTCGATGATATTTTTATCATCATATTTGTGCGGGCCTCAACCTCTCTTCCCTTTTTTGCTGCTTCTATCACTACACTCAGAGTATGGTGGTCACACTGTTATTCGTGATTCACTTCACCGTCAATTGCCTATAGTGTTTATATCCACTGTTTGTGCATTAATTGACTTACCCGAAGAAGCAGTAATGGCAGGCACAGTAAGCAGGGCCATCAGTCATCTGTCATCCTCCCTGCTTCCGGTTCCTTAGCTTCCGTCTGAGATGGCACCTCAACCTCTTGGCTGCCCCTCCTTCATCTAGCACACTGTCATCTTGGTTGCTCCTCCCTCATCAATCGTCTCGTCTTAGCTTTTTGGGTTACCGTCATCTTTGATCCAGCTGCAAATTTAGACTAAAAACTCGTCCTAGCGGAGCTGGGATACATTAGTATAATAATTACATTTCATACTTCATAAATTCAACTCACCACCTGACGATTCACCGTTAACTTGCCTCCAGTTGATGCAGTGTCTTAGCCCACATTTCTTTGGATATGAAACAAAATGATCATTTTTAAACTTAAAAACATGAGCAACGGGATTTTCATTCCTTTTTTATCTGTTACTCAATATACTGTAATCGGTCCAAGTTGGATACAGGGGTCTTGGGGGGGATAAAAATATCAGTGGTGTTTTATTTGTTAAACTTTCAACTCGACATCGAACTCATTTTTCCCAGTCAATACACGGACCAACAATTTTAAGGCTTATTATATAATAATTCTTTCTGTTGTTGCTCTTTGGGAACAAGTTATTTCCTTTTCTATTCCGCTGTTTCTCCGACGGGTTTCGGTTAAGTTTATTGTCGATTCAAACGTCCGCTTTTTTCGCTGTCTATTCCTTGCATTTTTGCTTTCCATCGCATTTTCTGAAGACATTTCATTTCACTGTATATTTTATTTCATTTCGTTGCTGCCGCATTCTTTCTTCGTTTTTCCCGCATTTCATTTTTTCCGCATTATATTTTCGTTTTTCCCGCATTTTATTTTCGTTTTTCCCGCATTTGTTTTCTGGGTTTCGGGCAATAATTTGTTTGTTCAACATTTTCTTTTTTTGCTGTCTGATGACCAGGACGCCTATCGCGTGTTTGTTTTTGTTTCCGAGTCATGCCATTTAATTTCATTTAATATGATTCCAGTTTATTTCTTTTTCATTAAATTTTTCTTCGCTTTTATTTCATTTTGTTTTGTTCCCCACATTTCACTTAATTTTAGTTTATTTCGTTTTTCCTGAACATTTTATTTTATTTGGTTTCGCTTTTCCGGCGTTTTACTTTTTCGTTTTGTATTTTCCCGCAGTCGGTCGGACGAACAGGACGCCTGTCACCATTTTTTTTGGGGGGGGGGGGGGGGGGGAAGGGGGTCTGCGGCTCATGCCGGGACAATGAAACAAGGAATCAACCAGGAACTTTGCTTGTTACTAGGTCACTGTAAGCAATCCAGTAGGTAGGGGAAGGGTTGTAAACCTTACCACCCAAACGGTTCTCCTGGGTCCAGATCTAAATAGAGGACAAATCTCCAACAAACGCCGACAAAAATATCCCAATTTTAGACCTATAGACCCAGGCGGAGTACCTTCCACCGTCGGTGAAACCTACTCACCTCCCCCTTTACATTAGTCATTAGATTTACATTAGATTTTAATTTCTTTCTCATCTGTTGCTCCATAAATAATGCATTATATTAATATTCAAAAGAACATCAGCAACGGGATTTCTATTTCTGTCCCATCTGTTGCTCGATCAAGTCCATTGTACCACGTGGGAGAATAGTCAAAGTAGCAGATATCAAAAACTATCATGTATTTACAAAAAAATGAAAGAAAATGTAGGCCTACTTCTCTTTTGCAATTGTTAATGGAGTGTCTTCGCCGTCATCCTCTTAACGTTCGTCATTACTGATTCTTGCAAAACTGGCGTGATTATTTCGCAGGTAAAGGATTTGGTTCAAATAATTATGGCAACGTACCAGCCATTGCCGTTGATTCTTGTCCACTGGATTCACTGGTTGTCAGCTTTATATATTCGGATCAGGTTGAAATGTATACATTCATAAAAAACTTTCAATTATCTTTAATTATTCATCTTCAATTAGCAATTAATTTCACTGTTATTCAAGGACAACGTACCAGGCATTGTCACAGATGACGTAGGCTATGCAGTGTTCCTTCTCATCACGTTTGTTAACTAAATCGCTGACTGTCAATTTTAAATTCTAGTTTACCAAGACAGTCTCCGCAGTCATCTTTAGTGAAGGACCTCTGAAAATCAGTGCTACTAATATGCACCGAGAGGTTATCCTTCGCAGGAAAACGCACTAGGCATTGTCACTGATGATTTCCACTTTGACTGAAATGGAGTTTCTTCGCTTTATTATTAATATTTAAGGCTTTTATTCTGATAGGGCAACGTACCAGGCATTGCCCTTGATTAATTGTAAAACTGATTTAAACTTATATATTCAAATAGGGCAACGTATATACCAGGCATTGCCATCGATTAATTGTAAACCGATTCAAACTTTAAATATTCAAATAGGGCAACGTACCAGGCATTGCCCTCAATTAATTGTAAAACTGATTTAAACTCTAAATATTAAAAAAGGACAACGTACCAGGCATTGCCCTCAATAAATTGTAAACTGATTTAAACTTTAAATATTTAAATAGGGCAACGTACCAGGCATTGCCACCGATAATGTAATCTGCTGCTCCAGGTTATCACCTAGATTTATACATTGATAATTGAAATTAGTTTAATCTGATTGTATAATCATCACTAGACAACTACACATTCATAAATATGTGAAATCTTGGAAAGCTAAATCGGTTGTCATTATGATCCAGCTGCTGCAAATTAGGCTAAAAAACTTATCCTAGCCGAGCTTGGCTACATTAGTATTATTTCAATTCATACTTGATAAATTCATCCTCCAGTTTTTTGCCTCCGTATGCAGAGTCTTATCCCACATTCTTTTGGAAGTGAAACAAAAATTCCTGCACTTCAACACCTGAGCAACGGGATTTTTATTCCTTTCCCATCTGCTAATCAGTTTAATATAATCGTTCCAAGTTGGTTCCAGCTAGACGGGGGTGGGGGTGGGGGGTAAAAATATTTGTTAAACTTTCAACTCGACATCGAACTCATATGGATCCTAATAAAAAATGTTCTCAGTCAATACACGGAACAACAATTTTAAGGCTTATTAAAAAATAATTATTTCTGTTGTCTGGGTGTCGGGCATATTTTCACGTCATTATATTTCAGAGTCATGCCATTTAATTTAATTTAATTTGATTCCGGTTTATTTGTTTCGTTTCATTAAATATTTCTTCACTTTTATATAATTTCGTTTCGTTTTTCCGCATTCCATTTTATATTAGTTTATTTCGTTTTTCGTGAACATTTTATTTCATTTGGTTTCGCTTTTCCGGCGTTTTGTATTTTCCCGCAGTCGGACAAACAGGGCGCCTACCACGTGTTTTTGTTTTCTTTTTTATTTTTGTTTCTCTTTTCCGGCGTTTATTTGTTCGTTTTTTTATTTGTCCCGCAGTCGACGAACAGGACGCCTATCACCATTACTCAGCGATTTTTATTTATTTTTAATTTAATTTAATTTAATAAAAAAAATTGGGGGGGGGGGGGGTGGTGGTGGGTGGGCAGGCTGTGGCTCATGACGGAATAATGAAACAAAAATGAATCAACTTGATTATTGTTACTATATCACTATACGCAATTCAGTAGGTAGGAGAAGGGTTGTAAACCCTACCACCCGAACGGTTCTCCTGGGTCCAGATCTAAATAGAGGACAAATTTCCAACAAACGCCGAAGAAATTATCCCAATTTTAGACTTATAGACCCAGGCGGGGTACCTTCCACCGTCGGTGAGAGACCAACTCACCTCCCCCATTACATTAGTCAGCAACGGGATTTTTATTCCTTTCCCATCTGTTGCTCGATGCATTATACTAATATTCAAAACTAAGCAACGGGATTTTATTCCTGTCCCATCTGTTGCTCGATCATGTTCAAATCCATTGTACTACATGTATTTACAAAAACAGGAAAGAAAAATATATTTAAAAGTGTTAATGAAATGGAGTGTCTTCACTTTCATCCTCTTAACGTTCGTCATCACTGATTCTTGTAAAACTGGCGTGATTATTTCGCAGGTAAAGGTATTGGTTCAAATAATTATGGCAACGTACCAGCCATTGCCGTTGATTCTTGAACACTGCCACAGTGGTTGATCCACTGGATTCTTTGGTTGTCGGCTTTACATATTCGGATTAAGTTTTAGTTTATACATTCATAAAAAACTTTAAATTATCTTATTTTTTATCTTTAATTATCAATTAACTTCAATGTTATTATTGGGCAATGCACCAGGCATTGTCAAAGGGGAGTCATGCAGTGTTCTTTCTCATAAGTTTAACTATTGTCAATAGAGGGCGGTATTCCAATCGACCGTGATGTTTATGTTTCATTACTCGATGCAACAACAACCACAGGCTATGCCTAAAATGAATGTCAATACCAACGGCAGGGCAATACAATAAGTGATTAATTTGGCTTTACATCATAATACAGTCGAGAAATGTTTATCTTTAAGTGAAAAATAAATCAATGTGATATGCAGGTGTTTCAGCGGTACATCCATTGGAAAAACAAATTACGTGTCCACAACCTTTCAATCGATATGCGTTTCAACGTTCCGGGCATTGTCCATTGCACCTTGGATGTTAACCTGCAGATGATTATTTGAGCTTTTCCCATTAACTAAAGTAAGGATTTTCTGAATAGTCCCACTTCGCTCGCTTGCGATTTGCTTGCTGCTGACTGCGGACTTTGCTTGCTGACAATAAACTCACTTTTTCACAGCACTCAATTGTTCTCTCTCACTCATTTTACTGAGTAAATCATTTATGGATTAGTTATTATAAATTAAACTTGACCTTTTGTATTTCCGATGACTATCGACTTTATCATGGCATAAAGTTGTTTAAAACCGAATATAGAGAATCCGAAATCTTACCGCACCGCGTAGTCTGAACTCTAAACCTACCCGTTGCAACGAGTAGAGGAAACGAATTGCGAATTCCGATTAACTGAATACTTCTTACGGTACATAATAACTTTACTTAATTAAATTTACTAACTAAATTACATACTTATGTAACTTTAGTTAGAAAATTAAAGTAAAGTATTATGCATAATTTACTAAACTACTCATACATTACATTATTTACCTACAATTCTAACTCTCTATGATATTACCTACAATTAATATGTAATTAATGCAGGTGAATATTATAGAAAATATAGTTATAGAATAGTAGTTTGAACCAGTGGCGTATCAAGTAGGGAGGGGCGAGAAAAAAATGGAGGTCACCTTTAAAAATATGTTGCGCGCACAACATTTTTGGGTCACCTTTTCATTTTTTTCCATTTACGCCACTCTTTTTACTGCAAAAACTTCGATTAAACACTAGGCAGTATCCATATTGAAAGAATGGTTCAATGACGAATACCTTATGGTGTTAACCATCGTTTTTAGCAGTGTACTCTGCTAAAAATAACTCTACACCTATAGGCCTACTGGTTCTGTGCAGTGCGGTAAGATTTTGTGTTTATGCAGGGCAAGCACGCGGTCAAAAGACAGAATCGATAAACCGAAAATACCGAGGAAATGCAATACCGATTAACCGATTTTGTGAGCCATTCGAGTTTATGAGACCGAGTTTATTAAATCACCTGTACAACAAAAACTCACCCACTCACTCTTACTGCCTCACACATTCAGCCACAACACTCAAACTGCTGACGCTTTGCCCTGCCGCGTGCGCTTCCTGTACCTAAGCCTCACCCACTAATCAAGTATTACATAACTCTGAATCTTTGTTTACTGTTTATGAAGTTTATCCTCAATTAGTAATGCCCACTGATTAAGTTAATTAAATAGAAAAAAAAGTTAGAGCGGTTTTTGGCTTTGTTTATTGGTCACTTAACATGTTGACTTTTTATTGGCTTTTCCGACACTGCCAGTCGGAAAAGGCCTTGTTTACTTCTGCTTTTGCATTGTAAAAAAAAAAAAAAAATTATAATAATAATAATAATTCAATAAATAAATACAACCCGAAAGCATTACGATGTAAAGCTGGTAATATCACCAAAATGTTTGTGCATACCTGAAGAAAATGTTTGCCCGCTCAATTTTATTTATGGTCAAGTGGAACACTGCCCTCAACGGTGCTAAATTACGTACGCTTTATCTAAGATGTTCTCCATTTTAAATGTTTATTTATCGATTTAATCTCTCTGGAGTATTCAGTTGTTGATTCTAAAAAAAAGGGTTCATTGTCCTTCTCAAAACTGTCAGCTTTAATCCACTTCATTTCATGGTTATCATGGACCACAGAATGAGCAATTCTTTATACAAAATAAGTCACTAACAAAAATAATCTTATCCAGGAGTCCAAACGATGTATCCAACGCTTCGCTGGGAGTGGAATTTACATTCACAGTCCCACGTGTACAGGTTCAGCCAAAATGCACCTGGCCACATACCGCGGCTTTTCATTGAGTTACATCAACGCCGATAAGTTTTTGTGTGAACACGAGCCAAGTGCAAGAGTTATTCACATGCAAATTATCGTGGAAACTTATAACCACGCCCATAAGTGCCCGGGCCACGTGTGGCACGTGCTGGAATTATGCATATTCACCATACGCTGAATTTGATTGGCTGTGTTAGAATAATGGGGCAGCAGACGAATGGTTGTGGTCCAAAAGGCGCCAACTCTGTGGAAATGCTTAAAAGTGTCGTGTTAGACAATAAAGGTAGAATGAATTCATATGCAAATTAGTTACGTTCAATAGGGCCAACGTTAATTTGATTGAAAGTACAATATTAGTACTGTAAAAGACGAGTTAAATTGGCGAATCTCGGGTTGAACTTGACTATTTTTTTCTCTAATGGTAATAAGCATTTAATTTGGTTTTTATAAATTAAGAAATGGGGAAATGTTAGACTTGGGTAGTAATTTGACAATTGGGTTAGGGAAAGTTAATTTCACTCACCTCGGGTCTGGTTTAGTTACAGACTTACCAACGATTTGTCCCCTGCAAATTTATCCCCTGGTTAGATGTCCTAGTCGTCTCCAAACCTAGCTTTATTCCGCGAGTTCACAGTCATTTCAAGAGTTCATTTCAAATAATATCCCTTAGCCACAAAAGTCCAGAGGCCCAACATTTAGTTCGGTTTAAGTTCAGTTGACGAGGAGTTCCAAAAATGTTCGGCCTGTTTGAATGAAGGTCTGATGTTTCTTGCAGAATCGTAGCTCGGAGCTCGAAGTTTTTAAAACACACCGAGAAAAACCTTGACGTCGCCCGTGCTCGCTGTCCAGTTTGTACGACTTTCGGCTCGGAGTCGCCCTTTGTTTGCGTTCACGGGGGAAAAATCTAAGGACTCGGGGTCACTTTTTCGTACTGTCGCAGATTTGCCTGCTAGAGACGGGCAAAATAGAACGTGTGATCACGGTCCTCTCTTGACGAGTTTTAACGGCGCAATGACACAGCAATGAAAAAGGTGCTAAGTTAAGGTTGAATTTGTACGCGATCCTAGCCTGCGGCTTTAATGACCTCAGCACTTGGCAAGTATTATTCCGCACACACACAATTTTCACTTTTTTTCTCTCTTAAATTTTCCATTTGAGAGAAATATGTTTATGTAATTTACGGGATTAATATTTCAATCAAAAAATTTGAGGGGAAAATTGAAAAAGGATTTCTGGGGGGGAAACGGGTTCTTTTATGAAGAAAGCCAGCCCTACTTTGTCGAAATTCTATAAAACAGCGCCGCGACGTACAGATTTGAAGAACACGATTGGTCGGAAGTGTGGGAGTGACTTCATCCGGCGATTTCATTGGACTAACGGGAGAAAGTTGGGAGCGAAAGATAAAGGTGGTTCAGAACTGGTTCAAACTGGTTTGTCTACATTCTGCATTGTGCATGTCGTGTGCAATATGCGCAGGCCATCCTTTCTGGAACTTGGCTGGGGGCCGGGGCATGCTGTGCAAATAACACCCATCGGAGAGGTACGTCAGGGATACGAATTTGTAAATCTGTCTCCAAGGACCAGATTCGATCTTCTATGGGACCAGGCGATTTACAGGAGTGTGAGATTTATCAAGAAATAAAAAATAATAATAAATGGGTTTCGGCGTGGGTTTCCCCTTATTGATTCTAAACCTGGAACCTCCCATCAGGAGGTTTAGAGGTATTGTGTTTCACGAGAAATACAAAACAAGTTTGTACACAAACCTTTTTGATTGCCCGATTTACGGCAATTTGTATTTTCATAATTTCTGTTAAATTATGAGAGCTTTCAATCAATATCTTTTTAAACATCTGATATGCTGCCCCGCCCCCCCCCCCTCCCCCCACTCTAAAAAGTGGAGTCCGCCCCCCCACCAATCGACGCCCTTGTTGATCGGTCTACCCTTAAGTGGAAAGTTAGAAAATTCACATTCATAACTTGTTATCATTGTTTGATAAGTATTTCACGGAAGTTTGATGACGGGGGGGGGGGGGGGGGGGGACCTGAATTATTTTGTTTCATAAAGCGCACCGGGTAATTGAGATATTATCTTAAAGATACTATTCTACGCACAATCGACCTTGAACTCATTGCGTTTAGGAGAAAAAAAAATGTCTGCCTCAAGATGTCTTTGGCACCGTTTAAAAATATTTTTTTCAGACCGTATTAAACAGATAACAGCTGTGGAAAAGCAGATGTCTCCATATTTTAATGTGGAACACGAGTCGCGCGTGAGAGAAAAGAATCACGCGAGAGCGCCCTCAAGCGTTTAGATCTGTTTAGTCCAGTCCGGCGTTAAACACCTACCATCTGCTACTTTTCGACGTTTATGCTCCACGTAAGTACGTTCAAATACCACTCATCTACATTTAGTCATGTTAGTATATTGTTATGTATTATTTGTCTTTTTCCTGGCATAATAA
Organism: Hippasteria phrygiana; assembly: GCA_037893225.1. Taxonomy (NCBI): domain Eukaryota; kingdom Metazoa; phylum Echinodermata; class Asteroidea; order Valvatida; family Goniasteridae; genus Hippasteria; species Hippasteria phrygiana. The sequence goes on from JAZGUH010000253.1 coordinate 406,085, forward strand.
AGACCTTAGGCGTCGTCTCCTACCTTATATTTTATTGCCGAAAGTGCCAGGAAAACGAGTTACGTACAGACTGGTCAATGATTGCAATGTTTATTTTGTAAACAAGGCAGTCTAGACTTTCTAGCTAGCTGGGTGGGCAGGGTTTTCTGCAATAAGCGAGTTTGATAATTCTTAGGTCAAAGGTCAGCTGTACCAAATTCCGCCTCGTCGTATAGGCCCTGCACGCTGTTTTGGTACAGCTGACCTGTGACATTTTACCCATATTGCATTGCAAAAGTCTATTAATTTTATCAAACTCGCTTATTTTACTCCCATTTTATTTTGCTTACCCCTCGGGTACCGGGTGGCTATTGTCATTTCAGAAGTGACCAAACTTTGGTAGGGACATTAACCCTAACCCTGCCAGACGCAGCACATGTATCTGTGGTGACAGCTTGACCTTGCTGCACTCTGCACACAAGTCAATGTGACAAAGTATGCAATCTGATGCGTCTGGCAGGGTTTCTAGCCAAAATACCCTGGAGGGTTAGGGTTAATAAATGTGTGAGGGCGCTGTAACCACCCATACCTGGGGCACCATAAAGCTTTCATGGATACCGCCATCTTTGCTCGGAAAGCTTGGAAATATCATTTGCCATGACCCATGCTTGCATGTGTGCTTCCAATACTTTATCCCACTAACTGAATAAAGATGGTCAGAAGGTGGCATCGAGCACAAATGGTGGTAGGCTACTTCCAAAAATGTAAGGCTAACGGAGAGCCTTACATTTTTGGAAGTAGTGGTAGGCTATCCTTGAAATGGTTTATTCTCCTGTACAAAAATATAGGGCTGATTTGTTTGTTCCGCTCAAAGAGGTACCAAAGTTCCCACCCCTTTGGCACAAAAAAAGACCAATCCTGGCATCTGGTGTGGTGCAGCATAGTTAGGGAGGGGTGGGATACGCCTATCAAGTAGTGTTTCCCCTCTTCCTTGGCTAAAAATGTGACAACAATACACCATACAGACATGACAATGTCTTTGTTGACTGATTTTATTATAGCAACTGACTGCATATCTTTTGATGAAAATGTGCCGGATGATCCAAGCATTAACGTCCTGATGAGGTCAGTTTCCTTGGATCCATCTAAGTTGTACTAGTCAAGCAATGGAAGACATCCTAATCACCCTCCTAAAAGAGGCAAGTGCTGGCAAGCACAAGGCCATACGGGAGGCTTGTACCCAGGCCAGAGGTAAGACGAGACTACCTTACAGGTCACTTGTAGCATAGCTTGGTGATCACTTTAGGGAACAACAAAGATGGCTCAAGTAGGATTTGTGGAGAGGGGAGGGGTGGGGGCGCAACACAGAGCTTATACCCTAAAGACATCTGTGTCCCTTCCTTATTTTCTCCTCCATTTTGGTTTTGCAGAATTGTTAACAAGGGCTTAAATTACATTAAAACAAGAAAGGCTTGTAAGATTAAGTTTAATGGCCACATTTCCATGAAATGTTCTGTTTTCCCTCCCTCAATAAAATTGTTCCAAATACTAAAAGTACCTCAGCATAGGTATTTCTTTGAGGGAGGCCTCTTTGTGAGCATTTAACTGAAATTTCTTGACTCTATTTGTTGCTAGTTATGAATATTCACCGGTTGAACAAGGAGGAGAAGGAGAACAGAGAAACATATTTCTTTTTTGGGGGGGGGGGGATTGGGAAAGGTCTTGCTAGTTATAGTTTTGTGGGGAATCATGTTGGGGTAGGTGAGGACAAGTATAATACATAATGTGCAAATGGTGGGGACATTTATAAAAAGAATTTACCACTTAAACCATTAATCACAGTATTATAGGGCATTGCCCATTTAAATGCATGCAGTGGCCTCTATTGCTGCTAGTCTTTGTCTTGTTTCCTTGAAATGTTCCAATAAATAATTTGATTTTCTACTAGAAGTGTTCTTTATATATCCCTAACCCCTTATGGTTCCCCAGGACTACCCTGCTAAATCCAACAGAGTCCAACGGTGACTCATATGAGTTTCCCGCTCAGTCCAATGCAGTCCAACACAGTTCAACATGCCAAGTTGCTGGGTACATAAAAATAAAAGAATGACTTGCCTGCTAAATCCAACAGAATCCAACTGACATAGTTTTCTGTTGCCTGCTCAAAGATCCAACAGGGTCCAACAGAAATATCAAATAGTTGGATCCTGTTGGATTCAGCAGGGTTAGGGTTATCCTGGGAAAAATGGCCTTTCCTTGCATGGAATGAATTTCTAGGCATTTTAGTGTGTGATTTTTCTGTAAGGTTAAACGATAAATTATTTGCATTATTTTTTAGGAAATTAGGGTAGCGAAAGGATCGATTTTATTTGCGCTGCTGATTTTTGGTTGTTCAAACTCTTTGAATTATTTCAGCGCATAACCAAAATCTATGTTTGTCATTTGAACTTTGATATCGGTTAACAGCTGTCCGCAGTAAATTAAACTTATAAATGCCAGAGTTGAGAGACAATGCAACCAGACTAATGCAAACAGCAGCTATACTATCCACTATCCAGTCAATCTATGTTCAGTGCTCCTGCAAGTTATGAACATTTCTGTAAAAACCTATGGTCATAAAACGTGAGTTTTAAAAGAGATAAATATTTTGTTAAGTTCTCCAGTTTCATGTCATTAAAACCCTAACAGTCCTGAATCCTCCAATTATAATACAAATTTTCACACACCCTAGGGGGTTAGGGTTAAATATTATTATTATTATTTTTTTTTGCATGAAAAATTTGCTTGGTTCAACATTCCAAATTTATGCTTAAATCACCTCAGTTGAATCGGAAAATGCTCAATATCAACAAAGGAAGCAGGAACTGAAGCAAATTCCTATTCCACAACTTGCATTTTAGTGTCCTTGATTCTCTTCATTCTGTATCTTTTTCAAAATTATGATTAAATTAAATTGAGTTTATTTTTGGAGGTAATGACACGTGCCATGCAAAACAGCTGTTAAATTTTTTTTCTATAATATTGCTGTTGATATTTTTTCCACATGAGTACCGTTTGAACATACACACGTTACGTCTAGTCAATGTACACATACACGTAGGTCTTCACGTACCAGCAAATATTATTTCATTTTGTACTCATTAATTAAAAATCAACAGTGCCTTGTTTGAAGATATGATGAATAGGTTTACTTTTTCACTTGTATAGCAAGCACAGTATGCCTGTGTATTTTGGAGATAGTTTTATTGTATTAAATTGATTGATCTTGCTCTGTGCTGAAAGTGGAAGTTTGTAATGGCATACCAAGGAATACAATTATTAAAAACAAATATGGAAATATTGTGGCGGTAAATAAAAAAATAACATAAAATAAAACTTTACTTTGTGTGAAGATGGAATTGAGATTTTTTCCCCTTCCTGACTGTGTGCTCAGGGATTTTTTTTCACAGGCTCTCGGGAAGCACTAAGCAATGAGCATACAGTGCTTAATACACTAGGTCCGGAAAGGGCAACAATCTCTCTTCTCTTTAAAAACAGCAGGAAAATGCATGTACTCTACATCATGCGTGACTAAAAAAGAAGAAATTTAAGTACAGAAATGGAGAGAAAAATGAAGATTGGTGTGTTCCCCCCCCCGAAAAAAAGAAAAGAAAGAAATACAAAACACAAATTGTTGTTGAAGCTGTTGTGGAACTTGGGGTTTATATGTTGAAAAGAGCAAAAAAAGAAAATTGGACTCTTATCTAAATGTACATGTAGGTTTTATCAACCACTCACTTTTGTGGACAAGACATTGTGTGGGGATATTATTTTTCATGCCTTTGAACTACCTTGAATTTGCACTGCCAGTACTGAAGCTCAAAAAGAATATCCAGGATCCAGGCAAAATTTGTGGTCTGAATTGTTTACACCATGCACTTGGGTGCTTCTGAATACACCAGCTCAATCAATACCAACAGTGTTAGTCAGTAGAATTGTTACCAATCTATTATCAATACACCTTAGGATATATCAAATAGCCTTGGTAGACGAAGGACTGTTGTTAATTGGACCCGGGAATCCAGAACGGACATGCTTTACGAGCACTTGTAAAAATATATTGTGTTTCTGATAGATGTACTGTAAGTGGAAGAAGAGAAATAAAAAAGGGAAAATTTTGTGTGGAAAGCATTAATTGGTCTTGGCTGTGATGTGATACATGTATCACTGAAACTGCAGACAATATACGTGGTGCTCTCAATAGAGAAAAGTCTCTCATCGCAAAAAATAATTTCTAGATTTATATATACCATTGGAAACAACACATCTTAAGCTTCAAAAGGATGAAAGAATTATTAAAATCGTAGCAGTATTAAAAAAGTTGTGATCGTTTTAGTTTTATTAGATGATCAAGCACTATTGTAGAAATCAAGCAGTAAAGTTTGTCCTTCGTTTCCGGCATTTTCTGCACTGCTGAATGGCTTGCGATTGGGGGGGGGGGGGGGGGGGTGAGTTGCCTTATTTAAATCCTCTTTTTAAACATTTTATTTTACTGAAATTAAAAAAACGAAAACAGTATCTCTTTTAGTATCTTTAGTATCTCTTTTTTGTGTGGAAATATCGGTCAGATCGGCCAATCAATGAAAAGTTTAGATCACAAGCTTTAAATTGATACCAAGTTTGTTGTGATTGCATTCAAAATGGCGATGTACATGAATCGAAAAATAACGAATCTTATGAAGAAAACTAAACACAAATTCTGTTGATTATCAGTGAGTTACCTTATTAAAATCCCCTTTTTAAACATTTTATTGTACTAAAATAAAAAAACGAAAACACAGCATGATTTTATTTCACATAAAGTAGTGTTTAAACAATAAAACAAAAATGTGACTTCCGACTGGTCCCTTGTAAGAATGGCACATTATGTGCATAATATATCGCACTAATTAGTCTTCCTTTTACATGTGTTTATGCTTGCACATAATTGCAACTACAAAAAACAATTACTTATGTCAGTTTGCATAAAAGTATAATCACATAGTCATGGTTGAATAAATTGATGATGTGTGTACATGTACAATACATGCAGCTCTGAAATCAAATTGATAGTGGCCTTGAGGTTGATAGCCATCCTAGAAATGATTGACATCAAAATAATCAGGCAATATTTGCATATTTTTAAAACGGATCTTTACTTTTGGGTCATTCCATAAATTTGGGGTCCAAAAGTGTGACATTTTCGGTGTCCCCGTTACACAGTGACATGTATAAGATTTTGCAATTCAGGACACATTACACAGGTCAGGTGTAACGGGACACCCAAACAAATTCACACTTTTGGACCCTAAATTCATAGAATGACCCTTTTGCATAGCTTCTTCTCTTGCATAAATTTATACGTGAAGACTATAACCATGTGTACTGTAACCATCATGAGCCTAACTGTGACACCCAGTTTGTCTCAAGTCTAGCATGGCTGTCTGGTGTTTTTTTAACCTTATGAGACTGCAGTCCTATTCCTGTGTATACATGTACATGATAAATCTGTTGTTCTTTCTATAAGATGCTCTGCAGTCTGAAGCCACTACATCCTCCTTGGCCCCCTGTGAGCTTCGAGAGACCTGCCTCCTACCACTCCGTTTAGCTCTGGAGTCCAAGAACAACAAGCTCGCTGCTCATGCTGTGGCCGGCCTCCAGGTAGGTGACCAATGATTAATTTGTCAAAATATTTACAAATTTAACAGGTTGGTCATTAACAAATTAATTATGACTTGATTCAACACACTTTTTCCCCTCCTGGCGTGCGTCAATGCGATGTCTTGCTAAGAACATTTTCCTGCCAAGCAGATATCTGATGACAACCAGTCAAAAGTAATCATCAGATATGAAAGCAAACATGTCAATCAATAAGCCAGTTCGGTATTTCAACAGCGCATGTGTGCACAATGACATTTTATCCCAAATGACCCGTGTGACCTAACGCGCACGTGTGAATGCGAAAGGTGGTCGCACAACGCGCACATGTCAAATTTATTCGGAATGGCCGTTCGCGTAACATGGCGTGACATTACATTAGCAATTTTATCCCGATTAACTTTTGACCTTTGAGATACCAAACTGGCGTACACCAACAAACCTGGTTGAAAATTCTCCACTAAACACCCAAATAAGTGGGTTGGAATCCCACCCTGTTTTCAATCTTTCTGCCTGATTTTATGAATTGATAAATTTATTGATGAATTGATTATTTCACAGAAGCTGATTGCAGACAGCCGCTTCCAGTCAGATCCCTCCAAGGATGACGAGGAGCATAGACTCCCCTTACAGGTCCTACAGACTGTCGCTTCATCTCCACAGCTCAACGAAGAAATACAAGTTGAAGTCATGAAGGTACATTGGTCCCATAGGAACTGCCCGTTACTTGAAATAGCATTTTCAAAGGTTCTCTATCAAAGGAGACAAACTGGTCTCATGTACTGTACCTCAGTACAGTCACTTTTGTGTATTAACCCTTACCTCACCTAAAGCTAAAGATACTACTAGTAGTAAACTGTAGTATGCAGTATGCAGTACTCTTACTACTCAGGCACATCATTGTTCAGTAGTAGTATTATTTAGTATTGTGTACTGCATACAAATGATATTGAATGGGTGAGCAACTTCAGCAGGCAGTATGTGTGTGTGATTAATGAATATTCATTTTCCGTCTTGTACCCAGTGGACTCTCCTGATAGTTACATGTTCCACCTCTGTTTTGAAGGTAATGAATATTCATTGTCTTGTATCCAATAGATTCTTCTGACGGTTACATGCTCCGCCTCCTGCTCAGTCAGTTCCCTATCAATCATCAAAGTGTCGGAGGTCAGGATAATTTTGTTCTTTTGAATTTTTTTTTCAGCCAATCGGCATGGCATGTTAAGCCCCTCCCCTTTCTGGTTTGGTCAATTTGTGTCAGTTTGAAAGTCATCCAAAAAGCATACACTGGTGTGTTATTTAAATTATATTTTTATTCCATGTACAATTCATGCTAAACATATTTTTTTCCTCTCCATGATAAACCAAAGACTGTTGTTTGACTCTGAAAAAAGTTCTCTAGAATTGCCTATTAACCCTCCTATAGTTATAACTATCACAGCCTATCAAACAAAATCTACCCACCAACTCTCACAGCTTGTGTGTGTTTTAACGTGTCACTTGATAGGTTTTGATATATTGGGTTTTGATATATTGGCTCCATTTTGGCCCTGAGAGAGGGAGGGTTAAAGAACAGCTGGTCATCATTACATTTGCCAAAAATATTTACTGTCACTTCAGTTCATTGCATGCCAAGGACATATTTTTAAATTATGGTCTCACTCACACCTTCAACAAATGAAGATTAGTAAAGCAATCGTGAAATGAAAATGATTGGTTGTGCTGAAATTGAATCTGAAGCCCCATGACAGTGGGTACATATTCTACTTTTAAGTCTGTCATTTTTTTCTTCAAACCCATCTGCCGAAGGTCATGGTACCTTGTCGGATTTTAAATTTGTTTGCAAGTCCCTCCATGTGTTAAGATAACTTTTAAATTAATATTTAAAAAATTCATGCGAAAATAATCAAATTTCCAATCCAATTGATCGAATGATTTTGAAAAGGCTTGCATTAATTTTGTGATTAGCGAAAGGAAGTGGTAAAAACAATGGTGAATTGTCCCAACAGTTTTGCCTTACGTCGCATAACCTCGGTAAGCAAGATGTTCACAGGGCGTGCCAAATCACGCTACTCCAGATAGTCAGTATCCTGGCTCAGAATGCAACCCAACGGTTGAAGCAGGTAAAACAAAAATGGTGTTCACCGGTAACCAGTAACCCAGACGCATGGTACATTGGTGCTGTATAACATTTCATTGCTTATGTTGGTAACACTCGGTACCTAACACCATTGTTCATTGTAGCACATGTATTGTACTTGAATATGCAGATGTGTACAGGCTTAATCAGAATAAGCACAACTTGTGGTACATGTACATTTATACAATTTTAAGTTTTTGTGTTTTTCACTGCACTGCATGATCGTACAGAATGGTCCGAAGTCTTTGCGTCAGCTAACCTGTTCATCAGTTAAGTCTTGCACTCACAAAATGTGACAAATTGTGATGCGAGAGTTGACCTTACCATAACTGCTTGGTGTTGTTTTTCACTAACTGTGCACTGGAAGTAAACCTTTAACTTTTTACCACAGTCTTATTTGATTTGGATTTTTTAAAAATTAAACTTACCCAATACAAGGCTAAAAGTCACTCTGGGGTTACAATCAGAGGTGGCAGGATTGGCGACGATTTGAATTGCCAACCCAACCACCCTTACGGTTTTCCTGGGTCCAGATCTAAATAGAGGATGATTCTTCAACAGATTCCAGAGAAATTATCACATTTTTCAGACCTATAGACTCGGGCAGGATAACTTCCACCATCGGTGACACCAACTCACCTCCCCCTTTCCTAAAAATTGCTTAAAAATTCCAAATGAAGAAGGATGTCCTATAATTTAACAGCAGTAGAATAAGCCAAATGCTTCATGTGTTCATATAGGGTTCTGACCTATGGCCATTTGCAAGGTAACCACACTCCTTAGACAACCTTATGTAATTGTGTGGGGTAATTTATTTTTGTCTCAGATATTGCATGTTCCGTGTCAAATTAGAAATGAATATTTCACAAGCTGCATTTGTGTGAGTCTAACCGTTCTAGGCCAATTCCAAACTACCCTAGACACGAATGTTTCAACAACCAGCCTAAAGCCTGGTTCATACTTCATGCGAATGCGAATGCAAAGCGAATTTCATGACGTCAACAATTGAAGTTTCATTGTGACGCACACCGTTACCATAACGAATTCGCTTCGCATACATATTCGCATGAAGTATGAACCGGGCTTTAAGCTGAGTCACAGATTGGATCTACCTCTGTATATTATACCTGTGAAGATAAAAAAAGTGGTAATGCTCTTGCTTTGCTAGCGTGACATTCGGATATATTTGTTTGAATTCCCTGCTTTTGCAAAATACCACGGCATACTAATTACATTCATCTATTGGTCTTAAGACTCCTTGTAGAGGAAACATATTGGGTAACTTGGGTGTGGATTGAACCCGTATAAACTGCCTTTTAACCAAAGCAGGTGTCTAACCATTCTAACAACGGCATTATTCATATATGTCTGACATGCTTATAGCTAAACTCACAATGGTTGTCCACGTGAAGGATTATTTCATAAAGTTTGAAATTTGACTCCTGTATAGTAATTATTTTGTTCATATTTGTATTAACCCTAACCCTCCTCAATCCTCCCAAATCCTCATGGTGGTTTTGGAGGATTTTGGAGGATTGAGGAGGAATGGTGATTAAAGCACCGGAGGATTTTGGAGGATTGAGGAGGAATGGTGATTAAAGCACAAAGGATTTTGGAGGATTGAGGAGGAATGTTGATTGAAGCACAGGAGGATTTTGGAGGATTGAGGAGGAATGGTGATTGAATGGTGATTGAAGCAAAGGATTTTGGAGGATTGAGGATAAATGGTGATTGAAGCACAGGAGGATTTTTGAGGATTGAGGATGGTTCCTAGCAATAAGGGCCTAGGGGGTTAGGGTTAAAGAACATAATTTCAGTTTTAAAAAGAGCCAGCCATATATTTTTCTTTTGAAACTAAAGAAAATCTAATTATTTTACGAGGTTCTTAAAATCGTTTCCGAGCAAAGGCTAAATTTTAAAATCACAAATCATCACAAATCATCCTGTTCGTGGTGGATGGTACTAAACTGTTGATATGATAGCGTAATCTTAAAAACATTGTCTTTTGTTAGTCCTGTCAGAGTGTCAGGTAACTCACATAATCCTGGGACAGGTATTTGCAGACAGCTGCTCTCTTTTGTTTTCTGTGGAATTTTCTGTTTGAAAATAGAAAATTGATCAACAGATGTGATTGAATAATAGAGAATTACTGTAACCAGTGCTTTCTGAGGCAATTGAGCTGGGAATTTGTATTCTGTAGACCAAATTTCCCTTTTTGTTATTTTATGAAGAATTATGCATGCAGTTCACACATTGGGGCCTGGGGCCAATTTCATAAAGCTGTTAAGCACAAATATTTGCTTAGCATGCAAATGCTTCCTTGATAAAAACTGGATTACCAACCAGATTTCCATGTGTGGAATATTGCTTTTGACTGGCATTCAGCTGTTGTTTGCTTAGCATGAAAATTACATGGACTTTTGGCTGGTAACCTGTTTTTACTAAGCAAGACATTTTCATGCAAAGCAAATTTTTGTGCTTAACAGCTCTATAAAATTGGCCCCTGGTATCTCATCTCGACTGAATCTGCCATGCACTACAGGGCACATTATAGCACTTGCTGTCAGGTGGTATAGAGACACAATCTTCTTGGCTATGGGCGATACACATGAATAAATATGCACAGTACAGTTGGTGTATGTTCAGGGCTCACTACCATTGCAGTAACCATATAGTTTATCAAGACAGGCAATGCTTAAAAGTGCAGTGATATATTTCAGTGTGAAGCTGATTTGCAGTTTGTGTGAGACTCATCTCTTGTCCTCTCACTGGCTATTCATTTCCACTGCTCGGGGTGTATGGAAGTGTGCAGAATGGATTGGTTTGGGTATCCGTGAAAAGTTTGTTTCCAGGATGTCATTTTCCTCTGTGTTTATCGCACTTTTGGAACAAATATCGGGTAGCTTTATTCACCTAGGGGGAGGGTGCGGAGAGAGGGGGAGGGGCATGCTAGCCTCCCAAAATTTAGATTAGCTCCTCTCTCCAAATTTCTTTTCTTTTATATACTTACGTTTGTAGTGAATGACATTTTTCAAAAATATACAATTAATTTTCTAAAGTTCTCCAAACCTTAAGTTCTCCATAATCGGCTAACTTAATTTTAGCTCTACAAAAAGCATCTTGGATAAAAACCATACTTGATGACAAGGCCAACATGTTTTAGTGTAAGGAGGATTCTGCAGTATTTTCAAAGGGGAAGAATGGTGCAGGCAGTCAAGGTTCAACCATCTGTTCCTTGCTCTATGGTTCAAAATGTTGCAACCAAGAAACCCTTTGCAGTGCCCAATCAATATTTGATGATGTGATAGCTACCTGCATTGGTTGTTATTTGTTTTGTATGCTGTGTGTTTTATGTTTGCATGTCTAGCTGTGCATAGAGTGTTTTCAGCAGTCCCCGCATGCCGGCGTCCGTGCCATCTCAACCCTCACAATGAAGCAGACCATGGGTTCGTTTAGCCGCACCCACGGGGAGCCAGAAAGCTCACAAAAAGAACGAGAAGCAATGGTAACCTATTACTTTGCATGATATAGAATCTCCAGTCAGTATTTGGTCTTTATGTTGATTTGTATAAGATTGTAAAAGAAAACAAATATGTCTTTTTATGTTGGTCACAACTTCCTGCGTCAGTCAGGTAGTTTTGATGCTCTCCTTTTAGTTAACCAGTTCGCGCCAGGATTATTTTTGCCGAACATTTCTATTTTCAAAAATGGGCAAAATATAGCAGCCAACTTCTGATATACAGCCAAACGCCACGAATACTGATTTGCAAGAGTCATTTCAACAGTATTTGTACAATATTTCTTGCCGAAACCTCATATATTTCAATACCCCGGGTGCGCCCACTGAAGCGTAAATTGTAGAACAACAGGCTGTGCACAGCGGCCAAGTTCAAGTTCAACACACGGTCCACCTCCACAGACTTCTCGGACTTTGTGTGTGTGTACAAAACAAATGAGGGATTAGCGTGTTGAGACGTCACCCGGAGGTGAGTCGAGGCAAGCTTGATGTTTTTACCCGTCAGTCGTGCTCGTGTATAAAAACAGCCAGATCGTGTGAACACGTTCTCCGACACGAACTGGTTAATGTTTTTTTGTTTACTGTTCCTAAATCAATTTTTCATTTTTGTTTGGTTTAATTTACATTTGATTTGGAATTTTGTCATGTGAGTCAACATGGTTTGTTTGTTTACATTTCATGCCTCCATCTGTTGATATCATAATTTGGACTCTTAGCATGTGAATTAAATGAAAAATGCAGCAGCTTTTTCTGGAAGATAATGATTTATGTGTTAAAAATACCCTAACCTTTGCCAGTTTGCTAATATTGACACCATTTATGTAGTTGCTAAATTAACAGAATGTCCTTTTTTATTGTTTGTACTAATGGTCATGAAACGGCAGCAGGATACAAGGACAGAAACTACAGGTTTGTACTGTGATCTTTTCCGTTTCTGTTTCTGTTTCATGTGTCAGTTCTGTGCCATAAGTTCAAGCAGTATCGTCATCCTATTTTCTGTCTGCTTTCTAAAGATTTGTTGAATGAGTTGAGGAGTTTTTTTTTTTACATGTAAGTTTCTCATAGGAAGCTCTTTCTAGATTGCAAATAACATTCAATGGGTTATTCTGCCTGTTTAAACTCAATTTTGCATATATGTGATCCAGTGTCATAATAGACTGATCCGGCCTGTCAATCAAACAGCGCGCATTGACCAATAGGATTACGACTTTTGGTTAGCAACAGTTGCTACAGGCGTGGTCCGCCATTTGCTCGGTCAAGCTCGGTCAAACTTTGTCACATGCGCTGTGAAAAGTGTACACAAACAAATGTGTTTGGTTCGGCCGGGCACCGTATTTTTTCAATAAAAGTGGGCAGTTGGTAAATTCAGAGGTAGCAGGAGCTTACTGGAGGTAGGTTTATATACAATGTTTTCTAGCCTTACAAATTGGTTACCTGTAAATAATATTCACTGATATTATGCCATTAAATCGGTGAAATCTAGGAGGAATGAAACATTTCAAATACAAAAGTAGCCTAGTCATTCTTTTGGTCAGTAGAAAGCACAGAAGTATAATATATATGAGGTAACCAGAAAACGTAAAGAGTCTTCTTTAATATTAGACTATGGTATAATCGCGTCGTAACATCCGCGGTTTATTTTATTCCAATACTAACTTACCCAGCAACACGGCTACATCTACTTTCTGCAACGAGCCCGTCCTTTTCCGAAACACAAATTTAAGCAATGTAGCGTGTCACTCTTCCTCATGCTTCGATACATTTCCCCGCAACAGCAACTTGACCATCCTTCATGACTTCACAAATGACTTTATGTACATACATGTACCCCTCCTTAAAATAATTGTAACCCTTAACTTTCGCCCGCTTGCTAAATGCTAATTTTGTCCCCGCCTAAAGAATTTAAATCCACCGCCTTTGGCAGAACACAGAGTCACGTCGTCGACATTGTGCATGTATTTGTCCGGGTCGCCGTGCGTTACACGTAATGTTTGTGTACTTGAACGTAAAGCTTGACCGAGGTAATGGCGTCGCCATGGCCATTGCAAAGGTGGGCGGGGCTTATGGTCAAATCCAGATCAGTCCATTATTCACAAGAAACCAGATAAGCTTTAATGACATCCCTTAAATAATGGGGGACCTTATTGTGTTTATCTATCAGAGTGTAAATGTGTTAAGTCTTTCAAGGGATACACTGCCCAGTTGGGCTACAAAATGTGTTCTTAAAATTGTCACGGTTGGAAAAATAATAATGAACACGACCATCCTTTGAAAATGTGCCGGTTTGCCTGAAAAAATCATTGACAAATATAATTTCAGGGACGTCAGTTTGGTTCAGAAAAGTCGGGCCATTGAAATTCAGAGTCTTATCCTTGGCATTTTGGTTGCGTACAGGCTGCACTATGTGCGGCGCCAGTCTGATTGTCCAGATGTCAGTGCTTTTATTTTTTCCCTCATTTCTCTGTAAATATTCCACATTATGGAAGAATTCTTACACTCAGACCTTGGAAATAGGTTTCAGGGCAATGTGTGCCTTTAAATGCCCCCTATTAAGATCAATTTGATAAAGATGCACTTGCACATTATTAACATATGTGTAATATTATGATTGTCACTTATTAAAAATTATCTGAAGATATGTGTGCATTTGCAGTCACAGGTCTGCAATCACCTATCATCTATCAACAACTCACAAAACAGTATGTTAATTCCCTTATTTACTGCTGTACTGTTGCATAAATTATGCAGTTTGAGTTATGCAGTTACTGTTCTGTTAACAGTTGGTGAAACATTAGGAAATGGATGCCCAATCTTTGTCCTGTTTACCAGCGACATCTGCTGGTTGGCATCGATTCTGAATAAATTGGCTTGATCAGTGTGACAGAGAGCAGGAATTTTTGACCACACTTGAATGAAGACAACATACCCAAAATTTGAGTGTACCCATTATAAACTTGTACAAAAATTTAATCGGTCTATGTACCTTTACAAATTTCTGTTGCAAACATTTTTTTGTCATAGTCACCTTTATTTTCACAAGTTTTGTTTGTTACCCCACTTAACTGGTATATTTTTATGAATGTAGGTTTTTTTTGCCAATTTAAATTTGAGTGTTATTCTCAAGCTTCAGGCCATCCATATGTTACCATTCATCCTCATGTACGTTTGTAGTTTCTTTTAAGCAAACAGTTGAACCATTTTTATCATTTCAATTTTACACTCAGTTCACTTTCTTTAAATCCATGTTTGATTTTACTAATTAGTTTTTTTTAATGATGTACACGATGTGCTTATATTAAATTTGTGTTGTTTGCCATTATTTTTCTATTGCACTGCATGATGCTTAACCGGACTCATTTCAGTAAGTTTGTTTGGATTTTACTCTCACTGCATGTTAATATCACAGATTTCATAAGTCATAATCTTCAGTATGTTGTAAACTTGAATATTCCGAATGTATAACTGAATTTCTGATAGATACGATTTGAAGCTTTGCATGGTGGGTGCGATATGAGAGAGACTGGGATTGCGGGTAACACCATGTGAAATAAATCTCTTCTAGGAAGAAGTGTGGTTCTGAAAAGAACCGGGGTGAGTGTGTAACTCGACGTTTCGGACAGTGTACTCCTGAGGACGGACAGAGCACACTGTCCGAAACGTCGAGTTACACACTCACCCCGGTTCCTTTCAGAACCACACTTCTTCCTAGAAGAGATTTATTTCACATGGTGTTACCCACAATCCCAGTCTCTCACATATGAATTTCTGATGTTGTACAGAACAGAACAGAAAATTAGATTTTTTAAGTGGCTTTGCATATTAACCGTAACCAGTCACATAAAGCTACAAAATACTACCAGTAGTAAACTGTAGTATGCAGTACTCTCACCTATTTGTGTACAATATGCTTGTAGTAATTTTTAGTATTTGGTACTTCACCCCAAATCAAGTACGTAGTAATATGTAGTACTGCTGTTTGTTGCTGGGGTTGGATGCAAAATGTCTGTTTTCATCTAAGGCGGAAACAAAGCATGAAGTACTGGTTTTCAGAGATGATACAATTTGTTATCTTAGCCATCCAATTCATTGACACAAATATAATTTACCCAGTAACTTAACTGTATTACATAGAAGTAGTACTCCATAGTTGCAAGTATCTTAACTGCTGTCATGATACACTCATAATCATCAAAGACAGAGAGACTCAGTTCTACATAATACTAAGTAGTATTTTGTAGTCTTCACCCCAAATGAATGCCTAGGATGTTAGGGTTAAAGTGCATTTCCAGTTTGTTATGTGGCCGTTGGGTATTTTGTCCATAATTCACCCAGGGACCTAATATGCACAACACAGGCTGAAAAATGCTTACAGAAAGTCAGCTTTAGTGAAGATTTAATCAAGCGAAGATGATTTCAGATTTGTCATGGTCGGAGACACAATGTGGGGAGGTTTGCAGTAACATCAAAGGGAAGGTGGACCCAGCCCCGTGTGAGAAATTTAAGTATTCATGCTGTTGACAGGAGGAAAATAACGTCGTGGACATTTTGCAACTGTTCTTATTTTTATTTTTTTGTAAACAGACAACAACATTCCTGGCTCAACTTTAGATCCTCACGAGGCCTTCGTTCAAGTCCTGCAGTACTTCTGCTCCAAACTTAATGAATCACAGAGGTAAATCCCTTCATTTCCATCTGGGTTTCACTGTAGTGTGGTGATATTATTTGCATGTATTATTCGCTGACTTCCGATTCGTTTTTTTCTTTGGACGGGGTTTCATATCGTGTCACTTCAGACCCCACTCATGGAAGATTTTGAATTTGGCTGAAGTGTATTATGCTGATTGGTTTCTTTTGGGGTTTTTCTCCGCAGAGTATCACAGGGTCACCATAGCAACCACAATCAGCCTCTCCTGACATTGCAGCTGGAGGCTGTCCTAGCGATGTTGAGTAACGCCGGCCCCGAGCTTAGCCAAAGCCCCATTCTTGTCCAAGCCATCTGGTAAGAAATGGAGACATGGGAGAAAGTCCGGATGTATTTACTGAGCAAAGTGATGTGCGACACACTCTGTAATCATTAGATGTCCAAAAATTGACTTTTTTAGTAATATCTTAAACAAACAAAGTTATTAAAAAGAACATGAATACATAACATTTGGTATGTCTGAAAGCACAGCAGGATTTGTTTGGTATGTAAATTGTTTGAGATGTAAATGTTGGAAATTGTTCAAAGTTTTGAAAAACAAATCTTTGAAAACTTGATGCTAATGTGAACCCAAAAAATCTGACCAAAAAAATCTTGTTTATTCAAATTGATTTATAGAAATGAATGGGCCTAACATTTTGATCTGACTGGAAACTTTTACAAAGGCTAAATACTCTCATTTGCTTTGAATTGTTTGTATTCGCTAGGCAGCAGCTTTGCCCCTGCCTGATCGCCATCCTTGGCATCCCCAGGGACGAGAAATGCATCGTCTCCTCCCATCACCCTACCTCCTCCTCCTTCCCTCATCCTGAGAACAACCACGCCGGCCTACAGGACCAAGGGCGGGGCTCGGGAGGCTCTTCCACCGCCCCCGCCACGGGGAACTCGGCAGCGAAGATCGTCTACAGCATTGCTACAGAACTGGTGCGACTCGTCGGGGGGCTGGAGTCTATGAGGCCTGTGCTGGGGTCGTTGTTTCATCGGATGCTGCTGTACCCGCCTCCTGTGCACCGGAACGAAGCCTTAAAAGTCCTCAAGGAGGTACATGATAATTAGATTGCAGATGTGGCACCAGCAAGCGAAATCAGACATACGTTGGACATTTTGAAAATTGAGATTTCCATTGCATAATAAAATATGTAATGTAAGCTTTGTAATGGGAAAAAAAATACTGTTATACGATATTTCGGTTTTCAAATAGAACCGTAAATTCAGCATTGAGAATGGAAAATAATACGTAGTTTACACCAGACTAAAATGTCAAATTGTACACATTTAATGGTCTCAACACAAAAGCAAACCAGGTATTTTGAATTAAATATGCTTTAAACTACAGTATTTTGACAAAAACAGGAATCATGATTTTTTGATAATTTTCATATAAATTGCAATTACTCAAAAATAGGTCAAGTGACTTATGTCCGATTTCCCTTGCGGACGCCACATATTGGGTAGTGTTGACATTTTACAATCATGATGTATGTATTCTTTGGTCATGTACTCTTTGGTCATGCTGTTGGCAATGGGACGCTTTTGAGACACTGGTGGCAGCAGACATACTGGTCCTTGTCCCCAGGGGCCAATTTCATGCCGATGCTAAGCACACAAAGCTGCTTAGCATAAAAGTCTTCCTTGTTAAATACTTGATTACCAACCAAATTGTGATGTAAAGTGTATCGCTTGTGGCTGGCATTCAGCTGTTGTTTGCTTAGCATGAAAATCCCATGGCCTTTTTGGCTGGTAACCTGTTTTAATTAAGCAATTCTTTTTGGTGCTGAGCAAATTTTTGTGCTTAGCAGCTCCGTGAAATTGGCCCCAGTGATCAGAACTACATGCGCCTGCTCTGAACTAACAAAAACGACCAGTATGTCTGCTATCGTCAGCGTCTCAAAAGTCTCACATTTTAATAACTATGTGGAAACCAGGTGTTAATCTTGATTTTTTTGGTCAATGTTCTATGCAGATGTTAGCGACACCAGAACGCATATTGGATCTGGCTGGTCCTGCGATAATAGACCAAGAACCTGAGAAGAGTGCCACAGGGAGGGTGGGGAACAAGACCCGAAGCACAGACATGGACCTGCTCAAACTGTAAGAATGCTCTCGTTACAAATATACTGTTTAAAATTGACAGCCTAATGGTGCTAATGGATTCATAGAAATGCCACAGCCCTATGGAATTTACCTATCGCGGTCGAATCGCGTCAACGCAGCTTGTGAATATTGTCCAATCACATAAATTATAATTCCACATGGAACACACAAAATCTGAGACAAAAAAAATTACCACCCCAAATTCCCATAGGGTTGTCTAAGGGGCGTGGTTAACTCGTAAACGGCGATAGGTCAATTGTGTGCAGTAACTTTGTTTGTTCAAGACTTTGTGCATTTCCGGTTGTTGTCTATACGCACATTCCTGCATGTACTCAATCCATTCATGATTCAACTATATTGTTCTTGAAATAGGAGTGTGATGAATAGATGGAGCTTTTTCAAACAAAGCTTTCATTCACACGAAGGGGGGCTCCGAGTGTGATGAATAGGACCACTCTATTCAGTGTGTTGCTATTGTTTGTGATTACGCTTGGCTGCACAGCCCATTCTTGGCATAACTGCCTCCCATGAATAACAGCTGGACACAAGGGGTTAATTATGATTTACATCATAGAACAGTGTTAAATAAGGTTAATTGCAGTGGTTCATTGTTAGATTTGTGTGGTTGCATACATGTAGTCCTCCAAATATTGTTCAATCACGGCCAGGGAAAATGTGGTAGTTATCTACATGGTACTTAGGGCAATATGCTACAATTGTTTCCCCTCCCCCCCGACCCTGAAGGTAATGTGGCACCTGTGAAGTACCTGTGAGGGAAGACTCGGTTACACTATGGTTACACCATGGAGGGTTCCTCCATGGTAATTATTGTGTGGAGTTGATTATCGGCAAGAGTGCTAACATAGTAGACGGCGGGCTGTGTATGCTTCCTGGGAGTGGACACAGAGTAAATCATATATTCATGTGTTTGGTGATTAAAGGTTGATGGATGGCATATCGGGCGCCACCCAGTCACGCGACAGTGCCGTCTGCCTATCCAGCGTGGCCTGCGTGGGGGCGCTCTTGTCCTCGCTGGATGAGATCAGTCAGGGGAAAGGGCTGAACGAGAAGCAGGTGGAGCTGATTCTGAGCCGGGCCAAGAAGGAACAGAGTCAAAATGGTGAATATAATTAGTCAAAAAATGGTTGACTGTATAGGAATCTTACCTGTGTTTGAATTGGGTGTTAAACGGTATGGCTTTTGTCATTGGTGTATTACTGTGACTGGCCATGTCAGTGGACAAAATATTTTAGAAAGACATGCTGAATAATTTGATATTTCAAAACCAAAATATCAACATGTACTTTGTGTAACTTTTGACTTTTGTTTGACTTGAATTAGACATTTTATTTTTATGTTTATATTTTCTTTAGATTGGAAAAAGATCAGTGTTGTCATACTATAAAAAAAATTCCATCACACAAATATCACTATTTAATGTGACCCGCTCATGTGAAACTCATTTTTCGACATAACATACCTTTTTCCAGAGCGGGTCACAAATTTCAAATTGTTTTCTATTTTTGTCATTCTGTTTTTATAGTGGACACGACTGATCCTGTATTGTTAGAAGTACAGAAACTTGATGATGCAGACGATTTAACCAAGCCGGAACCTGTTATTCTAGGTAGCCAAGAACCCGAGAATGAAGAAAAAGCAAGAGGCTGTGAGACTGCCGAAGAAAAAGACGGTCAACTTGAGGAGATTGATGAGAGAGAAGAAAATGCTGATGGGGAGATAGATGTTGGAGAGGATGTTGTCGGAGAACATGGCAGTCTTACAAGAGTTGAGGAGAGGCCGGAAGAGAGCATCGAGGCAGTTGAGGAGGCAGAGCTACCCGTCACTGAAGAGCCGGAAGAGGAGGAGGTACACATTGCCGATCTAGGTTGCCGTAGTAACTCCGAGAGGATTGATACAATGCAGGATTCCAATGCTGCAGTTGACAAGGACGGATCAGGGGAAGACATGATTGGAGAAGGTGATGCCAGTAGAGTAGATGGAGAGTCAGATATTCCGGACGGCAGGAGGCAAAAATCTACAACAGATGAGAACACCACAGAGCAGGAGCCCAAGTCCAAGATGGCTGACCAGGGTGTAGAAGCCAAGATGGCTGCCCTAGCAACAGACGAGCCCCACGTGCTCACGTACAGGCAAGACCAGGAGGATGGTGACGAAGACCAATCATCAGCCTCCCCACCGTCCTCCACTTCGTCCTCATCCCCGTTCTTCTCCCCAGAGACGATTCTGGCTGAGCGCTTGCTGGCAGAGCAACAGGAGCAAAAGAGAGCAGAGATCGAGCGCCTTGCCCAGCAGAATCTGGAGAGAGAAAAGCAAGGGGCCAGGGATTTCGCAGAGGCATTGGTGGCAGTGCTACCAACTGTCATACCAATGATAGACGAAGTAGAAGTGGACGAGATGCTCCAGAAATTTGCATCGAAATTTGTAGCAGGTATTTAAATTCAAAACACATTTTTTCCCTTGAAAACTTCTCTTCTCTTACATAGGTGCCATTTTGTTCAAGTTTTATGTATGCAAAAACCATACTGTATCAACATGCTGATTTCTTGGATTCAGGCTCCTTAACCCTTTGCGTACAGAAGACGCCATATGGCGCAAAAAAAACAGTTCCACCAGGCCGGATGACGCCATTGGCCGCTGTTTATGCAGTTTCAATCCATTGTTGGATTATTGTGTATGTTACGCTTAACTGCACAAACACATTGTGGCCATTTCGCTTGGCTGCCAGAACCGCCGCGACACCCGGACGTACTCAAGGGGTTAAAGATTTTGGAATATTTTAACATTGATATTAGTTTAGTTCCAATGTGTCCAATTTTGTTTTTTAGGACATTCCTTCCGCAAACACAACACAGACAAGAGTTCGGATGATGGTATGACATTGGAAATGACCCCAGTCATTAATGCAGACGGCATCTATGTGGCAACTTACTTTGGCCTACTGCTTAATCTGAAGCTGATTCGGAGCGGTCACTACCAGAGTCCCGGCCAGCTGCCCAGGACCAAAGTAAGTGACAAGGTCCGCAGTTTTATGTCAGAAAACTTGTTTCTGTTGATACTCAATTTCAGTTTCCTATCCATTGGCGTAGTGATCTCCACCCGTGTGTTTGGAAGTACATTTTCAAAGTGAACAAAGAAACTGGCAGGAGCAGGATTTGAACCTGCGACCTCCGGGTTACCGTACCGGCGGTGTTTGAAAGTACAGTAGAATGCCATTATAACGAACATCACAGGATCCACAAAAATTGTTCACTATAGTGGTCGTTCATTATAGTGATTAATGGTATGTATTAAATATGACTATGGGAGCCAAAGAGGATGTTCGTCTGTCTGTCTGTAATTGAGGTGGTTTTGGTTGGTTAGTTTGTCACGTGGCATGTCTACTTGTCTTGTTTGTTATTGTAGCTGTTTGTGTTTTGTTTATGCACTTGTTATTTAAGGGACAGGGTTGGATTTCCCCGATTGTTGGTCGTCGGTACATATTTTAATTTGTTTAACAATTAATATGTAGTGTTTTTTTTCTCTTAATTAGTTCTAAATGTATCTTAATCTTTGTATATCCCATAATTATCAAAGATGGCCATTGAAAATCATCCTAGAGGTGATGTGGATACGATCAATAAAGTTGTTATTATTATTTAATTGTAGCTAAATGTTCTCTATAGTGTTGCCCGTTGTAGTGAAATTTTACTGTACTGTCAATGGTCACAGCGTCCCACCTGTTGTCAAGTTTGTGAGCTACAACAACACGGGTTCCTTGGAGGAATCCTTGGTCTCAATGATACCATAAATAAGTTTGTTATTCTCCTCAACCAAATTTGGTTAATTCCTTGCCTCCTGCACAGAATCAGTTCATTGAGAGCGTACATGACTGCGGTGTCCTGGTCTACCTGTCTACCACGTGGCTAGGAGAGCTGTACCAGACCCTCATTGCCAGGGACCTACTGGGGGAGGCGGGCTACAAAGCACAGTCTTTCCATTGCAACAAAGCTCTCATCTCGCTACTCACTGGTCAGTACATTCCCCATGGTTCAAAGCCTTCAGAATTGTGACCGGCTCTACAAAAATGGGTATTATGTTGCAAAATTTGAAAATTTAGTTATATACATAGTTGAATTTGTCACATCCTAAGCTTTAATTTGGTGTAGGTTTGACCCTTGTGGCATTTTGTGTTCTCGAGATATCATATTATTTGCATACTCATATTTTCCAATTTAACGCAAGAGCATATAGCCCTTTAAACGTAACAAGTGGAAAGAAATTATATAGAAGTAATTTCTAGCAACATTTTTTTTGTCATCTTTATTCATCAATATTAATGTTTCTGAAAATAAATTCTAAAAATATAGATGTTATAGAAGCCAACAAACCAAAAACAGAAAAATCACTTGTTTGAAATTTTTTCACCCTCTTCACATAGAACAGCCCTGTGTGTGTTTTGCATAGCGCGACATAATACCCTTTTTTGCAGTGCGGGTCACAATTTTGGTTTAGATGGCGGGCTTTTACCACAGAGGTAGATTGAATTAGTCCGTTTAATGCTTTAAGTTTAAAGATTCTGGCACTTTGAATGGAAGAGTTGGCTTTAAAACTTTGTACAAGAAAAGTGTATATAAACGGAAATAAAAGTACTAAGGAGTTGATTTTGAGCACTTTTAAAAAAAAAACTTGTTGGGGGAGTGAAATCCTGAGGCATTATCAGCGAGCAGGCCATTTTGCATTGGTTTTGAAAAAAATAAAGATTTTAATAGATGTATGGGTTTTAAAAATCTACAGCAAATTTCTGTTTTCTTAACAATTGATTTGTATATTAATTGAAAGTAATGTATTGTTAATTGGTTATTAATTATTATCACATGTATACACATTGAAGCTGAGACCCAAACATTAAACTTTTTAAGTCAAATAATGTTTAGGATTAGGTATTAAGTATTTAACAGCACATTGCTGCCGTGTTTTGTTGTTGTTGTAGATATTGACGGTTTGGGTAGCCAGGACTTAGGAGGTCAGATGTTACATGATGCCCCGTCCCACAACCAGAAACTACTGTCCATCATCACCAAGAGCACCACGCAAGCCAGCGAAGCAGGTACTCTTATTACCTTGACCGTGTCGAACAACCTCCATTCTTATTTAATAGGATTTTATTTTGAGCTGATTCTTTACTTGATTAGAAATAGGGAGTTTCCAAAAGTCAGAACTTCCCATTGGAATGCATTCCCAGTGTTTTCCCGACTGGACAGACTATTCCCAAATAGACTTGTATGCACGTAGACCAACGTTCCTATATTGGATCTTGCATTGTTTCTTGGCTGTTGAACTTCCCATTGGAATGCATTCCCAGTGTTTTCCCGACTGGACAGACTATTCCCAAATAGACTTGTATGCACGTAGACCAACGTTCCTATATTGGATCTTGCATTGTTTCTTGGCTGTTGAACTTCCCATTGGAATGCATTCCCAGTGTTTTCCCGACTGGACAGACTATTCCCAAATAGACTTGTATGCACTTAGACCAACGTTCCTATATTGGATCTTGCATTGTTTCTTGGCTGTTGAACTTCCCATTGGAATGCATTCCCAGTGTTTTCCCGACTGGACAGACTATTCCCAAATAGACTTGTATGCACATAGACCAACGTTCCTATATTGGATCTTGCATTGTTTCTTGGCTGTTGAACTTCCCATTGGAATGCATTCCCAGTGTTTTCCCGACTGGACAGACTATTCCCAAATAGACTTGTATGCACTTAGACCAACGTTCCTATATTGGATCTTGCATTGTTTCTTGGCTGTTGAACTTCCCATTGGAATGCATTCCCAGTGTTTTCCCGACTGGACAAACTATTCCCAAATAGACTTGTATGCACTTAGACCAACGTTCCTATATTGGATCTTGCATTGTTTCTTGGCTGTTGAACTTCCCATTGGAATGCATTCCCAGTGTTTTCCCGACTGGACAGACTATTCCCAAATAGACTTGTATGCACTTAGACCAACGTTCCTATATTGGATCTTGCATTGTTTCTTGGCTGTTGAACTTCCCATTGGAATGCATTCCCAGTGTTTTCCCGACTGGACAGACTATTCCCAAATAGACTTGTATGCACATAGACCAACGTTCCTATATTGGATCTTGCATTGTTTCTTGGCTGTTGAACTTCCCATTGGAATGCATTCCCAGTGTTTTCCCGACTGGATAGACTATTCCCAAATAGACTTGTATGCACATAGACCAACGTTCCTATATTGGATCTTGCATTGTTTCTTGGCTGTTGAACTTCCCATTGGAATGCATTCCCAGTGTTTTCCCGACTGGACAGACTATTCCCAAATAGACTTGTATGCACATAGACCAACGTTCCTATATTGGATCTTGCATTGTTTCTTGGCTGTTCCCACAGGCAATGTTGTTGTTGGAATGTTCATCTTTTGAGATGCTCTCTCATTCTGTAGACTAAATTTTTTTTCTTCAATAACCTATATGTTTTTTATGCCTACTCCCCGAGCAAACACTGAAATTTGGGAGACCGCCTAATTGGGCACGATAGCTCATTTGTTAGGGCGCCGGTGCGGTATTCTGGAGGTCGCAGGTTCGAATCCTGCTCCTGCCAGTTTTCTTTATTCAATCTGAAAATTCATTTTCTTTTTTTTTTCATAAACATTTCCCCATGTCCCCAGATTTGGCAAGATCTGGGACACTGTTTTTGCTATATGTACATCAAAGTCTTTTGTTTTAACCAAGAGCCAGAGCCTGTATATTTATTTACATATTCAAGGCTTCAGATTGGCGGTGGGACTGGGGAATATCTGGAGACAAAGCCGAAGCTTGAGCCCAAGCCAAGGTTTGGCAAAGGGCCCTGGTGGATTCCTCCATTTCTTTTATTCTGATTTATGAATAAAAACTTCTTTTTCGATGACTCTAGGCATGGCCTTCACCCAGGACATCCTGCTGACGCTGTGGAAGCAGCTCCTATCAGTCTTAGCCGTGCCTCTCTCCATGCGCAGTCTGTCTGGCATCGGTAGCATCGCTCTTATGCTGGGCACGGAGGGGGCGAAGGAGCAAAACATCAGGGACCGCGATGCCATCTGCCTCAGCCTGGAGGCACTGCGCAAAGCTGCTGCCCTCAGTTGCACCCTGGGTAGGTATTGATCCTCTGGATTGTGCTATAGTCAGAGAAATTCTCGAATTCGGTCGATTCACAACTCAGTGCGCCGCCAGCGGCAAGCCAGGAAAGGCCAATTTCCCACTTTCGGGGTCGACATCGCGTCGTATTAGATGGTGGACAGTACAGCAGTATAGATTTCGCGCGAATGCGAGTAGATGAGTTGAAGCAATTTTTGACTAATCGGGGAATACCTTGTGCAGAAAAGGAGAGAGAGGAGTTGATAGATTTTGCAGAGAAGGTGTGTATTAAGAAGTACGGTCGATCATGGAGGAATGGGTCGATGCATTGGTGATACCCACTTCCGGTTTTGCGATGTAAATTTGCATCCTCCCCCCCCAAAAAAAAAAAAAATTGGTCTTAACTTCACCATCATGTATCACTGAAATGAGGTAAACATTGATCGGGGAAAAACAACAGAATTATATTTCTTTCGGTAAAATCTCCATGCAGGTCTTCAGGCTCGCTGTGCCGACCTCTTCTCCCAGATTGCCAACACCTCCTGCATGAGCGATGACCCCTCCCTGCGCAGCCAGCAGCCCTCAGGGCCAGGAAGCAGCGCCGACTCCTCATCCGTCAGCGGAAAAATGTCCCTACGAGGCCGGTCGTCCAAGTGCCAGGGTATACGGCTGCATGCGGCCCATGTGCTGAGTCTAGACGCCATACTCTCCATGGGGCTGGAGATGGGGAGCCACGCCAACGAGTGCTGGCAACATATTTTCAGGTGGGTGTAAATATCAAAATTTTCAGTGATTTGTCAGATTTGAAATAACACTGAATATAGAGATGCCGATAGAGAACTGATGAGTAGCTCAGCTGGTATAGCTCTAGGACTGTAGTCCAGAGGTCTCAGGTTCAAGTAATGTTGACTACTTTAGAAGATACCAATGATAGGACTAGATAGCTCCGGGTGTAGTTTTTGATCGTAAAGATTCTTTGCAGTAATTCCAAGAATTCTGCTATTTAATTGAAAAAGGTAACAGTGTAGTGGTTTTTAGAATAAGAATCCTAACTCTGGATTTTCTGAGAAATCAGTTCCATTCACATTGTGTTTATACTGCCGTCCTACTTAGATTTTTTTTTTTTTTTTTTAGATCTAGAGTTAACATTGAAGTTGAAATGAAGAAGGTTATAATTGGATAGAAGTTTTAAACATTTATTTCAGTGCTGCCTTTCATCTTGTACAACATATATCACAAAGGAAATGGATACATAAATGTGATGGGATAAACGATGATTTCCTGTGTTGAAATGGTTTGATTAATTTTGATGAGGTTTTATTTTAATTGGTTTGATGCCGTTGTAACAGGTGTTGTGCCTACGTGTCCCAGCTAGAACATTGCCACTTCAGCAGCAGCAATCAACCCACCATCGCCCTACCCAAAGTCACTGACACCCCCCAGAACCTCCCAATAGCCACCCCTGATGATCTTGACCTCACCCTGCCTTCCTACATGCCCGTCCAGTCGGCCGCCCCTGTCGCACCGACATTTGACGTGTCGGAGGTCATCAATAAGGAGATGGGAAAGGATACGGGGTTTGAGGTTGGGTCGGCGAGAGGCGGAATGCTCAGTGCGACAACGGCTGCAAAGGTTGTGTGTGGGCTGTCATCAGAGGTTGACAGGTAAGTTTATAGAGCAGTGCGGCTGCCCGCAGCCCACATGCCGAGCCTGATTTTAAGGATTCCAATCAAGAGCCATGGTGCCAATATTTTAACTTTCAAAAACAAACCTGGCACCTAAACCCCTGGGCATTTTTTTCCAGGAAGAAGCACTGATCTCCATGTATAAAAACTGGATTGCGCATTGGCCGCTGCGCGCTTTACGCACAAATGTCGCTTGCAGCTGCCATATTACCACTCTCCATTTCCAACGTTGAGGGCGTGCAATGGAGATCAATGGAAATAACCTGTAGGTGATTTTAAATAACCGTGCGTGCACCCGCGCACATGTGTGGAACATCCAAAATAAACATTGTGATGCCTCTAGTCCTAGCCATAACGCGCGCCTGCCTGCCTGTGTACATGTGAATACGTAGGCCAACATACGTTCGCGTTACGTTTATGGGTACGGCTATGGATGGAGTGGTCATGTGGCGGACAGCGTCTACAACTTGAACGGCCAAAGCACAATCCAGATTTTTATATAGAGATCAGTGGGAACAAGTCCCGAATGCACAACTGTGCATCGACCTATTGACACATTCTTTGAACCACAACTTTCAAGAGTCAAGTAAGTCTCATGTAAAGTAAAAGTTACTGGCTCTGCTCTCTCCTCAGTCCTACAAAACCTTTCAAAACCCGGTGGATTTAGAAGGATGGTTCAGGTTAATACACTGCTGTGTTCCTTACAGGTTTTTCGACGAGGCGGCCAATAACTTGAATCTCGGTGCCCTGCTGGCCTTCCTTCGTGAGCTGAGAACTTCCTCACGGCACCAACTCTACCAGAGCACTCCGCAGCAAACGGAAAAGGTAGTCAATAATAACAGGTGGTTTCTGACAAGAATTTCAATGAGAACATGCTTTTTGAATATGTTTGAAGTGAGAACTTGCGGAAGACGAAAGTTTTTGGGGATTTAAAAAAAATTGTGCTATAAAATGTAGCAATATAAAGACAAGACATTCGTGAATTGGATGTTATGCCAATTGAATTCCAAACTATTTTGATGCTCTTAGTCTCTCATGGTGGATCCTATGATGTTTGGCATAATGGCATTCTACTGAACTCTGCCTAACATACTCTACCAACTCGAAAAACTCCTTGAAGCCGTATCATTGATACCGCTGCTCTTAACCTGTTATACATTGCGACAAGCCTTCTCAACATAGAACTCGGCTCTGTTTTCCACGAGTTCCCAGGAAGTTTGATTAGGGTTGATAGCAAATTTCCTTTCTCCCTGCTTCTTCAGAGTGTCATAGCGCCAACATCCCCCAGTAAGTCCGTCAACACCTCTGGCCAGGCCAGCACGTCTCTCCTCCTCTTCCGCATGGGCGATGTCATCCTAAAATGCGCTCGCCACCGCAGCCGCCCCCTGCTGCACCTGATGCATGCTTGGAGTGTGGTGGCACCGCACCTTGTAGAGGTAGGGGACTTGATTCTTTAGCTCAGGGGTGAGACTTGTCAGGATTTTCCCTTATTTTAGGATTTTTTGTCGGGATTTCAGAATTTTTTAAGAATCTCTTTTGCAATCTGGAATTCCTGAGGTGTTGTCCCAAAGGTGTTTTTACCTGTAAAAGTGGATATAGTCCAATAAAAATGGATATTTTAAGAGGGTGCCTTTAGGCAAATACAAATTACATGTTGATCTGAGGTCTTAGTGGATTTTTAGTGGATTTTTGTGGATTTTAAAAAAAATTTGTGTGGATTTCGTGGAATTTTCATTTTTGGCCAATCTCACCCCTGTTAGCTCTGTTCCTTTGATTGTATTAGCTCTGTTCCGTTTATTGATTAATTTCTACATCTTCAAGACATTTAGATAATTAAAAATATTTAAAATGAACAGGGCTGCCAAGTATAAAACTGGCATGTGGTAATATGTTGATCTGTACCCTAATAGAGAAAATGGCACAATACCGGAGACATTAACAAAGAAAGCAACAAACAGACAGACATATCCTGAGACAACAACATACAGCAGAGCTTCGCTAACACAAACATTGCTATACCATTTGCCTTAAACAATATTTCCATATTTCAGAGGGCCTCTAAAGCTGGTATGTTGAGAATACCATTCTAATGAAGTACATGCATTAATAATATAGGAATTAGGAGTGAGATGCTCCTAATTCCAAATTTGAAACATTAAATCTGTCACTTATCGTCAGCCAGTTTTTGTGTGTGGAATGTCTCATTGGAAAACTCATAACTTATTTAATGTTAACAAATTAGCAATTCGATTTAAAATTTTATTTTTTTAAGGTGATACACCTTAAAGGCACAAAATGCATCTTTAAGATGAATTTCTTCTCTGTTCTCCTCACAATACCTAGGCTGCCTGCCATAGGGATCGTCATGTCTCCAAGCAGGCCATCACGGCCATCCACGATGTCCTGACAGAGCTTCTCTATGCTAAGACGGAGCATCCTCACTTCAACTTCCACGAGGCTCTCCTGAAGCCCTTTGAGAGCCTGTTGTGTCTGGAGCTGTGTGATGAAGATGTTCAGGACCAGGTAATAACGGGGAGGGTTTATGATGGAAGGGTGAGGGAGGTGAGGTTTGGCATGACAGTCAATGTTGTGTTTTTTTTTGGACTTTGAGAAAGAACTTGCTTAAGTTTGAAACGTTAGGCCAGCTAATTTTGTTGATTTGTATATTTCAGGTCAATTCAGTCTGCAGTTTGTGGCAGTTTAATTCATTTTCAGATGTTGCATAGACATTATCTGAATATAAGCTGTTTTGGAACTGGCTATGATTTCTAGCAATAGTGATAGGCTATGGTTAATGGTTAATTTTAAATGCTTAACCCCTTGCCACCAATTGACACAAATATGTGCGGATTAAAAATACCGGCAGACATACTGGTCCCTTTTTTATAGTTCTGATAGCACGTAGTTTTGAGCATGCGCATGACCAGTGAGAACAATGGAAAAAGAACTGTCATGTCTGCTGCCACCAATGTCTCAAAAGTCTCCGATTGCTGAACCTGAGGTAACCTGTCTAAATAGGTTAAAAAGATACGATAAAACTTTCGAAGTTTGTGAATGAGTTTTGTGCTCTCTCAAATTATCTCATAGAAGGCAAACAAATTTAAATGAGAAAAAGATGTGTGCTATTTTCAGTAGTATAAAGCAGAAAAAGTGACTTCATCTTTGCAAGTGTAATTACTGTTGTCATAAGAGTGCATTGACCAGAGATATTGGTCATCTACATTCAACAACACGTACGGTACATGCGTACTATTTCCTCAGCTTATTTTTCCAATACAGTATGATTGTACATTGAGGGTATAGGGTGGGTTCCAGGAATTTTGTATAAAACTTTGTGTATAATTTTGTATGAAACAGGATCCCAAAACATAGAGAATGCTTCTTTTCCTCAGTGTTGAATTAATGCTGGACAGTTGTATCCAGTTTTTCCTTCGAGCAATCTGAATCTTGCCATTCTGGCTGTGGATGTAGGGTTTGTTGAATATATCAGGCATGCAGCTCTTCCTAGCATCAGCTGATTTCCTCATTTTTCACTTCACACGTATGCCATTGAAAATTGAAAAACACTGTACAAAGTCTTGTAGAGATCGGAATTTCCTCATTTTTTGTTTAATTCCAAGTTGCATGCCTGATATATGCTTCCAACTATATCTCCATAGGTCGTGTCTTCCATTTGTGAGGTTGTTGAAGCCTCCTTCGCCAACATCAAGTCGGGCTGGCGGCCTCTCTTCGGGGCCCTGCGGGCCGTCCGCATCACCCCCAAGCAGCAGTTCAAGAACCCTGAGCAGGAGACGGCTGATCGGACCGAGCACCCACTGGCGCCACTCTTCAACGTCTTTGAGGCCTTCCTGAATACAGACAATGTGACCGTGTTTGCCAACGCCGCTGTGGACTGTATCTTGTGCCTGTTGAAGTTTCTCAAGGGTTCTGGTAGGTTTTCATCGTGGATTGTGTTTTTTTTCAACAGACAGGGGAAGCCATGATTTGTAATAATATTTATGCTAGAAACAGTGGAAGTTACGCTATAGGTCTGAAAATTGGTCTGATAATTTGGTCTGATAATTTGGTCTGATAATTTGGTCTGATAATTTGGTCTGATAATTTGGTCTGATAATTTGGTCTGATAATTTGGTCTGATAATTTGGTCTGATAATTTGGTCTGATAATTTGGTCTGATAATTTGGTCTGATAATTTGGTCTGATAATTTCTTTGGTACCTATTGAAGATTTATACATCTGAACCCAGGAAAACCTGTAAGGGTGGTAGGGCTGGCAATTTGAAATGTGGCCAACCCCTCCACCTCTGTTGTAGCCCTGTACCTAGAGTGCTTTTGGCCTTGTATTGGGTGACTTCCATAAAAAGCAGTAAATTTATTTGATATAGTCATTAGCCTTAAGTCACCTCCACAAATTATACACAGTCAGAATCACTGTCACTGCTTTCCCCACATTTCTTGCAGCATTGTAGAAAGTGAGGTGTTGGGCCCATGCATTCAGACGTTTCACCCATTTTCCTAAGTGGCCACCACCTTCCCCTTGTCTCACCACCCAATAGGAACACTCACCTACACCCATATATCCAGTACATATACCCACCCATTTACCCATAAAGGAACTTTGCGAGTCTTGCTGGAGTAAAGGCATTCAAAATAGAAAGGACCAGTTTTGACATTAAAAAGTTGGAAGAATAACCTGTGTGACCTGGGAGAGTGAAATCCTTTCGCCAGTTATCAAGTGGGTGGTGTTACAGCATTTTGGCCTCTCGCCAGTTGCTGTTGGATCCTTGGTTCCTTCAAGATGTATTGAATTTCTCAACTTTACATGCAATTTTTTGAGTAATAATTATTTTGTAGAATTGTATTAGTAGGCATAATGTTGAATTCATATCAAAGGCAACATTTGTTTATTTGATATGCGGTCAGTTTTTAATTCATAAATCATATCTAATAGCACATTTGCTCACTTGCTTCATTTTTTAAAACTTAAAATACTGAATGAACCGATTTTCTTCTATTTCAGGATATTTAAGTGCATCACAGACCTCCACCCCAAACTCCTCCGTTCCCCCCTCGCCTGAGCGGCAGCCCAGGACTCTGGACCTGTGCTTCCCGGCCCTTAACTACCTCCACCGCTGCCACAAGATCCTGGCCTCCATCTACACCATGCCGGCCTGTCCGATCTTCCGCGGGGCACAGTCCATCAAGCTGGGCTGCCCCGAGGGGTGCTCCGAAGACCCCCCACTGACCCCTACCTTCCCTGGGGCCAGTAGTCAGCAGCGGTTTCGCAGGAGTAGTGGCAGCAAGGAGGAGGAGCATTTGTTTGAGCGAGTTATTGCGGAGCAGGTGGATGACACGACGGGTCTGGGCAGGGTGTGGTTCCTGCTGCTCGAGGGGCTGACTGGGGCGGTGTCCACTTGCCCCCGGGGCTACCAACCGCAGACCTTAGAGTTGCTGTTTGAGCTGCTTCGGTCTATTCTTTCGGTCCCAGGTAGGTATGGTGTGAATTTTAAATGAATCTGTTTTTTATTAAAGATGCGATGACACTTTGTGTTAGTTTTTTTTTTCTAGTTTGGCTAGGGTCACTCTTTGTATACTTCTTGTGCTTCACCAGGATTTTAAAAAATGGGTGTTGAATTTGGCAGTGAGCATACAGGTTTATGTGTTTTACTTGGGATCCAAAATAGATTAAAATTAAGAAAAATATTATTACAGAATTGCAATCATCAAACTTAATTCCTTCCAGAAAAAAGAGTCACCCCACCCCCTCCTTTAGTGATGTGCTTGTACACCTTGAGACTCCATGTGCTTTCCAATTCACAACCATTCAGTTTTGTATAGTTTGCTGGATTGAATGTGTTTTTGTGTTCACTCACAGCAAACATTTGAGAGTCTTAAAGATGCTTTTCTTTCAAAGCAAGGCCCGAAAATTCCATCTGAAATTTCTACACAAAGCATTCCACAAGTCTCTCTGCATAAGTTAGTTTTTTAATCTGTTGTCCCTTAATGAATGCTGATGTTTGCAGGTCCTCAGTTCGCAGTCTTCACCGTTTCCGAGCTCCTTCTCCCCATGCTTCACTCCTGGGTCCAGCGCAGCCGCCACTTTGCCTCAGTCTGGGAGGCCACGGTGGCCAACTTCAAACACGCCTGTGGTCTGTCCACGGACCTGGTGGTGGAGTATGTTGTGTATTTTGTCAAGGCTGACATGCCCATGACGGGGCTGTACCTCATGCTGAGGCAGATGCTAGACGTGCTGATTGAGTGCATAGGGCAGCCCAATGAGTCCGTGTCTAGACTAGGCTGCTCGTGCATTAGGTAGGTGTGCCTTTCATGTGTCATTTGTTCCTTTCATGTGTCATTTGTTATGCAAATTGTATGGGTATATCTGCTACACTTCATATAAAATCAACCTACTACATACATACTTTATTGTATGTAGTCGTTCTTGTAATAAAATATTTTTTCAAAGTGAACAAAGAAACTGGCAGGAGCGGGATTCGAACCTGGAACCTCCGGGTTACCGTACTGGCGCTCTACTAACTGAGCTATCTTGCACTCTGTTGGCGGTCTCCCAAATTGTCAGTATCTTTGTTCGGGTGGGCGCTAGTCAGAAGTCATGAACCCAGAATGCCAGGGATCACACCCAATTTTACAATACAACCTGGGAAGCGACATTGTGGGGATCACTCAATGAGGATACGACCTTCTAATTTATATTTCGTCAAACAATCTACAAGTTATAAAATACATCGAAGTGTTTCAACTTCTCTAGGGAGAATAAACAGGCTTTAGGAAAGTACTTTAGCACTCTTTGGTACAATAAACCCCGCACAATAACCAACTGTACCCTCATTTGGGTACACCGATGCTCCTGGGTGGAAAGAAACAATTGCAACAAAATGTCTTGCTCATGGACAGAATCAATATAATCCCTTAGGTTTAAATTAAGATTTGAAAGTCTCTGCTGCCGCCACACGGGTATCTGTAGCTACGAGACAACATTACTCTACAAAAAATGCACCCATAAAAGGTGTAGTGCAAAACAGATACTTCAAGCACCCATTTTTCCTACTCGAACCACCCATTTTTCCTATTTGAACCACCACCCATTTTTCCTACTTGAACCACCACCCATTTTTCCTACTCGAACCACCCATTTTTCCTATTTGAACCACCACCCATTTTTCCTACTCGAACCACCCATTTTTCCTATTTGAACCACCACCCATTTTTCCTACTCGAACCACCCATTTTTCCTATTTGAACCACCACCCATTTTTCCTACTCGAACCACCCATTTTTCCTATTTGAACCACCACCCATTTTTCCTACTCGAACCACCCATTTTTCCTACTCCTCTTTCCCTGTCCAGGCATCTCTTGCTGAGTGCCGGGCCGTCCTTCACCCATGACATGTGGACCGTGGCCTGCTTGGCCATGCAACGGGCCATCGCCATGAGCCTGCGTAACCTGAAGCTGCTGATGTCCTGCTTCCATCCGGGCTCGGACGACTTCATGGGGGACGTGTGCCAGGTCAAGGTCGCAGCAAGGAAGGATGTGAGCGAGCTGGAGTATCTCCGGCTACAACAGCTGGCCCAGCAGGTTAGCTTTTCTATTTTAATAATACGTGCCCATACCCAGGGGGATGTGGGGAGGAGGGGGGCGTTTCCGAAAGGTCTATTTGTTTCAATTTTTTTGGGGCAAATGTTTTGTTGTAATTTTTTGTAAAATGTATTAATTAGAATGCCCCCCCTTAATATTTCACCAGAACAAATCTACTGTTTTATACAAACTTGACTGCAATCACACAATTCTACTGCTAAAGTTCAATAATAGACTCATAGGTTCCCATAATATTCCTTGGGCAGGGAGAAGGCGGGTATGGTATAGCACCTCGCCTAAGGGCACAAGCACTCTGTCCTTCAACAGGATTCGAGCCTTAACCACAAGTGAATGCAAACCCCTCTCTCTGACCTGTAGGTCACCACACTCCATATTTCATAATTGACTTGACAGAGAAATATTCTCATCCAGCATAAATGTATGTCTCTTCTCCTATTAAGACCATGATTTTCTGACTGATTTTCTTAATGCAGGTATTTCTTCTAGAGTCACAGCGAAGTGGAATGGTTGATGTGGATGGTGACTCCAATCGCTCCTTCATTTTTATCATCTACCCACCTGAAATGGACCTGAACACAAGCATAGACCAAATCAAGAGCAGGTAAATTATGCAAGTAATGTTGAAGCTGCACAACATTTGAAAAGCCATTTTTGTTATGGACCAGTGCTTTATTTTAAACATTTTCTGAAGTTTTGAAACCCGTTGGTTCCTAATTGTTCTAATTTCTGTCTTGTCGCAATTTCTGTCCAGGGTGTCCTTCAGGGGTGTAGTCCTAGGTCTACTTGCCCACCAGCTCCTCATCCAGACCCTGGGGACGATCTTCCTGTATGGGGCTGAAAACCAAACCATAAGGGAGCAGAACATGATCGCCGCACCAAGTAGCGTCCAACATCAGTGTGTAAGCCAAGGAGGGCATGACCCGGACCCGGACCTCACGGACACCTCCCTGCCGGGACTACTGGCCTATCTGTCACCTAAGAACCTGGGCTTGCTGCTGGAGTGCTTTGTCCAATCCTATCAGACTGCCTGTGACTTCAACACCCGGCCAGGACTGAAGTTCCTCCTGCAGAAAGTGGCCAAGTTTGAGGTGGCTGTCAACCTGTACTGGCAGGCTGGCGTCAGCTTCACCTTCTACCTCCACACACTGCTGGAGCTCTGCCATCATGCCAGCGGGGAGAGGCTGACTCTTGATCACGTCAAGAAGCTTGTCCAGCAGCATGTCCGTGCAGACGGACAGCCATATTCACCAAAGGTGACCTCTCCCAAGCCGATCGTCAAAAAGGTGAGCTTTGAGAACCTGGTCACTGAGAATGGTCAAGTTGACAACGGCACAAGGAGAGAGAAAGCCAATACTGAAAACAGTAATGCCAGCAAGGGTAGTGCTTCGGACAGCAATGTTCAGCTGCAGTGCGATCTGACCTTCTACCCTACCAGCAATGCCTCCAGTCCTGACTGGATCGTCAGGCGCCTCCACGGCATCTGCAATGACGTCTGCGCCTCCTACATCCAGATGTACGTGGATCTGAATGGCAGTAAGATGGACGTAACCCGGATCAATGACCAGCCACTGTTTTTCCTCGTCGCGCCAAAATCCCCCGAGGTGCCCTCCAAGCCGAGCGAGTTCTTCGGCTTTGACGAGGGCGATGATGACAACAGAAGTGAAAACAGCGAGGGGGAAACAGGAGGAAAATCTCCAAGTCCCAGGGAGAAGAGTCCCAAGTTTGCTTCCCACTGGACCCCCAAGATCAAGGGCTTGGACCCCCACGAAGAAAGCGTGGTTGACGTTATGGAGGAGCACCTGAAGAAATCAGATGGATTGAAGAAGAAAACAGAGAGTGTCTACACAGTGGCGTCCCATAAGACCATCAAAAGCCTGATGCAGGAGTACAAGAAGAGGAAGACGCAGCACTCCCGCTCAGTCTTTGTCAAGAAGCCCACGTACAAAGAGCTAAAGTACACCCGAATGTTGGAGCGGAGGGATGCTGGCCTGACTGCCCAAGCCACGCCCGAGGAGCGGCAGCGCCACCGACAGATCAAGGATGAGCAGAAGACATCCATCACGCGCGACAGCGAGGCCGAGATCAACACCTGGAGCGACATGGTCCACACCATGCTGCAGCTGCTGCAGTTGCTGCCGGATTCGCACTTCCAAGCCCTGCTGCCAGCTGTCTTCCCAGGCATCAACCAGCTGATCAAGCACGTCACAGATGACAGGGTCAGGCAGGCTGTCATGGAATTCATGGACAGGGTGGCTCACCTCTATCAAATTCTCTGAAATTTACATTGGCCCTTTAAGTTTACCCTACCATCACTGTCGGCCAATCATGAAATAGTATCAAATCATTTGCAATGATGTGGTTATTAAAATACGCCGGGGTTACACATTAATGCATTTAGTTTGTTGGGTTTCTGGTTTTAACTATTGGCAAAGTTTTACCATTGTTCAATATAGAAGAGGTAAACTCAACTTTAGTCACTGTTCGGAAAATATCTTGGTCACTGATGGCTTTTCTGAACAATCTATTTATTCATTTGTAAAGAGAACTTTTCAAAGTATTCATAGTTGCTATTTATGTAGGTCCCTATTTTAGACGTTTTAAAGTATCAGAATTTATTTGCACGCATTTGTGTATCCTTGCATGGCTGTTTCGTTGCTGCACACTATTTTCAGGGTACTTTAAATTTGCTTTCCAACTAAATTGTTTGGAAATTAAACACTTGTTTAGTAAGTATAGTTTGTATTTAGAAAAAAAGATCTTTTACAGCATTTTTGTCAACAGAAACTTTGTTTTATTCCTTTCATTTTTTGAAAAGAAAACTTTGGAATTATTTACTTCACTATTGTTATTAACTTCTTTAGGGGAAATTTCTTCAGTGGAGGGTTACAACATACTTTCATAGAATTATTCAGAAATATTTTCTGGGAAGTCATTGATAGCTCTCTTATAAGCAAATTTTGTTGAGTTTCCTTATGTCAACCTTGTCATCTGGGCTACTTAGTTGTTTTCACTTAAGTCATTCCTGGTCACCTAGCCAATGTGGCTTCCTAGCAGTTATAGCCATGTTGGCCCTTGAGGCCAACTCTCCATTTTGGTCACCTGCTTTTAGTTTAGTTATATTGAAAATATTGCAGATTTTTGACAAAAATAATAATGACAAATTTCATCTCAACATCTGATCATTTGATAGTTCGCATTGCTGTTTGGTAAAAAACAAACAGAAGAGTCTGTGGCTAGACTAGTCTGTTTGATACCAAGATGTTTACATACACTGTGATTGTGAAGTCGGGAGACTTGTCCGCTCTGTATTGGCCACCAAGATGTTGTGACCACCTGGCTAATGTGGCCACCTTCCTCAATCCGACCACCTTGCCACTTTACAGAAGTAAAATGTGTATAGTCTATACTGAAATTTGTACTGAACAAATTATACATTTGTGTTGAAATTCCCTACATACAAATATATAATCTAACCTCTTGGTCCTTAAAATCATTGTCCGATATAATAATCACTGAAGTCAAACAACTTACATTTATATTTATTGGCTTTCCATTTGAGCATAGCGGTAGATTTATGTGCAATATAAGTAACTAGCGAAAGGCCACCATGTGTTCAACAAATATTTCTAACATGTCAGTTTGTCGTAGAGGAATTCTTTGACTCTTGGTTTTGGTTTGAAAATTATTTATTGAAATTTATCTGACAACAATCGTGTGATTTTACAATCTGGAGAAAATGTAGTGCCTGCCTCTTTGTCTCTTACTGCAGTGTCTTTAATTGTTGCAGTCCTGTCTGTTATATACCCGTTTTCGTTACCATAGGCCGACTCCTATATCCATAGACTATGCAGCAGCATAGGTCCAATTTGCTGGGATGCGGCAATTTTTCTGGGGGAACTTCCAGGAGAAAGCACAACAGACTCGAATATCTGTGCACAACTGTAATCTCCACTTGTGGGAGGGGCACATGCCTTGGCACCTCCCCTTTTAGTTAGCACTGTTTGGTGGGGGCTGGTAGTTATGAAACAGTTGTGGGTGTTAAAGTTCTGGGGTTAGAGATTTCGAAGAATTTTCTTAAAATATTTGTGACTTGTTGAATTATATCAGCATATGCACTTTGTCTTTAAATACATTTTAATACATTTTTTGGGGTTGCGATTTTATAAACCGGGTGGTCAACGGTCCAACTTAAATTCATACATAAAACAGCCGTTGGTCAGCACAAGTTAAAGCGCAAAGTCTATCTACGCATGCTCGCTCATCATCGTGTCAATTTCGTTCTCGGTATACGTATGAGGTCGATCACCATTGTTTGTGCACAGCCGTCCTGGGAACAATATCACAACAATAACCAAAGTGCTGGTCATCTGTTTTCGTGCGTGATCATCAGCAGCGTCGAGAGGGATATATTTTTGGACAATCTGTCCAATAATCTGCTGGTATTTCTGTAAGTAATTTTTAAGGAGCTGGAATCGAACAGTTAGAGCTTTTCTGCACTATTTAGTAGAGGCTAAGCATGTATAGTCTTGTCATAACTGTTCAACGGAATGAACTTAAGCCAGTTCTTCATTCACCGTAACGTTATTAAGTAAACCGTACGTAGGCCGGCTAATGCGTATCCAGTCCATAGACCGTATCGCAAATACCGCCTGGTTGAGACGTCACAATGGTTACAAGGAATTGTGGGAAGAAAACGCGCACAAAAATTGCTCCTGTTTACTTCCACAATCCAAATGTAACCATTGTGACGTCTCGGTATTTGCGATATAGTCTATAAAGTAGGACTAGCTTGAAAATTCCAGCTCTAGGCTCATGACGTGTGAGATTCGCCGTTTAGTTAGAGCTGGAAACACTTCTATTGGGTTCGCACGGGTCGGTTTTGCAATTGCCGATATCTTCCGTTTCCCTGAATATATCAACCAAACACTCACCTTGCCGGCAGAGTAGTAATTCATGCAGCTTGTCATCCCCTCAAAATGAGAATGCTCAAGTTAAACCCGAAAAAAAGTGAATTTTTCGTTCAACTGGGGGCATGCACAAACCAGCTGTGTACAAAGCAATGGCGCAGTGATCCTTGTTGCCCGACCAAAACACGAAGGGCCAGACCACAACAATTTACCATTTGAAGCTTACGGTGGTTTCCGATTACCATGCGGCCAGTGCGGTATGCAATGCGCGCGAACCCTCTCGGGGATCGCTATACGACGGCTGTTTGCTGATGCAATGACAGCTATAAGATTATGGACAAGAACGCATGCAATACAATGACGGGCTGTTTTTATTTCCTCGTTGCCTTTTCCGAATCCACCGAGGCAGTATTCCATGATAATAAATCTTAAGAAATATACAATTTCTGCTCAATTAAATTTGCGGGTAAACGCTCATAAGAGCAAGATGAAAATATAGAGGCTAATAGCAGTAATTTGAGGCAAAGGCAACGAGGAAATAAAAACAGCCTGTCATTGTATTGCATGCGTTCTTGTTCATAATCTTATAGCTATCATTGCATCAGCAAACGGCCGTCGTATAGCGATCCCCGAGGGGGTGCGCGCGCAGTGCATACCGCACCGGCCGCGGATGTTAATCGGAAACCACCGTAAGCTTCAAATGGTAAATTGTTGTGGTCTGGCCCTTCATGTTTTGGTCGGGCACCAAGAATCACTGCGCCATTGCTTTGTACACAGCTGGTTTTGTGCATGCGCCGAGTTGCACGGAAAATTCACTTTTTTTCGGGTTTAACTTGAGCATATTCTCATTTTGAGGGGATGACAAGCTGCATGAATGACTACTCTGCCGGCAAGGTGAGTGTTTGGTTGATATATTCATTTCAGGGAAACAGAAGATATCGGCAACATCTAAACCGACCCTAACGAACCCTATAGAAGTCCTTCCAGCTCTAAATGGCGAACCTCACATGTCATGAGCCTAGAGAGCTGGAATTTTCAAGCTAACGTCTCGGTATTTGCGATATAGTCTACGTAAGACCTATCGCAAATACCGCCTGGTTTAGACATCGCAATAAACCTTTTCGACATTCTCAATGCATTGTGAGTATGGAGGCCAAACAAACCATCTAATTTATACACAAGCCTATGGCATTAATTGATTTTATGCTAAATATCTGTCATAAGTTGAGAGATACTCTTTTCACATATCTTTGCATGGAACATAAAGAAAATAACCAGAAAAATAAATTTTAACCCTAACTCCCTATGCCAGGGTGTGGAAAATCATATTGAAATTGGAGGATTCAGGACTGTTAGGGTTAAATGGCAATAAAAATCCGGAAATAATTCGGGAATCCCTCTCAGGGTACCATTTACTGATGATGCAACTCTCTGGAATTAGAACAGCTAATATTAATGTCACATTATTAGCCAATCAGAAGAGGATTTTTGCAACCATGACAACCAACATTTGACAAATGCAACCAATCATGTCCGTTCTAGCTTGAAAATTCCAGCTCTAGGCTCATGACGTGAGATTCGCCATTTAGAGCTGGAAATACTTGTATTGGGTTGCCAGCAGTCGGTTGGTTTTATGCCGATATCTTCCGTTTCCCTGAATATATCAACCAAACACTCACCCAAAATGCAGAGTAGTAATTAATGCAGCTTGTCATCCCCTTAAAATGAGAATATGCTCAAGTTAAACCCGAAAAAAGTGAATTTTTCGTGCAACTCGGTGCATGCACAAACCAGCTGTGTACAAAGTAATGGAGCAGATTTTTGAACATGAATGATGTTTTCCTATCGATTATCGGCCAGCGGCACTGCGCGCGCCTCGGGGCTCGATATACAAAGGCCGTTTGCTGATCGCTGTCCGTATTTCAGCAAACAGCCGTTGTATATCGATTCACATTTTGTTTAGTACAGATCAGATGATCACTATAGTCTATGTACAAAGTCAGAGTAGGCTACTGATCATCTGTAGGCCCTACACGACTCTCGCTACAGTTTGTGTTTGGGTTCTACTCAACATCATGTTCGTTAAAAAGGTTTTTATAAATATTTTTGGTACATTTTTAAGGGGTGAACTGTGCACTTAAAAATAGAATTGGGAAATTGTATCCAAATGAAATGTAAACTTAAGAATTTTTGTTGTCCCTGTATTGTTAATATTACTAGCCTATAGCATTGGAGAGAAAAAAATGGACTTGGACTGTACCCTGAAACACTGGGAAAAACATTGTTTTATGCAAACACGACTTACATTTACACACCATGTGCATTCACTGTGTATCTCTTCCAGTATTGTAACAAACTGAGTAATAGATTTGTGTCACTT
The DNA here is from genome assembly GCA_037893225.1 of Hippasteria phrygiana. NCBI lineage: Eukaryota > Metazoa > Echinodermata > Asteroidea > Valvatida > Goniasteridae > Hippasteria > Hippasteria phrygiana. Next base: position 447,927 of record JAZGUH010000253.1, read on the forward strand.
ACTGTAGTGACTGGGTCAAAAAAAAGTTCATTATTATTTTCTTTAGGGAAGCGTACACTTATATTTTGACTTTTTTATGTTTAGATAGGATGCTTGATGAGATGATGTGCTGATATGGAGCCCTGGAAAGAAGCCAGTACCGTCGGGCAGGTTTTTCATCGTCAGTCACAAGTAAGTCGAGTTTGGACAGAGGAAAGATTTTACTTTAACCCTAACCATCCCTAACCTGCCAAAATCAAACACCCCATTTGTGTTGAATTTTGTGTGATTGGGTACTGTAGAGCCTTGGCACCATCACTTTGCATGGGACTTGATGCCCTGATTTTGTCAAAGTACAAAGAATGTGCCATTGGCTTACTACACAGTGTTGGAGTTTGTGTGGTTAGGGAAGGATTCTAGTAAAAAGGCTTGGGCTGTTGGGGTTAATAACCCCCCACCAAAATCGGTCAAGAACAGCAAAATCTTGGAAAATAACCAACTCTCCTTGATAACAACTGTCTAAACATGTGGCACAACCTGTATTTCAAGATTTATGTCGGCAAAATCTGTAAACAAATGAGGAAGAAATCAACATGTATGTGAACACTTTGAGTGACTGTACATGGTGCCAAGAACTTATAACACAGAAAACACAAACTTTCTTACCCTATATTGCACTAAAATGTCCCAAACAATTCTCAAAATTAAAGGTTGTGCCAAGTGTTTATACAATTATGAACACAAATGGATGGTTATTTTCCAAAATTTGCTGTTCCTGAACGATTTTGGTGGGGGGGTATTAAAGTAAAATCTTTCCGGAGGCGTATACATGTATAATACTAAATACAAAAGAATGCATCAGACCAGGAGACATGCTTTTTACCATTGGTGCATTCTGTTGCATTTAGCAGGGTTAGGGTTAATAACCCCCACCAAAATCGGTCAGGAATAGCAAAACCTTGGGAAAACAATTAACCCTCCTTGTGACACAACTGATTATTTCAAGATTTATCTCTGCAAAATCCGTAAAAAATGAGGCAGAATTCATGCATTTGAACACTCTGAGTAACCATACACTTTTCCTATAATGCATGATGATGTCTTGACTGAAGTCTCAAAATTAAAGGTTGTGCCAAGTGTTTATGCAATTCTGAACACAAATGGATGGTTATTTTCAATATTTTCTGGTCTTGACCAGTTTTGGAGGGGGTATTAAAGTCAAATCTTTCCTTGAGTTTATGGACTCGAGTCTGATCCAAACCACCATTTTTCCTGACTTCTTTACTGGAAGAAAAATGATTTGTTACTGAACTTGGCCGAGACAGTTTTAATGTGTCGACGTCACCAAGTAAGAAAGTCATTGAAAGATATACTAAACAAAATGCAACAAAATGTAAATTTTTTTTTTTTTTTTTAACTTGGCCACATATCTGTATTTAACAATAAGAGTTCCTTGCACATAACCGGCTTGTTTCTTTCTTTCTGCAGGATAAGTTTCGCATTAGTTTCCAGCGTTCTCATCATGTGAACGAAACCTTAATCAACAGGCTGGGCCTACAGCATGAGCTGGAGGTACAGTAATGTGACGTTCAGTCTCTTTTTATATCGGAGTTTTCATCACTTGGACTTGTTGTGTATAACTTAGATTTAGTAGCAAAATGACCAATATTCATGGGTTTTTTTAAAACATGAAACAAATTCTTCAAAGTATTCGTCTTGTCTTTCTATTAACCCTAACCCCCTAGACCTTTTTGCTAGGAACCATCCTCAATCCTCAAATCCTCCAATTGCCCTGCCCCCCAAAAAAATGCATTCATCCTCAATCCTCCAAAATCCTCCAAAACTGCAAGGAGGATTTTGGAGGATTGAGGTGGGTTAGGGTTAATCCAATCTCAAGCAATTATATTAAATGGATGCCCGGTGACCTACATGTATACATTAACTTTTGCTTTCTATTTTTTCAGGGACACACAGGATGTGTTAATTGCCTTGAGTGGAACCATACTGGCCGGTAAGTCATCGGTTTAATTATATAATAAAGTGCCGCATCTGTCATACTGTCAAAATCCGATCATTTCCTTTTTCCAAAAATGCATTCAAGGTACTGGTTTATCAAGCTATATTGGAACTATACAGCTTTTTGGGTTGCGAATGTGTGAATGGAAAAGCTTTATCCAGACAACGTACTCAGTTAATAAGAAGTATTCTTTGAAATGTATTTTGAAATGTATTGAGTGTGGAATTGATTTCATTACAGATTACTAGCAAGCGGTTCTGATGACTTTAATGCCATTGTATGGGACCCACACAGGAGAAGGAAACTCTGCACACTTAGGACGGGTCATCATGGGAATATTTTTTCAGTTAAGGTAAGCAAGAAGAGAGGAAGAGCTATTTCAGGAATATATCAGCCACTGGATACCCTATCTGCAGGGATATCCAACAGAATATATCTTATTCAAGGATATCCAAACTTGAAATATGCCATACTGTACCGGAGGCAAGCTGGACAAATGTTGAGACCGATTCTGGTACTTGCCTATAACCAAGAGCCACCTGATGGAAACGGGCATTAAATTCTGTAAAATGGCCTCATCCTTGGAATTTATATAGGCCTAAATCATGATTTTTGTAGTTTTATTGGATTGGCATCAAGGTATCTTCTAGGATAAAAAAAAAACTGCCTGCTCGTACACAGCAAAGAATAATAAAAATGCCTGTCAACTCCCAGCTAAATTTTGTACACCAATACTCTTTGCTATAATCAAAGCCTATATATGCATTTAACCCACTATGGGAGAGATTGGTTGTTTTTTTTAAATATCGGCCACTGTTAAAAATTAGTTTAAAAAAAGACTTGTGTATCAATTTACTTTTCCATTATACAGGTTGCTAGATGAGATACTAATTGCAGTTTGTAATGCCTTTCATTTTTATTTATTTATATATTTATTTATTTTTCTTGGGGTGAGGAGATTTAAGTAAATAATTCAAACAATGGTGTCCTTGAACTTCCATCATCTCAAAAGTGTTCAAATTTGTACTCCTTCCTCGTTACCCAATCCTTGGTCAGTTTCTACCCAATGCAAACGATGAAACCCTGTTGACCGGAGCAGCTGATTACAAGGTCAGAATCCACAATCTGCCCAACCAGGAGACCACCCATGCCTTCAGCTGCCATGCCAGCCGGGTCAAGCGGCTAGCCGTGGCCCCCAACATGCCCTACATGTTCTGGAGTTCAGGGGAGGACGGTACAGTCAGGTAGGAAATATTGGCCATGTCCACACAAAAAACGGTCTACCATCAGCTTTGGCTTATGAAAATCCTTCAGTGACAATATAGGCCTTCTGATGTTTTTGTTATCAGGATTACCGTGGTTAGCCCCTTGTGTCTGGCTGTCAATGGGGGGCTGGTATGCCAAGAAGGGGCTGTGCAGCCAAGCATAGATGCAAACAATAGGCACTACACTGAATAGTGGTCTTATTCATCACACTTGGAGCTCTCCCTTTGGTGTGAATGAAAGCTTTGTTTGAAAAAGCTCCATCTATTAATTACACTCCCATTCACAAACAATATGAATGCATTGAGTTTGCACAGGAATGCGTGTATAGAGGACAACCCGCCAGGTGTTTTTTTTCAAACCAGGACTACGGCTGTCGTCCGTATTCAAGAGTTTAAACCAGTGCCTACCACAGATTTGAAAACTCTGCCTCTAGCCTACTCCCCTATTCATGGCAATTTTGATACTTGATTCTGTTTGTATTTCCTAGACGGTTTGACCTGAGAGCTCCGCACACATGCAACGACAGCTGCAGTAACGTCTTGATCAACTTGAATTGTTACATTGGGAAACAGGCTGAATGCAAGTGCCTTGCCATCAACCCCCACAGACCCGAGCTCATGGCTGGTAAAGTATCCTATTCTTGTCTTTGCCCAGATGCGTTTTTCTTAAGTCCTACTGTCCTACCCACCTTCTGCCCTACTACGATAGTAATCCCTCCCCTTGGGCCAACACTTCCTATGTGATCTGTCGCCACAAAATAAGTACAATAAGTTAGATTTCTTTTCAGAATTGACATTTTGGTGTTGATGAATTGTATGTTATGCTTGTGGCGTCCAACTTTGCAAAATATAACTACAGTTTGGCTGGGGCACATCAGACATGTTGAAGTGCCTAAACGTAGTGTAAATGATTGGGTCATTGCTGCAATTTTCAGAAATGGGTGGATTTGGGGAGTTAGTATTTTATAGGAAATATTATTTCACTGACCTGTTCAAAGTTTTGCGTTCTTGGATGGGGAAAAAACGAGAGAAAACCGGCGTTTGTTTTCAACCGTCGGGCGGCAGTTAACTGGATTTGTTATAGCGCCCTCTTGTAAAATAAGGCCAATTACACAAGGAAATTTCACGAAGTCACTTGTTTAAGGAAAAAAGGATTATAAAGGTAAAAAAAATGAAAGTTTATAATCCTCACATTTAAAGAAGTAATTTGGAATTGATTAAACCGGTGACTATATTTGACCTTTCAAAAAGCATGACCTGCCCTTAAGACATGTGTTAGACTCGAGATGATGGATTTGGTCAAGTTGTAATGACGATTTGTTCATTATGTCATGGAATTCATGTTGTTCATGTCGTGTTTATACTCTCATTACTGTCCTCTACTTAGTCGGTGCTAATGATCCGTATGTGCGTATCTACGATGCCCGGATGCTGTCCCCCCACGCTGTGCAGTTCTCTCCGGAGGAGAGGATGGGTGCTTCTTGGAGGACGCCAGCTCCCGAACCCGATGAAAGCAGCTACTTACCCAGAGGATGTGTGCAATATTTTGTGGCAGGTACGACTTTTAACCCTAACTCCCCGGAGGATTCAGGGTTAATGAGGCTGATTTGGGGGGAAATGGGAATATTTGTATCTGATTGAAATGCAAAAACAGAGAACTTTTTATGCTTAGCTCCATGAACACAATTTTGACAACCTTCCAGTGTTGTAGTCAAGACCATCACAAGACCACACGAGACCGGCACAAGACCAGCACAAGACCAGCACAAGACCAGCACAAGACCAGCACAAGACCAGCACAAGACCAGCACAAGACCAGCACAAGACCAGCACAAGACCAGCACAAGACCAGCACAAGACCAGCACAAGACCAGCACAAGACCAGCACAAGACCAGCACAAGACCAGCACAAGACCAGCAGTCTTAATCCAAGTCTTAAGCTATTCAAATAAACTGTAACAAAAGCATTCCTTTGTCATGGTTTATGCCTGTTACTTGTGCCTGTTACAAGCTGGTCTTGTGCATGGTCTTGTGCCTGGTCTTGAAATGGTCTCGACTACAACACTGCAACCTTCTTTGTGCGGTCATAATGAACATAGGTGGTAGAAGCTTTTTTGAGCATTTGAAGTGTGGCATACTGTCAAGAAATAACCCCCACAGTCACCTCGGGGTATAGCCCTCGGCAGTGGTGCTTAAAAAACAACAAAAAGGTTCAAATATTGTTGGGGGTGCCTTCAGCTCGTAAGCCCCACGGTTCTGCCATTGATAATAAATATGCAGCCTATGTAGGTTTAGCAGGGATGAGATTTGTCAGAATTTTTCCCGATTTCAGGATTTTTTGTTGGGATTTCAGAATTTGTACAGAATCTCTTTTGCAATCTGGAATTCCTGAGGTGTTGTCGTAAAGCTGTTTTTCCTGTAAAAGTAGATATAGACCAATAAAAACGGATATTTTAAGGGGGTGCCTTTAGGCAAATACAAACTATATGTTGATCCGAGATTTTGTGTGGAATATTTGTGGATTTCGTGGATTTTTCATTTTCGGCCAATCTCGCCCCTTATATTGGGAAGCTGCAAGCTTGAGGCCATGTACATACATTCTCCTCGACATTGCTGGATTGTGGGATATTTAGCATGTTGAATTGCTCTGTTGAGGGCCAAGGTTTTACCACGGAAGCATTAGTACTGCCAGTCCATGCTCAAGTTGCTGTAATCCGTGGAGTCCCTTCGTTGATAATTTCTCTGAAACTAGAAATTCCTAGATCAATTTCTCACCTGATTCTTTGTGATTCAGTGTACAGTACAAAATAAATTGTGCACATTAAAGATGACATCACCTCTAGAAATCTGTTGATCACTTATTGAATACGTATTATTCGTGTTATCCATACTGTGTTGGTCAATGGGAGTTGCAGAAAACAATGGCACATTCTGGATCATGGTTCCATTTCTATCTACTGCATAGGTCACCTGCCTCTGAAAGGGAATGACCGGAAACGGAAATACCGAACGTTAGTCTCGACCTACGTCACCTTCAGTCCCACCGGCCAGGAGCTTCTCGTCAACTTGGGCGGGGAGCAGGTTTATTTATTCGACCTCTACAACCTCAGGCAGCCAAGAGCATTTAATGTCGGCGACTATGTACTACCAGAACACAGTAATGGTGTTTGTAAAGGTAGGAACGGTACTTCGCTTGCAAACTTGTTAACTTGATTCTACAGGAGTGGGCTTGCAACACTTCGGCCACCAAATTTGACCATTGATGACCATTTCTGTTTTTCTGATTAAAAAAACCACATTCCTATTGCAGAAGTTTCAAGTCAAGTTGCCGAAGCACTGTCCGCCAATGGCACTTCCATCGGGTCAACCAACGGAGTGACCAAGCACATATCTCATGCAAGTGGCTACCGGCTACAGGAAGGTTCCTCTAGTACCAGCCCAGTCAAAAGGTCCTCCATTGCTCATAATATTTTTTCAAATGGTTCAAACTCGGTATCAGTTTTTTTGTTAGTTATCGCAGAAGCAATCGCTTCTAAATCCGTTTCCACTCTGGTAATACTCTCGGTTATAATCAATCTCGTACAGTAACTGTCTCTGCTCGAGCTGGGTTTCATTTTCTTTTGGGTGGAGATCCGCAATTGCAGTAAATGTGCCTTGCTCAAGGACACAATTTCCATGATTCCATTGTTGGATTTAAAATTCTTACTTAGAAAACACAGGAGTACACCCAACCTCAATCTCCAACTTTTCTCCACTTTGTGACTCTCTGCATGGTAGGTAGTTGATCGTTGGAATAATGTTAGATTGCTCGGTTGGTAGAGCACTGGAACGGTAGTCTGGAGGTCCAAGGTTCACATCCCTGTTGACTATTTAGGGGAATGCCAATGATAGGACTGGAGAGCTCAGTCGGTAGATCTCTGGAATGGGAGCCCACGGTTTCAGGTTCAAATCCTTGGTGACCACTTACCTGTAGGAGCATGCCAATGATAGACCTGGATAGCTCGGTTGGAAGAGCTCTCCGATTTCAGCCCCATTTCAGTCAAATGTTTACATTTGTATATTTTTGTGTATGCATTTTCGCTACAGTAAAGAGCTTCCACCCAGGGCAGAAGCCTTCAAGCAAGAAGGCAATCGCTTCTTCTGTGAGTTGAGAGACTACACCTCTGCAATAAGACTCTTCAATCAGGCCATCAGCTTAGCGCCACACAGTGCTATACTCTACGGGAACAGGGCAGCAGCGTTCATGAGAAGGAAATGGTAAGAAATGTAAGGAGAGCAAATAAGAACGGCAGAAAGACACCAGCGAAAAAGGCATTCATAAAGGTCCAGCTTAGGTTGGTGATGCTGATTTATAAACTCCTGAAAGCGCCCATTTATTACCAGTGGGTATGCGGAGGGAATTACATGTGCGCTTACAGGAATGCGCCAACGATAAATGTAATATCTTTTGTACAAGACAGTGTGTCCAGCACTCTTGCATGTGCACAAAACTAGTTTTACTAATTTGATTAGAAGTAGGATAGCAAACTATAGGGCAGGTTCTTTTTGGTCGAGAAAAAGACATTTATGAATAGTAGTAAATGAGTGATGACCTCGGTAGGGTTATGGCAAGTGTTAATAGATCGTATCGGCCAGCAATTAGTACACCTGTACAGTATTAGCATGAAGATTACATTGTAATATCGTGTGGACTACCGCTTATAGGACCAGAGGATTTTTAAAAGTGCATTTAATTTGAAGATTGACACAAAATTACCTCCCAGGGATGGTGACCTGTACGCAGCCCTGCGGGACTGCCACAGTGCCTTGGCCCTGGACCCAGCCCACCGCAAGGCCCACTTCCGGTCAGCCAAGTGCCTGCTGGAGCTAACGTGGGCACGAGAGGCCCAGGACTGCCTGAAGCAGTACAAGCACAACTACCCGGAGCACAGCAAGAATCGGGAGTGTGAGGCCTTGGACAGGGACATCACGTCTGCCGTCTTCTCCCTGTGTGACAGCGGTAAGCTTTTGAGCCCCTCCAGATTTCGCACTTAACAGCATAGGATTCTGTGCAAGAGGTCAATGTCCTGAGTTTACAAGAACAAATTTCACCTTGTAAAATATGTTTCGCTCCATTAAAATATGTTGGGGTCGAGTCGTAATTTCTGCCGTGAAGTGTTGTGGTATAAAATGTTATTGAGGGAGCTGTATCTGGGATATGTATTAATGCATATTGATTGCATCACTCTATACAAGTCATTTTTATCATTACTGTTAGATTCCGTAAAAGCCTATATAGCATTGTAGCTTACAAACCTGAAAAAAATCTTCAGAGAGATTTGATAGATATTGTAGGAAAAAGTCATAGAATTTGGTAGGGAAGGAAAACCCAATCTACGCCGGCCCCGGGCAGGATTGGAACCCAGGTCACTACGGTAGAATGCGAGGAAGGTACCACTCCACTTCCCTGACCTCCTATAAACTTGAATGATATAGACGTGTATCTTCTTTAACCCATCGAATAGGGACGACAGCCATAGCTTCGGTTTAAACAAAAAACAAAAAAACAAAAAACACCTGGCAGGTTGTCTTCTATATGCACATTCCTGCATGTATTCAGTCCATTGTTTGCCTGTTGTGTGCGTTATGCTTGGCTGCACAAACCCGTATTAACCCTAACTACTCCAAGCCTTACAAACTCCAACAGCAGGTTTTGTATAATTTTGATGGATTCAGAACTGTGGGGCCTTGGCACCATTACTTTACATTGAGCTATGATGCCCTAATTTGTGTAAGGCCAAAGAATGTGCCATAGGTATACTGCACACTGTTGGATTTTGACAGGTTGAAGAAGCTTCCTAGTAAAAACAATTGCCCAGGGGGTTAGGGTTAATAACAGCCGTACAGAATGGGTTATTGAAGACAGATTGATTAACTTCAGTACTTTGTGTCTCTGAAATCAACAGACAGCAGCACAAGTGATAAGGAGAAGGCGGAGTCTTCCCCAAGGCGGAGGTGGAACCATCCAGACCGCATCTCAGACGAGGAGCGAATACTGAGAAGCCAGGCCTATGACTACGCTGAGAGGTTCTGCGGCCACTGCAATACCACCACGGATATCAAGGAAGCTAACTTCTTTGGAAGGTATTTGCCCTCAAACAGCTTTAATCTGAGTTGATTCAGTGGAAGTGAATAGACAGAAAAAAAGGCCAAAAATAATGAAGTGTCGCGAAATCGTAAAAACAATTGCCCTAGAATACAGAAAGAAATTGGTTCCCAAATGATACAAAAAAAGCTGGCCCCAAAATTGTTGAATTTTGGTCTTTAAATGTTAAAAGAAAGTGGCCCCTGAGTTATGCAAAGGTGGCTTCCAAATTATAAAAACAGTTAATGTCTGGAATGATTAAACTTGGACCCCTGAATTGTAAAAAGTTGGCTGTGCTGTAGTACCGTAATTTTCGGAATATAGGCCGCGGCTTATACGTTGATTCTCACGCTGAAAAATGTCCCTGCGGCTTATACTCCGGGCGGCTTATACAGCAACATTTGAAGAATAAAATCAGTCACAGAAGCCGCGCCTCAGCATGTTGGAAATAAAGGAAACCAGTCCAGAGGGACCGAATTGACTTGCAAATGTACCGTAAGTACCGTTCACACCTCACAAATCGTGTGGTGCGTCTGTTCGTTTTTGTCTGTTTTATCGTTGTGTAATCCATGTTGTTTATTATTTCACTGGTTAACGTAGGGTCCGGCTATCAGAATTTTCAATAATCGATACATCGGAGGTCCAACATCGATTATATTCGATGTCAAAATTGCAAAATTCTTGGACTAAACGAAGCGCTAGTCAACTATTATTAGTATTAAGGATCATGATAAACACATACCTCCACTGATTTGAGGCTTAATCTACCGCATCTGCGGTCTGCGAATGTGACAAAAAAATACAAGTTGTGTACGTATAAAAGCCTACAATAATTGTAGGCTTTAATACGTACACAACGTCCATTTCCAGCGTCCTCTTAAGTAAACAAAATATTGTTGCAATAATGTTTTGTCGCCACATCTTTGCGGAAAAGTCACGTACTTCCGGGGCGCGGGTACCAGTATTGTCCGCAGTAACAAAATCGCGCGCGGGCACCATGCGACGTTCATTTTCACATTAGGAGAATTTTTACCGAAATATTACAATCCATTGCAATCCGCTGAAATCTTTCAGTAAAATATATTCATCTATCAGCATATATATTTATTATTTATCAATTGTCATTCTGGCGATTTAATTTCGTCCTCGTATGTTCCCTGAAGTGACAAAAATCATCTTTCGTTTACAGCAAAACGAATTATTTTCTTCAGATCTAATGAGCGTGCCTAGTTTTGGATTGCACCAAATATGCTACGAGGGATGTTGTTGAATTTCCGAAAACATTGTCAAGTGGAGTAAATGATAATGTGGGAAATAAAAATCATATTTGTGTTTGAAAAAGAAGTTACTTGCTTCCAGGCGTATTTGCTTTATATCAAATTTAAAGAAAAATTACTTTTATACTGAAATCTTAAGCCGAAACCAATAAACATCCCTTTGCAGAATTAGCAAGGCCCCCAAATTTATGAATGGTTGCCAGCACGTACAGCGCGCAACAAAATATACTTTGGCCAATCAAAACAACGACTAGCGACACGTGCTCATATGATGCATAATGCATAAGGGAATTTGCTTCGCGATGCCGGTGAAAATAGACATGCTCGCCGTTGCTCGGCGGAGTACAGACTCTGTAAGTGGTTTTTACAATGATCTCAACTTTTTATTCATAGTTAATGTTTGACCAAAACATCCCCTGAATAAAGTACGATATTTTCCCTGTCAAGTTCAAGTTGATTAAAGACGATTAGGCCTGCAGGATATTTCTTAACACCCTGTCCCCCCGGAAGGCGACAACATTCACTGAGACAAGTCTACTGATTGACGATTGGGGGCGCCATTCACTTTACACGGTGCGTCGTCGTTACGCATTTTATTTTTTTACCGCACTGTCATTTTGCTCCCGTAAGTTTTTACGATTTCGCGGTGGAAATATCGTCCTTCGGCGTCATTTTGCATTTGTACATGTAGCTGTAGAATGGGAACCAGACAATAGAACTTCCATGGACAGACCACCATTGAAGATTTATGTTAATATAAAGACGGTACTTTTTAGCAGACACGGTGAGGCAAAACAGTTTTGGAAAAAGTGAATTTATTAAAAATCATTAAAACTCAAAAGTCCCGACACAACATTTTATAATCGTCATTTTTATACAACTTAGCAGGAAGTCCTTAATGCCTGATGAACTGGATGAACAATCGCCATACGGTTGGCAACGCAAAAAAAGGAGTAATTTCCGATGCCGCGATAATAAGAGTTGCCGCGATAATTAATAGGGAGTCCGACTAGCGCTTCAGCATGCAACATAATGACTTGTGGTTGGACGTCGTCAGCGCCGCGGTGCGGCTTATACACCGGTGCGGCTAATACGCCAACTTTAAATCTTAATTTACAGATTTTTGCGTGCTGCGGCTTATACTCCGCGCGGCCTATATTCCGAAAATTACGGTAGAACGGTTCAAATGTGGAAACCCAATTTGATGGCACCAAGTTTTCATGGGTCATACTTTGTCTCTGCCTTTCGTCCCCTTTCCCACGGAAAGTAATTTCCTGCCAAACCTCTCCACCCACCCATTCATCAAAAAATAAATGAAAAATAGATGAACATGCTGTTTCCTTAGACCAGATCATGGTGAGGGGCAGAGTGCCTTTTCCGTTTATATGTATTAATTCTTGACACTTCGCCTTCTGATTTTGCCGTTTTTTCCTCAGCAATGGACAGTTCATCATAGCTGGGTCTGATGATGGTTCGTTCTTCGTCTGGGACCGTAAGACCACCAACATTGTCCGAGTGCTGCGGGGTGATGAGTCCATCGTCAACTGCCTGCAGCCCCACCCTAGCTTTTGCCTGCTCGCTACGAGCGGCATCGACCCTGTGGTTAGGTTATGGGGACCTAAAGCCCAGGTAGGAAAACTTTACGATAACAGGAATAGGAAAGAGTTCCATATCCGGCCATCACTTATTTTCCCTTAATATGACTTAAAAACTACCAAAAAGTGTAAATCTGATGAAGAAACTCGAATTTAGGAGAGACAAAATTTCAACTTTTTCAAGTGATGGCCGGATATGGAACTCTTTCCCAGGAATATACCTTGAAGATGGTCGCTATGCATAAGGTCTTTTTTGCTGGTTTTAATTTTTTTTTTAGTTTGATTGAGTTTATTTAATTGATTCATTTGATTTAGTTTGTTTTATTTTATTTTGTTTATTTATTTTTAGTTTTTCTTATGTATTGCATTTATCAAGGATAGGTTTTTTTTTATATGTCTCATTGAAAAACCACTCGACTCGAAATCTACTTAATCATAATTTTCAACCAAATCTGAATAATCAACAGCACATTCCTGATTTGGTAGAGTTTGGTGGACTAGGTCACCAAAAGACCATGCTAAATATAATAGAATTTGTACTCGACAACGTTTATGTTCTTTCATAACCTTTATACCTTCCGGCTTCCACTGCCCCAGGATGGTAAAGCAGAGGAGCGTTGTATCCTGGAGCCTGACACAGCAGCCACGGCCAACCAGCGCCGTATGAACGCTGATCCCTTGGAGGTCATGCTAATGAATATGGGCTATCGTATCACCGGGATATCGGACGGCTCGGACGATGAGAGTGGGGACGGACCAGTCCAGTGCAACACCAGCTGAGAAGAAACAGGCCAACAAGACACTTAAGGTTTTCAGAAAAAAGATTCTTGTCCGATTCGTGTCTTGAGCAACGTGACCAGGTGCTGCAAGGGGGCTGTCCGCGACTGCTTCAGAACATTCCCGATCGGGACAGCAGTGGCGGTCTATTCTGCTATGCATCGGGGCCAGCGTGGTCTGGTTTTGAAAGCCAAAACATTGTAACAGCACTGATTTCTAAACACTGATAACAGCTACCAGCCTACAGTTCTGAGAGTCTTGTACTTGAAATCTGCTGGAGTGGCCGATTGAAATCACAGCCATTGTGGTCTAGTACCCGAGGCGAGTCAGCGAAAACTTCTTGATTTATAATTATAGATAATCGTGACCAGACTATAAGTTTCCTCCACGGTTAGCTCTGAATCTGCTGGGCTCGTATATAAGACAGCACGACAGTAAATTAAGCACCTAGAAATTCTGTTACCGGTAGAATACAAATATCGAAACGAATTAAGTGGTGCTGTTAATTTCACTTTACACTTTTGGGAACAAGAGTACCGACTCTAGAAAAAACAAAACAGAACACCAAAATGTGACATCACTTGAGGGTCGTGGTTAGCTCTCACTTAATAAGGGGATAAAAGCGTGATGAACCGGTCTTTACCGTGTCAATGATAACCAAGGAGGGGCATGACCACTGTTAATGGACTGAGTCAAAGGCGGGGTATATTATTAGTGGTCATGCTCCTCTTGTAAAAAGTGAAGGCGTGCTGCGGCTTGCCCGTCACGCGCGCATATGTACACGCACGAGATACAGCATTTTATACATGTGCATTTGCGTTGTCTAACATAATGAACTTCATTAGAAACGTTTTCTCCAATGCGTATCGGCTGAGATTAATTGGTTTTGATGCGCCGTGTTTAAACAAAAGGTTAAATGCACCCATGTGACAGGCTCTCAACCAATAGGAATAGTGAAACTCGCGGGCGTTTATGAATCTGGGTTTAAAAATGTCAACAAAAATGTTTCCATCATGTTATTCATGTAAAACAAAATATTCTCAAAGAAAACTATTTCTGTTGCTTTGAAAGAAGCCTTCCAAGTGAGAAACGAACAATGCGATCTTTGATAAGATTTGAATATTCCAAGTGGTGACTTTTTGTGCATGAAAATAAACAAATTTGCAAAACATGTCATCGGCTAAGCATTGTGACCTCGGTTTAATTTAAAATTGCTGATGCTGTTTTTGTGTTTTTTTTTACTTCACACATATGTTATCTTAATCATCATTGCAAATTTTTCAACAAAACAGCCGATTTGTAAGTACATGTAAAACTAACAAAATTAACCCTAACCCTGCCAGACGCAGCACAGTGCATCTGTGCTGACAGCTCCACTTTGATGGACTCTGCACACAAGTCAATGTGACAAAGTATGCAATCTGATGCATCTGGCAGGGTTTCTAGCCAAAATACCCTGGAGGGTTAGGGTTAATGCTTTTAGTTGACAAAGTCCGAATTTAAGCAGTCAAAGTTGGTTCAATTTGGGGATGTAATTTTCTGAACTTAATTTTCTGGTCTTAGAACAAGAGTAATTTTGGGGGTGTAATCGGATTTAGAGATAACACTGCCATTTCCCCCTAATTTCCCTAGTTACTGTCTACCTTAACCCTAACAGTCCCAAATGCTCCATTTTTTTAATATGATTTTGTATGCACCCCAGGGGGTTAAAGTGAAGAAAATCATAGATTATTTTGATTAAAATATATGCTGCAAATTAATTAGTACATTGCAGAAGAAGCAACGTAATTGGACAGGATAAAAATAAGAGGATTGTTTGTTTTTAAGGGTTCAAGTAGGCAGTGTTGTAGTCAAGACCATTTCAAAACCAGACACAAGACCAGACACAAGACCAGGGGCCAATTTCATAAAGCTGTTAAGCACAACAATTTGCTTAGCATGCAAATGCTTCCTTGATAAAAACTGGATTATCAACCAGATTTCCATGTGTGGAATATTGCTTTTGACTGGCATTCAGCTGTTGTTTGCTTAGCATGAAAATCACATGGACTTTTGGCTGGTAACCTGTTTTTACTAAGCAAGACATTTTCATGCAAAACAAATGTTTATGCTTAACAGCTCTATGAAATTGGGCCCAGCTTGTAACAGGCACAAGTATTAACAGGCATAAACCATGACAAAGGAATGCTTTTGTTACAGTTCATTTGAATAGCTTAAGACTTGAATTAAAACTGAAGGTCTTGTGCTGGTCTTGCAGGGTCTTGTGTGGTCTTGTGATGGTCTTGACTACAACCTGCAAGTAGGACATATTTATTGTTGGTTGTAGCCAATGGGGATCTACTTTACACTGTACATGAATGCTTGTTTTAAAAAGCCTTACATTTTACTTCTCTCTTTATTTAAGTTTGCTTCAGAAGAATTTGTATTTTGGTGGTCTCGGGGATGTCGTTTAAAATTATCACAAGGAATTGTCCTGTATTTGAGACTAACTCAACGCAAAATGCATAAGGTTGAATTAATCCACCAAAAACCATCAGGGTCCATTTTGCCTTAGTCTTCACTCATTTAAAACCCACCGAAGCTTTTGTAGGCTTTTATGGGGTTCAATCCCCATGACTTAACTGCGCTTGTCATGCATGGAACATAGGCAGGGTTTATGTGAACTGGTGATCGGTTTTTGTATGAAATACAAGCATGTATCCTTTCTGTAACGAGGCCATGTACGATACACCTAACTCAAGATTGATGGTACATCTCAGAGTGCACATGGTTGTGCAAAACTGAAATTGGGTAATTACGTACACGTTTTAGTCTTTAGTATAGATAAATGGGCCGTGAAAAATCTTATTTTATGAGAACTCCAGTCATTGAAGTAAGTCTCAAATATCTCATTAAGCAATTTTTCAGAGTTTATGGTTTTACTGGTACTTTATTGTAATTAGTATCATTTTTGTACGAAAACAAAATGTGACCTGCCACCACAAAATGAGCTTAAAGTCGCACTGTGGCTTTCCGAGTTACAAGCAGAAACTACAATTTTTCACTGAAAAGTCAGTTTTTTTATTTTAACTACCGTATAGTTTTAAAAAACCTATTCCATCATATCCCAAAGTAATTCTTTTTTGAACTCGGTTAAAGTGTGCACCGATCACAAACTTTGAGCTAAATTTTCTCAAAACAAGGGGTTAATTCTCTGATAACTCTAAAAGGTTGCATTGGGGGCTAGGAATGAGATACCACAACACACAATATATCAAATTAAAGCTCTTATAACCTGTACTTTTTATTAATTTTTTTTCCTACTTTCCGCCCATTTTGTGGTTACAAATGTTTAGTTTGATTATGCATTATTGCTTGGATCTCACTCCAATGTTCCCGTGACATGAGCTGGGGCCAATTTCACAGAGCTGCTAAGCACGAAAATCTGCTTAGCATGAAAACTCTTCCTCGGTAAAACTAGATTACCAACTAAATTTGTATGTGATGCATATTTGCTCGTGACTGGTATTCAGCTGTCGTTTGCTTAGCATGAAACTCGGATGGAGTTTTAGTGGGTAACCTGTTTTTACAAAGCAGTACTTCTCTGTGCTAAGCAAATCGTTGTGCTTAACAGCTCTATGAAATTGGCCCCCTGCTGTTATACTTTATGGGGACTGAACCTTGCTGTGGGTGAAGTCAAACAGCAGGGGACTCGGGCAGTAGTTGGTTGAAAAAAAACAACTTTACTTTGTGCAGCTGAACTGTTTGTCCAACAAGTGGTTGGAGATCTAGAAATCTATATCCTTTCTGATTGGTAAAATCATGAGGGGTTAATAAAGTTTGGCTTATACTGTGCATGAATGTAGGACAGATTTATCCATCATGCAAATATCCAGAACAAACGAGAACAAGTGGAGACAATTCAGCAGTGGAAATTGCAGTTGTACTTAGCATGTACGAGGTTCGAAACCCTGCTCCTGCCAGTTATCTTTGTTCACTTTGAAAATGTATTAATATATGAAGCAGTCTTCATTTGAAATGTGGTTAAAAAAAATCTTCGTCTGTCAAGAACAGTCAGCCGATAATTGTACATTTATTTTTTCATTTTTAATTTAATACGTACTTTATGTAAAAAAATATCTATCAACTAAATTTTGGTTTTAATATGTTGAGTCGGGACATTACAGACAAGATGGAGACTATTTTGTGGACGGTAGATGCATGTGATGAGAAATCGCTCTTTTGGGGGGAATAAATACAAAATAAGATTGTATCGACTAATAAGTGTGACCTGGTGAGAATTCATTTTGTTTTTTTCATGGAGCAATTTGGTTTCAAATAGCAATGTTATTAGTAGCAGCGAAATGAGATGGTTGTAAAATAAATGAAGGGCATGTTGATTTTGAGCCCAGTATTGTATAAAACTGCAAAACGTATGTTGGCTTAAATTTCAATGATTTTGCTGTGAGAGAGGTAGGCCTTTGGCAAGCCTCCTGAACATTGCGAGCTAAGCCACAGACGAATCTTTTGCCTAGTTTAGAGAACATTTTCAGGATTTTTAACTCTTTAACCCTTTGAGTACGGTTATCGTAGTGAGGCGTCGGGGTGCCGGGGCGGCCTGTGCAGCCTAGCAAAATGCCGTGTCCGAATTACTTGACTGTGGCTTGAAATAACACACACGTCTATGGTAGTGGCTGCAGCCACATCACATAGACTTGTGTGTAATTTCAAGCCGTAGCCAAGTAATTTGGACACGGCCTAACAATGGATTGAAACTGCACAAATGGCGTCATCCGACCTGGTGCCACTGTGGGTTTTTTGCGCTATTTGGCGTCATCCGTACGCAAGGGGTTGGAAGATACTTACATGTGTTTTGACAGAAGAAACTAGGGGTTTGAATGAATTTCTTATCTTGTAAAAAGACGCTGCTTAAAGCTATCAAGAAAAATAGAGGGCGGTACATAAGTTTTGTGGTCGACCGACCGCCTCCAAGTAGACATATTTCTGTTCAGAAGTTTTTACTTTTGTGCAGGCCAAACCCATTCGTCGACTTTTTACACGGCAAACAATTATGGAAAAAAGACATATAGGATAGGAGCGCGAGTAGGAAAACAAGCGATCCCTTCACGTCAGATTGTGTAGGCTCGTCGGACATTGTGGCCTGTGGTTTTTGAAGAGACGTCAGAAAAAAAAGAAGACTATAACGTAGTAGTTACTTCTTCTGCAAATCAGGTTATTCTGCTTCGAAAATAATGTTTCAAATCACACGCAAATTTCTTCTACTCCCTTAACGATTTAAAGCGCCGCCCTCTTGACGTTAAATTTTGCATGGGCGGCAGTAGAAAATACTGGCGCGGAAGAAAGCATAAAAAATAGTCCTGTCTTTTTTCGTTTGGAACCTTCCAGGTTCCGGCTGGGTTCGAGCCCCTCGCAGCTCTTTTTGTTTTTGGACAAAAGTGTCCACGGGCAGGCCAGCCATGCTGGACCGGACTTCGTGGGAGTGCAACTCTCTCTGCCCACAGAGCCACTTATAGCTACTTAGTTATATTTTCAGGCCCGTTTATAGATTGGGTTGTGTATGTAAACATTCCCCGTGAAGAGTGGTTGATCGAGTACTACTTCAACCTCATAGTTACACTCTATTAACATCGACATCAAACAAAATGGAGATTGTTGATCACAATATTAATGAATAACATGAAATGTAGAAACAAATTGCAATACATTGATCACTATGAATGTAAAAAAAAATCGCCCATTAAAAGATTTCAGTTTAACACCTACAAAAAGTTGTTTCGGAAATTATGCCTCAAGTTAGGTCATCTGGTCATTGCATGCAAGTTTTCAAATAATGTTGATATTATTCATCAAGGGAGGAGCATAATTAGAGCTAATTAATTCTGACTGCAAGGATTCTGTTACGTCCCCCAATATTTTGGAGGAGGGGACGGCTATGGCAGTGTCACACCCACCCAATAATTTCCCCCCAATGGGGCATGGCTTTTAGTTTTACATGCAGTGTGCACTAAAATGCACAAAGATCAGCACACACTTTCAAATATTTCCCAGGATTACACAAGAGACACCAAGTAAAAAAGGCTTAAAAATTATTGTTGGTTGTGTGCTTTTTCCTCCGCCCCCTCCCTCCAACCTTGACGAGAATTCGCCGCCGCTGAACGTGTATAGATCGGCCACGACAATTCGCCGGTGTCGCTTCTGAACACAGGAGGGGTGTGTAACCCATACAACCTAAACAAATATCCAGGCTCCAGCTCCCAAATAAAAAGACAGGAAGGTAGGAAAATGGTAATATTTAGTTTTAAAGCTGACGACTCTTGATATTCATAGGTCGGGTAGTGGCTATTTTTGTAAACTACAATATCTGACGTTAAAATCTGAGGTTATTCTGACTTAAATAATAATAGTTCAGGTGACACGCCAATTCCTTCTACTCGTGCTCCTCTCCGCTCCAATCATACACTGTTAATGATTTATAGCGCCGCCTATCTCTTAGGTGTCGAAATAAAGTTTCATAATTCAACTGAAACGTCAATTTCTTCCACTTGTGCTCTTCTACTTGTGTTCCGAAATGATTTCTGTTAGGGGACATTAGCTCTTTTTGCTTTGATAAAATCCTTGCTGTCAGAATTAATTAGTCAAATTATGCTCCTCCTCTAATGAATATTTTCAATCGCTATTTGAATAATTAGCATTCATAACTGAACTACCTTAAAGCCATAATTTCAGAAATAAATGTAGGTGTTCAGCTGAAATCTTTTTAATGGCCGATTTATTTTGATCTTCAAAGTGATCCATGAATTGCAAATTTGTTTGTACATTTTATGTTATTCATTAATTGTGATAAATAATCTACATTTTATTTGATGTCGCTGTTATTAGAGAGTAACCATGAGTTCAAAGTTGTACTCAATCAACCACTCTCCACGGGAATGATTTTTGTGGAATCCAACCTGTGTACACCCTTTGATCTGCTGACTTGCACTGCTTCGGCTATAAATGGTCAGAGTTGTATTCCCGTGTGGAGTCCGGTCCATGCAAACTGGCTGGGTGGGGACATAACAAAAAGGACTATATGAGGGGCTTGAACCCCGCCGGAACCTCGAAGGTTCCTAACGAACAAGGACAGGACAAATGTTTCTTATATTTATTTTCTAACAACAATCGCTCAAGTATAACATTTCAATGTTAATGCAAACGTTCGTCAAACAATCCCGCTCGATCATCCTGCCAGTTTCTTTGTTCACTTTGAAAAATCAATACAAACGTGTTAAATAATCTAGTATTTGTTACGCGCGGAAAATGAATGGGGATTGGCAACAAGATCTTAATTATGTAAACCTTCTTGAAAAAACAGCCCATGTTTAAACACCTTGAACCTAAACTTTGGCCAAACAAAATTGGGGCAACGTTTTTTAGGAAGAAAACAATTTTTGCGTGAAAAATCTGCGTGAAAAATCTTGTTACTGTACTGAACATCTGTTGCTTTGGGCATGGCAGCTAGGTACTGATTGGCCATAAATCCCCGTTCAGGATCTAAATGCTACGAGATAGCGTATGTACAATCCAGGAATTTTTGCAGGGGGTTTCTGAAATTTGCCCGGGGGGGGGGGGGTTTCGACCCCCAAAACGCCCTGGATCCGCGCCTGACATTGTTAACCCCCCCCCCCCCCCCACCCTCTCATAAAAGAAATCGTGATTCGGACGTTTTAGGATAGCGCGCCGCAAAACCTATGTACCGCCCTCTATTAAACTATTTCACAGAAAGTTTCGTTTGTTATTGCGCCCTATTCTGCCCTTTAGTATGGCGAGCCGTTTTAACATTTATTACTTGCGCGACGATCTTTAAATTCATTTAAAGATATCTTTAATTCATTTAAAGATATTTAAAGACATCTTTAAAAAGAAATTCTCAAAGCAACTCGACGATGCAGTTATTTAAAGATTCTGTTAATATTTAAAGATATCATTAATTATTTAAAGATATCTTTAAATAATTAAAGATATCTTTAATTATTTGAAGATATCTTTAAATAATTAATGATTACTTTAAATAATTCTTAAAATAAATGTTAAAACGGTTTGCCATACTTTGGCAGACGTAGTGGACTCGTGTGTAATTTCAAGCCGCAGCCAATTATTCGGACACGGCCTTCTGCAATGTTTGTATAGCGCCCTCATATCATGGAGATTCGGCATGTTCGAGTACCGGTGAATTTGTAAACATGGCAGCCCGGTTAATTTTGCAAAGCGATTGGAACGAATCACTTTGGTAAGCTAATTTTTACGTATTAAGCGTCCTTGTTATCTTCGCATATGCAAAAAATCTGAGTCCTTGCCCTAAACATGTCACAGAGTTGATTTTTGTCATTCTTTTTCAGGCAGAACGAAGGCCAAGCGTGGGTTACATGCAAGACAATTGGTAAAAATGGATTCTGATGTCTCATTGCACTCTTTTCGTGATTATTTTTTGTCGGCGTCATTTTCGTTGGGCGCTATCTGTGGATCTGCGCAATCGGGAGATTGCGCTGTGCTATCACGCAATCTATCGTTTGCACAAGCGCAGTCGGTCACAGAAATATCGGTTCGATTCCCACACCAGGTGCACTAACGTTAGGCCTAGTCCGAGTAACTTGGACCCTTTATCGCCTTTTTTAACATTTGGACATGATCTGGCGATAGTAGGGTCCAAGGTAGCGTTTGACGATTTTTTATTCATTAATTCAATACGTCTAAAATCCCAAACAAAAAAATCAGAATTCAACCTTACAACGGCCACCAAAATACTAGATATGCCACCATCTGAACAAGTGGAGTTTCATGATCAGATGAATGTACCAAATATACAGTGAAATTTACCGTTTAATTCCCAGAGACCCCCGCAGAACATGTCTTTTCGCTTTCTTGGAGTTCAAATAGTGACCCCTCGACCTTGCATGACGTTACCCCTAGAACTATGGGGTTCCCGACAGGAACCCATAGAAAGAAGCCTATTTTTTCCATAGGCTAGTACAGCAAGAATAAGAAATTAATTCCCATGCACTCACGTTTGACATGTGCGCACGAAAACCGCTGCACAGTTTTCCCCCAAAATCCCACTCAGCCTCATTTACATCCTCACCTTGTGTGCGCCAAACAAAAGATCGCCTGAAGCGGTTCCAATTTTCGAAAAAAGGTGAAAAAATATCTCCGATCCGTACTGACAGCGAATGACACAACATGCAAAATTGGAACCGCTTTAGGCGATCTTTTGCTTGGCGCACGCAAGGTGAGGATGTAAATGAGGCTGAGTCGGATTTTTTGGGAAAACTGTGCAGCGGTTTTCGTGCGCACATGTCAAACGTGAGTGCATGGGAATGAATTTCTTATTTTTGCTGTTCTAGCCTATGGAAAAAATAGGCTTCTTTCTATGGGGTTCCTGTTGGGAACCCCATAGTTCTAGGGGTAGCATGACGTCACCCTGATGCGCAGCACCCGCATGCACCGCGCGACAACCTGTTTATGCCGGCGACTGTTTCGTGAGTGGTACAATGGTCGCGTTAAGTGTTTGTGTGTAGATATATTGATTCGAGGTTGCACGCGCGTCAGGGGGTTGGGGGGCTGGGAACTTCCTCCATGAACTCGGTTTTGTGTTTTGATTTCTTTTGTTTTGTTGTTGATGTTGTTTTTTGGTTACTGTTTTTTGTGTGATCCTTTCTTAATGATTAGATGTGCTTTAATTTTATGTTAAATCTCAGGCAGATGGGCAGATACTTGTAATTAAATTAAGATCAAGCAGTTTGATCTTCCTTAACAAAATTACACCCGCCCCCAAAATTAAAACGCAACAGAACAATACAAAACAGAACGAGTCCCACGCGCGTGCAGCCTCAAATCAGACCGACACGACCGTTGTACCACTCACGAAACAGTCGCCTGCATAAACAGGTTGTCGCACGGTGCATGCGGGCGCTGCGCATCAGGGTGACGTCATGCAAGGTCGAGGGGTCACTATTTGAACTCCAAGAAAGCGAAAAGACATGTTCTGCGGGGGTCTCTGGGAATTAAACGGTAAATTTTTATTTGGATATTAAGTAAACCTTGGTACATTCATCTAATCATGGAACTCCACTTGTTCAGATGGTGGCGTATCTAGTATTTTGGTGGCCATTGTAAGGTTGAATTCTGATTTTTTTGTTTGGATTTTAGACGTATTGAATTAATGAATAGAAAATCGTCAAACGCTGCCTTGGACCCTACTATCGCCAGATCATGTCTAAATGTTAAAAAAGGCGATAAAGGGTCCAAGTTACTCGGACTACGTTAGGCCCTAGGCTATAGACCATATATATCGCAAATACCGCCTGGTCGAGACGTCACAATGGTCACAAGGGATTGTGGGACGGAAATGGGAACGATTTTGGTGCGCGTTTCTTTCCCACGTCCACTCCATAGTAACCATTGTGACGTCTCATCCAGGCGGTATTTGCGATAAGGTCTATGGGTTGGGTTTTCAGTTCCTACCTGATTGCGTGGGTTTTCCCAAAAAAATAATTGTTTTAGGGTTTTCCTTCCGCTGCTAAAACTGAAATTTCCTTTGTTGTCGTGTCTCAGTTCAAATTGAGTCCCCTCAGGCTACCCAGGATAAATAAGAAATAAGTAAAAGTAAATCAATCAATAAAATCTAGTTTTGCTAGGCATAATTTAACAATATACCGATACTTGACAAAAGTTGTGTGATCCATTGGTATGGTAGATGACATGAATGCTACCCAGTGCAATAGACCTGTGTCTGCGAAACCGATCTTTGCGACAGATCAGGAGATCACGCTGCGCTAACAGTGTGATGGCACAGATCCACCAATCGCGCCCAACATACATATTCCTATTTGGTCTGTGTGACCTTTAGTTTGTAGCCTGAGCCTCAGGAATACATTAGGCCTGATTATTTGTTAAACGAGAAGAAAAAATGAAAGTTAGGCTTATGGCATTGACTAATGGCCTAGCCTCAACATGTACTAATTTATTGCAGTTAAACAAAATTACCTTGGCTGTTCTATATAATTTAAAGGGACACATTGCTTTGGATTTTGCGATTTGGGCTATAAAACTGAAATGGATATGGTTGGGAAGCTTTTTTAAAAGTAGAATATAAAGATTCACATAACTATCCCTTTAAATTGCGTGGTTTTTGTTTAATTTTGTGACAAATAACGGTCCGCCATTTTGTAGAACCAAATTTTTGACTCCACAAAATGGCGGACCGTGTTCACCAGTCGTATTTCCAGTCGCATCTGGTTGAAGTACGTTCTGTTGATCCATTTTGATGTACTGTGGCACGGCGCGCAGCACTGGCGATATGTGTCGCGAGGTAGAGAATTGTACCTGGCGATCATCTGATAGGTTCACAAGGCCACTGGCTGCGGCGCCAGCCTAAAGACTCTTACAGCGTATTTTGCGCATTATTTAGACGGTGGTATTTACTACTGGAAATAAGTCTATGTTTTGCGGGTCAGATGTCAGGGGGCAGCGGCCAATTGGTTGTTTTGTAATCACTACTCACTAATTACAACACATTATACGTGTTTTTTTGCATGAACAACTCTTATAAATGATAAGGAACATTTCCAAACAGCAAAATGTCATGACATTTGAAGGCAATGTGTCCCTTTAATATAAGTTGCACCTTTTAAAATCATTATATGAATAGTTTTCAACACAAAAATCTCCCAAAAGACAAAACATTATTTCTCCAGTTACAGGGGTTCAGTTACAGGGGTCCAGTTACTAATGGGTTCCTTAGATACAACAGCTGCATACTCAAAGTCAATTTTACTCGCCCTCATGTACTTAATACTGGTGTTTTCCATTCCTACATACTGCGTCTTTTCCATCCATGATAGGTGAGAATAGTCTGCAAGGAGAGGTGAAGTCTCATGGACTGGATAACAAAGGGATCCTGCAAGTCACAGCATCAGAGGGCTTCAGGGTACTAGACATTACTCGGGTAAGACTGCAACTACTAGGGTGAGCTATGCTACAAAATTTGTCACAAAAATCAAAATTGAAAATGAATTAAACTGCTGCAAACTGCTTACTGACTGGATTGACATTAAATAACAAATCAACAAAATTAGCTGGCCTAACGTTTGGAACTTAAAGGGTAGTATCATTTGCTTTTGCTGTAATTTTCAGAAATAAATGGATTTGGGGGTTAGTATCTTATAGCGTGCTAGCAAATACTGTAACACTGACCTCTTTAAAGTTTTGTGTGCATAGATGCTGGGAAAACAGAAAAAAATTATGTTCTAGTAGTCTGGTTCCTTGACCATACTTTAGACAAAACAACAATTTATAGAGTCTGGGAATTATCAGGTCGGGGAACTAGACTATTTCCAACAATTGTCGGTCGACAATCATTGGAAAAACGATATAAATTTCCACTTTTCTTGAAAACGACAGCACACCAGGTGGCCATGATTTCACAGGGTGCTTGAGACTGCTATGTTCTTACAATCTAGTTTCGTGATAATTCAGTATTTTTTTTTTTATGTTTGCAAATGAAGTATACTACCTTTAAGCAAGTTCTTTCTGTAAAGGCAAATGACCTGTTTACCCTGTCCTTACATTGATGCAACATAATGAAATTGTTGTTGGATGTTGTTGGATTTCTGAGCAGTGTACACAAATCTTTTGTTTTAGCTGTTACATTCTGTTTGAATCATTAGGCTTCACACTTCAGAAGAGCTACATATTGAAGGAAACAGCAGGGTCCTAACCTTAAAAGCCAAAGTTTTTTTTTTTGTTAACAGGCAAACAGGTTTATCATATTTAAAAGTAGTTGTAGTTTAAATTATGTGGCTCAACAGTGCAGAATTAAACGCTTTTGACTATTTCATCCGTCATAAAAATGGAAAACTAAAAATTGTTTTATATTTTGTGTATTCTATTATCAGAGAACAATAACTCTTTCATATCCAGAGAAGGAGGTCTCGGCCAAATTTCAGGCATCAAGTTGTGCATTTAGGAATATCCACAAAAGAGGAGTAAGTATACAGATCAAATTTGTTAAACTTAAGAAATCAATAAAAATTTCCAGGAGAAGATTGTATATTTGTGCTTCATCAACTGAAGTCTCAGTTACTGTAGCATTCAAGTATAAACAGATTTAGTATAAAAAAAAAAATCAACGCCCATTTCATCAAAAATCAAACTGTTTGTGATTTATAAACAACCTCAAACCTTGGATGATTGTTGTTTTGCAGATGTTTGTTGAGGAAAGTCTGATTGCAGAGATCATCCATGACAATGCTGGATAGTTAATTTTTCCTTGTTATTGGTCCATGTAGATCATAAGTCTTGATATCTCCTCGGGCGGAGCATTGGGCGTGTCTTCAAATTCCGACGACTCCCTAAGGATATGGCAGACGTCGGATGGAACAGTGCGAGTGAGTAGTAGAATCTTTCTGTACAAGTGAGAAAATTTATAAAAAATCTGCTCATTGGTATTGAACATTTTGGTGATGAGATTACAGATTCCTCAGAAGCACAGAAGATCCTGTAGCTGAAAGCCTTAAGTGTAACATTGAGAGAAGATGATTAAAACAGTTTAATTTTTTTCACATGATGTTAAAGGTAATTTACAGCATTTGCAAACATCAAAAAACAAAACTACTGAGTTATTGTGAAATTCCTTAATTGACTATAATTACATAGTAGTCTCAAGCATCCTGTGAATGTGTGCTGTCATTTTCAAGAAAAGTGGAATTTTTGTATCAATTTCCAGCGGTGGTCGGCCAACCATCATTGGAAATAATCCAGTTCCCCGACCTGATAATTCCCTGATGTTTTGTCTGAGGTAGAGCAAGGAACCAGACTACAAGAACAGCATTTTTTCTCCGCTTTGTTTTCCAGAGCATCTATGCAAAAGCAAATGTTGTATACTACCGTTAATTACCACAGACCACATAGATTAAATTCACCCAGTTCATACAGTTTGTGCAAGTGCCACGAAATATTGGCGACCTTGATTTTTTTGGTTTCAGAGAGAGTTGAAAGGTCATTTCGGCGAGGTAAGCACTTGCCGTTTCTTCCCATCCGGTGTGGTGGTGCTGACTGGTGGTCTGGACCGACAGGTAAAAGTGTGGTCAGCAGAGGACGGCAGCTGCCCGGTCACCATGAAAGGTCACTCTGGAGGTAGGATGATCACATTTATACTGATTAAAAATCCGCGCATAAAACACTTATTATTAGCACCTTGTCAATGAGCAAACTCTCCTGAAACTCTCTCAGCTCTCGTGGGAACATATGTGACCCCTGTACAGCAGAGATTTGTCGGGGTTTTCCTGATTTCAGGATTTTTATCATGATTTTTACTAATTTCAGAATTTTTGAAGAATCTCTTTTGAAATCTGGAATTCCTTAGGTGTTACCCTAAAGGTGTTTTTTTTTACCCTGTAAAAGTGGATATTTACCAGTAAAAACTGATATTTTAAGGTGGTGCCTTTAGGCAATATGTTGATCTGGGGTTCTCGTGGATTTTTTGTGGATTTCGTGGATTTTAAATTTTTGGCCGATCTCACCCCTGTACAACACTGGCTCAAGCCCCACTAACCCTAATTATAACCTTCCCATCCTTCAAAATCCATGAATATGTTTTGGAAAAATTTGCAGGATATGGTACAGTAAAGCCTAGTTTAATGCTGTTATTTTTCATGAGTTTGTCTCTTGAAAGTTAAGTACAAAGAATTTGCCATTGGTTTATTGCACATTGATGGATGTTGGTGGATTCAGGAAAGTTCATATATGATAAGAGTAAAATCACATGAGCATATTTGTTTACTTTTACCCACAGGCGTCTCATGCACGGCCATTGTGGACCGAGGCCGTAACATCGTTACATGTTCCCGGGATGGCACGGTGCGATTATGGAACTGTGGTACCTCCAAGTGTCTGGCTACCCTTCACAGCGTCAAAGGCTTCATCAACTGCTGTGCCATCGGTGACGCTAGTGAGTCCCTTGACCTGGGCAGTCCAACCAAACCACCAGGCAAGATAAAGACTACTCTTTATCGGATAAAAAATGAGAACAAAATAAAACCGGTTATCGGGATGTCAAGGAGTAAGTTCATTTGGAGCACAGTTTTACCGGGAAGGGGATTTTTAGGGACTTTAACAAATATTGTACTTTTTGGCATCCCTGGATCACCTGGAATTTTACTTGACTAACTTGACCCCGTAAGGTTCCTGTGTTCGTACAAGTACTCCCTTAGGGGGTACCTCACACAATGGGTAGCAATGGGGACAATGGTGCCCGACGAGGGAGTCTTTAGAAATCTAGGTGCCCCACGAAGAAAACTCTATGGAGTTTGAGATTTCAATAGGGACAAAGGAGAATAATAGAATGAAAGTAAAGTCTACAGTAGAGGTACCCCGTATGGGTGCATATGTAAGGATGGCAGAGTTGTATTCGAGTCCCTGCAAGTCCTTTCACAAGTCCTTTTGCAAACCCAGTCAGAAGTCCTTTCATAAAGCTGGTCACAAGTAACTGGATGAACAATGACAAAGGAATGCCTTTGCCAAAGCTCATTTGAATAGCTTGTGATTGGAATTAGGACTGGAGGGCTTGTGATGGACTTGCAGGGACTTGCAGGGACTTGTGAAAGGACTTGCAGGGACTCGAATACAACTCTGGAGGATGGGTGAGTCGAACTGTTCTTCCCCGACTAAAACCACTCATTTTTGCAACATAGCCGATTTTCTCGTAGTCATTTCAAAATAAGCATTTCTTTCATATTTCCTTTTTAGAGAGAAAATATTGAAAAGTTGAATTACACTTTCTTCATTGGTTGGTCGATCGACATCATGCTTGAAGGCATGCATGTCATTGGTCAGTGGTAGGGTTTTATAGACAACGTGCCCACTGACGTCAGGTGTTTACATCTATATTGAAATGTGCCTGACGGTATGCGCACGCATCGCTTGTTTTGCACAAAATTTGGTTTAGGAGTGACGTCGCAGGTCAGATCGCCTTTGAATTATGTGACCTTTGATGTCACTCCTTAACCAAATTTATGCAAAACACGATGCGTGCGCATACCGCCGGACACATTTGAATATCGGGCGGTTTTAGATGTATGCACATGGTTTATATTTGACAAACTTTTTAGTCAGCATTTGTAAAATGTGCATTTTTACTTTTTAATTTTTTGTTGTTTTAAATAAATATTACAGCTGAAGAAGAGGTTGGCACAGCCGGGAAGTTGTTGCTATTGGGAACGGAGGCGGGCGAGCTGATTGGTGTAGGACTGCAGAGTAGAAAAAAGGTTGGTTGTTACTTGTAGCCAAACTTCTAAATGAATACAGATTCAAAATGTAGCCAGGAAGATATGATGCTGTAAGCTTGTAGGAATGTAATGAGTAATGTTGAATTATTAATTGATGAATTATTATTATTTTTTCCAGCTTTTTCAAGTAATAGGCTCGGCAGCCTTCAACTGTTGCTCATTCCTGTCCAGTGACTCTGTGATTGCTGGATGCCAGGATGGAACCATTTACATCGTAGATGTTAGACATCACAGGTTAGCAGCAGTGATGTAGTCGAGACCGTCACAAGACCAGGCACAAGATCATAAACAAGACCATTCACAAGACCAACTTGTAACAGGCACATGTAACAGGTATAAACAATGACAAAGGAATGCTTTTAATACAGTTCATTTGAATAGCTTAAGATTTGAATTAAGACTGAAGGTCTTGTGCTGGTCTTGTGCTGGTCTTGTGCTGGTCTTGCAGGGTCTTGTGTGGTCTTGTGATGGCCTCGACTACATCACTGGTTAGCAGACTAAATACCTCACTCATTTTGACCAAAAATAATGTGTAAATTTGCGTCATCCCCAATGCAAGTTCCACCCTCTGTCATTAAATCGCTGTAGCCGCTGCTATATTGGATTGGAATTGGCTAGCCAACCCAGGAAAACCCAGCATCTGCACCAGTAAGCTGTTGTGGATTTATGCCCCGCCCGAGTAAGCCTGTAAATTGCTTCCCCTCAGCACAGACTTTTGGAAAGTGCTCCGCTGTACTGAAGCACTAAGCAACACACCAGGAAGGTGCCAAACATGGCAAAAAATCCTGTTAAAAAATTTGTGTAACGTCTACTCAGAATGAATAATTAACCCTCAATCTCCAGGTGCCAAAATGGAGCCAATCTATTAAAACCTATCGAGTGATAGGTTGTATTTAAACACACAAGCTATGGGAGAGGAGGGTTAATTAATGCAGTTTTTGTTATTTCTCAAGTGACTATTGAAGCAGACAAGCTATATAAAATAACAAAAATTGAAATAAAGTAAATATATGATTATGCTGTTAATTAATTATTTTTCATATTTAATTGTTGCTGTCACTGCTGTTGTATCTGTTGCTGTTTTTCAGAGTTGTAGTCGAGTCCCTGTAAGTCCTTTCACAAGTCCTTTCGCAAGTCCAGTCAGAAGTCCTTTCTTAAAGCCGGTCACAAGTAACTGGATGAACAATGACAAAGGAATGCCTTTGTCAAAGCTCATTTGAAGAGCTTGTGATTGGAATTAGGACTGGAGGGCTTGTGATGGACTCGAATACGACCCTGCTGTTTTTGTTTTAGGGATTGGGGGAGGGGATATCAAAACTCTATAGAGGTTTTAGGGGACTGGTAGATTTTAAAGGTCACCGCTTAATAAAATGCAGAAACTTGCAAGATAGCTGTAATGAAGTGTAAGTCTGTGCTCAGGGGGTAGGGAAGTGGGGTAAGGAATTTTGGCTATTGGGTACTTATATCATTTGGTGTTATGACAAGATTACCTGTTCTCGGTTTTGTACACTACATAGTGAATTTGCTCAATTTTTTTCTCCCTCCGACATGCTTCACAGTGAGCCTGCCAAAGTTATCCGCAAGACTTCCTCACCTATTCTCTGCCTTCAAGCTCACAAGGAGGGCTTCATCGCCGGAACAGGTAGGTCACTATTATAAAGATACACCATGGGCGTTCAACAGTGAAATACAACTTGTACTGAAACAGTCAATTATGAAAGATGCCTGTAATGTGCAAGAGCGCCCTCTATAGACTACAACTCCACTGGCCCGATCACCAGCCTGCAAAGCAGAAGTTACTCTCGTACTAATCATGTGATTGGTCATAAACTGGATTGTTCCTTGATGATTGGTCAGATGTAAATGACAAGTAATATGGTTTATGCATTTGGATGAACCTTTTATTCACCAGTAATCGCATATCCAAAGAGTTGCAGCAAATAGTTACCATGCATAACATAATTAGGCAGTCGGCATCAATGTGTTTTTGTTATTTGTCGGAGTCCATGCATGAATCTACCATGGAGGAATGCCATTAGAACTGTGGAATGTTTTTCTTTGGTATGCTGGTATATAATGATGCTCATTTGATTGATAGTGGTTCTGGAGGAATTTCTATTTTTTTATTGTCCGGAAAACCACATATTTTTAATGTTTGTGAATTTCTGATTTTTTTTAAAAAAGTGTGCCTGTATGTAATTGCACACGCAAAAGCTTGGGGCCAGCATTTATTTGTAAAATGTGTGTCAGACACAAGTATGGTGTGGTTTGGAGGTAGATGGTTGGCCAGTGCAGTAAATAGATATACCATCTTCCAGTACCAATTTTTTTTAATAAAAATGTAGTTTTTAGGAGACTTTTGGGATTGATGTAAAGGCCTTTTCACACTGTCCAAAATCTTGGTGTTGGACCCGGAGTGAACCCTGAAATTTTTTTTCAACCCTTTTCCCACTTTCAACATGGCACCAACCCCGGTAGCACGCTCGAAATCAACCCTGGTCAGGACCAGGGTTGAAAATCTCAACCCGGATTGAAAATAGATTATCAACATGAACCGTTTCATAAAATGATAGTGTAAACAGGCCTGCAGCGTGAATACATGGTAAATGTACGGGCTGAACGCTACATGGTTCATGTAGTGACCAGTTTGCGAAAAGAACAGTGTGAACGTTGCAACTCTCCGATCAGTGTTAAAAAACAACCGTGGTGGATCCGGGTTGGTTTCAACACGGGTTGAAATGGAGATAGTGTGGAAAGGCCTTTCGTGTTTCGTCCTCGATAATGCTGAGATTGGCTAAAATTGTCTGAATGTCTAAAATTCACTAACTCGCTGTCATTTATGCAAACAAAAAATTCCTGAAGCCGTGTTAAATTATCGCTCTTTTCCATTCCCTTAAAGATGCTCTGCCTGTGTTTTTTGGGTGTGGCACCTCAAAAAATAAATTGTCAAATTGAATTGCTGATTTGTAATCATTAGATAAGTCATGAGCTTTCCAATGAGACAGTCTACACAAAGATTGATTGAAGATAAGTAACAGATTTAATAAGTTCCAATTTTTGCAACAGGAGCGGGATGTTCCTCGTCTTACAATGCTAACACTAACAGTCCTGAATCCTCCAATTTCAAGACAATTTTTCACATTTAATGTATAGGACAATCATCACACCTAAGACTAAATGATCAGACAATCTTGTACATGTCAAAAAATAAGATA
This sequence comes from Hippasteria phrygiana, assembly GCA_037893225.1. Taxonomy (NCBI): domain Eukaryota; kingdom Metazoa; phylum Echinodermata; class Asteroidea; order Valvatida; family Goniasteridae; genus Hippasteria; species Hippasteria phrygiana. Next base: position 480,498 of record JAZGUH010000253.1, read on the forward strand.
GTGTTTTTGACAGTGAACAAGCAAAAACTGCAACTTGACAGCTGTTTACATTTCCCTGGAGCAAGGCCACCCCAACCTTTCACTCTGTCATCTTTCATTTGACTGAGTGTCCCACTATTTAATTCACTGATATTGTGTCCTATCAGCTGCTCCAAATAACCAGCCTGGCCATCGATCAAACCCAATTAACTGAAAAAGACTTCCATTTGGCCTTTTTAAAAAGTCGGCCACCCTTTTGTCAGTCCATCACTTAGCCTTGAGGGTGGCACGATAAAGCAACCACGCACATCCGATCATATTTCATTATTTAGGTTTCATTGGGGATGGGAGCCGATTTTTTTTTTCTTTCTCACGTTTAATCAAGAGAAAGTTGGAGCGATCGGAATTGACCTTGGCAGCCGTCACTCTTCACAATCAGTTTGATTTTTTGTAGATCCCCCCCCCCCCTCCCATTTGTGAGCGTGACACTCATGATTGGTTTCTTGTCATTGACTCTGATGTCCTTCATTGATTTACACATTACATCACAGGACGTTAACCTTCCTATACTTATAACTATAGGCCTTTTCACACTACGAAAAATCTTGGTGTTGGACCCGGGTCTGACCCGTGTTAACTAGACTGACCTTTTCACACTGCAACATTTCAACACGGCACTGACCCGTGTAGAGCGCTCAACCCGGGTTGAAACTCAACCCTGCTCGGGAGGTGGGTTGATAGCTCTCGACCCGTGTAGAGAAGTTCGACCCGTGTTGAAAGTCGTAGTGTGAACGACTCCGGGTTGAGTTCGGATCGGAGTGCGAGTGCGTGCACAGCACCACACAGTACACTGCAGCAACGAACGAACAAATAACCTCGGACCTGCGGCATTGCGCATGCACACGCACCATACATGTAACATGCATTCATTTCAATAAGCCAGTTCGGGATTCCAACTGCGCATGTGCGCATCATGATTTGACAATTTTTCTCTCGGACCAAATATGACAGATAAATACACACGTCTATGGGGGAGGTATAACCAAATATGCATACTGTGCAATTTTTCATGCAATCGAAAAGACGATGAAAACTTTTGTTCAAACAAAACCCTGAAAACACTTTGCTGCCCAAACGTTTTTGGAAAAATTTTACTTCAGAACAGGACGATCTCTTTAAATTTGCTGGTACCCGCTATGCTTTTGCACGCATACGATGAAATGTTTAGCCCGAAAGAAAAGCTGTCAAGATGCGATGCGCACATGCGCAATTAGAATACCGAACTGGCTTATTGTGCATGCTACTTTCACGAGATTCTTTTTACTCCGATATGTCCGAGAAAATGGGCCCCAAATCAGACAAAAGACCGACATGGAGTGAGGAGGAGGTGAATGCTATGTTGGCTATTTGGGCTGACAGCTCCATCCAAAGCCAGCTCGACGGAACGAATGCAGTATGGGGGATTTTCCGATTCGACCCGTGTTGAATGGCCGGCCGTGTGTGTGGTGTGAAACGATCGCACAATATACACGGGTCGAAACATTACACGTGTAGCAAAAATGCTGGCGCTGCGTTGAGTAGTGTGAAAAGGCAGCGTAATTGACCCGTGTTGGAATTTTAAGAAGTCTACACGGGTCGGACCCGTGTAGATTTTAACACGGGTCGAACGTACATAGTGTGAAAAGGCCTTATCACAGCCTATCAAAAAACGCTAAACACCAACTCTCACAGTTTGTGTGTGTTTCAATCTGTCACTTGATAGGTTTTGATATATAGGGTAGCTGGCTCCATTTTGGCCTTGAGAACAGGAGGGTTAAAAACAAAATAAATGCAAACATGCACATTCACCTATTTTTTTTTTTAAGTGTGAATGATATGTTGAGAAATGGTCAAAGTGATGACTACATGTACGTCACTCTGTGTGCATATTGATCATCGCCACATGCGTATACTCCTGAAACACAAAACCATTGCCAATATCTAGCCTATAAAAAATTATTGGTTTAATCCAGCTGCTTACTTCTTGAGTTCCCGCAATCTCATAAATAAATAAAACACCATGGTTTAACAAAACAATTGTCTGTTGTGATATGATCCATGGGTTCTGTGCACCCTGGGGTAAATGGCATCATTGGGTTTTGAATTATAGATCACGTACACAGTATGATAAATATTTATTGTGAATGAATCCCTGGCCAGCCAATCAAAACGCAAGGCCAATAGTCGGTATTCGCATTGAGCACCATCATGACCTCGGGTCATTGTACTTCCAAACAGCTGGGGAAGTCGGCCAAGATGGTGTGTGACCGGACTAAAACCTGACAACTCCATCTTCATTTATTATACTCAGAAGTCACCATTTTATTTTTATAGAAAATAATTCTTTTTTTTGCAACTTCACCATTCTACCATCTTTTTTTTCTTCGATACTGTGTCTGTAACTACATGTTTTCAGTAACCTTGATCTTATCAAATAGACACAGCCCACATTTCTTTTGAAAATCAAGACCCTTTAGAAAAAACAAAAGGAACAGAAATATGAAGCCTTTTGAAAATTCTTCCAAATTGAATTGAAAACCGATTGTTGGTCCGTCAAGGGCTGTTTACAATCTCTTTTCTGGATGAAAAGAGAGGAAAGTAAGCAGAAAAAAATCTAATTTTTCTCTCGCTTGAAAAATGGAGAAGCTACAAATATGTGAGGGAAAAGTTCCCCACAGTGGCTGAAACTAGATTGATTTTTTCACCGACTGTATTCAGGTTTTTACCATTCAAGGTTACATGTAGCCGAACCAATCCCTTGAGATACACGATGTACAATTCCACGCACAATTCCACCTTGGATGGTTTTTAATGTAATTGTTTTTTTTTTGTTCTGCCATTGAAATGTACATTTATCTCCATATCCGCAGACAACCCCTACGAATGAACGATCGTCAAGGATACATAAGAGCTTTTTTAGTATTAAATTAATTGCTGATGTAGACAAAAGTAAAAAGCTGCAGCGTGTATTTATGTAGAATACTGCACTGATTGAGAATGATATATTCTCCCCCCAAAAAGTCTTACATTGTGTATATATATCATTTGTACTGAGAATGATTTGCAAGACATACAGTCGTACTTCCTAATACTTCCGAGGACAATGCTTTGTGTTTCCTATTGTTCCTTTAATATAACCCAACCCCATAGACTAAGCACGTACTTCTACTACTTGCGAGAACCGATTTCAACAAAAGACTTGACTTGCGAGGACTGAAAGGTTTCTTTGTATTTTCTTTCTCCTCTTGTCCTCGGAAGTATAGGCCCCCTATACAGAACCTGCACATTCCCACTTTTGCACTCTTTACACAAAACGTTTCTTCCCTTTGACCAATGAACTTTAAACTTAAATAATCCTATTCTGTGAGCATTCCTGACAATTCTAGACCCCAGAACCCCCAAAATGTCTTTTAGAAAGGGTACGTGCTCCCACAGGAAGGCACAGAAATGTCTTTGTAATGCCCACTATCCCTCTAATTTGGTCATTTTCACTTACTCTGTCTCCCCAATGAACCATCTACTGTCGTAAAATAAATTTTGAAAATTTAAACACAATTCTGAAGGTTGAATATTATTTCTCTATCTCCTCCCCCTCCAACCTCTCAAAATGTTCATTAGCACTTGAGTGCATCATTGTCGGCAAAACAGAGCAAAGAAAGAGACAAATATGCCGGTACTAATTTTAAAAATGTCAAATGCATTAATTTCAAAAGTGGCGTGTGCATGTGAAAGGGATGGTGCAATTAGCCTTGTGTAGCAGGAAGTTGATGTTATTTAGATTTGCTTTTTTTTTTTCATTCTAGAGGCAAAGTTGTTGATGCAATCATGTTTGTCGCATGATCATTTCGTTTGAGAGATCGCAATTAAAAGTTAATGCGATGTGGCTTCCATGGTCATGGATGCAGGATTACAGCTACTTATAATCGAATTGCTTGAACAATTTAAAACGTTGGATCTCTAGCTTGCCACGTCAACGCTTATGAATTTATGAAAGTCTGAAAACATCAGGGGAAAGGTGTGGTGGCTATTTATTCCGGCAACTCCTGTCGCATCCCCTGCAGTCATTGTTTCCTCTTCATCCTATATTTGGTTGAAATGATTTGGAATTGGACTTTGCACTGTATTAAAACCCAGGGGTCAAACCTGCGCATAAGGTGAAATAAAAAAAACATGTTTCGCGTCCCCGCCCGCTTCCTTTTTGGAGGCCGCCTGGATTAAAAAAAATTTGTACCACAGAAAAATTCTGTATAAAAAAAACAAAAATGTCAACCAGTCAATCAGAAAATAAATACTTGTGAGTCAGAATTTTTTATTTTTTATTTTTTGTGTGTTGTTGTTGTTGTTGTTGCTGATATGGTGCTACAAACATACTAAAAAACACTTTAAATATGTTCAGTTCTCTTGTCCAACATGTTTCTTTCATTTTTAATGCGTCTTTGAACAGGGAAACACCAACGGTTGCGAGATTTTTTTTATGAAAATAAAAATAAAAAAATAAAAGGCTCCTCTTCCTCCTTTATTTTGAAAACCCGGACTCTGTCCACACTTTTAACATTTCTTGCTTTCTTTTTTAAACCGTCTTTGAAATTTTGTTTGTCGAAGGTGTCCAGAGTGGATCCATCAGATTGGATCCATCAGATTGGATCCATCAGATTGGATCCAGATAATTATTAAGACATTTTCTACCCAAATGGAACTGGAACGGACCCAGGTGTTGTCATGGTCCTCTAATGTGGAACATTTGAACTATCTACCCCCGCTTCTGTCTAGTTGCGTTACCCAAGTTAAATGCACTTTTCTTCAGATGTTTAATAAGCACTCATAGTGCTCAAACTTTTATGGCAAAATCTCTGTATGTACACCGGTTTTGTATGCCAGATTGCCTTTTAGTAGATATTTAGTAGCTAATATCTCTTACCAGTTTTGCCATATGGTGTGGTTAGTTATGATGTAATAAAATGGTTGAAATGTTAACCCTAACATTCCTGAATCCTCCAATTTTAATATGATTTTCCACACACCCTAGGGAGTTAGGGTCAAAGGTAGTATACAACATCTGCAAAAATCATAATCAGAAAACAAAACTACTGAATAATTACGAAATACCGTACTAGACTGTAAGTAAATAGCAGTCTCAAGCACCCTGTGAAATCATGGCACCCGGTGTGCTGTCGTTTTCAAGAAAAGTTTAAATTTATATCGTTTTTCAAACGATTGTCGGCCGACAATCATTGGAATTAGTCTAGTTCCCGGACCTGATAATTCCCTGACTCTATAAATTGCTCCGTTTTGTCTAAAGTAGGGTCAGGGAACCAGACTACTAGAACAATTTGTTTTCTCTCTTTGTTTTCCCAGCATCTATGTACACAAAACTTTAAACACATCATCAGTGTTACAGTATTTGCTAGCACGCTATAAAATACTAACCCCCACTTTCTGAAAAATACAGCAGAAGCCTATGTTGTATACTACCTTTAAGGGTAAAAAAAATCTTATTGTGGAAAGGTTAAACTCCAGACTTCTTTCTTTGAAAAAGGGCGGTTTTGAATGACCGTTATCTCCTTGAAGCTTTACTGATGATCAAACTTATTCAGACCTATGCTGTGAGTCACCCTAACAGACCACAGCTGCCTCTAGCTAACCTTTCCAGGCAGGACACCCAAGCTTTTGCCCCCCAAACAAATCCCTTTAAGCCATCAAGTTTAAGGGCTTCGTTTGTCAGATGGCCTACCAGGTTCCCTCCCGAGGCTATTCCAATAAACCAACCTCCCATGTAATCATTAACATCTGATACCACCCCTCATCCATCTGCCTGTGTAATCCGGGAGGTTTCTTCTCTCTCTCCCCCTCTATCTCTGTCTCGGGTTTTCTGCTGGTTTCTAAGGGTTATGGCCCATTAGCCTGTCAAGTTAAATATTTCATGGCTTCGGTAATAAATTTATTGACCAAATGAACGGGCTGACCCTGTTTTGGGACGAACCCCGTGACCTGCATTTCAACTTGTTCTTTTTTTCTTCTGGGCAATGTATTTTGGGTAAAAATCTGATTCAGGATGACATGTGTGTGTGCATGTACGTGTTCAGGCGTTCAATTTTCCCACTTCGTTTTCATCTCCGGCTTTTGTGAAGCCAAACTTTTTTGTGTCAAATGATTCACTCAACAACTTAATGATAGGACTGGCATTTATATAGCACTTTTACTAGGAGGATCAAAGTGATTCCCTTGATATTATAACTCAGAATTGACACAATTATAGTCCTGTCTAGGTCTGCCTTAACTCCCTTGGGAGTATGGGAGTATGGGAGTATATTCAGCCATTTAGCTCTGGACTCTGGTCTCTGGTAAACCACGGGTCAACCCTGCTTTACATTAAACAACTCTGGACCTTCCATGCACTTGTAATACAAATTCTGAGTAGGGAGAAGTTATGGTAAAGTGCCTTGCCCGGGGACAAGAGCACTATGGTTTATGGTGGGACACCAGCCCACACTCGACTCTTGAATACTTTGTTCCAAGAATATGAAACGACTGACCCCGATCACTGTCTGTCTGTCTGTCTGTCTCTATTTATCTGCATGTTTCTTCTAGTGGCTTGTTTTGCAGGCATTGGATTTGCTGTAATGAAATTTAGGCATCCTGAAATTTATGCAGTGTTGAATGGTACAACAGTTGCAATGATAATACAGGCCATAGTATGAGTACTAGATGTTCGGACTAGGTAACACAGAAGGCAAAATCCCAGGTAGTAATTGCTTTGAAATAACTCCTCCCTCCTGCCCCATTTCTCTTCCCAGGAACATGAAGCACCTCTCTGGTCCACCTGTTTCAAATCATGCATCTAATCCTAATGTACATATACTTTCTACTGGTTCCTTTTCCCACAATAATGACACACACAGTCGTACTTTCCTATACTCGTGAGGACAATGCTTCGTGTTTCCTATTCTTCCTTTAATATAACCCAACCCCATAGACTAAGCACTTTACGTTCGAGGACCGATTTTAACAAAAGACCGACTCTCGAGGACAAGAAAGATTCTTTTGTATTTGTCTTTCTCCTCTTGTCCTCGAACGTAGTACAATACAAGAGCACACAGACACACAAGTGTGTAAATACCGGCAATCGCAGACTCCCTATTGTCCCTCTTTTGTTTGTACTTTAACTTTTTCGGAAGGCCTCCCATATGTTTTGTGTACGAATTTTAATCGTGGACGTTCGGTCAATCGTGTACCCTTTTCCTTTTTCTACGCCCTATTAAACTCTTTTGTCCCTAGTCCACAATTGCCAGTATTTACATACTCATACTCTAACCTTAACCCATGTTTTACCTCCTTTTCCCCCTTACCTTTTCAATCTATCTTGCTCTCTCTCTCTCTCTCTTGTCTACTTCCCAATAAATCTCTTCACTACCTCCACCCAAAAAATCCTTAGCCCTAACTCAGGTTTTTGTTTTGTTTTTGGCTGTTTCGGGCTCACTTCAGCAACTTGCCAAAACAGCCTTTGCTTTTGTTAAGATTAATTTTCTTTTTTCCTTTTCTGACTCCTGTCCATAGCATTTGTACACATTTTCATTTGTTTTGTTTTGTTTAGTGTTTGTTTTTGTTTGTTTTTTAAAAGAGGAACAGCATGCCTTGGTACCTGTCATACTATAGTGTTCAAGCAGGGCAGATACCCTTCACCTTCATTGACCCCTGGGTGTAACTATTAAGCGCCCAGCCTTTCACCTTCATTTAGATGCCCCGCCCAAAAAATAAAAATAAAAAACGAAAAAAAAAAAAACGGGGAGCCACTAAATGGTTTTAGGGTTGTCGGTCTCAATGAAGTGTGGTATTCTCTTGGGTTTACTCCCAACTTCTGATAAACCGATGTTTTCCTTGAACGTTACACCTCCAAACCCATCATTTCCCCCCAGGCAGTAATTGGCCCAATATCCACCAAGCTGATTAGATTATAAATGATTAAGTAAGTACGTGTACATATGCTTGGGAGTATGTACACGTACTGTGGTTGTCTTTATATTCTGATATGATTGTAAATTCAGCCATCTCTGCTTGGTATTTCAATCACACTCCGAAATGCTGGAGTTTTTGAAATAGTGGTATTTGCAAGTTGTTGCACTTGCTACTCATAAGTATATCTGCACCTTGTTAAACTTGAGATACAGTTGATATTGTTGTTAATTGGGTTGTCCGAGAGACTAGCTCATAGAGACAGCTCATATTCAGCCCTGCTTAAAGCTCCCCCCTCCCCACATTATCTCATCACAAATATCTCATCACAAGTATAGTTTGTCTTGAGTATTATGACTTGCATTGTGCATGGCCCATTGCCTACTTTATATACAGTAATGCCAAATGTGTATAATGTGGAAGTGTTATTGATCAATTTTAAATAGGACAAGGTCTGTTGATGATGGGCTCATTTCCCATCGTCGCCATCATTGGATGAAGTCATGCAGTAGGTGCATGTAGAAAAGTTCGGGACCAGATATTTTGGAAGATTTTCACGTACCAGTTCAATGATGAATTGGATACGTTTCAGTGCAGTAGCATAATACCGGTGTTGAGATATATTTCCGAACAGTCTCTGCACTTCCATCAATAATTTTTGCAAATTTTGACAATATATCAGTCGAAATGGACAGGAATGCCTCAATAATGAGACAAATATCAGCGTGAGTTGAATTTTAGATTTCTTGGTTTCCGTGACACTCTGCAATGCCAGTATTTGCAGTTGCTTCTATGACAGTGTTCATGAAATTTGTGGATATGTGAATATTGCACAAAAATAATGTTAAACTACAAATGTATCTGGGACATTTCCAGATCTTGCCAACAGACAAAATGCAGACAGTTTTTTTTTGGCTTAAATTCAGTGTCAGTACATGTACATGTACTTGTGGGTATGGCGTCCCAAAAAAATTATTTGAAAATTGAATTTCTACTTTTTTAGCATTGCCAAAGTTGTTAGAATCCACCTACATTTAGTCATCAAACAATTGCTTCATAAATTTCAAATTATTAGCAAACTGCCAATAATTCAGTTCTCGCAGAGTGGATCGTCTGATCTGGCACGCCACTTTCAGGCAGTGTAGAAAGTCATATTAGGGTTTCCAATGAAAAAGAAATATTTGTAGTTTGTTTGAAAATCTGTTCATAAAAAAATCCTGAATTTGGAAGAGCAAGGACATAACAACTTTAATCCCAAGTCTAGCTCCCTGCGGCACTGTCTGTGCTGCCCCCCCCCCCCATCACACCCTCACCCCATGGATCAGCCACCATACTTGACCCCTTGCCCCTGATTTTTCTTTCGTTCAAGGACCAGCTAACCTTGTCTTCAACTCCTGCCCTGTGTCATGCAGTCGGGTCCCCGTAGGTATTCCAAGAATTACTGGGCTATCCCTCCAACAACTGGCCTCACACAAAGATGATAGCCATATCAGATGAATCATCTTTCTTAGTTTTTTTTTTTTTTACTTAATATTCCCCGCCAGCACACAAAGATTATTCCATCGACATAAGTTTTCCAGATTAGTGAAAGCCAACTTGGATAAATGTAGACAAGCTGAAGTTGAAGTCAAGCATTTAGGTCATTCTCTCCACAAAAACAAACTCAATATATCCCTGTTCCCTTTCAAAATATATGGAGTTTCTAGGCTATTCAACAAATTTGCCGAACAAAATAACCCCTTGTTGGCCCGCACCACACCTGCGTAACCAAGGACGGTCAACTCCTAGACTACTCAGTTCACTCACGGAGATTAATTTCCCCCCCAAATTGAACTTCCCCACTTTGTAACCCACTTTAACCCGTGTCCTCAGACGACCTCTCCGTTACTTGCCCCAGAGTTCCCAGAGGATCATATCCTGGAGAAGCCCCCAGCGGAGTGGGGAGAATATAGAACTCTGTGTCAGAAACATGTAAAAGCCCCTCCCCTTAAAAGTGTGCCTGGTCAAAGTAAACTGTGTCACATCGGTCAAGAGTGATGGTTATGTCATGAACCCCGGACCCACTTTCATTCAAAGCTTCTTATATTGCAGACTGTGATGCATGGGAAAACATGCAGTCCCAGAATGTTCAAATCCTTTCTTAAACGACCTCGAAACTACTTGATCATTTTATTCAAGAAAAAAAGGGGAAAATTAATATCGGACTAAATCGCGACCTGTTAATTGAAGCTATTAGTAAGTTGGTGTCTGTGTTGTTCTTATTAAGTGTTCACTCGAGTGTTAATTTATCCTTTGACTAACGGGGATGAGAAGTGCACTTTTATACAGCTGAGAACCTAAAGTCTGTCATATTTTCTCCTTGAAGTACCCCCCTTAAAAACAACTGGTGCAACCCCGCCCCCTCCCCTGAATATTGGACCCCAGTTCTGCTACTGATATCATTGTGAACAAGTAACAATGGATTTAGTGCCAAGTAACAATGGATGTTCATTGTTAGTGCGCCGTTTTTCTTTTGTTAGATTTTCATAGTGTACATTGTATGTATGTAACTTTTGACTGGTTCTCACCTTGTGTTTACCAACTATTTTCCGCTTAGCAGCTGTATGGTCTTTTGTCCAGGCTAACCAAATTGCTTAGCCAAAATCAACATATCATGTACTAAACTGTTGGTCATTGGTCAACAGTCAGCCACAACTGAACTGAACTGAAATTTTGGGTTTGTACTGAGATTGCATACTGCCCTCTATTGGCCATCTTTCCTCAGGCGCAATGTATGACCAGATTATCAGATTGAAGAAGTTGTTTAGGATGTTCCGTCTCAAAGGTACATGACTTTCACACGTTGTTATCCGATACGGAAAGCCATTGGTTTTTCCTGATAGTCCTCGGAAGTCTCACAGTTGGATCACGACTTCATTGCAAGATTAAAGGCAGACAACTTTTCCCCATTCATGGCCACATCAAATTTAAAAACATTTTTTTAAATGCCACCCTGCGCATTTTAAGGGATCGGATATCAGTTACATGTATAGTGTGTGTTCTTCGGGGCAATGTAAACTATTTCTAGCAAAGATGAGATATTAGAATGGATAATTTGAAAAGAGGTGATGGATGATCTTGGTGATTTTGGTTGTCAATTATTTAAAAAAAAACAAAAAAAACCCTGAATATTTTGTTGATAGATCAGTCAGTTTTGAGTTACGACAATCCCAAAAGGTTGGAATTTTAATGAGTTTATTTATGGGCCATCTGGTAATCGTGTACTTATTTATATGATACAATAAAAATTTGTGGAGGTACATAGACACACATCTGTTTATTCTGCATATTAAATAGTCTGGTCAATGCATGTCCACAACTAAAATTGACTCGAATCCTGCCACAGTCCTGTTTTTTTTTTTAATTTGTTCCAGTCATCCCATACCTTTGCTGAGAATGATATTTTAACACATTTTAATACTTTTTCCCACCAGCGCCTAAGAACACTTTTCCATTTAGATTCTTTCTTTAAACTGCTGACACTGATTTTTAATCTGCAGTAAATGGGAACAAAATCACCCTCCCCACATATCCAGTACTAGCCCAATGGTCTGTGCTCTGTATACTCAAACCTAGCACTTTAATGCAGAGAAATAAGTATGCGGAGAACTAGATGCGGTAGGCTAGTCAAGTACTAGCATGGCCTATCAACCAGCAAGTAAACTCAGCACTACATATTGTATGTATACATCATTACGTCATCACATCTGATCACATCTGAGGTTGCCGTTCCCTCAACTGGCACCAGACTGGGCTGTATTTTTACTTTAGAAAGTCGGTCACCATGGTTGAATGCCATCCTGCATGGTATTCAGCTTAACCATGGTTTGACCTTGGTGAGTCGAAAAAAAACAACACATTTAAAAATACGCTGTGAAAATGTATCATGTAGGCAGCCTGCGTTTTTTTCACTGAGGACAAATGGTTTTTAATCTGTGCATTTTGTGGGAATGTGGAACAAACAAATTACAACTGTAATCTAGGATCCTTATCCCAAAATAATTAGTATTGAACAGCAGGTTAGACTTGAAGGTTTGCATGGCGAAAGGGCACTAGATTAGAATAACTGGTTTGCGGTAGCACCATGTAATCGATCTCTTTTGTGAGTTTGTGTGGTTCTGAAAAGAACCGGAGGGAACTCAACGTTTCGGACAGTATGCTCTGCCCGTCGTCAGATCGATTACATGGTGCTACCGCAAACCAGTTATTCTAATCTAGAACAGCAGGTTGGTATGAAATCATGACTCATGTTGTCCATTACATGATACATGTAAAAATAGAGAGCCTGTTTGGGTGGATTTACACAATGTATGTTCAGAAGATTGCTTCTGTAGGCAGCCAGATTTCTAAACAGTCCAAAAATTATAGGCATTAAATAGCGCAAGCACCCACTACACTTTCGAGAATTTATAGCACTATGCCTACATCCTGCCCCTACGCTACCACTACGCTATAAATTTAAAAACAAGAGTATATTTTAAACTAAATGAACAAAATTTTGCCTATAATCTTTAAAAAAAATTGGCTCAAAACAGTCGAGGGAAAGTAGCCAGGAATTGCCTCAGATTGCACCACAGAGCATCTGGAATCCCGATCTTTTGGGGCCTCCCGGACCCCATGCCGTAAGGGCTTCATCCTCCGCTCTCGCATTGTCAATCCTTGAGCAAAATGCCCACTACGCTTTAATTTCACCCTGGCTAGAACACTGGTATTCCAAGTCTCACATTCTGACCAATAGCAAAAGAGGATGCCAGTGCCATTACATATGGTTAAATTGGGGATTCCCCATTCTGGACCAAGAGTTGTATTCACCAGGTCATGACCCATGCTGGACAATACTCCCAAACCCAGAAAACCATTTACAGTTTTAACCTCCACAAATAGAAACCGAGGATAATTTGTATAGCCACATTCCTCTTATGCCTTAGATTTTTTTTTTTTTAAGGTAATAGGTCAGTAGGTGCATGGTTAAGAAAAAGAAAAGCGAAAGAGGTATATGTATAGGAGTTATAAACAAACAGGATATAGCACACAAAATATTCACCTTCAAAAACCTGTACAGTTTTGGGGGTTAACATGGCTGCTCTAGTAACCTGACTACATATATAATGCATTTGCTTTCAGTCAGGAATCTAATTGTCATTTATTGGTCACGTAATCAAAGGGAGGGTGAGCTAAACCAGGAAAGCTGAGAAGATTGCTTACATTAACCTGGCCATGAACTCAGCAATGGTTTATAATATCTCCTGACATCCTCCTATACCAGGCCTGTAATAGCATCTAGGGGCGGGAGTCCAAGGCAAACGTGATCTGTTTTTTAGTGATAAATTTAGTTCTCAACAACAAAATCAACTAGGAATTGAAAGTAGATAAGTTTCTGGGGGCTTTACCTGCATTATGGAGTTGGTTCCCTGACTATAATACAGGTAATTGGATATGGCTTTGGGCTGAACCAGACCGAAACCAAGATGGAGAACAAAGAATCGAGATCGCAGGCTCATTAGCAAAAGCACTTGATATTCACACCCAGGTTTGAGTCTAAATCTTTGTGTACCATAATTTCATCTCAACATATTTTCATCTGAAATTGGAGGGGAAAAAAATGTGATGTATCTTTAATAACAGGGATTTGTTTCTATCCCAACATTAACTCTGTATTCTCAATGTTTTTTTCTTAAAAAACCTATGAGTAAAATTTGAATCTAGACTTGAATCGCATATTACTCACAGGCTCTTCAGAAGGCAATGAATATACAGTGTTAATTATACATCTTATTTGAAAATAAGGTTACTTCTTTCAGAAGGGGCATTGTGTTGTTAAGATGAGGGTTACCGGTACAAGGGGGATTTACCTTTTGCTAACTTTTTATAAGGGGAATACATGGACATGTGTTTTCCACCAAACCAACAACTTTTGTAAAGCTTGAGGGAAAGATTTTTTAATGATGATGTTGGCACAGTTTTTCCAGACTGTATTTCCAACTGCAACATAAGCAGCATAACTTACGGATTATAACAGGGCTGTACCATCGATCCTGGCAAGTTTGTTAACCGACATATCCATATGGATATGGCTTTGGGCTGAACCATGCAGACCGAAGCCAAGATGGCGGAGCAATTGGAAGAATGCCAAGGAAGAACAGAGATCCCAAGCTCATTGTCAAAGCACTCAGTTTCTAGGCTTTACCTGCATGTATGGAGTCGGTTCCCAGACTAGTCTGCAAGTAAATTGGATATGGCTTTGAGCTGACTATATTAAGTTTTCAGTCATGCTCAGTTTTTTAGGGTTTGGGTAATTGTTTTGGAGTCCAGCAGTGTGCAGGTAATCAGCTTTTTTCGTTATGGTAACCCAATAGTACAATGCCTGTCAGAAATAAATGTCAAATGAAATGCCACGTCAGAAAATGCCCCAGCCCACTCCCCAAACCAACAATTTTGTAAAGCTTAGAGGAGGATTTTTAAAAATGATGTTGGCGCATATTTGCCGGAGTGTATTTCCAACTGGACACATATGTAGCCTTAATTGTGGATTATAAGATGGATGGCATGTTTGTTTTAACTTGAGGAAATGTCAGTTAACTACTGTAAACAAATACCACCCAGCCGTAAGTGCATGGCATGCTAAAGCCGAAGTGTGATTACTTTGCGACATTGTAGCAGCGAGACAGAGGGCATAAATTACAGCGATGTCCTCATGTTCAACTCCCGAGCCCCCGGCAGGGGAAATAAGTTACTGATTGTTACATAAAAACTTTCCCCCACCCTCCCATGTCAAAATAAATGATCCTTGCCTTTGAGAAAACAACGGATGTGAAAGCCGCACTTGAGGAAATAAACAAATTTTGATCAAATAAACAGAGTTTGCAGGGATGACTAAACTTGTCCAGTATAAAAAATAAAAAAAACTTGTACAGGAGTCACAAGCACTTTCTTCATTCTCTTCAGTTTGTTTTTATTTACTGATTATGTATACATTTATGATATACTTCTCTCCAATAAAAGAAACAATGTAATCAAACAATTACTTATTTTGGTTGTCGTAAATCTGGAAGGTTAGTAATTTTTTGTGTCAATAAAGTTGTCTCTACAGTTTTGAACAGATGTTGAACCGTAACAAAAGTTGACAGCCTATTGCGACATCTTTTATATACAAAATTAATGCCAGGCAAGGTGATGTCCAACTATTTTTGACAAACCTTTATAATTAGAGCGTCGTCTGCGCTTTTTTCTTGTTAATTTCTAGTTCAGATTTTTACATCGAGGACTAAACATTAAGCCTGGTAACATCAATTGTTTTGACTCAGCATCATCAAATTAGGTAGGATAAATAAGTTAGGAGCTTCTATTCCAAAATGCTTTTTCTATAGCGAGTACATTTATTTTAAAAAATGTAGCCCACGCAGACTGTGAAACTTGAAACTTCTTTGAAAATGGGAAAAAAGTATGGTCACTTTCAGTATCAATTTGTGGTTTTGATTGTCAGGACAGCATTTCTAAAAGGATGCCAAGAAGTGATGTCACTCTAGTGGTGATCATCTTGGCTGTTCTGATACCCCAGCTATTGATAATGGCGCCTTAACAGGATGTGTCTCCTAAAGCCCCCAAAACACAACTTGTCCTTAAATGTTGCCCTCAAATTGGAGAAATCAGGATGGAGGGTCGGTCGGTCGGTCAATCGTATGAAAACATCAAAACAATACAACATGTCGTGGAAGTCGGAAGGCAAAAAGTAAGCTTTTTTAAAAGTGAGATGGCGAAAATGCACAATTGTGTCATCATATCTGTATTTAAAGACAATGATTTTCATAAAACTTGTTCATATTGTGCAGGAAAAGGTGGGATTTTGAAAATTCCTTTAAAAATAATACGGTCGGTCGCGGAGGGCAACAGAACTATTTGTTGGTTTTTTTTTTTGGCCTAACATGGCACACTTTGACTATTGGCATTCAAGCAACTTTGCATGAATAACACTCGTACCCCAAACTGCGCAGTGAGCAAGATTTGAGAACTTTCAACCGATCTTTGAAAAAAATTTCACATTTATTGACATGTTAAGAGTTGTGAGTAAAATGTCATTTTAGCATGATTTCCTGATTTTGTTTTGAAGATTCTGGTGGATCCCTTAACCCATTGAATACGGAGGACGGCCATAGCCACGGTTTGAAAAAGACCACCTGGCCGGTTGTCATCCATAGGCACATTCCTGCACGTACTCAATCCATTGTTTGCCTATTGTGTGCATTATGCTTGGCTGCACAAGCCCGTATTGGCATACCAGCACCCCATTAACAACAGCCGGACAGAATAGGTTAAGAATGTGCTTTAACCCTAACCCTGCCAGTCGCAGCACAGTGCATCTGTGGTGACAGCTCCACTTTGCTGCACTCTGCACACAAGTCAATGTGACAAAGTATGCAATCTGATGCGTCTGGCAGGGTTTCTAGCCAAAATACCCTGGAGGGTTAGGGATAAGAAAGTTTTTTTTTTTTTTAAGTATGATTTATTTTCACACCCTCTGGTGTGTGTCTTTTTATTGGATTTGGCTTTTTTTTTAAAAGCTGAATGTGAAAATAGAGGAATTTTTGGCATTGACAGGATTGGCGATGTGAAGTATTCCTTGCATCAGTATTCACATAATGTGAATGATAATGACACTTTGGCTGATCTGGGGATTTTGATTGTCAAGTTGCCAACCTTGAAAATACTGCATCAGACACAATCTGATTACATGAAGTTTTCAAAGCCACTAAACCGATCTGCAAGTCATTTTTGCTGATGACATAGCATTGTAATAAAATAACCTTTCCAACATTTTTTTCCCAAAGTCATGAATCAGCCCCACAGAGGGACACAGTTTTTGAGACACGCTGGCTGGGGACGGTGCAGAAGTCTTCTGCCATTACCAACGTCACACGTTCTCCTCCTTGGCATTTTAGAAATCTTTGTGTGTATCATTTGGGTTCAAGTGGATGGAGGTGTGGCAGTCTTTGTCTAACCCCTCCCCTTTGGGATCTTACTTCAGCTACAGGTGACAAACTCCTCAAAGTAAAAACTCTGTGCTACCCCTGATTTCAGAGCATGCAAAATCTAATACCGGCTGAACAAAACCAATTAAAACTTTTGCACTTGATATTTTAATAGGTGAAGAGCTTTGTTTGTGTCAGACTGAGTACCTTTCCCCTACTTTCTGGTTTTTACAGTACCCTGACAAAAGCCATTGACACTTTCATGAAATAACAATTAGCAGTGGCTTCAGCATAAAAAAGCCCACACAAAGCTGTCAACTCTTCATAAATTTTTAACAGCGTTTATAGGCTGTGGTGCCTGACAAGTGCAACGTGTCAACCGAAATACCACCAAGAGTAAGAGTGATGCAAAACAGGCAGGCAGCTTATTGACAGACACCATTAGCCTTGGCCTATTGATATGGCACAGACATGCGTCAAGAGTCGGTTGGCGTATTGTTTCAGGGGAACCCAAAGTTGATCACGTAGACCTTTTCTAAAAAGGGAGATATGCGTGGCTCGGGTCAAGGCGAACAAAGGGTGAGCACGATTCTAAAAACCTGGTGTATGCACAGACGTGAACCACACACACACGATCCTGTGAAATCCCGATTCTGTATTTAGATTACAGACTTGAAAGTAGTCATGGTTTCGGTTCTCAGTTTCTGTAGCCGAGACTTTTTATAGAGCTCCAAAGTAACTCTTACAATGTAGGTGAATACCTTCTATCTCCTAGGGAAATAGTTGTCCCGGGAGGCATTTTCACACTATGTACGTTCCACCCTTGTAGAAATCTACACGGGTCCAACCCGTGTAGACTTTAAAAAAATTTAAACATGGGTCAATTACGTTACCTTTTCACACTACTCAATGCGGTTACACGGGTCAAACTCAACCCAGAGGTGTTTTTAACATGGGTCGAACTTCTCTACACGGGTCGAGAGCTCTCAACCCACCTCCCGAGCAGGGTTAGTTTCAACCTGGGTTGAGCGCTCTACATGGGTCAGTGCCGTGTTGAAAATGTTGTAGTGTGAAAAGTCAACACGAGTCGGACCCGGGTACAACACAGAGATTTTTCGTAGTGTGAAAAGGCCGTAACTCTATGCAATGTTAGAAAATATGTAAAATGTGCTTGCATGATATACTCTTATACTTTCCTGCTGGTGTTTGTAAAAATGCATCTTCCTATAAGTCGTCTGTTACTGTGTCTGTGAATGACACTTATATAAAAGTTCATCATTGCTATGGCAGAATTTATTAGTAACTCATCTATCCCTGCCATAGTCAATTTGTAAAGTCCTAGATTCGTAGGTCTAGTTTGAAGTCAATTATTTTCCCTTGTGGTTAGTTCGATGAATCAATCGTTTGAAAAGTGTCTATTCTCTGTTTGTGAAAAACCTGAATTCTACTGCATGCGTATTAAAAGTTGTAGATTATGTTAGGAATTGAATAATTTGGCAGAGACATTGTTTTGTTTCATGTGACACTTTTTTTTGCAATTTGCTTCAAAGAGCCAATACTTTCATCTGTTATCTGTTGAGTGAAAAATAATGAGTCATAGTTTTTGCAGGAAAATTTGGTAAAAAGTCTTGTAAGTTCTGGGAAAACTCCTGTGGGGTTCCGAGTGGTTCCTTCCTTTTTGAACTGAAACACAAAGCCAGTATGTGGAATCTCAAAAAAGGAAGAGTAATTCTGAGAAGTGAATGGTAGACCTTGGTAAAGAGAAAACAGGGCTCCAGGTTTCTATAATAGAAAGCTGATGGCTGCATTTGAAGTGTCTGAGCATACAGTCCCAAACATAGTGTAACATTTCAATACATAGGCCTACAGCTGGTTGACAGGACAGTTGGCCAATTATTGGTTTCGCCATCGTTTCTTTTCTTTTTTGTGGGGGGGGGGGGGGTAGGGGATTACTGTTTGTAGGGCCTTGAACTTGATGCTGTTGGTGTTGTTTCTCTTTCCATCACAAGGGTTTATATTTTTTTGTGAATTTGTCAAAGGGATTTCAATGGCTTCAGGAGTTTTTTGTTCACTTTGGGCATTCAAAAATGTTCCTTGTGGTAGGACTAATCATTTACAACTGCAAGACATATTGTTAGTTTTCCCTTGTGGTTCATTTGATGACTTTATATTGTTGTTGGTAACAGTGGAGGCTTCGTATGTCGTGCCGATTCAGTTTGGTGGCTAGGACATTGAAATGAATGAAGTACAAAATGTCCTTCAGCATATATGTAGGTATGGTTGTGCCAGGTGGGGGCTTATACATGTATGTACGGGTACATGTAGGTAGGTGTGCAAAGTACCTTGTCAGAAAAAAAAAACATAATCAGGAAACCAATTAAATCATATTTAGGGCCAATGATTTTCCGTTTCAGAAAAGTGCAAATTCCGTTTTCAAAAATCCTAAATTCCATTTCAGGGTGAAAAATTCCGTTTCACATTTGTTCAATACATAAAAATGCATTTAAACATCATGTACACAGGCAGTTCAGTTGGGACGCAGGACAATTGCCAAACAAATTGCAAATTTATCTACGGCCGATCTAATACAGACGTATTCCTACCAATAAATTTTAAGAATTTGTTTTTTATCAATAAAATTGCCGAAGTTATTCTCTTTAGATTTAAATCCGGTTTTCCGTTTCGAGGAGGAGATTCCGTTAATTAAGTCCGTTTTCCGCTATCACGGAAAACCATTGGCCCTACATATTCCTGGGAAGTGTTTGGATTATTATACCTGTACAAACTTAAAGGTAGTAACGTGCGTGACTATAAAGTGTCCTTCAGCATACGTGGCCGACTATAAAGTTGCCGGGTCCTTTTTGTCGCCACATGGGTGGCGACAAAAAGGACCCGGCGACTTTATAGTCACGCATGTTAGGCCAATACAACATTTGCTTTTGCTGTAATTTTCAGAAATAGATGGATTTGATGGTTAGTATTTTGTAGCGTGCTAGCAAATACTGTAACACTGACCTGTTTAAATTTTTGTGTGCATAGATGCTGGGAAAACAGAGAGAAACAAATTCAGTTCTAGTAGTCTGATTCCCTGACCATACCTTAGACAAAACGGAGCAATTTATGGACGTCAGGGAATTATCAGGTCGGGAAACCCGACTATTTCCAATGATTGTTGGCCAACAATTGTAGGGAAAATGATATAAATTTAAACTTTTCTTGAAAATGACAGCACACCAGGTGCCATGATTTCACAGGATGTTTGAGACTGCTATTTACTTACAGTCTAGTACGGTATTTCTTAATAATTTGGTAGTTTTGTTTTTTGATGTTTGCAAATGGTGTATACTACCTTTTAAGGTCTTTGTTGCAGACCGTGGAATATTCTCAGGTTGACAAACTGACCAGAGTACAGATGTGTTAGTTTTGATCCTTGAGTCATGTGAGAGAATATGATTGTGCTACATGTATATATCCCGGAGTAATTCTAAAGTGGTTCTCAAGAATTTGAGATTCATGTATACGCAGCTTGCCTTGTGATTCAATGTTGGTACAAGCAAAAGTTCTCCACTTTAGGATAAGTGATATTCTTTCCCCACTCAGAGTTAGGGAGTACTCCCAGAAATGTTTGCCAGAGAAAACTAGCCGGGTGACGGAAGCAGTCACTGACTCCTCCTAGAGCTTCAACTTGACGTCTATGATTCTCTCTGTCAGTCTGCCCCTTGCTCCTTTTGCCCTCTATCATTCCAGTCAGTTACTATTGTGACAGGCCAGGATGCTGCTCGTAAATGGGGTGAATAATCAGAACTTACTGAAGAGCAAGCCGTGGCCTACTTCCTTTATGTTTGACACAGAACCCTTTTCTTAACTGGCAAGAACAAGCGGTAGACTTAAAGAGTTGCAAGAACTTTTAGTCTATATTTGCCCAAGCCATCTGTCTGTTGGCATCTATATTAGTTACCCATGCCAGGTATCCATCAATCCATGTGTCCTTACAAGGAGTTCCTGACCTCCTTCAGTACCATCTGCCACTTGTCTCCATTCCTCAGTTTGCTTCCCCTTCTTCATCCCATAATCCATACTCTCAATTTTACCGGGCCATCATCATCTCACGGAAGAAATCCCAGCTTTCCTGACTGCCTTGGTTATGACCTACTAATGTCAAAACTTTTCCCCCTGTCATCCCAAGGCCCTCGTAGTGTTCCTTGACCTCAGATGATGGGCTGGGATCTCAGAGGTCAAGGGTGCAATGGCCTGGGCTAAGGCAACCTGCTCATGAATTTTAGATTCATGAAATTGGACACAGCTAGCTAGCAGTGGGCTGGATGGACATGTTATAAATAGCAGAAAAGGATGGCATGTCTGTAAATCTCTGGACCAGGGCATAAAGAGCCGTTTTTGACACATCTGGTTTTTTTTTTATTTCCTGGCCGGTTGTGTATTTTTTTTGGGTGTAATGTCTGTCCACAGTAACCAGGATGTGCATTAGTCTGTCCTTCTGGTATTGGTCTGCTTGTTGATCATTTCTCTCGTCGGGCTGCCCGTTTGCTTCTCAGTCTCTGTGTTGTTAAGTCATGTCTGTTTCTGTAAGTATGTTTGTTTACTGGGTTTTATTTGCCTGCATGCTCACTTTTGCTTCAGCCTGTTTTGGGTTTTGCTTTGTTTTCTCTTCCTTTCTTTCCATTACTTTGAACTTTCTTTTTGTGTATTTGTTTGTTTGTTTGTTTTTTGCTCATTTGTTTGTTGTGCATTTTTTTAGTTGTTTGTTTGGGTCAGATTCTCTTCTTGTGTGTGACTTTGAACTTTTCTTGTGTGGGTTTGATTGTGGGTTTGTTTGTTTATTCTGTTGTGTGTTTGTGTGCTTGGGTGTAATTGTTTGGTCTGTTTCTCTTCCTGTGTTGTCTGTGAGTTGGTCTGCTGCTGTGCTTATGCTGTTACCGACCGGCCTATTTCAACGAGGATGATTTCAGGGTTAGGTACAAATCAGGAAATTGATGTAGCACATGCCAATGTTTCAGGGAAATCTTTGCTAAACCCAGGGCAGGTCAGGAAAATGGCTTCTAGGTACTTCAAACTGGTTAATAAAGGCAGTCCTCCGGGAAAAAAAACGTGTTGTGATGTCTGGAAAAAATTCACTTCACCTTGAGGGTTTGGGGAAATAGAGCACTGTTTGAACTTGTAGTCTATGACATTTTGTTTTTTAGCTTTCAAAGTTGCAGAGAGCACCACTCATATGTTTGGTTGTTGTTTTTCAAAACTTGGCTTAATAAATCAGTGGATTCAACAAATGAATTTGATTATTTGATTCAAAAATAAATATGAATGATCTTTTCTAAAATTCAATGCTGCGTGTGGTGTTACTCAGTGGATTTGAAAACCACAGAGTTTTAACTGACGTTGACTTAAAAAAAGTGATGAAAAAAATGTCAGGGTTGGATGTGAGTCACATACTTATTGTGTACTTTCACAAGTATTCTTTAATATTCAGTTGTCCTACTTTTCAACATGGTTTTGCTCATCATCAAAGCCCATATTTGCTTTCACTTTGGAGGTAACTCCCCCAAGTCACTATGGCTGTTTTGTTTTGGGTCGGCAAGGTGAAGTTGACCACAGCCAGGAACAGGTGACATATGAGACTGCTTTTTTTTCTAAACTGGTTACGTCCGTCATGAGAATTTTATTTTGTCTGTGACTAGCACACAATCTTTAAACATCCCAGGCTAATTACGCCAGCCGTTGGAACCAACCCCGCACATCACCGGGGTCAAGGTAACGGTTGTCATTGTAAAGGCACTGTGTGGTAACACGATCTCCCCTCTAGCTTGCGCGAGGATAACTCGTACTCCAGGTTCAACGTCCATGGAAGAATAAAGCTTGTGCATGTCACCCTGCCTCTGCTCCAGTGAATTCATTAACCTAATTCTAACCAGCCTGCAACCCCCGGCGGGGACGTACAAGGAAGAATCATGAGTGTTCATCGCGCACTCAGGTCTCCTCATGGTCTCTCTCTACTCTATTCCCGCTCAAATTTTTGCCTCATTGTATTTTTTTTTTTTTTTTTTCTTCCTACGATTTCACCCAACTGTCACGTTTTTGTGTACCTGCGGTATATGTACAACAGAGTGAATTTGTAATCTCACCGGCCTTTCTGAAAGTTTGGGGGGTTTTTGGTGCTAAAAGTGTATAAAAAAACTCATTCATGATACATGTGCGTGCTGTTAGTCTGCTGTTTAAGAGTCACATTTACTGCTGTTCAGTGGTGGGAATAAAAATGAGCCAGGTTGCTGTTGAATAAATTTGGAGTTGACATGGATTTTGTGTATGACATTTAGACATGTAGACCTACATTTGTCCTTGGTGGCTTCCTCAAATTTACAGATAATTATTTTGCTTGTCATTCTTAATTAGAGAAAGGGATTATCGTCTGCTTATTGTTTTTTGTTTCATTGGTGTGTTTTTTTTGTTTTTTTGTTTTTGTTTTTGTTTTCTTTTTTGGTAACGCAGCAACCTATTCTTGATTAAGTTTATATTTCCGGACGAAGGATGTGGCTTTGAACAACTGTGGGCAATTTTTTTCCAAAAGCAGCTCTGGTTACTGGAAATGTGAAATAGAGCATGTCAGTAATTTACCCCTCAACACGTAACAAAAGCCAGCGTGTTTGTTGGAAGGAAACAAGTGGGCTTTTGTGCAAGTCTGTTGTAAAACCCCTCAAAAAAGTTTCGCAATTTTTTTCAATCAAATATATTTCGGATTATTTGTGACCTGTTCATATCATGTCGCATATCAATGGAAAGCTGATGTGATCACCTTTACAACGATACCACATTTGTAGCAATCAGTTGTTTGAGGGCTCGGCAACTCTATCGTGAATGCAGGGGGGTCACAAACTGAATGTGCCAAATTCGCCATTATCTGTGTTCAACAAAACAACCAACGCTGTCAGTAACAAATAAACTCTGTGACAAGGAATATATAACACATATTGCACTTTTTTCAATTTGTCAATTTTACACCTTTATTGAACAAACAGCAGTCATGAGCTTCAGTAGCGGGTGGAAGATTTCTGGGACATCCCAGCTTCAATTTGCCCTATGGCACGGGCCCTATCCAGATTGGATAATCGTGGCATGATAATGTTTTGAGTAGAAACAAAATGACCACATGAACAGTGCCAAAGGCTTACTGTTTGTGAGACTGGAATATCAGTGTTTACAGGTTAATTGTCGACCATTCAGGAATGTATGGGGAGGCATTTTGCATACATTCATGGTAGCCCACAATCACTGCTAATACAGTCTCAAAAGCAGTACCATTGAAAACAATCCAATCCCAAAAACAATTTTTAAAAATCCAATAGTGTTGGTATTCTAATGCATAGAGCAGCAGATGTTTGTTACTCATAAAGGAGGTTCAAAACTGTCTGTTCAATGAAGCATAATATTGACAATATGTCTGGTTTATTCCTTATTACTGACAGAGTTGGTTATTTTGTTGAGGACCGATAATAGCGAATTTGGCACATTCAGTTTGTGACCCCCCTGCATTCACGATAGAGTTGCCGAGCCCTCAAACAACTGATTGCTACAAATGTGGTATCGTTGTAAAGGTGATCACATCAGCTTTCCATTGATATGCGACATGATATGAACAGGTCACAAATAATCCGAAATATATTTGATTGAAAAAAATTGCGAAACTTTTTTGAGGGGTTTATATATATCGCCTTGTCAACTTCAGTGCATTTTGTCACGGTTTTGACCCATCAATAGGGGAAAGAACTGAATGGAAAATTTGTGGTTGGTTGGTTGACTGCACATTTGATTTGGTCGGTCCGCTACAATACGGTCAAGCTTGGTGTTTCAAGCGGTCAGGATGTGGAGAGTAAAAAAAAAGGTCCCCTTGCAGGCCCATACGTAACACATGCATGTTCTCTATAATCATCACAAGGACTAATAACATAAATTCTTCAGGGTATTCTCCTTTCAGATGCCCAACATTAGAATTAAAAAACACTGGAATCTTAATTGTGTTAAGAGGGTTACTGAATGTCCCATAAAACTAGCATGCATGATTTCTTGGACTTGCCCGAATCTGCACTTGTGTGTAGGAGGTCGTGGGTTCCAATCCCCCCTGTGTAGCTTCTGAATTGTTTGTCACTGACCCTCCAAGCACTTGGGTTCCATACATCAGGAAGTACACAATCTTTTGCGAGTATACTATTCATTCATTATTACTACGCAATATTGTGCACTATTTTGGTCACTTTTTAGACCTTTTTTTCTCTTAAACACATTGAGACAATATACCATTAAACCCCTTGAGTACGGTTATCGTAGTGAGGCGTCGGGGTGCCGGGGCGGCCTGTGCAGCCAAGCGAAATGACCACAATGTGCTTATGCAGTCAAGCGTAACATACACAATAATCCAACAATGGCTTTAAACTGCACAAACGGCGGCAAATGGCGTCATCCGACCTGGTGCCACTGTTTTTTCGGCGCTATTTGGCGTCATCCGTACGCAAGGGGTTAACAACTGTCCCCATGTGATTCTAGATTTGAAATTCATCAGACAACAAAATTGCCTTCTGTACGAAAAATCCTGTGTGAGATTATGTACATGAGGGGGAAACAGAATTAAATATCTCAATTCAGTTCAAAGAAACAATTATTTACACGTATGACTCGGCAGCAAGAACAAAAACAAAAAATAATGCGTGAATTAGAAAGCACAAAGGAATTAAACTTCACTAGAAAATGCCGACATAAAGGAGGGAGGGGGGGGGGGTTTCATTCTGTAATCTCCATTTGAAGATTTTATCGGGGCTGTCTGGGACCCAGCCTAGCCCAGCCTAGCCCAGCCTGGCCCAGCCTGGCCCAGCCTGGGCTAGGCCACTCAGCCCGGGCAGTGACCGCCTGTGACTCTGCCAGCTGATACGCAAAAGTACAGGCAGCGGAGGTCACGTCTGAAAACTCTTCAGTGCGTAAGAAGCTTTCACTGTGCTGTTTAATCGACCTCGGGATTAGCGGGGCATTGGAGGAAGGTGTTTATCTTTGCAAAGCGTGCTTCAGCAATTGAATTTCATGGACGGGGGTTGTAGATAGGCCCTTTTTAATCTGTGATAGTCTTCTGACTCTTCTTGGTTTTGTTGTGTCCATCAGTTTGTGCGGCACGGAATCTGTAATGAGGACTTTGGCATTTTGTTGGTCCATATCAAATTATGATGTTTGCGTCAATGCTGTCAGAATTTCTGCAATAAAAACAAGATGATATACACATTTTATATTCATTTATATTACAAGTTCGGTCATTTAAAAAGAATCACCATGAATATTTGGGGCTTTCAAAATTATAAAGTGCGAACCATGTATTTGGAAGTTATGTGGTTGTCGGTCTTCAAGACTGGACTTGTTATCAGTGGGTTCAAGAAATGAATTTGACTCAACAAATAAATTTTTATGATCTTTTTTAAAAGATCAAAATAATAATAATAATGCATATATATAGCGCCTTATGCAACGCCTCAAAGCGCTTTACATGATAAAAAGTTAAAAATTTAAACTCTAGATTACATGTATAATAAAACAAGATCGAGTGTAATTTATAAAAGTCTATTAAAACCGAACAGTAGACACAAAATATCACGGTTAACATCAAAAGATCATCAGTACTGCCTGCGGTTTTTCCAAATGAGATCACAGTTTTAAAAATAATAAATGAAAGGGAAAAGAAAATGACGACAAAATGTCAAGGTTCAGTGTGAGTCACTTTCTTAATCAGTATTTTCGTAAATATTCCTTAATATTCAGTTGCCCTACTTTTCATAATGCCCTTTATAATGCACACAGTCCAAGTTTACTTAGCCATATTGCCAACCAATGTACAGATGCCTTAAGGTCACGACACCTTTGCATTTAAGCTCATTTCTGCATCCCAAATGTTGCCCTTTTTTCAAATCGATGAAAATGATTCATCCATGGGAAAAAATTGAGTGATAGAACTCACATCCTGTTATTTGTTTTTTTCATCACAGTAGGGGCTTTCCTTTTGTTCTCCAATTCCACATGACATAATTTTGTGATTTTGTTGGAAAAGTTCACCAGAGAGCGAACGTGACCCAGCTGGCTTTTTGTGACCATTGGCAATTCTGAAACAAAACCAGCATTCTCTGATTCAATTTCCCAAATGCAAGTCACAAGTTCACGGTTACCGAAACAGGTTTTTTTTCTTTCATCCTGACAAAAGCTTACCTGTACTACCCCTTGTCTAGCTGCCAATGTCTGGGTTATTTAAGTTCCCAAACCAAGGACTTGTGTCCTTGGGCACACAGCCATAAGCCCATGCTGGCCTTTTTTCCGGCCATGCAGCCTTGGTCTTTGAGTATCTAGGGCAAGCAGGGAATGGTGAACTTAATCTTCATCCCAGGCGGTTGGTATTGTCACAGTTCATCAAGCCAGCTATCCCCCTCCCCCATAGACCACATGTGTATGCCTAGAGCACTGATTCCCAGACTGAATGCCTAATATCTCATAAACCTGCCGGTCTTGGTGTGTATGTTTCAAACCATGGGTGTTCAACTCAAGGCCAGCCAGTGCACAAGCCAATCCCCTGTCAATTCTTTCCCAGGGAGACGCCCGACCCAACACAGCCTTGGGAAATAGTGCATTGTGCCCTCCGTTAGCCGACCTTCACGCGTTCACTCAACCCAGCTTGCCCTTCTTGCTGCGTGAGGCAGGAGCCAACCAGGACTCTCAGGACTCTGCCTGGTGAGTGTTGGGGGAGATCCCACTGCAACAACCCCACCTGCATCAAACTGGTCTTTGTCACTGTAAACCTAAACATCACAAGAAGAAAAGTTCAAGTTTATTTTAGTGCGGCATGGCCTGCACTTGCGGTGTTTCATCCAAGGCCAGCATGAATACTATTTTTTCCTCCCCCCACCCCCACAAAGACCTCTATTCACCACCAGCCATGACACAAGAAGAACCAGCTAATGATGTGGAAATTTACGAAAGAATTGATAAAATTTGACAATTATCGCAATCCTGAAATCTTTCCAAGGAACAACCACCGAAGGACAAGCGACAATCGGATTGCCTTAATTGGCCTTGGAGCTTAGACAGCAAGCCAGTCTAAAAAGAGTCAAGTAATTGAACGCGAGTGGTTGAACTTTGAAGAATATCTCTCCCAACTGTGTGTCCGTGCACACATTTCTCTTGCTTGAGTTCTTTCTTATTATTCGTTGTTTTTAAATAGAAGAAAAAGTTGAGAACAAATGGAAGAAAAAAACCATGATCTTTGGCCTTCTCGGTGTGGTGTTTAGCACATGCTCAGTGCTTTCTAAAAGCATGTAGGGAAACAAAAAAATCACAGGCTTATATGGCCAGGGCTGGAATCCATGACCTATTTTCCAGTGAAAACCTCCTGCTTACAAGTGCAAGTTTAACAAAAGTGGATCATTTTGCAAAAGTAAAATCTTTCATTCTTTTGAAAACTCCGTCTTTCAGAATGCTTTCGTATTTAACTCTGTCGTTCGTTACATCGTTTGAAAAATAAAAATTTAATTCTATCCAAAGTGCATTCCACTGTGTTAGGATGCAATCAACTGTAATAGCACTCATTAAATTCCTGCATTACATTGAGAAAGTGCACCGCAGACGATCCAATATCAGTGCCGAAGATTGCCGGAGCCTGCAGAGATCCCACAATATCCTTAACGGTCGGTTAGCTGTTACATGAATTACCCAGCCTTCCCATGAGCCCCTGGTTCCGATGGCAGACAATTAAAAGCCAAATGAGAATTTGATTGCACAAAATACTTGATTCAACTCTTTTTTTCTTGGCACATGAAAGAAGAGTTTAACTTTATGTTTTTGCTCATTTGTTGTGAGCGGCTTTCTATGTGCCCTGTGTATTTTTTTCCATCCCACCTGTTTATTTACTGTACAGTGTGCCCCCCCCCCCAAAAAAAAAGGAAAAACAGAACGGCATACTTCCACTACCCTGAGACTCAAACAACCTATACCAATGCATGGGTAATTTTGTTCAGAGAAAAATGACACCAAGATCACCCAATTCGGTCCAGTAGTTTTTGTTCTAGAACCTATTTTGTGAAACAAAGTCGGGGGTCATTTGGTCCATTCCATTTGGGGGGGGGGGGGGGGGCACCATGTATATATGCCAATGTGATGATTACAAATAAGTTTCGCAGGCACGGTTCTGGTGGGTGATAGGTGGATACAAACCCAACTCCTTCTTCCCAATAAAAAAATTGTCTGGCCAACCAAAAATTATGCCTAGTCGAACAAATTTCGAAATTTATGCCCTCAAAACTAGTTACCCAAGCCCCTCTTCCTCCCCACCCTTTCCCCTATCATCCACCCTACCCTGCCCCCCATCATCCACCCCACCCCGCCCCCCATCATCCACCCCACCCCTCCGAAATTCATGTCCTCAAAACTAGTTACCCAAGCCCCTCTTCCTCCCCACCCTGTCCCCTATCATCCACCCCACCCTGTCCCCTATCATCCACCCCACCCCTCATCCTATCAATATCACACTTGTTCTGTAATTGTGCACCCAGAATGGTTGAAATTAGATCGCTCTCACTCAGTAACCCATGTGAAACATTGCCAAGTACCTCAATTGGATCCCCCAAAGATGACAAAGAAATAAAAGCCTCCGGCTTGTCAGGTGTTGAGTAGGCTATATTTTAAAACTCTGCATCTTTAAAATCGATGCCTGACATTTTCTTCCCATAAATATTCCCGCTTTCCATTTTTGTGTTTTGCCCAAAGGGTATGTTTCTTCAGGTCATTCAAGGTCTGTAAACTTTGAATGAGCTGGGTGATGCGGGCTTCAGAATAAATCCATATTTTGTCAGTACAGTGTGTGTTGTCATTGAACCTTCTTTAAAAAGTCAGTGTTACTCATTCGTGATTCAACAGCTCAAGAGTTAAAAAGGTAGGGGGCGGGAGACTTGCAGATTTCCTCAAATTTACCCGAATTGCAATTTCAGTTCAATTTAAGGACAAAGAGAACCTGTGCTGAGCTGGTTTACATAAATAGAATATGACTGAGCAAATAGAATTTGGCAAATCCAGGGTTTGAAGCAGAGACTTCTAGGTAAACATTCTGGTGTTCTACCTACTGAGCTAATCAGTCTCTGTCTGGTGTGTCAGACGAGCTGGCCAGTAAATTGCAAGTGCAGAATTTGAACAAGAGACCACTGTATAAAAACTCCGGTGCTCCGCCCACTGAGCTGCCCTGTCTCTTCCTAGTACCAGCTGGGCAGTTGTGGGTGTGGGATTTGAACAAGAGACCACTAGATAAACACTCTTGTGCTCTACCCACGAAGCTAACCAGCCCCTGACCAGTGTAATTGACCAGGATGCTAGTAAGTTGTGGATGCGGGATTTGAACAAAAGACCACTAGATAAATACACGGGTGCTCTACCCACTGAATCAACAAGTCACTGCTCCATTTAATTTATCGGGTAATTTTTTAACTGTCATTAGATGGTGCTTTGAGAACAAACCAACTCACAACTGGCCAGGACGTTTTGGTTTATTCCGGATTTGATCCGTGAATTGACTTAAAAACCTGCCAGAAATAACATGAACCCCTAAAAAATCACGAAGCCCTGCAAACGCACTAATCAACAGCAGTTGCCGTTTATGCATTGGAGCTTCTCCGTGATCTATCACCAGACTTTTCCTGTCCCCACATATCTGCTATGCCACTTACAAAGCACTGGTTGTACAATGAAACTGTCTCCTATACCTGCACATTGTACACGTTTGCTTATTGAATTACCATTCTGGCTTAATTCCCAAAGTAAATTTAAAGGGTATGGGTTGTTACATTTTTTGGGTTTACAATCGAAGGCAAAAGTTGGTCAGTTTGACAACCGTGTACATTCAATAAAGAGGTTTTATCAGCACTAGCAATGAGTGCACAGGCTTAGTAATAACACATCATACTCAACGATTTCTTAACTTAGGTTAGTATACAAATTCTGAACCAGTACTCAAAACAATATATCCCTGTCTATGTTGAAACAGAGATGGGATTTCAGAGATTGATTTTTTTAAGAAAACAAAATTTTTCTGCTGGACTACAGGGCTAGTAGCTAAACAATCTGCTTGACTAGAAAGAAATGATTTTAAGGACCGACACACCATCATATGAAGATGTAGCACTACTTTTTCGGTTTTATTTGGTGCATCATTGAGCCAAATGAAAATGTACTGACATTTTAAGAAATCAGTACATAATAAGCCAGTTCGGTATCTCAAAGGTCAAAGGTTATTCGGGACAAAACATTGCTGACGTAATGTCACGCCATGTTACACGAATGCCCATTCTAATTGAATTTAACACATGTGCATTGTGCGACCACCTTTTGCGTTCACACGCGCACGTTAGCTCACGCGGGTCATTCGGGATAAAATGTCATTGTGCACATGCGCAGTTGAAATACCGAACTGGCTTATTGTGGCACTCTCAATGGAGAACAGTCTCTCATTGCAAACATTAATTTTTAGATTTATACACCATTGGAAAGAACCCATCATAAGCTTTAAAATGGTGAAAAAATGATTAAAATCGGAGCAGTATTAAGAAAGTTATGATAATTTTCGTTTTATTAGATGATCCAGCATTAGTTTGTCCATTTTCCACACTGCTAAACGGCTCACGATTAGGGGGTAGCCTTGGTATCTCCTAAAAGTGTCTCTCTTTTGTTTATTTGTGGAAATATCGGTCAGATCGGCCAATACCAAGTTTGTTATGATTGCAATTAAATTGGTGACGTACACGAATCGAAAAATAACAAATCTTATGAAGAAAACTAAACACAAATTCCGGTGATTATCAGTGAGTTACCTAATACTAAAATATCTTTTAAAAACATTTTATTGTACATACAAAAAAAAACTAAAAACGAAAACATGATTTTATTTTACATAAACTAGCATTTTAAGCTCTGTTGCTTTGTCCGAGATGAGTGTAACTTGGGGGAAAATACTAGACTATTAGACTTGTTCAAGTTGTTGGTCTTTGAAACAACCAGACCAGCACTCTAAATACTA
Source organism: Hippasteria phrygiana (assembly GCA_037893225.1). Lineage (NCBI taxonomy): Eukaryota > Metazoa > Echinodermata > Asteroidea > Valvatida > Goniasteridae > Hippasteria > Hippasteria phrygiana. The sequence goes on from JAZGUH010000253.1 coordinate 512,559, forward strand.
GACTCGTCCAGTAGTCCAATGTGAATTTTCAGACCTGGATTTACTTTTTGTAAATGGTTTCTGTTTATGTATAACCTATATACCGACTCTAAATAAGTGCCCATGTGCGGAGCATTGAAAACAGCTTTTTGTTATATCCAACATTTTGTGTGTGTACAGCTTTACTTGCATAAGATAGCTCAGTCACACTCTACAGCCTGCTTTATTGGAAGTCTGGTTTTAGATTGAGCAATCAGTCTCCCACGCTAACAATCCAACTTCTCCCCCCCCCCCCCCCCCCCCTTTTCGTTTTGGACCAAAAGTTACAGAGCGCTTGGAAAGCAGAGACTGATAATCAAGTCTGAAATAGATCAGAGGTTACCGAAACAGTGTCAGGTTGAATTAGGTACTTCCCTTTGTGTCTAGACTTCACTATTGGAACCAACACCATTAACCCCTGAGCCCCTATCACAGTCTGTCCCGTCTGTTTTTTTTTTTTTTTTAATAACAGGTGTCTGCTTTCTTTTACTTCAGTGGAGCACAGTGCTCTGCCCTGTTTACAAATATATCAACAATAAGTATTTATCATTACTGGAAATTATGTTCCAGTTAATGTATTAAATGAGTGCACGTGATGTGATTAGCAGAGTTGTAATCAAGTCAATCACAAGTCAGATCAAAAGGTAGATCACAAGTCAATCACAAGTCAATCACAAGTCAGCCACAAGTCAGCTCACAAGCTACATGGGATGAACAATGACAAAGGAATGCTTTTGTTATTATAGTTTGTTTGAATAGCTTGTAACAAAGTGCTGCCGAAAAAAATGTTGCACAAAGTCTGTTGGAATGGTTTCAAAGGCTTCTCCAAGTTGTAAAGAGTAAAATGTGAATTGTTAGTATGTAGTTTATTAATTGGAATTGAATCAAGTTGTAAGCGTCTTCTTTGTAGTAGCCGCCATAATCACCATGTACTTAACCCCTTGAGTACGGGTTTTTACGGGAGACGTCGGGGTGTTGCAGCGGTTCTGGCCGCCAAGCGAACCACTACAATGTGTTTGTGCAGTCAAGCGTAACATAAACAATAATCCAACAATTGATTGAAACTGCACAAACAGCAGCAAATGGCGTCATCCAGCCTGGTAGCACTTTTTTTGTTGACGCCATATGGCGTCTTCCGTACGCAAAGGGTTAAATGTACATGTACTGGCAGTAATGTCAATCGGGCTACATGGTAGCCATGCAATCAGCCATGGGGTACTTGAAATGTTGTTGAGCTTCCTCTCCAATCCCCCAGGTACATGTATAATACATTTATGCTGGCACTATTCCTTTGTTCTATACAGATATATATCCGGAATCTATTGAATCAACTTATTTACTTTTAATGTTGCCGTGGTACTCAACGCAGATGAGTTACACTACATCCACCCCTCACCCACCCAACCATGTTATTACCCTGTTATTGTGGCCAGCCAGTCTGCATGCCCGCATTTTTCCTGTTTTCTCCACAGACACCTGTGAACCTTTTATTTACCTGTCATGTTTCGGTGGTATTTTGGCATGCAAGTGGGGAAAATGTGTCCCTGACCTGAGCCCTTATGAGGGCACTAGGATGTTATTGTGGTGCTGGTGTTTGTGCAGGACGTGGGGTTACAAGAGACCAATGCAAACCCACAATAAAAATGGATCATTTCTGTAGGCAGTGCCCAAACTGTAAATTTTTATCATTTTTTTTCCCCTTTGCCTTTTCTGCAATTCAGCTTCTGTTGTTACTAGGTTATGCAAAGTTTTACCAAAGGCCAATTTACATATATGCGACTAAGTCGTACAACAATGCCGTGCATTTTTCTAAATGTACACAAGTCGGTGCACGTCAAGTCACATGACTTTGTCGCACAAGTGAAAATATATTCTTTGATTTGCGAGTATTTAGAAAATTGATGCGCAACAAAAATCGCGTTTGTGTAAATTGGCCTTAACCCCCTGTGTCCGGCTGTTATTGATCGGGGGTGCTGGTGTGCTAAGAACGGGCTGTGCAGCCAAGCGTAAACACAAACAATAGGCACCACACTAGATAGAGGGGTCCTATTCATCGTACTTGGAGCTCCCTTTTGCTGTGAGTGAAAGCTTTGTTTGAAAAAGCTCCATCTATTCATTACACTCCATCTAAGCATTACACTCCATTGATTGAGTACGCACAGGAATGCGCGTATAGACAACAACCGGACAGGTGGTCTTTTTCAAACCACGGCTATGACTGTTGTCCATATTCAAGAGGTTAATTGAGAGAAAGTTTGCAAATACACCATGTGGAATGGCTAACTGACAAGAGAAGTGTAGTTCTGAGAAAAGCCACAGGTATTAAGAATGTTTCAGTCAGTCTGCGCTGACTGCCATCTGGGGAAATTAGGGCTTGATCAGAAAAGGGGGGGCGGGGTTACGGTTACATTCTAGAGCTTGCAAAGGCAGCTAAAAATGTGTCATTGGAACACAACTCAATTCCACCCCTGAGGCTTGGTTTGGAGGCACTCGGCATTGAATTCTACTGTCATCGAAAATTTGTGGTGCTGCATGTACATGTAGCTCTTGTTCGCACCAAGCAAGCCTTCTTTTATGACCATCTCCAGCGATTCATTTGACAGCTGGTTCTGGTCTATTGGCCTATTTACCAATGACATAATGAATTTCATTCCATGCCCTTCTAGCTCCCATTCTAGCTCAAATTTCCAATTTCAGTTCATAACCAGCTCTGGGGCTATCCCTCCTTCCCGCCTCCCCCCACCTCGTCCGATTGCCCCACGATTTCCACTGGAATCAAGCTTGGCAGGCTAATCCCCATCTTATGACTTCACACTTCTCTGCTCGCTTTGCAGCTGATGGTTCCTGTTTCCTCCTCGATCTTCAGACGGATGACCTGCTGGAGTTCACAGGCTCCGACTGCGACCCCATTTACTCCCTGTGTTGCCATGGGAACACGCTCTTCACCGCCTGCCGGGACGGAGTCATCCGAAAGTACCAGATTTAGGTAAGTTTAAGACTTCAGTCAACAAAGAGCTCTTGGATTTGGCCATTTTGTCAAGGAAAGTCAAATTACGGTGGAAGAGTCAGGAATCTGTCAATATCTCCTGCACCTGAAACACAAGGCCTGAAAATATGGAGTACCCGAGTGCCCGTGGCAACCAAAAATCCATCCACACAACCTAGTCGGCAAACCACAGGGCTACCTAATACAATGTTATAAACTAGCTGCCAACTGATCAAGCGGTAATTTGTTTGTTTTAGAACCCAAACACACAACGAAACCTGGTCAGTATTCTCTTTCATTTATTTTACTCTGCTCCATTAACCTTGTCTATCCCTTGTCAATTTGGACAACCAAACCTGATCTCAGTTTTAGTTGGTTGCTGCCCAGGGGCAGCCAGCCAATTTGATGAATTTTCCTTTTCTGTTGTCTGGTCAAGAGTCAAGACTAGAGAAACGGGTTGCAATTTTTGTTTACGGACTGAAGAAAAATGTGTTTGAAGGTACTGTAGCAGCAAAGAGGTAACATTGACATTGAGGATGGTATATAGAGCCCACAAACTTATAAGTCACTAATGATATGGAATATATTTGCGCTGTTATTTTTTTAAGCAACCAAGATTTATTTTATTATATAAAGTAAGTGACGAGTATCAGGCAGTCCAACTTCCCATGCAATTAGCCATCTAGTGTGTAATGGCTGGCCTGAGTAACGACAAACGAAGGCTTGTTAGGCAATTTCCTCCCAGGAGTTAGTTAATTGCCGTGGCACACATGACATTATCAGTGACATTTGCACGACCCCTCAGGAACCTTTGCTATCTGAGCACTGACTCTTCGTGCTTCAAATTCAACGTCAATCTTGAGATCAGTGTTGGTCTGCCGGCTTCATATTTGGGTTTGAATGGCTGGTGTGACCTTGGTTGAATTTGAATCGGGTTTGTGTGATTTTGGTTGGTCAATCTTGAGATCCGTGTTGGTCTGCTTGCTTCATATCTGGGTTTGAATGGCTGGTGTGAACCCGGTTGAATTTGAATCGGGTTTCTGTGATTTTGGTTGCATTTAAAAAAAGATTCCCCTGGATTGAAGCTATATTGTACATGCCTTTAATACCAATTGGTGGCAGTTAGGGTTTGACTTAGTTCTTATGGTACATCTACATGTTTGCTGCCTTCATCATTAAACTATGCAATCGTAAATCCGGCTTTATTAACGCAAACCTCACCTAAAGCTACAAAATACTACAGCACTACATGTAGTAGTAAACTGTAGTATTATATTGCAGTACTCTTACTACACTGCCATATTTGAAATTATGTGGTACTTTGCAGTACAGAAGAATGCCACTATAGTGAACATCAAGGGATCCACAAAAAATATTCACTTTAGTGGTCGTTTGTTATAGTGAATAATGGTATATACATCAATTTGGGAGCCAAATGTTCGGTATAGCGGTGTTCGTCATAGCGAAGTTCAACTGTATATTGTACTTTTATACCGCAAATGAACGCCTTGGACGTTAGGGTTAACATACGTTGATTGCTAGTCAGTGTTTGTTGGAGGTAATCGGGTATGCCGAGAGATGTTTTTCATTCCGCCTACAGACAACTGAGGCTTTCAGGTGTTAATGATTAGTGCTTTCAAGTGTGATCCGACGTACATCATTAGGAGAGATCTCTTGGATACATTCAGACAGGATTATAACATACATGTCAGTAAGGCCCATGTACAATACATACATACATACATACATACATCATGTACATTAGCCTGCTTGTGTAGTAACATTGCATACAATCTGGTGAAACTCCCTGCTGAAATGCCTCACGTTAAAACTCTTAAAGGTAGTGTACACGATTGGTAATCCTCCAATTTCTTTTTTACCTGAATTATTACGAAATACCTTACTAGACTGTAAGTTAATAGTAGTCTCAATCATCCTGTGAAATGATGGCACCAGGTGTGCTGTCGTTGTCAAGAAAAGTGGAAATATATATCATTTTCCAACTGCCCTGTAGCCTTTAGTCAAGGCGCGCATGGCTACCCGGACGAGTAGCGCCCCGGACATGCTGGCATTCGGGGCGTCTCACGTGTCCAGATAGCCAGGCGTGCCTTGACTAAAGGCTATCATCCGCCCGACGGTTGAAAACGAGCGCCGTTGTTCTCTCGTTTTTTTCGCCATCCAACAACGCAAAACTTTGAACAGGTCAATGGAACGATATTTCCTATAAAATACTAACCCCCAAATCCGCCCATTTCTGAAAATTGCAACAATGACCAATCATGTACACTACCTTTAAGGTTGAAGTGTGAGTATTACACAGAGTTCATTTGGCCCTGGTTGGAAAGGAATAAAGCAACATCCTGAGTTTCAGCAAGTGCTGCCAACATGATTGACTGCATGCAGTATATATGCTGTGTAGCTCATTGAGATAAGTTCACACTCACAGTTGGCTTGACTTCTTAAAACTCTAAATAGAACTGTTGGGGGAGGGTGAATCATTGGTTGTTTTTAGCCTTTCGAAAAAAACCAAACAGCTGGAGAAGATTTGAATGAGTCTTGTTTATCAATAATGCTGTCTGAACTTGACCCCTTGAGTACGGTTGTTTATATTGAGGTGCCGTGGCGGCCTGTGCAGCCAAGCGAAACAGACACAAGAGGTTTGTGCAGCCAAGCGTAACATACACAATAATCCAACAATGGATTGATAATGCAGAGAAATGGCGTGTATGGATGTCATCCAGCCTGGTGGTAATTTTGTTGGGGGGCGTCTATAGACGTCATCCAGCTTCAAAGGGTTAACCCGTGTCTGACAGTGTATTAAATGTACCTTCTTTCCAGCTCGGAGATTTTAATTGCCATTGCTGTCTGATTAGGGGTTCAATCAGCACACAGTTGCACTTTCCTCGCCTTCCGCCTCTGTGACCTGGGTTCTTATCCTGCCTTAGGCCGACATGTTTGGATTTTCCATCCCTACCTGTTTCCGTGGATTTTCCTCCAACTGTTAATAAGTGTTATTCTGGGATTTTTGTCTCGCCACTAACAACTGAACATTTCTTTGTCATCCTCTTGGCAAGTTTTTTCAGCTTGCGAGCTGTAGGATGATGTGCACTTTTGAGGAAGCCTTGGTTACATTATCATTAATAAATGGTGATACTAATAATTTGGTTGATAATCGAAGCTTGTTTACAAAATATCGCCACTCCTCTCCAACACCCAAAGTGCGCAAGATATTGCCATGCCTGCTTGACTTTATATGCATTAATTAACCCTAACCCTGCCAGACGCAGCACAGTGCATCTGTGGTGACAGCTTCACTTTGCTGCACTCTGCACACAAGTCAATGTGACAAAGTATGCAATCTGATGCGTCTGGCAGGGTTTCTAGCCAAAATACCCTGGAGGGTTAGGGTTATTAGGAAATAGGAATAGCAGGAGCAAATTTGTGATATATGTAATTGCCTACAGACAGCTTTAGATGCGCAGCTGCAGAGCGCCCTCTACATGCATGCACAGTGCAGATAATTTAGGTATCAGAAACATCGGTATCACAACATGAGAATTTGCCATGCGGAGAGATGGGCCACAGACCACATGGATGGACGTTGTTTTGCCAACCTTGAGGCAGTAACAAAGGGAGATATTCACGAGCGAACACTCACTCTGCGTGGTAACATGATATGTGATCGGAACATGAAGTCCTCTTTATCGTCATGTTCACGGTGTCTTTGTTCACCCTTTAAAATGAGCTCGCTGTTTGTTGTTTTTTCCACATCAACGATGCTCTCCTGCAATTGCAGCTATTACCAGCATCATCAATAACTAATGTGGTAATGAATGCCCTGTCTTGAGAAGTCTTTTTTTTTAATTTCTTGATGAATGTATAGTGGCTTGTGTTTTTTTTTTAATCCATCGCAATCGGTCTACCACCTGCAGACAGTGCACTGCCACGTCAGTTGCAATTAGCGGCCCATTCATCTGCGATGGTTATAGCTACAACACAATGCGGGATAATACCTGTGATGCTGTGCTTACGGCCGTTGACCCCCTGAATGTATAGAGCCTCGTGCACACTCTCGCTGCCTCTGCACGTGATCTGCTCTTGCATGTCAGACTTCCCCCCCCCCCCCATTTTCTGTCTTTCTTTGATGTTGACCTTGATGTTGCCAAAGGGTTTGTCTGCCGCTGTTACATGCAGCAACTAGTACCGGTTTCACACTACTCTGAACTTACCCGGGTAATTTATTACCCGAGTAGTTGTCATTACCCGGGTAGAAACTAACCCGGAGAATCGGTTTCACACTACAAAATTAACCCTGCAATTCTGCTTACCCGCTTCAGCGCGCACCCGGGTAACTTGTAGCCGCATTCACACTATGCGAATGGTAACCCAGAGAATGTGCATTGCTTGACCTCTGCCCTAGCCATTGTTTCGTCGGCGTAATTAAAAGAGCGAAGTGAGAGCGACGCGAGAGCATGCGACACGAGAGCATGCAACGCAAATTGAAAAAAATCAGATCAGCATTGGTACATGTAGCGTGCACGCGTCATCCTTTAGACTTGAAGACAAGTCGTTTAGACAGTCGTGTTTTGTCTGCAGGCGCCGCATTTACCAGCGCGGTACGCAATAATATGCCCGCCTTTCGTGAAGTTCCGACATGTCTTCTTTCCTTCATGGTCAGTAATTGGACAGTCGACACACACGCATCTTGGGGCCAAGGTTGCACAAACGTTCCCACATGTTATTATACCGCTCGCTACCCCTCAAAAGTGCGGTGTAAGTATTATAATACGTGGTGGTGCAGTCGGACTAATGTCGACCAATTACCGACTTGATTTCAAGTCTAGTCATCCTTCAACTGTGCGGTCTAGACTGGTGCCTTGCATTAAGTGTATGTAAAATGTACTTATTAAGACGAGGCATCATCTACGGAAGACTGGTGCCTTTCATTAAGTATACGTAAAAATAAACTTATTAAGGCGAAGTACCAGCCATGGCGGCCGCACTAATAAATTACGTCACCTTCGCAAAGTTGGCCGATTAAAACACGACAAAGCGCATGCACCCACCTACCTACCCGGGTAGAAGAAAACCCGGCGAGCATTCACACTACTGATGGTAACCCGGAGAATCGTCTCAAGGTCGTCGTTAACCCCGAGATTGGTGGGTTAACCCACCTCGCGAGCAGGGTTAGAAATTACCCGGGTAAGTGGGGTTTTGGGGCAGTTAACCCGGAGAATTTCTAACCCGGAGAATTGTAGTGGGAACGCTCCACATTACCCGGGTAATTGCCGGGTTAAGTTTTTCGTTAACCCGGCAATTACCCGGGTAAGAGCATAGTGTGAAACCGGCATAGGATATATATGGAGGTTTGTTGCGGACACTTAGGAGATGAAGCAACATAAAGATAAACTGAAGTCTGTAATAATGCAGTGATGCGGGGTTTTATCGTAAATGTGAAAGTAAGGAGCGATTTTGTCACAGCTAATAGTATCAGCATTATACAGGCATATCTTTGGGAACACGTTTACAAAATGCGCTTCACAGTTTAAATTGTTTTTAAATGTTCCACGAATCCACACTAGGGTGAGAGAGGATATAAGAATCTCAGAGAATTATTCGTTTCAGTATTCCTTTTTTCCTTGTGTGTCCATGTACAGTGGAACGCCGCTATACCGAACACCACTATACCGAACATTTAGCTATACCGAACACCATCCTTGGCTCCCAAATTTTGTGTACAAAACTTACCGAACATTGTTGTTGAAAAAAAAGGCAACGGATTAAAAAAAAAGTACCGGGTATTTGGGCTGTTTGTAATTCCCAAACGGCCTCAGCTTTATGTTGAAGAGTGACAGGTGGCTATTATTTCCCCAAGGAATAGAAGGGAAAAGCCAACTGTTGCTTTAGAATTCGGTAAGCTTTGAAAGTATGAACATGTAATTACATGATCCAATGGCCGGCACATGTTCAAAGTCGTCCTTAAGTAACCGGCAGCTGAAAATCGCTAAACCGAACGATCGCTACACCGAACGATCGCTACACCGAACGATCGCTACACCGAACGATCGCTATACCGAACGATCGCTATACCGAACGATCGCTATACCGAACGATCGCTATACCGAACGATCGCTATACCGAAACAAAATCTGTGGATCCCGCGATGTTCGTTATAGCGGCGTTCGACTGTAGTTTGATAGATTTGGAAAAAAGCTTGTGGGAATATCCATAGGGACTGTATTTGACAGTATTCGCTGTGCATATATTAAGTGGTTGGCCCCACTTTCAGCACTGTAACAGTGGCACTTGTGATTGGCAGAGACTCTAAGAAAAACCATGAGAAACTTACAAGAGAAACACTAGAATTCCTATGGTTTTGTCTCATGTTAGATTCATGTCATGGGATTCTTAACAACCCCACAGAAATCACTCTCACATCCCATGCTCCTCATGATTTGATTCTTTTGTGTGTGTGTTGATTTCAATGTACATGGCCCCCTGTACGCATTTGTCCAAATTTCAAAGTTATTATTCAATATACACATGCACAAAATTACAAAACAAAATGTGACCCGCTCTGGAAAAAGGTATATTATGTCGCAAAATATGAAAAATTAGTTTTATATATGTTTGGAAAGCCCGCAATGTAAGCTTTCATTTGGTACATGATAGAGCTCCAAAGCCCTTTCCGTTCTGGAGATATCAAGTTTTTGCATATTAATTAATTCTATGGAGTTCAAAATGCACAACAGAGAGAACTTGCTTTGAAATAGCTAGTTCTTTTACAATGCGATGGAACAATGCACTCTAGAAAGGATATTTTTTCATTATATTCACTAAAATCAACATTGTTGTGCACCAAACCTGAAACTTCAGATATTTAAGATGTCATTAAAGACAAAAAACCAAAAATGAATTTTGACGAAAAATTTTACCGTCTCAACATTGAAGGGGCCATTACACGTAAATGCATAGCGCGACTTATATCACCTTTTTCTGGAGCGGGTCACAAATGGTTCCTTAGAAATTTGGGACATCTGAAATGATATGGTACCAGCACCTTTTGAAAATTTTTGCAGTGAGAGGCATGAGCTGCATGAGTTGCTTGATTTTCAATGCAATTGATTATGAGGAAAATGGGGCATGCTTGTTTCTCACCGGGGCTTTAAGTAAAATAATTCCCATGAAAATAGTCTCGTCCCACAAGATACAATAGTTTGTGTTCCCTTTACACTAATTGGTCAACTTTGAAAATATTTTAATGATTCCCAAAATAAGGTGCATTTTCCTGTATTTTTTGGGTAATTCAGAGAATTCCATTTTGTATCGAAAAGATATCCAGAAGACTTTTTAACTCAGATTTTTCTGTGAGATTGAAGGGAAGAAGATGCCTTTCTGAAGTTGATACTGAAGGTAGACTTGTTATCATAGAGAGCAGTTTGGATACTAGTCAGAGTATTGCATTTATAAGTGCAAATTCTCGTTTTTTAATTTCCCCTCTCTTCTGTCTCTGCTCCTATCCTGTGAGTGCCTGAAATCTTTTGGTCACCGTATGATCATCCCTGAGTAACAGTTAGCAATAAATTAGTGGTAGTCTATCTGATTACAATGACTTATCAGTTGAACTCTAAAATTACCTGCCCCTGTCATATCAGGTGTCAGTCAGCGTCAGAATTATCCTCCATCATGGGGCCATTGACAGAAGAGGATACATGTAACAGCTAATTGAACAGCAAAAGCACCTTTCATTTCAAGTATTTTTTAATGATGCACCTTTGTCCTTGGTCACTTGTGGCGGTAACTATTTCATGTTTGATTTTCATCAAGTCCAGAGATAATGATCATGCTGAACACCTGAGGCTGTTTGTGAAAGGAGAAAATTAAATTCAACAGTTTGTTAGTCACGTCTGTGGTTCACTGATTTTTAAATGATATTTTCTCAATGCCAAATTTTTACAGCAGATAAAAAAGGAAAGTATTTTTAAGCCTTTACCCTTGGGTCCATGTATATATGACTAATTTGGAAACCTTGAATCGGCAGTCATATATTAATATGATCCAGACATAAGCTTGTTCATCAGTTAAAGTTGCTTTAACAGAGTGGGAAAAGTCCAGTGAACCTCAATTTCTTTTTTAAATGTGCGACGGTTTGTGCTCTTGTTAGTCTGTTAAACAACAAGAAGATCTTTTTTTTGTTTTAGGTGCTTTGAAGAAGTGGAAAGAATTTGGCAGGCTTTTGATTGGGTGGTTGGTCTTTTGTAGGGGGCTCAACTGAATTTTGCCCAAAAGGTCATTAATATCATTTGTATTGTACACATTTTCTTTTAGGGAACAATGTACAGGGAAAACTTGTTGGAAAGCTATGCTTTCCCTGCTGATTCCCCCTCCCCCTCCTGTTTTTAAAAGTGTTCATAAAGAAAGGATTGAATGTGATTTCAGCAAAACATGCCACTCTACATGTGCAGATTTGGGGTAGTATTTTGTAGCCGAGACAAAGAGTAACCATATCTGGAGAAATAATGTATCCCCGCAAGTCTTGGTGAGAATGGAGGTCAAACTCGGATTGGGACACTGTAGGAAGCCACTGGACCCCAGGTGATATTTTGCATTGTCAGTGCATCTGCCGTGTGAGTGGTCTGCCCTTCATGCCTCAGATGTCCATAAAGGATTTGTTATCTTCCTTTGCAAATTACCGTGTCCTTGCCGCTTACCATTGAACTTGGAATGCCGAGGCACTCAGGGCCAGCATCTGTTAGGCTGCATTACCAAGCTCTGATGAAGAAAGTTCAACCGGGTAACCCTGACCCCATCCATGTCACAGACATAAATCCCGGTAGGTTTTTTTCTCTGCTGCTCTAATCGAAGACCCACTCAGTCAGGATAATAATTTTCTTTTTTGATCAGGTGATGTTCCGTTTGATGTATTTAATTACAGTCGCCAACCTTCGTCTTGGGATGGGTCCAAGGCTGTGGCGGTCTGTTAGAGACACAAGCGGAGCCTGCTATCCCATCTCAAGGTCTGGGCTTTATTGATCTTCAACTTGGGCTGATGGGCTGCTGTTTCATGTCTGGATTGATCCAGAAAAACTACAGAAGAGGAAAAAATGTCAGTGTGGCGGGTTGACACATCAGAGATAAGTGGCTGTCTTCGTGTCGGTCTGCCATGTTAATAATTTGCCCTGAAGCACACACTCATCTTTGTGTTTCTGGGATCATTGACAGGCTAATGCGGAGTAAAGCAAAGCGTACCATTATTTTGTTGACAAGACATTCGCATGCATTTGCAGGGAAATGGCCATTACCAGTGGAATACACACAGTTCTCATTATTCCGGACTGATGGAAACTTATTGCACGTATGCAATGTACAGTATTTTCGCTTCATTGTCCAAATGAACAAGTTGAGCTTTTATCCCCTAACCTGATAATGTTCTCGTTGTAGGGGGTGAATTGTACTAATGAAAAGGGATACAAAAATTGATAATAAAAGATGACGATGATTATCTCTTGGATAAGTACCAAGACACATTAAAAGGTTACGCGTGACTTTAACTGTCGCCTGTATAGAAGATTATAGCATGCGTCATCATTGCTCAGCCAACATGTACGGTAACAATTGCTGTTTAACCCCTTGCGTACGGTTGACTCAAATATGTGCAGATTGAAAATTGCCACCTGGCCGGTTAAAGTCTATGCACGCCAATTTTTGCATTTTCAATCCATTATTGGGGTATTGTGTACGTTATGCGTGGTTGCACAAGCCTCTTGTTTCCATTTTGCTTGGCTGCACAAGCCGGCATGGCGCCCTAGCGCCCCCATATGAAATCCGGGGTCAAGGGGTTAAGAGCTAGCTGCATCACTGTGCTATTCCTTCCGACGCCTGAGAGAAACACATGACAATCAGATACAGTGCACCCATTCACCCATTGCTGCAGTCAAGAATGACAATTAATTGTCACCTGTCCCCACAAAATGGGCGCAAAATTTGAAAATCAAGGTTACGGTATTTTCTTAAAAGTACAGATTAAAAGCTTGAATTTGATATATTGTGTGTTGTGGTTCCTCATTCCTAGCCCCCGATACAACCTTTTAGAATTATCGGAGTCTTGACTCCTGTTTTGAGAAAATGAAGCTTAAAGTTTGTGATCTGTGCACACTTTAACCCGAGTTCAAAAAAGGAATCATCCCCAAAAATATTTCGAGAATGAATTCAGTTTAAAAACTGAGATATGATAGGATACGGTTGTGTTTTTTGGTCAAATATACAGTTGTTAAAATCCCCAAATTGACTTATCGGTAATTTGTTTTATTTCTGCTTGTAATTTAGATAACCATAGTGCAACTTTCTGCTCATTTTGTGCTGCCAGATCACGATTGCGTGGTCGTAAGTGTAAAAGATGAAAGAAACTACTTACTTTTAGAAAATAAATTATTTCTAGTGATGCAGATGTCAATTGTGTGAGAATCCCTGTGCCAGAGAGGTTTTTACGTAAGTTTGAATTTTGTTTTTTTTGCCAATATATCTTTTATGCAACATGCATGGTAAAAACGTACTGAAGTTGTTTGCTGTGTCATTTGATAAAAACAAAATCTGAAACTTCTCTGATTATTCCTCAGTCTATCCTGAGCCGAGATGGACTTTTTACCCCCCCCCCCCCCCAATAAAATTCAATTAGTCACATTTGTTCCCCCTTTCCTTTATCAGCCAGGGTAATTGGGTAACCTAATTCTTACATCCTTTCACCCCTAGTCTGACCTTTCCCCTGAATCAAACCTTTCCCCATTTCCCCCATGGCCATCCCTATTCCCCCCCCCCCCCGACCATCTCCTCTCCTCTCCAATGAAGCCGCCTTTGCTTCCCATAAACAAGCATCAAGTTGTACTCTCTACACCCTACCCCTCCCCTTGCCCCATCTGATCTTCCTTAAAAGATTAAGACCCCTTCCCCTTACCCTACCTTTCTCCCATCAAGCTAGCATTAGATTTGTCTCCACCCTACCTTTCCTCTTCCCTACCTTCACCCCCATCAGCCAAGCCCCCTTAACTGTCGCTGCTCCTTAACGAAATGATCAATCCTGTACAGGAAATGATTATCTTTTACCAAACCCATCAGTTTTGGAGACCCAGCTTCTAAGTGACAGCTTTTGCTTGCCGGTCACCTGCAAGATTTACTGGCTTTTTTTTTAGCTCAACTGGGGATTGAAGGATTACAGTCCAACCTTCGACTTGGAGATATGGGCCTCTGTTTGGGGATTAATTTGGATAAACTGACTTGCGGGTCCCAGTACTTTTCAAAAATTTTAATAGGGAAATTGATGGAGTTTGACACACGACTGCATTGAAATACTTTGAACTTTTCAAATTAGGGTATTCTTTCCTGTTGCTAAAATGGTTTGACTGTCTATCCACATCCATGTCTGTCTGTCTGTCTGTCTGTCTGTCTGAGGATACTACTTTGTCAAACAGATTTCAGCTGTGAAAATGAATTAAACTGCTGCAAACTGCTTACTGACTGAATGGACCCGAAATAGTCCAATCAAAAAATTAGCTGGCCTAGCTGCCGGATGACGTGTATACACGCACTCAGCGAGGCAAGGGTCCAGCGGAAATATCTGTCAGCGACCGGCTCGCAGTGAGCGAGGCCAGGGTGTGCTACCCGCAGATAAAGGCCTGAACCCGTCTGGCACTCAGGCTCGTGAAAAATAATCCCGGCGTGAACTGGTTAAGCAAGTTCTTTTTCCCAAAGGCTAATGACAGTGTACAAGAAACAAACATGTGGGGAACACACAAGCAAGAGGGGGTTGGATGGAGAAACACAAAAGAGGGATTAAGGACCAAAGGAGAGTTTCAGGGGGTGAACATCAAATGGAGGGGAAGGGACAGCAAGTTGCAAAGGGGGAGGGATTGAGATGAGAGGGATGAAGCTGTGTTTGAGCTAGTCTTAGCTATTTCTGAAATTTGAAATTTCATCCGTCAATGAAAAAATTATCCTCATTTGGTAGATGTAATGGTCTTCCATCCATTTTTACACGGAGCTTATATTGATACAAGCAAAGAATAAGAGGCCTGAAAACCTCCATCTGGCCACTACAGCATTTCTGCAATCCAAAATATTGCTCTTTGTTTTATGTTTCAAAATGAAAGGCCATTTACAGCATTGGCTATTTCCAAATTTCACAATTTCCAGTTGGAGAAGTCATTAGCTAAAAGGTATACTCTTTGGGAAATTACAATGGTGTCAAACCTCCATGGAAGGTGCCCACTGCTAGCAGGTGTTTCTGCATATAGAGGAAGGATGAAAATAACTATGACATTCATCAAATTCTCGGACATAATGCATGGGTTTGTCAAACCTTAGTGTTTCACTATCTTTGTGTACATATAACACAAGTAGGCCTACAGTGTGTATGAAGGCTTGGGGCAGTTGGGCTAGGTTTGGACTAATTTGGGATAAACTGTCACTGGCTTCGTTTTTTGGGCTCCAAAATGTGAACTTGTACCGAAACAAAACTTCCGCACAGTTAGTCTGCATCATTTGCAAACATCACAAAACAAAACTACTGAATAATTATGAAATACCACACTAGACTGTAAGTAAATACATGCAGCAGTCTCAAGCACCCTGTGAAATCATGGCACCCGGTGTGCCGTCGTTTTCAAGAAAAGTGGAAATTTATATCGTTTTCCAACGATTGTTGGCCGACAATCATTGGAAATAGTCTAGTTCCCCGACCTGATAATTGTTACGTTTTGTCTAAAGTGTGGTCAGGAAACCAGACTACTAGAAGATAATTTGTTATCTCTGTTTTCCCAGCATCTATGCACACAAAACTTTAAACAAGTCAGTGTTACAGTATTTGCTAGCACGCTATAAAATACTAACCCCCAAATCCATTTATTTCTGAAAACTACAGCAAAAGCAAATGATGTATACTACATGTACCTTTAAGGCTGGCATAAACTTCTCATACATTAGTGGTGTAATTTGACTAAATGTGGCATTAATAGTCCTATCTTGATTACCTATCTGTTTGTCGGTTGCTCTATCTTGCTTTCTGCTTCATTTAAATGTTTACACCCACATCCCGTTGTTTGTGTGTTTCAGGTTTTTAAGTGAAACCCCTACCCTAGCCCCACCCCCATTTGCAGATTTCTACATTGTGCTGTCTTCATAATAGACTGATGCATTAGGCTCCGCCCCTTATCCTGTTGACCAATTACAGCGATGTGTGCACACAGAGTCGTACTTCCCCAATATGTCCGAGGACAATGCTTTGTGTTTCCTATTGTTCCTTTAATATAACCAACCCCCATAGACTAAGCACGTATCCTTACGTTCGAGGACTGATTTCAACAAAAGACTCTACGTTCGAGGACTGAAAGGTTTCTTTGTGTTTCCTTTCTTCTCTTGTCCTCGGAGATATATACAGTGCACGTACACAGATGCACACGCCACAAACGTGTATCGACCTCCAAACGTGGATGTCCTATTGTCCCTCTCTTGTTTGTACTTTAATAACTTTTTCAGAAGACCTTCATATGTTTTGTACACAATCCCAATCGTAGATGTACATTTATGCTGGGAATCGCGGACGATGTTGTTCTCTTTTGTTCTCCAACATTTTTCGTCCACGGTTTGAATACCCCAATGCCCCCATGCATGTCGGACTTGTTGGACACATGTCAGACCATAGTCATGGCTGTGATTGGTTGCTATGTAAATGGGAGGTGCTTAGTGTATTGATGGATAACTCGTTGGTGCATGACCTCACCTCAGAGACAGCTATGCAATTTTGTGTAGTAATGTTCTATTTATGGAAGATTTCACACCCTCCCTGTAGCGTTACATTTGATGTGATTGGACATTGGTTCAGAAGCTGCTTACATGCAATTCTACTATGATAGGTCAAGTTCCATCCTCTCCACTCCTTCTCCGGTCCAACCCCCAAGCCTCCATTGTACACCCATCCAGCTGTAATTTTATACCCTGATTCAGTGGCCCCTATTTTTCACCTTGTCACTGTTGTCCCATATAGTTGACATCTGCCTCCAGCCCACACACACAGCACAATGTGAATTGTTTCCGGCATGGCCAGTGTTTTCCCCCCGAGCATATGATTTCCTCTTCATCACCCTGGCGTTGGCTGTCCGGTCTGGATCGCACCCATGTCACTGCCCGCATTTGGTCTTGTTTTTGTTTCTGCTCATTCAGTCTCGAGGTCAGAACTAGATAGGGAATGCCCCTTTTTCGTTAGTGTTCTCATCGAGCTATTAGTCGGCAAAAAATCATCATTACTATTTGGATAGCCAACAAATTTGAGGCAAGATTCAATATTGTTTTTTTTTAAGATATGATCCGTTCCTGGCACACAAGGTTTGGGTTGGGCATGTCACGGTACATGTATGACAAAGATAAGTATTGGATATGCATTGTTCAGTGACTTGCTTGTTTTTAGCATATTAATTCAGGGCCCCCACGGAGAAAAGTTCTTCGGAAAACCGATGGGGCTACCCTGATAAAATAAAACAAAAATAAATAAATATATAAATAAATAAATTTTCAAAGTGAACAAAGAAACTGGCAGGAGCGGGATTCGAACCTGCGACCTCCGGGTTACCGCACCGGCGCTCTACCAACTGAGCTATCTTGCCCTACGTTGGCGGTCTCCCAAATTGTCAGTATCTTTGTTCGGGTGGGAACTAGTCAGAAGTCATAAACCCAGAATGCCGTATAGCTAGGGATCACACCCAATTTTATGATACAACCTGGGATACGACTTTTTACACTATGAACATCTAACAAAAGAAAACCCACGCAGTCCTTTGTTTGTAACAAAGGACTGCGTAGGTTTTCTTTTGTTAGATGTTCATAGTGTTAACTTATAATTCGTCAAACAATCCACAAGGGAAACTGACAGCTCAGTTGGTAGAGTGCCGGTATGGTAACCCAGAGGTCGCAGGTTCGAATCCCGCTCCTGCCAGTTTCTTTGTTCACTTTGAAAATGCATTCAAATTCACCTAGTCAGTTTCCCTTGTGGATTGTTTGATGAATAAATAAATAAATTAAAAAATATGTGACCCAAAGCATGATAAGTGAAAAGGAATTGTCACTGAAGAATAGGAGCTTTAGTGTTCGTAATCACATAATGACATGCATGGAAAAAGAAAACCAAAAAACAAAAACAAGCACAGCTAACACCCCCTCCTAATTTTGTCCAGGCTCCTCCCCTTCCAGTTTTTTTCTCTGCTTGTATGTTAAGGGCAGGCAGTGCTGGTGATGTGGAAACTTGTTGGAAAATATTGCAAAAAATAAACTACTACAGTGTTTGTTTGCTATTATCCATTATCATTTTTATAGCTTTTGGCATTTATCCCTAAATAAATAAATAAATTATCCTCCTCCCCCCACTCAACTACAGATTGAAGGATTACAGTCCAACCTTCACTTGGAGATATGGGCCTCTGTTGGATAAACTGACTTTCGGGTCTCATTACTGTATTATTTAGGGAAATTTATGGAGCTGGCACACAGCTGGATTGAAATACCTTGAACTTTTCAAATTAGGGTATTCTTTCCTGTTTGCTAGCTGGTTTGACTGTCTATCCACATCCATGTCTGTCTGTCTGTCTGTCTGTCTGTTTGATGATACTGCTTTGTCAAACAGATTTCTGCTGTGTTTGAGCTAGTCTTAGCTACATCAGGGGTGACATGTCTCCAAATTTTTCCTGATTTCAGGATTTTTGGTGATACATCTTCCAGATATCCGGAAGATTTTTGGTCATTAAATTGTTTTTGTCATTCCAAAATGACCTCTGCAACCTGAAACAGTCTTCATTTAATAAATCTAAGGACTCATTTGTTTGCAATTTTTGAACCGTATCTTTTGGTAGAAAAAATGCAGTTTTCTGATGCATTTTTCAGCAGCGCCATACAAATCAAATGCCTGCGAATGTTTTCTTGATTTGTCATTTTCCTCAAATCTCACCTCTGCTACATGTATTTCTGAAACTGAACTATCTGTCAATGAAAAAAAATTATCCTCATTTGGTAGATATAATAGTCCTGCATCAATTTTTACACCTAAAGTTGGTCAACATCTGAAAAAGTCAAAGGAGAGAAAAATATGGAGGACTTGCGACTGATAATGCATGCAGACACCAATCATGATATAATGTATATGTGGCATTTACATTGGGGAAAAAAGTCTGATATTATTCTAGGAATTTGGCGACATGGTTGACTGCTTGCCTTTTTTTCTCCCTCAGTTCCCCTTGGTTCTGTTAACACAATGATTTAGCATTCGAAAGTGAAAGAGCATAACGCCATGATTGTGCCATGTCATGGGTTTGTCTGGACACAGGTTGTACCTTAAAACCAGACAGAGTTGTGTTTGCAATCTCTATCATGTTTTTCTATATCCGTGTTGATTCGAACACTAAAAAAAAAAAAATTGCCAGCTCTGTGTCACGTAAACAAAGTCTAAAATACCAGTTAAGGTCACTTAATACACAGGCTTAAAATTCGCCCAATTAGAAATACTTAATGCATTGTCTTTGATGACGTAAGTTCTGCAGGCAAAGGATGAGGATGGTTTTGGGTGTTGTTTTTTTAATTAAAGGGAAGATTCTGCTGTTGGAGGCAGGCCTTGTGAGTTTAAATGTCTTTTTGCCAACTTTTATGGGCACTGATAACGAACATCCGGCATTGCAGAGGGAAACGTCATTCCAGGATTGTCCATTTAAAACTCTTGCCCGGAATTTGACTGAAGATTTTGTTTTTGTGGTAATTTTATTTCCTGTAGTTGCTTATTTTGTTTTCTCCCTTTTTGGTGGGTTTTAGTTTTATTTTTTTTTCAAACAAGCTCACAAGATCTTACCGTGGACCATGCTATACGGCGTCGCACATACGTGCATCTGCCATTCTGCCTGAGAGTAAATCTGCCCGAGAGCCAATGGTACGTTGTGATATTTCCATAGACTGATACCATCCATCCCTGGGTGTTTATTTCTTTTTTGGTTGGTTTTTTTTTGGGCCAATTTCCAAGTTTTATCGTGGTGGTGACCTTCGTAAGAACCAGGAACAGGCTGCTCCCTCCAAATACCCGACGACGACAAAAACGAAAGAGTAATAGGCCTAAGCATCCTGTTCTTGTGCCCCAAGGAGAGATTCATATCAAAACCAACTAGATTTATTTGAAGGTTTTGTTGATGAAACAAAAAACAAACTACATTGTATTTTGAGAAGGAAGACAAAACCTTGATTTTTGTTTTCATTTTTACATTTTACAGTTTTCCTTCATTAACTGCACTTGCATTGTTGAAATCAGTAATATACAGTCTGATTCAAATAGTATGACCATTAAACCTCAACCTCTCGGATCTTTTAAAATCCAGCCAGTGAGTTTGTGAGGATTTTGTAGGATTGGGGAAAGATGAGCCAAGGCACCGAACAATGGGCTTGATGTCTCTTGAAATGTTTAGTACAAAGAATGTGGGTTACTTCACAGTGGTGGATTTTGGAGGATTCGGGAAGGTTCTTGGCAAGAATGTTGAGGTGGCTTGGATTAACATGCTCTGCGTCAAGGAAGAAAATTGACCAATAAACTAGGAAGGACTGTGCTTTGTCTTTGGAAGTATGTCCTTATGGTTTAGGAGTGTCTGGATTGCAGTCTTGTTGGAAAAAAAAGGTCTAGTGGCTGAATTCTGTCATGGAAAACAGTGTTTGTGCTTTTGGGCATGGCACTTTACCAAACTTGCCTCTCCCCAGGCAGGAGTTATTAATGCAACCTGTGGTATGGGGAAGTAGTATAATAATAGTGTGCATTGTTCATGAAGAGATTAAATTCAAACCAAACAAAAAGGTCATGAGGACTAAAATATATTTTGGATTGTAGTAACAACCTCTATACATTAAAAATGTTAAAAATCAAATTCGACACACACAAAGAAATAATTCACCAAAAATAAAGTGTTATTCAAACTGTACACCAAGAGACGAAAGTATTAAGATTGTAAATTAAAAATAGGATAACCAGGACCAAGAATGGATAAGGTAATGCTCTGGTTGATAACAGACAATTAATTAGCCCACTGACTGACCTAAATTGATGGACCCAGATTGTCAATGTGGCTGTGTGCTCCCCAGTAATTTAAGATGATGGATATTGGAATGAATCAAGCTGTTGATCAGGGGTAATGGTATCATATGAAGTGCTTTGATCTCCAGAAAAAGCACTTTATATAAGCCAGTATGGTTATTAGTTGTTCCAGATTTGCTATTAAATAGTCCATCATAATATGCTGAGGGAGCTTAGCTGACATAAATGGATCTCTTGTTTTGGTTTTGGGTGTTATTTATTTATTTATGTATTTATTTATTTATTTTATTTTTTGGGGGGGGGGGTGTGTTTTTTGTTTTTTTCTGTGTTGAGAATATCCCAAGTTTTCTCTTGCCGTTGTAAGTCTATGCTATGAAGATTAACAGCATATTTTTAATTAATTAATTAATTTATTTATTAATCTATTTATTTTGTTGATTTGTTTTCTTGATTTCCTTTTTCTTTCTTCAGGTGACCTCTTTTGGCTGATGCTGTATAGCTTGTTGGATCTAATGGGCACAAAGGTCAAAGGTGGTTGGCCTGGACAGAATGAAGCGTTGCCCTGTGAGGTGACCTCCTGACCTGCGAGGTTGGGTCTGCCTAATAATGATTGACACAAGCTATCATTCAAGTATATGATTTATTTGACTAAGGTTGGGAGGCTCTGGGGACAGGAGTATATGATGTTCATAGATTGCTATCAACGTTGGGCGTGGTACCTGTAGAAAAGGGCTGTATTCCCATTAACAAGTTTTGTAGCCTATCAAAAAAAAGATGATTGTGTTTGTTTATTAGTGATGTGGAAAGAAAAAAATGAAACATTTTCAAGAATTTACCAAATGATTTTACTCCCAAATATTTTCCACAGATTTCAGAGTTGACCACCCAACAATTAAAATCTCGAAAAAGAAGTCCCAAATTCTCAAAAGTTGTGATTTCATTTTGTAGAAGAAAAGAAAACCTGAGAAGTGCAAATGTAGGTCATTCTCCAATAATGTAATTACACTGATGCTGCCTTGCCACAGAGGAAGGGCAGGATTTCACACCGATCTGACCAGAAGATATTCCATCCATGACATAGAAATCCCGGCTGCTCTAAAACCACTTCTCTTGCATCCGCCTCTAATCCCCATCACAGAAAACGTCTAAATTTCACCCCGAACCAAACCTGCTTGAAACCCAATGCCTACCACACACACACAAATAATCGACACTGGCTCTTTTAAAAACAAAACAAAACAAAAACCCTAAATAAGACCTTCTTGGGAACTGTCCCAGCGAACAGCAAGGAGAGTAAAGCGAAGTAAAGAGAACATTGCCCAAGGAGCAGAATGCAGTGGATATCGAGTTCAAGGTTTTTTTTAGGAGAGGGAGCAGTTCTTTTGATGAGGATGGCACACAGTGCTGCCGGCAGACTTCCAAATCACTTTAAACAGAGCATTTTAAAATCCCAGGGATTGTCAGTGGCTGACACTGTATCACGCATAATTGTTGCCCTTGAAGGGGATCTGTGACACCAGAGACTATCTGCAGTATGTTCACTCCGGGGGAAAAAAACTGGATCATGGATGGGAGGGCACCTGTAGTTTAACATTTCTTTGTTTTTTTTCTTGTTTTGCCTTCTGATTTCAAGTGAGGCATAATTATTTCCCTATGTGATAATTGTATCACCTAATTCCTTTGAGAAGTTATTTCCCACACTCATTTTATAGTGGCCGATGAGTCTGTAATACAACTGTATACAATTATTTTATGAATGCCCTGCAATTTTTGAAATTCAGTTGGAATTCAGTGTTGTCTTTTCTGATGTCCATATTTGCTGAGCTACATATCGGAGTGATGTATCACAACGAAGAGCTAATTTGGATCTTTGTCATGAACACGAAAATTCAGCTTGTGTAATAAAAATGTCAGTAAGACTTATTTAGTAGCATTATTCATAAATTATCTTTACTACATTTGTTTCAAACTTGATTAAGTTTTGCTTAATTTCTTAAAGAAGGATTTTTTTTTCCTTATAATGCATTGGACTTGCCCTTTAGAGAGAACCAAAATTTTGCTAAATTTACATCTACAGATTCCAAAATCTCTCGGGCTGAAGGAATTAAGAGGGACAGGCCCATCGTTTGGAACAGACATATCATGTTCAAGGTTGAAGAAACCGGCTACATTTTGTTGCCAGCGGAGGACGGTGCATCTGATGAGAGTGCCAAGAGGCTTCTGAAGCGCTTTAAGTGAAGCGTTCTCTTATCCTAGGGATTGTCCCCCCCCCCCCCCCCCCCTCAAAAAAAGGTGACACACTATCGCTCTTAATTCCTTCAGCTCTGTAACTGTCAGCGGGACGCCATACTGTGCCAGGTTATTCAACCTCAAAGATGTAGGTCGTGCACAAAGGGAGCATCTGGGGATTTTTTTCTCTCTTTCTGAATTCAAATCATCGGAGTAGTTTTAGCCTCAATAATTTATTGCTTTTATATGCCTTTAGCGTAAAATACCTTGTGACCGTCAACAATGGTTATTATGTAGTGTGGCGATTCTACAAAATTAGTGTTAATGGACATTCTGTGAGAATTAGTATTTCAGTGGGAGTAAGAAATAACATAACATTAGGACATGTCACTGAGATATGCAACCTGCCAAATAAGGATATTGTGGGCGTGGCCACTTCGGCAGTTACTGTTAATTAGCATAATTAGTATTTTATTGAAGCATGAGCATTTTGACTAAATTTCGAACGAAAAAAATTCTTCCACTGCTCAATGTCTACCTTCTCACTTTAGTAGCTTTGACTCTTGTGTTGAATTTTGTGTATTTCAAACAAAATGAGCTTCAAAGTTGTAATCAGAATTTTGACTTTTTGATAGATTTGTACCCCAAATATCTTTCATCTTATTAACCAATCACACAAGAATCTAAAGACACAACATGTTTTAGTTTGATGTAATTTTCGGTCCAATAGAGGCTCAATTTGCCACGCATCCTGCTGGAATAAAGCAACAGGAACAACAATTGGCTCTTTCTCTCGTGTTTTTAAAAAAAAAATAGGCGTAGTGAGATATTGCAAAAATATATTGACATTTAATAACAAAAAAGAAAGAGGAAACTACACGCGTGAGTTTATTAGGTCCCTTTTCTGTAATTGATTTCAAAATTGCACCTTCATTCACACAAGTTTTTTTATGACGACTGTTTCTGTCCCCCTCGAAACTTTATTTGGTTCGGGTTCCCAGCCAGCAGGGGAGAGGGAAATGAGCATGTTTGTAAAAGCTACAATACCCAAAGAAAAACTGTTTTTGTTTTTTGTTATTTTACTAAAAACACAAACCGCTCTGCAATCTAGTTGGTCTTAGCTTTACGCGTGATGATTACCCAATACATTTACCACTGTAACAATAGGGGTGTCCTGTTCCAGTTGCAAAAATAAAAATCTAATAAATGCGTCATTTATCTTCAATCGATTTTGTTGTTGTTGAATGTCCTATGGGAAAGTTGATAACTTATGTAGTGCTAACAAATTAACAATTCTATTTGAAAAAAAGCACGGACTTTTGTATGGTATTTCTTTGTTATTTTCTTTATGGTGTTTCATTTGGGGCGGGTGTCGACGAAACTACAATATTCTTAATTTCTTTCTTATGATGCCTCATTGTGACCGATAGCGAAAGACAAAATTGCAAAGAGTTTAGAAGATGAATAAAAAGCAACGAAATCTAAAAAAAAAACATGCGCAAAGAAACGTTTGGTGTTTATTGTGTTGGAGAACTCGATTGTTGGATCAAGCTAATGAAAAGAAGCTTCTCACAATTGAAATTAACAAATTACCAGACGGCTGTCACTATGAACATCTAACAAAAGAATAACGGCCAACTAACGTGGAACATCCATTGTTACTTGGCACCAAATCCATTGTTACTTGTTCACAGTGTGTTTGCATATAATTGCTCTGATGAACAGCATGCCTGACGTCCACGTGAATCATTTCCTAATGGACACCCAAGATTTGCACACCCAAGATTTGCACAAGCCGCGTGTTTTGCAAGCGAAAGAGATGCTTAATAATTGACCAAGGCGAGGCGAGTACGGAAGGACAAGGTGCCTCGTTCGCGTGATAAATTGCCCCCTATTTGAGGCGGCTCTCAGCCCAGTCAGATCTTTCGGCTTGCGTAATTACAGGGACATAAGTTTACGCCAGTTGGGTAACGAGCCATAACTCACCCGAGCCAAGGAAATCATGTTCAGGGGCCACATTGGCCCCAGTTCTAGCGGTCCTACAAATTGTGAACTTGGTAGAATTGGTAAAAATATGCCACCTGCTCATATGGCCTGTCAAACAAGCTTGCATGTTTAGACAACCCCTCTAAATGTGACCGCTTTCCATGTGACCGTTAGTGGTCAATTTGTGTGTATAGATTCGGTTGTTCAAGCTTAAAAACTCTCGAACCTACTTTTCGAGGGAACTGAATGCACTCTAAAAAGCTTTATTTTAATTACCCCCCCCCCCCCCACACACACACACACACACACACACGCAGTCATGTAAACGGGTGCAATCGTGGACCTCCCATTGTTCCTCTTTTGTTTATACTCTAACTTTTTCGAAAGGCCTCCCATTGGTTTTGTACACGATTTTCAATCGTGGACGTTCGGTCAAACGTGGACCCCTTTGTCTACGCCCGAATTCTTTTGTCCTAGGTCCACGATTGCCGGCATATACAAACTCACACATACACACACACCCACCCACAATAGCAGTCGCGTCTGCGGCCATTCAACCGTGCAGGACTTACAAGGGAGTTAATTATATTGTGCATTTCTCAGAAAAAGCATTTTGCGCCTAAAATAATCATCACTTTGTCGCAGTCAAGCGCATAATTAGATATAACAAATGTCTAAATATAGAAAAGTTATTAATTTACATCATCTCTATACAGTTTCCATTTAGCAGCCACCGTGTTTTCGAGGTGCTTCTAAACTAACGCATTAATTTTGTTGTAAACATTAAGAAAAAAGATTTGTCCTTGCCCATGCAGTACCGGTATATATTAAAAATATTTCGTACTGTAAATAACCAGGCGTACAGTGTAGCATTTTCCTCTTCTTAGCAGTAAATATCTGGAATGCATCCCCCACTTGAATAAGCCCAATCGTTAATTAGACATACGAATGTACAGCGCATGTGCAGAAGGCCGTACACCTGTGGGCAAACTCGGCTGATACAGAAACTGTTAAGTTACCTATTTTCGTATTTTTCTATGTGATTTTCCCAAAGATAAAACAAAATTGTACAGATCAGTAAATGTGGAGTAAGAACTGTGATCTGTATAAAAGTATATCCCCTCCGAGTTTGAGACAAAAGTTTATTTGAATCAATTTTACTGGAACCTCATAATCACTGTATGCGAAAGTTTTTATCCATTTTTTTTTTCATTTCTGCGCAGGCGCAGATTTCCGGTTTGGCTTGTTGATGCTGGAATCTACAAAGACTGAATTCTCGCGTTAGTATCCTAACTGATGAGGACTGTTTGCCATTCCTGCTCTGTACAATCTGACCCACTCTAATTCACTGAGACTTTCCCATACACGCCTACAACCCAGTTATTATTCCAAGCCATTAACTTTGTTCCTGTCATAGAATACACTCGCCCGGACGGTCAGGAATTTTTCAGGTCAGAGCGGGACGATGGTAGGCGGTGAAAGCCAATAACTCCCACAGATCATCAGCAGAGATGGGTTATGGAGGAAGCATTAACCCTCTCGTGAACCCGGGAAAGCCGGAACGGTTATCAGTGTGATCTGTGTGATAAATGACCGCCCCGTGTCTAATAAAGCACTTGCAATTCGATATTGCATTTAGGAGGAGGTTGTGTAACTCGAATATGTTGCTGAATTGGAGGTTACCATCGCAAGGCTTCGTGATTATTTACCGAAGGTCTACAAAAAGAAGACGGTGTGACATTTTCATTATTGCAGCCATCAAAAGTATAGCAATCAATTTTCGGATAGAAAATTGATTGCATGTTCTCAGTTGTACGGTAATAAGAACAGAATAATCTTCACCAGAAATGGTTGAGAGGAAGTGCACGGAGAAATGATGTTGAAAGATTTGCTTATGATTTGGAACAGTACATTTCACAAAGGGGTGGTCTTGTCATTATATCCTACATTTTAAAGATATTTTCGGCCAGAACAATTTTAGCTCTAACTTGTGTAGCGGCTAGCCCATTCGGACGCATCGTAGACAGTCTTCGTTTGTGTTTGTTAGAGACAATATTGGTGTGATGTAAGTTACGAAATTTGTTAATTTGTTTCTCATGAATTTCCACTCTGACATGGCCAGGTTGGGGCAGGCGAGCGAGTTGTAAAGGGGCGGGGCGTAGCCATGATGATGAGACAGGCGTGGGGGCGTATAGATTGTTATGAATCATATGGGTTTTTCGAAACCTTTGCTCGGCTTCGTCTTAGGATTGAGGAACTGTAGCTAAATTTTGGTGCATGTTCTGCTTCAGGAACATTCATTCGGTTGATTATGAAAAGTAAAAATTAATATATTTCCATTTGGTTTGCCTCTCAGTTAATTATTCAGAAGTCGGAGACGAAGCCGAACACGAGCAGAGGTTTCGAAAACCCCCATAGGCTGAATAGACCCACATTAAGCACCGCCCCTTGACGAATTGACCAATCATAAGCATGAGCGTGTTCTGACAAAAATCCAACATGTCTTTATCCTTTTTTGCGTTCAATAGTAAACTATATCTTCTGAAAAAGATCAACATTAATTTTCCCGCTTTGCATGCTGTAGTCTAGCTTCTAATCTAAGTAACATCACAATCTGATGGAGTGTATTTTTCAATCCGAAAACCGAGTCAATTTCAATCTGTGTGAAAGCTTTCACTAAGTTGATTTTAGTGTGTTTCTCTGATTGAAATCCGGCTGTATATATACGGAAATCAACACTGCCATTCGAAAGCATGAATTTCCAATCCGGCAAAAAGGCTTCTCGATCCGCAGAAGATTGGTTCCAGGGTTCGGAACCGGGATTGCAAAGTGAATTCCAGTTCTGTTTGCCGGATCGAAGGGCATCAGCGAGTCCGCCTCATCTCTTGCCGTGTATCTGCCCTTTCGTTCATTGAGCTATTTTTGCCATTTATGGGTATTTCGTGGATTTCATGTGGCGGGGAAACCATGTGAGCTCAACTTGCAATGAAATTCACGTATACTAACTATAACAAGCAGAAAATTCTGCTAAGCAAATCTATGTGCTGACTGAGCCAAACTCGGCTAAGAACCAGTGCATAAATTATAGCACACGCGGCATTTGCCTGTTTGGCTTGGGATTTTTTTTTTTTTTTAGCAGAATAAATTGTGAATTTATAATATAGCAGCTCCACTAATTTTCTTTTTGTAATGGAAGTAGCAGACATAACGACCCTCCAAGTAGCAGACGCCATTGCAACCATTGAAAGACAATAACATTTTGCTCAAAATTATATACCACACTCGAAATGCAGCTGTGTAGATTACAAAGAATGCGGCAGATAGCAGATATGAAAGAGACACATTGCCCTGCAGGCCGCCCAATTAGGCTACACAAAGGGTTCGTCCTAAGATTGCAATTGGGTTGGAAAAATCATGCAGAACTATAGGATATAATGTACACGACCATCTCTTGAAAATGCGTTTGAAAATCATTATAATTTAGAGTGGTGCCCTTGGCACTTTGGTTGCGTACAGGTTGCACTATGTGCGGCACCAGTCCGGATATCAAGGCTTCGGTTTTTTCCTCATTTCTCCGTAAATATTACACATTTTGGCAGAATTTTTACACTCAGACCTTGGAATTATAGGTTAGGTAGGCCTACCGGTAACGTTTATAACTAACCCAAAAAAAGATTAAATTAGGGGGATTTCATGTTAGTGTGTGCCTTTAAACCATAATAAGTCATGTTAATATTACAAAACTATTCATGCTGTTGTAAAACGCTACCAATTTCCCTCAATTAAGTTCAAACTGTAGCCAAGGAAATTAAGGTAATATTAATTCAGGTTTGGAGAAAACTATCATCCATAATGCTTTTATTTCTGTAGACTGTGGTATATTGCTTTTGGAAAAGAGCAAGAATGTTCAGCACAATGCAACTCCTGCCGATATACGCATTTCAGATGATAACTGATGATTTACGGTATGTGGTATAAATTATAGGAGCGCGCGTGATGTACCATGGCAGTCGAACACGAGGGAACTGCCGTGTTATTACAGCGCGTCACAAGAAAGTGCCAAGGGGGTTGGATGACCGAGTTTTTCGGGGGGAGCTTTCACGGCTCGCGCGGTGCTCTCAATGTATTCCACGGGGTGTTTCCTCAGACAAAGAGAGTCAGGTTTCAAGATCGAAGAAAACAGGTCCAGATACAAAATCTAGTTTTTACCGTTCAAGGAGTTCAGACTATAGAATATTATAATAAACCCTTGCAAATGTATAACAACATACATTTTTGTTTTCATTTATACCGTTGTATCAGTTAGTAAAATGAAATTTGCATTTTCACTCAGGACGTAAATACGGGTCTTTTGTATAAACTTCTACAGTTTATAATGTTGATGCTGATTCTGTTGTTACGCTCGCATGGGCTGCGGAACGGTGGAGATCTTGGATTCACAGTCCTGTAGTATTTCCCCCAAATTTTCCTTGCCCGCGTGATTCATTCCGAATTTTCAATTTAATTCCTTCCTAGGTCTGAGTTTCATTCTACGATTTCATGCCAATTTACCCATCAGCCAACAAATATTTTCCATGGTTGAACTTAAGCACACAAGTTTAATGCCAGTCTTTACTGTGAACTGCTGACCTACAAAATTGCAGGAAGATGACAAAGCTTAAAATGTGGTTTCGTCTTTCACCGATGGCGGAAAAAGTCGAAAGTCTAGGCGCCATCTCTTCTCAACCGTTAGCACAGCTTTGGGGAAGCACGCGTGGGAATTGTTTTTGCCAAAATGATAAAATAGTACCCTTTAAAGTCTCTCATTCTGTTCAGAGCTATTGTGTATTATTACCAATTTCTGTGATTCCGATTTAGCTAGTTTCATTCGCTGAAAGAGTCAAGTTTTGTTAACAAAGAACTTTTTAATCGGTTTTTTTGTTTTAAACATTTTTTTGTTTCAATCCTTTTTATCCACGTTCCGCTGTGATAGAGTTCGCGTGACGAAACCTGATTCTATCCTAACATGCGTGAAATGTCACTCGCCATGTTGAAATCATTTCAAATCGAGAATGATTAAATACCGCCATCTCCATTTATTGCTGTTTGTCTGAGTATGGCATTTGGGGATTTTAGTATTTTTGCTATATGAATATTAAAAAGTATAACAAAAATTTAAACTGAGCATGTTCATTTTTATTTATCAATGTTTAGTTTTGCCATTTTTGTTTTAAAGATGTAAGAGACTATACAGAGAGACTGACTGATGAAAAGCGAAAATAGCGCAATATGACCTATCTTCTTTTTGATTTTGAGAACGTGCATTTTCATCCAGTTCGAGTCTTATTATCTCTCCTCCTGCCCGTTGGCAGATGAAATTACTCCCGAAGATTAATAGCTGCAGCAATGTACATAAAATCATGTAATTTGATGGGGAAAAAATGCTTCATGCCCTGCATATTTTATTTTGTGGACTTCGTACTGTAATTCTGTCAGCCTTTTGTTCGTCCAGCCATCTGTGAGCCAGTTTTATGGCGCTGTTATTATTGCGTGCCAAATTCAGGCAATGTGGAGCAAAATTAGTGTATCTTTTATACTTAAATTACTATAACAATACATGCGTTTCTATACAAGGAAACAAATATCTTTCTGGTCAGATGTTTTTGTGAAACACATTTAGTGTGATCCACCTCCATGGTAGGTCATGACAAATATAGAAGCTCTGGAAACGCCCAACGTTTACAATATAGTGTTACGATTCCTGTTTGCTGAAATTATTTTGTTAAATGATTTTGGAACTCATGCCTATGACGTTAATGTTCATTTAAATTACATATTCTTTGTTTCTTAGAGCATCCCTTTCCCATTGTCATTGCTTCCGTGAGTATCCTCGCCCTTCAAAGGTTCAACTTCAAGAACGAATGGAAAGTCGAGATTTTTTTTTTAATTGAAGTGTCGGAATCGAAAATAGAAAAATGGAAATAAACATTGGCTTTTAATCGTGTTCTCATTTTTGTAATTTGAATACGGAATATAATGATTATGCAATCTGTTAAAACTGAAGAGACATGCCCTTTTGACGACACACTGCAAAAACTGTGGTGTTAAATTAACACCATGTGGTGTATATATTGGACCACTCGCCCAATATATTAACACCACATGGTGTTAGATTAACATCACGGTTTTTGCAGTGCAGTTTTTGTTTTACTATTTGTCATTCTCTTAGGGCACTGTCTTTCCTGTGCTGTCTGTGTTCTGTTTGGGGTGTTTGTTTGTTTGTTTGTTTGTTTGTTTCTCCAAGTTATTTCATTGTTATTTTTAGTATTTTAAGTTTCTATTATAATGTTTGTATTTTTATTGCAAAGAAGTGCCTGGATAAATCATTATTAAAATGTTTATCATTAT
This sequence comes from Hippasteria phrygiana, assembly GCA_037893225.1. Taxonomy (NCBI): domain Eukaryota; kingdom Metazoa; phylum Echinodermata; class Asteroidea; order Valvatida; family Goniasteridae; genus Hippasteria; species Hippasteria phrygiana. The sequence goes on from JAZGUH010000253.1 coordinate 544,262, forward strand.
TAAAATGTTTATCACTTTTGCCTTACTAAAAGTGTTATGATAAACACAAAATTGCCTCTGGACTGCGTACAGCAAACCGCTCGCCACTGAAATTTCGTCGGATTCAGCGCGGGGGATCGGGAGGGATGGGGGGGGGGGGGGGGGGCATGAGAATTTCACCGCGAGGAATGAACGTATAGCAGCGATGATGAAGCATCATTATGTATATCATTGTACCGTATAAGAAACCCCGTGAAAATGACACGTCTTCTTGACGCTGTAAAATTCACAGGATTGGTTCAGATGATGGAGAATGTTTTGAGGGCTTCACAGGTCAATTGCAATATCGGATGGCATATAAGTCAGAGATTTGCACGCGCCTTTCTACCCCACCCCTTTCTTTGAGGGAGAGGTGTTATGTTTTGGGCGAGACTATAAGACCGAATTCAAAAATATAGAATGTTCTTTTCCCTCAAAAAGGGTGGGGGAGAGGTTGGCTTTTTACCAGAGGAAAATTAGGTGAAAAAAAAAATATATATCAACCAATCCATCTGAAAATAGAATACAAGCAGAGGAATATTATTTCATCTTTCACGCCGGTTACTATACCGGTATCTGTCATCGTTTTGCATGGCAAATTCAGTATTGTCTAAATCATGCACCAATGAAATTTAAAATACGGATCATTTATGAGCTGTGTAGTGTTTCGGATGAAATGTGTTTACCGTTTTTTAGGAAATCAATTTTTGAAAAGTCCTAATTCTATTTAGGGTCTGCCGTAAAATTTCAGAAATTCTTGATAGTATTTCGCGCAAATTTAACGGGCAAAATTAACTGTGTATTTGCGGTGACTCCTGTGTAGTTGGGCGGGGTACGACCTTTCTGTCCCCCCCCCCCCCCCCCCCCCCCTTCGAATCGTGCTTGACGTTTATCCCAAAACTCAGAGAAACAATATTGTAGATTAAATCTTAAATTTAATCTTCCAACAAAAACTAAGCTTTTAAGGTCTAGGCCGACAGGGGAAACAGCAGCCAGTCGCCTCCGTGTTTCTCACGCCCTTTGCACATTATGCGCGTCACGGGCTGGTAGTTTCGCAAGGCGTCACAGTGACGGTAAATGCTAAAGTCATTGAGGGATCATGTTGGGCTTTTATAGTAAACATGTATTCATTTACCACTTTTTAAATTGATGGTAGGACACTCTCTTTGAAGATAAGCCGTTCATTGTGTTGACATTCGCGGACGTGTGCCCAATTAGCAGCGTGTTTCAATATTAAACAGTCAATTGTGACTAATTCGTCAGCATTGTTAGTTACCAGACAAGTAAACAGTAGGCCTACCGCGCAACATTAGTTTGGTCGGTCACGCAAGAAATGTCATGACACCCCCCCCCCCCAAATATATACAAATTAATTTTTTTTAATAATAAACAAAAATAGTATTGATTTTTGTTAGCAGCTGCGGTAGTGATAATTCTAAAACAGGATACAAGCCCCAAAATACGGGTTGGAAAATCATTCAAGGTCATGCATGAGCATCATCGAATTGCTTATTGAAAATTCAATAGAAATTGTTTTAATAATTTGAACAGGCTAAAAAAGTACAGTTCCCGCTATGTTTGTGTGTGTGGGGGGGGGGGGGGGGGACAAGTTGTTAGGGGCGAGTTTGATGCATTATACTTCACAATGTACTATAATTCTCCATCGGGATTGAGGTGTTTGTTATTGTTGTAATACCCCTTGAGCACGGTATTTTACGGGAGACGGTTGCGGCGGTTCTGGCAGCCAAATCGAACCGCTACAATGTGTTTGTGCAGTCAAGCATGACATACACAGTAATCCAAAAATGGATTGAAACTGCACAAACAGCGGCCAGTGGCGTCATCCGGCCTGGTGACACTGTGTTGTTTTTGCGCCCTATGGCGTCATCCGTACGCAAGGGGTTAAAAGGAGCACAAAGTCACGTGACTGAATATTTAGATTTTTCTCCAGGTCACAAGAGGTCGCCTTTGTGATGAATAACTATTCATTGGTCTTTTGGAGCTTGACAATATTTCAAAATATGGTGAAGTCGGTCAACAGACTGAATAGTTGTTTTTGAAGAAGAAAAGAGAGAGACAGAGAGAAGATGTGAATTTCTTTTTCTCTGCCTCGGATAGGAAAGCGCAATTTGGAGGAATTTTACGGCAACGTGCTCATTCATGCACGCGCTACTATACTTACTCCATCCCATTATTACAGTATTGACAGTAAGTTGTGGAAAGTGTGTTCCCGAGGTTAACCGAACTGTAGGCTATGGGTCCCCGAGTTCTAGAGAAAATGGCATGTTCTATACATTTTACGTCAGAAGATGGTGCATGCAAGCCGTCAATCAAAACTCGCGTTCGGCCAAGTTTTTGAATTGGAAAAGTAAGTTACTGAAGTCCAGACGTACAGTCTGACAAACTCGCATCGAACTAAGTGCATTCCAACGTCTTTGCTCCGCATGCTGCAAAATTCGAGTTTTATGTATAAATCGCCAATGTATATCTCGGTCTGTTCGCAACGTTTTTACACACTTTCAGCCAGTGAGTAACCCTGCCCCCGCCCATCTCCAAATAATTAGTTGTTTTGTCCGGCCAGTGCCCAACACGCTCCGCCCACCTGCTAAACTTCCAGCCAATCACAGTTGCTGCATGGTCTGTCATTCATAATTCTCCAAAGCCCGCAGGCTGCTGCTGTTGGTGCCTTTGTTCACACAACTTAAATTACAGCGTCCACAGGACTTATGCAGATGACAACAACTATTACACATAATACGTAAGGTGTAAAGATCATGGAAAAGTAACCCATGTACATGGAGTCCGTATATTTTTGTAGTCAATTATACAGGGTTTTTATAACAACTAGGGAAACTGACTTAGTTTTTACCCCAGTGATTAGGTCCATGTCTGTCTGCCTGTATGTAGAGCTGTTTCCTGTTTACATTCATATATCGACATGAATATGTTTGATTACTACAAAGCGAGTCTTCTAACAAGTAGAAACCTTATCTTATTTCAGTTTGCAATAAAATGTTGGCGTCTGCCTATCGTTTGGATTTGGGGGAAGCAACCTGAAATCGAAGTATGGGAAATTCATATTAAACTTGTTGTTCTATTCTGAGTCTGTATGTATTTCTCCCCACCCCCTCCAGCTTGTCCCTGACAAACACCACAGACACACCCCACGCAATGAGCATGATGTAGCGAGGTGTCGGCATCGCGGGGGCTCTGCACTAGTCACGGTGGAGAGTGCCGACCTTCACGGGTAACCGACCGATGTTCACTTTACGCTCCGGTGCCTCATCGAGTGATCAGTTCGTTTTGTTTTGTCCCCCTCACTCGTCCTTCCATTTTGTAACCGTCGGCTGTTGTATGCTGTGATGACTAACAACACTTGCACTTAACTACACTTTAGATCTCATGACGTCGTTGACAATTTCTTAGTTGAATTCCTTTGGCTGTATGACTTGAGTGTAGGAATCAAACCACAAAAATATGGTTAATAAGATTTCACTTGTGTTCAGATTTCAGACCTCTTTTTTGGTTCAGCATGACGTTGATAATAAATTAAGAAAGCGTGGACAAAAATACTGTTATAAAGAGGAAAAACAACGACGTTTTTCCCGTCTCTACTGCCAAATATCGGTGCCAATAATACTCACTTAGTGTTATCCCCCCCCCCCCCCCCAAAAAAAAAGAATTTAACAGCTGAAAAGAAAACTAAATACTTTTGTCATGTAGAACATTACCGTATATCGACCCAAAGTGCTTTCCTGTCTTTACAGAAAGGAGATTTGGTGCTTAAAAATAGGCAGATTTGTATCTCTTATGCAAGGGAAAGGGATCACTTTTGAGGTACGAAAGAGCCGTCGTGCTCCAAGAATGGCGAATCAGTTCTCATCGAGCGGTCTCGTCCGCTCATCGCCTCGGCGGCACACGGTGCACGCTGCCGACGAACACGGATTTCTATCAGCAACCGGTCGGGGGATGTGGTTCCAGGGTCACCAGTGAGGCACAAGTATCGACGGGCTGGGGACGGGTCGGCAAAGTACAGGCAATGGTTCGTTAACCTCGGCACTAGGCTCAAGAGAGAGAGAGAGAGGGGGAGGGAGGCTGCGGATGACAGTTTGTGTTTATCAAAGCGTTGATACAATAATACTTTAATGCGTACACGGACGCAACGCATAAAGGGTTTCAAGAGACCGTTTTCCAAAGTCTCGGGTATTCCACAACACGGAAAATGGACGGAAAATCACGGAAATCATGCGTATCACCGCAATTAAAAAAATATTAAAACTGACTAATTGTGTCTATATATGGTGCAGTTGCTCAGCCTTGAAAACATGCTTTCCTTAAAAAAAAATCAAATGAAAAAATAATTAAATATCGCTTTATAGGCCTAAACCTACCTGTCTCGCACCGACAACACTAGAACACAAGTTAAAGCCGGGACGAAGGGGATAGCCAGACGAGTGAGAAACTTGTTTGAAGGCTTTAACTTAAAGTTTTCGGAATGACTCATGGGGTGATTTTCGAGAAGAAAAAAAAAGAGGTTCATTCATTTTTCATTGCTAATTTATTTTGAAAGATAGAGTATGACCTGTATGGCGGAATATGAATTCTAAGCCCCGACAACTTTTTGTCCACACGGATAGTTCTGTCACTTGTTTTGTGCACATTTCTATTTGAGTTCTTGCCTCGTGAGGATGAGTTTGGATACAGTTGCGTATCTAAAGAGCAAAAGTTCGTAATCTGCTGTGGGGAATTCTTCTCAAATGTTCACGTCCTGCTCTCTGATCGATACATTGGATCCACCTCCCGTGTGGTCTGTTAACACAAGACCATTTTCAAGGCCAGTAATAGCGACGTAGCGCAGGAGGCGCGCGCTCAGCGTACCGAACTTCACACGTTAGACACGTGTTTGATGAATCAGGCGCAAAATGGCTGGGTACCAACGAGATTGCCAACACGGCGAGTGTGCGGACGCCGTCAGCCTTAGCGCACCTCTTACAAACAAAATAATTGTTTTTCATAAATCGTGGAAACAGTGACAAAATCCACCTTTCTTTTTGTAATCTTCATATCCCATTCATTTCGTCGTTAATGACACACCACTCTTTAAATCTTAATTCGATCCGGAGTACGGGAATTTGAAAATCTCACACGCTTCGCGGGTTTTGGCACGTACCAAGGACGGTTGTATTCCGCTGGCGAGGAGACTGATGACACGGGCGCCAAATTTGGCAAATTCAGAACTTTGTGATGGTCGGCCATCACGATTGAGCGAACTGAGAAATTGCAGCAACCTTAGACTTGCACTATTTTACCAGGGTACAAGGATAACGGTTCCGCCGCCTTTTTGCAGATCGATACTACGGCACAACGTTCGATCCCGTACCCATTGCAACTTTGGTAAGTACATGTGTTACATGTAATCAGCTGACTCAACCTAAGCTTTATAGGCCCCGTTCTCACTTGAACGATTTTTTGTATAGGCCTACAACTGCAGTGCGACTAAAAAATCGTACAGCCGTGCGATTTCCGTACGAATTTCCCTGTTTCTCAGTCTTCTCTGGTTGTCTTCCATCTTGATGTGGACAGCTTGAACATCATGGCGAATGATTTTCAGGCCGCTGAGGCCACTTTTTATATGTTTGTTGGTGAGATCCGCCCAGGTTGGACGGCAGCAGCACCGCACTTGCATGAGATTCATACAGCAGTCTGATGGCAGTCGCACCGGGCTATCATGAGATTCGCACAGGTTGCACGGCAGTTGCACGGCAGTCTGATGGATGTCGCACGGGAGTCGCACGGGGTCTGCTGGGAGTCGCACGGCCGAGCCGTGCGACTCTCTTCAGACTCCCGTGCGACCTATCAGACCGCCGTGCGACTGCCGTGCGACTGCCGTGCGACCCCCATGCGACCAATGCGAACTATGCGAACCGTGCGACAGCCGTATGGAAATTTTCAACATTTGAAAAAGCTCCACGGGCATGCGACTCGTCCGAATTACACACGACACCCCTACAACCTGTGCGAATCATCAACAGACTTCCGTGCGACTCCCGTACGCCCTGTACGGCATTCGCGTAGAAAATCGTTCAAGTGAGAACGGGGCCATAGACACAGAGGGAATGAACCAGAAGTTAGAGAAGACCCATTGATATGACAAAGGACTCATTTTGGTTATATCCGATCATAACGACGTACAGCGACCACTTAGAATGCTTTTCATTTTGCTCCATCCAATATAGCGTCTGGCGTGACGTTCTATAAATGGCCACACTGTATCCCCACGGATGTTCATCTGCAAGCATTTGCTTTGCCAAATTAACTTGCTTTCAGTTTCAGTGTCTTAATTTCGTCACTTCCGCCCAAAATGTGATTTTCACCCGATCATTTTGTTAACGAAATTAAAAATGGAAAGCCTTTTACGTAGGCATGGTAAGCCAATTCCTACGAGAGCATTTACCCCTATACATGGCCGTCTTGAGGTCTATTAAAGTAGGACAAGCATGATTATCATTCAACATCGACTATGATGAAAAGTCTAAAAATACATCCTTGCCCCTCCCTGCCATTGTGCCACCCCCCGTCTGATCTGATCCGACCGGATATAGCCGGAAATGTTGCCTTACACGAAATGCACAGACGATGACGTCATCTATAGCCGCACGTAGCTCGTATCGACAGCAGTCATTGTGGGGCAACCTAAAACTGCAATCTTTTATATCCATTCCTTTTTATGAAGTACTTTTGGACTCATTTCAGTAGTGTTGAATCGTGTTTCTCTGAATCTGACGAATGGGGATATAAATAGTTGGGTGGATAGAACTGAACGGAAAAAAAACCCAATAGTGATATATTTGATCAGCCGACGTCATGTGTTTACAACACCTTTGTGGCAGATTTTTAGAGTTTCAACTAAACAACTTTTCAGTAGGTTTCCCCGATTTGCAGATCTTTATTGATTGCATGGGATTCAGTTTGAGCTCAACTTTAAACTTAGATATTGTTGTTGCCAAGTTTTTTTCTTTTCTTAGTAATCTACATTTAAATTTCAGTTTCCGATTCAAGCATTATAGCATAACTTGGCGCTTATCAGATGTTCAAAAAGCAAAGGTAACGCCTTAAAAACGACATCAAATAATAGCAAATTCAAAGTAAAAATTTAATTGCTGTGCTTGGAAATCACTTTAATACCCATTTATTTTTATTAATCGATTCTTTCCGGGCCAATTTTAGATGAAATTTCTCAGTATCGGATTTCTAAATTTAACACATTTACATAACAATCTGTTACTAAAAGTCGCCACATGCAAAATTTGTCCGGCTTTATCCTTGACACGCCTCTTTGTGTGAGTACCGATATTTTTGGAGACGAGGATGGGGTCACGTTTCTTCTGGATGCGAAGTCCATGGCGTCAGCTTTTATGTATGGTAAACTGTATGACTAGATGAATAGTAATTCTCGTCCTGAATGGGGTAGGCCTATACCCTTGGTAAAGGGAACGTATTGTTTTCAATTAAAACGCCATAAATACTCAGCTAGTTATTGGGTAACTTGAAAATCAACTTTAAGATTTCGGCCAGTAGGCCCTACTCTTTTTCGTTGGGATTTGCAATGAATGTCAATATTACTCGCACTTAAACTTAATGAACCGGTATTGATGTAATGCTATGGTCGTAAAATACTTAATTTATAATTATCATTCATGCAATTAATTCCCATGCCATCATGCAAACTTGCTAATTTGCATATAACAAATACGCAAGATCATTGAATGCATTTATGTGGTATTCCGTATCTCGGTATTCAGTTACTTACATACAATGATTTATTGGTTAGAAGCCGTTTAAAAACAAGACATCTTTTTGCTGATATAATTCATTTCAGTATTTTTTGTTGTTAATTTCGGAATTCCGTGTTTTATCCGATGGACGTATAGATTTGCATGGCTGGCAGGTCAAAGACCTGGTAATTTCTTATCATTTTCTGACCTCGCTTGGCCCAAATTATACAGAATGATTCCGGAAAAGACCTTGGTGAAATGTGGTGTCATGCGGCTCTTTGCTGTGTTAAAACAACAAAGAAAGAATGAAACATACCCATTGTTACGGCAAAAAGCACTTTATTACCCACAAACACTAAACATACTTCCGCATTGTCCCTTGATTTGTGCTGGTTGCGGGGCCCGATAATCCCACCTGCCACGAACTTGGACCAATCGCGAATCCGACTTGCTAATTTATTAAAATGAAGCGCCAAGTTGAACCAATCAGCGTCGGCAATTAAATGGGTCAGGGGTAACGAACTTGAAGCCAGCGCTGCATGCAATCCTATTCATAATAAAGCACATGTGTGTATATGGACAGAAACCACACGTACAGTACATATGCACGCGCGTCCCAACTCGTTCAAAGCTGGTGGATTTTTAGACTGGGAAACTCCACATTTTCACTCCTTTCCCACATCTGCCGTGACCGTAAACTTCAAGACCATCTGATCTGAGAGGTACATAGACCATCCCGGGTAAGCCTGTGGAATTTTCAAGTTGTTTGTCGGGATGTTTTCGGGAGGGATAGCTGCATTGCTGGTGAGGTTAATTTGAAGCCAGTTTTGTTTTTCGGTGCTGATTACATTCACATGAAGTGAAGGCCAATGACACCAGCTTCAGACCCGTGGAGTGCAGCGAGCTGCCGGGGGAAAATGGCATTGCACTCGGCTTAAAATCATGCTGCACGGTCGGCTGTTTTCTGGTGATTCTCAAACTTGCTGTCGTTTCACACCTATCTGTCGTTTCACACCTATCTGTATCAATATAGTTTTGTATTGTTTAATGCTTTAATTATTGAGATTACAGTATAATTAGCCAAAATTAGTTAATGAAAAATGCCCCTTGCAAATGAATAGAAAATAATTATAGGATTCTGATTCAATACATCCATGCACTGACCATTGCTAGCCCTAGTTAAATTATTTCAAGCTGGTAATTAAAACACATGACATGATCATATTTTAATAATATCTTTCATATTGACATTGTATTTTGACAATATATTGTCAAAAGTGGGCTTTAAATTTGTGTTGCTTTAAATTAGCTCTTGCTAAAAATGCATAGTAGTAGTAAAGGGCCGGTCACACTGGCCACGACGACGATAATGAAAATGGTGAGAATAAACGCCATTTATTGGTGGAACTGGCGTTCCACCCACTAGAGAGCATTTATTCGCTTCGTTTTCGTTATCATTATTGTGGCTAGTGTGACTGACCCTTAACACTTTTTTCTCTCTGTGAAGCTGATCTGTGATAGTTATATTCTCTATTTTTGTGACATTAGTAATGAATATTCAACTGTTTTGACATTTGGATTTGGTGGGAGAACTCTGTTAGAGACTGACATGAGATTTCTAGGATTTGGTTGGCCGAACATGCTACTTGGTCTGTGGTCCAACTCCAATGATTTTCTGTTTATAAAATGCTACTCTTTCAAAATTGTCAAATCTTGAATTACATGTACGTGTAAAAGTCATTGTTTCACCAACTAAACCAGTATTAATAAATCTTCACAGAATTTGCTCAAACAAACCTATATACAAAGGTGTAAATTGTATATGTTTGGATTGAATAATGTTTGCTAAAGAAATGGTTTTATTTCTATTGTTTGAGTGTCTGTACAATGTATGATTTAGTGATTTTATTTCCAGTGCTAAAAATAGGCAGGTCACTCATTAACAAATTTTATCAGCCGACCGTGCACTCGCACACACAACTTGGGCCAGTTCATGAATCACAAAAAGAGAGGGTGCAGTTAAACTAGTTTCTGGGAAAAAAAGTGGCGGAAATAAGTAAATAAACTACATAAATAAAAAAAGTTTGGACTTTTCTCTGTAAAATAATGATTTCCGAGCCGTGAATTTAGCGATTTGTAACGTGCTATTCCCTATGCCTGCCAAATGACGGACGGTATGTTTCAGGTGACGTTTGATTATGGTAAGCTATTTTTAGGATAGGGGAAACCCGTAGCAAGGAAGCTGTGCCGTCGAAAGTTTTTGAAATTGCGACCAGAAGCGGCAAATGACGGATCCGTAAACTTTACCAAATATTCCTGAAATAACACGGAAATCGTAATTTCGATGCAATTTAATAAAAACAGACATTCCAAACATTATTAACATCCATAAGACTGGAAATGCCTCGATCAGAAACATACCGATAAGCGCTAAAGTTGACCAAATTCGGTGTTCACTTCAGTATCGGAAGTTGACGCTGAGATCCAGGAGCCAAATTTTGCAGCCCATGTGGAGTGAGTGTCTATTTTTTTTCATCATTAACTAAATCTTTCATATGTAATGTGCCAAAAGTGTTGAAAATGTTTTGAATCGCCCCAAATAATAAGCTTTTAACTCAAGCTAAATTTGTAGTAATCTATTTTAACAGTAATAGGAGGAAATACCGTGGCCCTAACACAAGTAACAGCCTGTGTTTGGGTCTTGTGACCAAAATATCAATGGTTGACCAATTGGATCGCAGTATGGGGATTTGGGTGAACATTAAGGCTGTTCCATTTATTACTCTTACTCCAAAGTATTTACATGAGCTAGAATTTGTTCGCAATTTTTGGTTTACCTGTTAAGGAATTTTGAACAAATTGCCATCTTTGTGAAGTCGTAAAGAGATAATGAAATCAATTGGCAACCTAATTCGATTGGTTCAGCGAAATATGAAAATAATAATATTCAAATTCAAAACTTTTAAGCTATTTTAAGGGCTTTATCACTGCTAATCTTTAATTAAAATATATGAATGAGGCTGTTTTCCCGAAAATGGCTGAAAACGCTGTATAAAATGGATTGTTTTTTTTTTAGTATAACTCTAGAACGGAATGTTCGATTTTGAAACATTCTTTCCATTTTGCGTTACTTTCAGTAAGCTCTTTAAAGGGACACATTGCCTTCAAATGTCATGAAATTTTGCTGTTTGGAAATGTTTCTTATCTTTTATAAGAGGTGTTCATGCAAAAAAACATGTATAATATGTTGTAATTAGTGAGTAGTGATTACAAAACAAAAAATTGGCCTCTGACCCCTGACATCTGACATCAGATGATCGCCAGGTACCATTCTCTACCTCGCGACACATATCGCCAGTGCTGCGCGCCGTGCCACAGTACATCAAAATGGATCAACAGAACGTACTTCAACCAGCTGCGACTGGAAATACGACTGGTGAACACGGTCCGCCATTTTGTGGAGTCAAAAATTTGGTTAGCTACAAAATGGCGGACCGTTATTTCTCACTAAATTAAACAAAAACCACGCAATTTGAAGGGATAGGTATGTGAATCTTTATATTCTATAAAATTAACAATCATTGTTCCTACCTAACAAATTGTTACACTGACCGATTTGTGTGTACAAACAATCCGGAAGTGATTCTTATACGTATTTAAAATTTGTATCATGGGTAGCCTTTCCTGATATGAATTGGCATATAATCTCCTTCTGGTCCTAGTTTTTGAAATTTTAAATGAGAAAAGACATGTATTCATTCCTAGAGGAAACCTGCACTATATAGGAACCGAAAACAACCAGGTATGTGAGTGCACGAATCAAATTTCAGACAACGGAGGAAGAAATCTTGAGTGGCAAGAAATGCAACATACTATTTAGTTATCAATGCCATTTCCAAATTGCCTTAAAAGTACATTCGTACCTTTGCCACATCTACTCTAACTCCCTAGGGTGTGTGTAAAATCATATTAATATTGGAGGATTTGGGAAGGGTTAGGGTTAAAAGATATTTTTACCTCTGTCATATATACCGGTAAACTTAATATCAAATTGAGATGGAAAATTAATCGGTTTTTCCCACTAAAAAATGCCATTTGACAGATGGCCCAATCTGACTGGAAAGTATCCAACTTTGGCTAGCAGTATTTGGGGACTGGGGAGATTTTGAACCCAAGGCCCAAAAAGAAATTGTTCTGTTTCCGATTACATGACATTTGAAAATTGGGTAGGTACATACGTGTACATGTAGGTACATGGTAGGGAAATTTTTGTGTGCACATTTCTGTGTGCTGATCATATGTAGTGTGGCTACGTGTAGTCAAGGTTTAAAGGGTAGTATTTACAGCATTTATGGTTTGTTTGTTTTGTTTTGTTTTGTTTATTGTTGTTTTTTACTTTTTTCCCGAAAAGATTAGGGTCGGGGCTGTTAAAATGGGGTACTAGTAGGGTAACCGGAAGCAGAACTGTTTTTTTTGTTGGCCTTATGCAAAGCAGGATTTCTTAACCCTAACCCTCCAGGGTATTTTGGCTAGAAACCCTGCCAGACGCATCAGATTGCATACTTTGTCACATTGACTTGTGTGCAGAGTGCAGCAAGGTCAAGCTGTCACCACAGATGCACTGTGCTAAGTCTGGCAGGGTTAGGGTTAATAAACATGTTGACTCCATCGATCCAGTGTCTGGTACACTTGATAGAGCTCTGTTAACCCTTTGTGTACGGAAGACGCCATATGGTGTCAAAATAAAAAAGTGCCACCAGGCCAGATGACGCCATTTGCCGCTGTTTGTGCAGTTTCAATCCATTGTTGGATTATTGTTTGTTACGCTTGACTGCACAAACACATTGTAGTGGTTCGCTTGGCTGCTAGAACCGAGGCGACACCCCTACGTCTCTCGTGAAACCGTACTTAAGGGGTTAAATTAAATCAGATGTTAAATTATCCCAACAGCAGTCTTTTTTTTGGGGGGGGGGGTTGAATATTGGGATTTTGATACTTTTTATTTACAAAATGATACAGTACAGCCCATTCATAAGTATCCATCTGTTTTAAAGCCATTTTATCTTGGGCATCATTGGAAATGCACGAGCCACGTTTGATTATTTTACTGAAAAAAATCTCCTCAAGTGAGTCAGATAAACACTGACCATTCTTTCTTTTTTTTGGTACATTGGCCCATCGTATGAAGACGTCATTGAAAATAATTATTGGGAGATTGTATTCAAGGTCTGCATTAATTAATTAATGAATCGCAAGTCGCCGCATTTAGCCATTCCGGTTTTTATGGGTTCTAGGAATGGGGAGCCTGCAATGAATGGCCTGGGATTACAGCACTGATTGGTGTACTTGAAGCTAATGGTCCATTCTCAGTAAGCATAATATTAGAGGGATAATGCCATAAAGGTATGATATGCTTTGGTAATCATGAAAAAACAAAATGTATTTGTTTGAATTTGAAAGCTTACTGTTTATAAAGATGTATAAGTACCAATCCTCTTTAAGAAACATTTCCATCCGAAATGCTGTAGAAAATTGTATCTGATGAAGGCCTCCAAACATGCTGTGGTTCATTTCAATTTTAACAATTGAAATAACCCATATAAACGTATACGCACAACAGAATAACTGTTTAAACAGAAAGGTCTTTCACTATTTTCTTTAAGACTTGGTTGACTAACTGAGCTCAAATTTCCACGGATTTGTTATAGAAATGCACAAGTTGAATCCCACAAAGTATATGAACACTGCCAGCAACTACGCCCTCAACTAAGTGTGCTACTTTGAAAATGTCAATTAATTTGTACTGGTTTGATAGGACAATTAGTTACACCAAGGACTAATCTCTGGGACGAATGGTGCAAGCTTTAAAAAATATTACTCTCTGTGCTACTTGTACCATGAAAATGTTGATAACTCGGGACAGCCCATAAATCCATAATATTACCAGCAGAGTCAGATGTTCACACTTATACATTGACATAAAATAAACCACCCATTTTTCAGTTTTCAGAATTTTTCCTTGTTTCAGTAACAAAAGTTTGTATAGAAATGTTTCCATGCACCCTTCAAGTTTTTCAAACTGTTTTTCTACATCAAAGGTGGTTTTGTGTATATATATCTTTGTCATCATGTGTGGTGTGGTATTGCAGTGGTGTTTAGTGATTAATGTGAAATGTTGTTATGTGAGGTACTTCCACTGTACCCAAGGTTGTGTGTGCTTTTCATAGAAGCACACTTTCCAGGTATGTTATTTACAAAATTGTGGGAATTCAGTTCAGGGCCCCCCTGTACTGCCAAGGTAACCTTGAGCCTGTAGTATACCCATTAAAACCCTCCTGTGCACCTGGCCAAAATCACCCAGTTGTTGTACAGATCAAAACCTATCAAATGACAGATTGAAACACACACAAACTGTGAGAGTTGGTGTTTAGAGTTTTTGATAGGCTGTGATAGTTATAAGTATAGGAGGGTTAAATAATAGTGTCAATTTGTCTTGCAAACATGCAAAGTACATAACACTAGTGTACTGTATTGGTGTCCAGAGCTAATCCTGTGGTCAGTACCATGATAAGTAGGTAAGTAGGTACAGTCAGTGGTCAGTCACTCAAGAGAGTGGTCATTTGGGTTTATAAGTGGTGTGGTTTGACAGATGGCACCCTAGGTCCAGAGGGGAAAGGATCCAGTGAGTTGACTCATAAACCATGATTATTAGACCTTTGCTTTATGATCAGAGTAATTCTGGCTAGTGTATACCAGAGCCGCATTCATCAGTGAAGAAACTGTAGAAACTGCAAGTGATGTGCAGGTGTGTAGCCTCCAATGTTTAAAAATTGAAAATATCTGAAAATGTCTTGAAATGCTAGCACTATGGCATGAATGAACATTTTAAAACAATACTAAATAGTAGTAAATGTGTTCTTAAATCTGGTTTACACCATTCCATGAAATTTCATTTCCTTCTGACCATTTCCTTGCTCCACTGTTCTGACAAAAAATTTAGCTTTTTTCTGGGTATTAACGTGCCTGCATTTTTAGGAATTCACGTGCTTCATGTACATGTACATATACGTGTACACAACAACACGTATACATGGACAGGATGTACACCATGAGTACATAGCAAGACCTTTTATCGTGCGAGTCTTTCTGAGTAATATTGGAATGATTCCATTTTATACATCATTTTCACATTTCATCATGCTTTGGGTGTGTACTTGTCTCAATGACATATGTGACCCGCTCCAGAAAAAGGTGATATAAGTCGCGCTATGCATTTACGTGTAATGGCCCTTTCAACGTTGAGAGGGTGAAATTTTTCGTCAAAATTCATTTTTTTTTTTTTTTTTTCTATGACATCTTAAATATCTAAAGCCTTAGGTTTGGTGCACAACAATGTTGATTTCAGTAAATAAAGTGACAAAATAACCTTTTTAGAGTGCATTGTTCAATTGCATTGTATTAGAACTAGCTATTTCAAAGCCTGTTTTCTCTGTTGTGCAATTTGAACTCCATAGAACTAATTAATAGGCAAAAACGCGATATCTCCAGAACGGATAGGGCTTTGGAGCTCTATCATGTACCAAATGAAAGCTTACATTGCGGGCTTTCCAATATAGGCCGCGCGTGGTATAAGCCGCAGCAAGCAAAAATCTGCAAATTAATATTTAAAGTTGGCGTATTAACCGCACCGGCGTATTAGCCGCGGCGCTGACGACGTCCAACCACAAAAGTCGTGCTGCTTGCTGAAGCGCTAGTATGTAAAAATAGTGTAAGCAGCGCGCGAACGAGTGTCACTAGGCTCCGTGCACAACTACCCCCTCATCTCAGCGGAAAGAAAAGGCGAGTTGGGGGATCAATATCGACGCCGTCTTACCCGACTTCAATTTAAGTGTCTGGTTCCCGTGATGATATTCTTATTGAAAACGCAATTATCGAGAGTCGGCAAACAGACAAAGCAATCCCACTGGTATACGAGTATCAAATGAATGAGGAGCGCGGTGCGTAATACCAGCGACGTACTGCCCATGGAAGTGCGGTTGCTATTTGGACAGCGCCCTCATTCGACGCGCACGGAGCCCAATAAACTTTCATAAGTCCTCAAAATTACCAATTTTGGCGGGCTGGATGAGTGTCCTGGCTGTGGGCCGCGCCGCATGTTCTTGTTCTTTTTTTTTGGACGGGGCGCGGGGGGGATAAAAAAGAAAATGACAACTTTAACCACTAATCTGAGCTCAACAGTCACCAATTGACCAGTGAAATAATAAACAACATGGATTACACAACGATAAAACAGACAAAAACGAACAGACGCACCACACGATTTGTGAGGTGTGAACGGTACTTACGGTACATTTGCAAGTCTATTCGGTCCCTCTGGACCGGCGAAACTTTTAGACATGTCTAAGGTGCTAAGAAACAATGAAAACTGAGCTTACGGCTTGCGTATTTCTTATTTTAACCACTTAGAAATTAAAGAGTAAGGAATGCGTAGCACTGTTCAATACGTTGCTTTAATATCTTCAGCACACCCATCGATCAAATAAAAATTTATTCATCTTAATAATAACATTGAGTTTGTCGCGGTTTTTCTTTTGCTAGTCAATTTTATCACATTGCTAATCAAATGACAATATGATTAGCATAATTTGCTAATCATTTTTTTTTTTTTTTCCATCACTGCCTGAACTTGTTGTCATGGAGGAAACACGGCCCGTGCCGGGCATACCGCGCAACGGCATGAGTGGTTTCACCGTGCGTTGCCGCCATCTTCACCAGCCACGTTGCGTTCACGCCCCGCACGGGCCATTCGGAGAAATCACGGTGCGCTATATCGCTGGCGGAAAAAGCGTCATTGTCGATCTCCTTTTCTAAGTCACACAGTAAAAATGAGTTTGGTTCCGTGGGGCAAAAATGAGTTTTATCATGATTCATGTCATTCTTGCACTAATAATAGCCGACTTGTCGAGTTCAATTTGTCTGGAACGTTTTAATTAATTAAGCGATGCGAGACATAATTTTCGAATAAATCGCAAACAGAAAGCGCTTTGGTTTTCACGTGTCCGAGTCATCAATGCATGTACATCGCATCGCGCACCACACATGCACTTTGCACGATCGTTTGCACGAGGGGAGTTCGTTGTGTTAAGTTGAACAGGCAACACTACTCCCTCTGGACCATCGCTAAACCGCACACATGGCTTAGCCGGCTTTAGGGGGGTTCAGGTTACTGTAGTAAGAGCTACCTGGCTAAAGCTAGCCGCGGATTCGGCCGCGGATTCAGAGCTTGTTTTTAGGCTGTGATTGGTTCCTGCCCCAGTGAGAAAGAAGAAAAATAATGCACGGACGGGAACCAGTCTGCTTGGGGAATCGAGGTTTTGTGAAGGTTTTTACATGGGGCGCACGGGCCGTGCTAGCTGGCGCGATCGCTTATCACGCGCACGGGCAATTACCAACGCGATCGAAAAGCGCCGTTTTGTATAGGATCCAGCAACGGTTTAGTACTGAAAAATTGAGGGCTTGGTTCGGCAAGAAGGGCACAACGGCTAAAGTATTAATGGGGCACAGCACAACTGGCCGTGAATAGTGCATTTTTACAAGGGGCATCACGGCACTGGCCGCCGTGAATTTCGAACCCTGTGTGACTGATTTTATTCTTCAAATGTTGCCGTATAAGCCGCCCGGAGTATAAGCCGCATGGACATTTTTCAGCGTGAGAATCAACGTATAAGCCGCGGCCTATATTCCGGAAATTACGGTAGTTGTATTTTTATGGAACTGAAACCTTCAATATTTGTGTTTTTGTTTTTTTCAGGGTTTCTTTCTTTTCTAGGGTCTACATGTAACTGGGTGGTGCGTAAGCGGATATGGCACCAATGCAAAGCAAGTCCAGTGTACAGTCCACCGAACCATCGTCCTGCGACTGCCCAGAGAGAATGAAAGAGGGCAGCATACTCTACAGCCTCCTGTCGTCCAGCACGCATGAGCCCATTACCATGGATACCGACAGCAACGGGGGCACTACCACCACTACCACCAGCACAGCAGCACCCACCGAGAGAAGATATCCCACCGGCGTCACGTCCGTCTCCCAGGTCATCAACCAGGCTCTATGGCGACGAGGCAACAGCGCCCTCATCCCACCCACCGTCATCACGCTCAAACACCAAGAGATTATATGCCAACAGGCCGCCCAGCTCTTGCTCAAAACGGTGGACTTTGTGAGGAACTTACCGTCCTGCCAGCGACTGTGCCCGCACGACCGCATTACGCTGTTCCAGCACTGCTGGGCTGAACTCCTTGTGCTCGTGATGACGCAGTACAGATTCCACTTTGAGACAGAGGACATAGAATTTGATTTTGGCGTGGACAGTAGCAGTGGCGGCAGCGATGACCCTCAGACTTGCCATCACTGTCAGGGGCACACGAGCGAAAACATGCTGCTGCGCTGCCTGGTGGCGCTGCAGGGCATCCCAACGCAATCAGACATTCACATGATGGAGTGCTTCTTCAGTAAATGCGAATTGATGGGATTGGATGATAAGGAATACGCCTATCTGAAAATGACGATCCTTTTCAATCCAGGTAAGTGATGTATTACCAATCGAGAGCTGGAACGAGTAATGAGTTGACAATATAAACTTTCATTATTATTTCCAGAGTTCTAATATTTATACTGCTTAATGGATATTGAGCGAGATGCAAAATCACGTCTGTGCACTTTGTCTGAATTGAGACATGCCAAGAGGCAAAACTTTCATATGCTTTTTGCCCCCAGCAAGAGTAATATCCTTACTGTTGCCGAAAACAAAAAGAAATGACAGTGTGCAAAGACATCAAGTTTAACGTTCAGAATTCAATCTGCAAAATGCAATTTTCTTGCAGTTAAGGGCAATTTTCTCTGTTCGATTGGGTTTAGATTCTTGCCCGTTATTGTATTTGTTCCGTCTCGGGTGCAACTTTAGGCTTGTGCCTTGCTAGTTAGAACAACTGCATGAATCATGCACACACACACAAAATAGCTGGGTTTTTCATACTAGTCTTTATTTAACCTGTTTGGAGTCTTGAACTCAGCAGTAACAAACTTGTGACAAACTTTTTTGTGTGTGATTGGTATGTGGAGTGCAGTAGAAAACGACAATATCAGGAACTAATTGTTGCTTGAAATCAACCATCACCACAGAAGTAACAGCAGCCATTGTTCCTGGACAAATCTCTGAAACTTAAAAAAAAAAAATCCTTTTCTTTGCTGAGCACCTTTCTCGGCCAAGGGATCCGATTTTGAAAGTACGCAAGACAGGTTCAAGGACTGCGTGATTCAATTGAATGTGCCTTCCTCATTGAATATGGTGCTGCACAACTGCACACGAAAGCTGTCACCCTCCTCGTGATTGCTGCATGTACACAATAGCCAACTTTTGGAAATGGGTCGTACAAATGGGTTATTTCTTTTATTGTGGGCGCCAGGGCAAATGATTTGTTTCCTTTGTTCGTATGTCTGTGTGCCACAACGTGTACATGTACATTGTACACGTGCGCCACATTCATCTCAAATATGTGGGGCCTACCCAAGCACCACCCTTACCTACTATGAGACGTACATGTACATGTACATGTACACCTGTGCTTACAATGTTTCCCCTAAATTCTTTATGGTATAGTCTTTGATTATTTGAGGCTGAAACAACGTGGTTTGGTTGTTCATTGGTTGTTCATTGACAGCAAGTAAATGCAGCAGAGGACAGATACCTGCTATTTTGTTCTGGATACTGTAGTTTAAATATGCATTTGAAGAATTTGTACAGTTATGTACATATTCATTTTGATTTAAATTATTTTCTCTTCCGCCTTGTGTACTTCTTGTATCCTGATTTGGAGGGTACCGAATATTCATCCTAGAGTACAAACTCTGTACGGATACTAGCGATAAGTTTTGTCGTCCTGTTCATTCACTCGGACTTCAAGATTTTTGTCTACTACTTATTCTCACTGTCTGTCTGTCTGTCTGTCACTCCATTTACCACCCCATCTGTCAGTAGTTTAAGCGTCGATACCTCCCATGCCTGCTTGCATGCATGCGTGTAAGAGCGTGTGGTACTTTGGAAAATGTTTAAGTGCATTGTCCCCAGCTACTGAAGTCCCTTTCGGTTGTCTGGGATTGAATTCCACTCGGTCTTGCAGGACAAATCGGCAGACCCTTGTCCTCTGCGCTGAAGATGCTGGAGTATGCTCAGTCGCCCCCTACATCTGACTGACTGGTGAAGGGAAAGTACACGGGGAGGGTTCAGCGTACTCCGTCTCAGGTCACGTTGAGATTGATTTTTGATTGAGACAGGGGGTTCTCATCTTCGGCTATTATCGCTCCTTCATTTGGCAGAATGTGAGAGCCAAGAATCCAATGCGCGAAGCTTGATTTGTTTCAACGGTGACGGACCTGTTGGGGGAATTCACCATTTATTATTCATACTTAAAACAAACCACTCGGGCAAAGAGAAAAGAAAGAAAAAGTACAACCGGACTGTCATGGTGCTCACAGTTCATGATTGTTTATCTGCGAATATTACATTTTGGACTTGTACCGAACCGTGTAAAATGTATGTAAAGTGAGAAATTTCATTTTTGCCATCAGTTTGTCGCAAAGAAAATTAAGTACATGTACATGTATAGTGCACATTCTATCACACTGTACACTAGGGTCATGTTCCACAAATTTAATTATCTTTTCTGTGTAAGTAACCAGTGTCCTTCAAGCACATAAAGATCAAGCATTTATTTTACATTTTCCAAATGAATACTGTTACATGTACATGTACTTGAACCAATTGCTTACCAAATTTTCGAAAGTGTTAAGTTGCAAGTGTGCAGCATTTCTAACACAGATACTGTCAGTATTTGTTGACAGTTGAATAGCATAAATATCCAAATTTGCCTCTGACTCGTCCCACCTGCTTGTCAGTTGACCAATCAGATGCCTTCGTTCATGGGCTTAGCCAAGAATGGCACCAAGGATAATAGATTTGAACTTGGCTTGACCCTTCATTGTACATGCTGTGTAGTTGCTGACTTCTATCATATTCATGTAGGCCCTACTGAGTATACACTTACAGTATACACCATTTGCAAACATCAAAAAACAAAACTGCTACTGAATTATTACGAAATACTGTACTAGACTGTAAGTAAAAAGCATTCTCAAGCATCCTGTGAAATCATGGCATCTGGTGTGCTGTCGTTTTGAAGAAAAGTGGAAATTTATATCCTTTTCCAATTATTGTCGGCCGACAATCGTTGGAAATAGTCTAGTTTCCCGACCTGATAATTCGCTGACTCTATAAATTGCTCCCTGTTGTCTAAAGTACATGTATAGTTAGGGAACCAGACTACTAGAACAGAATTTCTTTCCTCTGTTTTCCCAGAATCTATGCACACAAACCTTTAAACAGGTCAGTTTTTCTACAGGTCATATTTTCTAGCACGCTATAAAATACTAACCCCCAAATTTATTTATTTGTGAAAATTACAGCAAAAGCAAATCGTGTATCATACTACCTTTTTAAAAAGCATATTTACAATAGATGCAGTTTGTTCATAGATATTCACAGTTTCCGATTTATAACAAACATGTCCTGATGTTTGAATTTCTTGTTTTGGTGAGTTTTGAAATTGTTCAGTTTAAGATGTTGTAATAAGCAGACCCTTTTCACATAGATGCTGACATTGTATGTATGTTTATGATAAAGTACACTGCAAGATGTAGATTGTCACCATTTTTACATCCAAAATTTATCATTTTACGTGGGTGTTATTTACAATCCTCTATCAAATCTTCTGACTTCCCAAGGTCTGTTCATTCTAAAGTGCACAACATAAAATTGTTGAAAGTGTTTGCTATTTATAATTTGCAAGTCACCAGACACTTTTCAATGAGGGAGTTTGAACTCTGATCTTCAAACATCGAGTCTCTGGAATCATTGACTTGCGTGTACACGTATCTCCTAGTGCCAAACTTGATTGCAGTTAAGTATAAACTGACATTAGGGCTTGCTTGATGCGGCTGAGTATACTAATAGGCTGTACTTTTATCTATTTGGGCCAGTGCCTACTGTGAAACTAGAACACCCCGGTTGGCTATTGATTTCCATGTACGCCTTTTCTCTTGTAATGATTAACTGGCACGTAATACGCAAGAACGCATTGCAATATTGGTTTAATCCCAGCATATCACCAGCTCCCCCTTTTGGGGACAAGCCCCTTGCGCGCCACTGCACAATCCAACTCGCAGGATTGACCGAGCCCCGGCATCTGTCAGCTTTAAAGACTGCCACCCACTGTCGGCGACCCCTGCTCGCTGCACTTTTTCCAGCGTCCTGCTCAAAGCCGGCAGTGATGATGATGATGCCGTCACCAGGAGATGAACGTCCTTGAAGTCGAGCAGAAGAAATTCCAAGGTGAAAAACGGCGGAGGTCCCAATCTCTAAAGGCACATTTTGTCTGCTTGAATTGCTTATTATATCAATTTTTATTGCAACCTTGAAGCCAGTTGGCGCAGTGTGGAGCGCATTGGCGGCATCCTTGTTGTGGAGAGAGAACTATTGATGCTGTAAAGTCGAACTCTGAAAGGGCAAGTGTACAGACACTGATTGGCTGGTGAAAAGGAGTGGCAGTTTCCAAAGTTGTAATAGAACTGCAGAAAAGTTTGTGTTGTGATGTACAATGTATGATGGCAAAAACATGGCATCTTCATTATTTAACACTGCAGTGAGACATTTTGCATAGCTTTACAATGTATATTTGATCTAGGAGGTTGTTCTGGCAAAATTCTTCAGATTATACAATTCTCTGCATGTAGTCCCAAATCCTGAAAATCAAGTCCAAGTTGCCAGTCACAAAGGTCGAGTCCAAGTCTGGGTTTCATCTGTTAACATGTTATCTCGCTGAGTTGGAGTTGTAAAAGCCGAGTCCAAGGCTATGGGATGGGTTAAATGTGAATTCATTTCATTTTATCCCCATCCTTGGTTGTGACTCGAGACTGAGTCATCAAAGATGACTTGGGTCACTGTAGTTGGGCCAAGTTCTGAGACTAACCAATTCCCCATGCCAATCCGAAACCAAGTCCCAAGCCAATCTGAGACCATTTCTCAAACCATTTCCTCAAGCCAGTCTGAGACGTACATGTGGTCCTGAGTCCTGAACCCAACAGCAACTCACTCTGAATCTGTTACCACTGAACCACAATGTTGTAAATGTTGGTAGGGCTGTTCAATGCACGTAAAGAACTTGCATATTAATTGCCTCTCCTCTGCACCACTTGTTTAAGTTCAGGCAGAATCCGCAGAATAGAAGTCTACTTCGGCAAACAAGCTTTTGCATTGGTTGATTAATTTTTAACAGATGTTACTTGCACATTTATTTATTTATTAATTAAATCAATAACACCTCTGTGGTGAAAAAAAATCCGGATTCAAATCTGTGGTAGATAATGCTTCCAACTGGTTATATAAATGCTGTTTTGGGTAAGATGGCCTTCACGCTGATGAACAAATTGATTTTCTGTCTATTGTAAGTTGAAAGTACATGTACATGTACACTTTTCATCACGCATACAAATTACATTGTACATTCATCTAGAGTTGTGCATGTGCCTGAAGTACGGTTTTGCAAATTGAGCGATCGATAGTACCGTACACGTGTGCAGGGTATATGTACGTGTAAGTGTAGTCTTATTTTTCAGACATTTTTTGTCCGATCCTGTTGGCATTCTATTTAGGTTTCATTGGCTTAAATTTTTTTTTTTGTGTTGTTTCATCAAACTTTGTTTCCGTTTGGTTTCAGTTGATTTTGCTTCTCCTCGTTAAAACTCATTAGTCTTGTGCTGTGTCTTTATGTAGTAATTGCAAAGAACAATAGAATGAATCTGATTTTTTTTTTTCATTGGACTTTTTCCTGACAATTTATTTTTTTGAGGAAATGTTGCTTTTTCTTGTGTGAAATAGTCGGCAGATTTACAGTTTTAACTAGGGAAGGAACTGGTAAAATTTATTCACAAGTTAGTTTGATGTTTAATTTTGCGGTAGTCCTGAAGAATAAATCTTAATGTGTAGCATACTTACACCGTACATGTACATGTACATGCATCCCCCCACACTCCTATCCACATTCTAAAGTTCATAAATTGTGTCATATTTTTAACTCGTATGGGGGGGGGGGGGGGGGGGTGGGGGCGTGGTGGGTGGTGACGGGTCCCTTTCCCCAAATGTCACAACCACCCACATGTTAACCCAGATACAGTTGTAAGTGTTGATATCAACACTGAAAGCTCAGCTCAAGGGGTCCGTCAGCTCAAGGGGTCCGTCACCCCACTCCATGTTTTTGACTGGTCTGTAGACAGGGGAGGGAAAGGGAAGGCTTAATTTATTATGTGGGAAAACGCAGACGTATGTCTGGATCAGTTGTAATCTTATGAGGGCTCTTTCTGAGGAATAGCTTGTGCACTGTCTTCACAGATTCTCCACAGAATGCCATTATACATGTATACATGCGTGTTATTGTTGGAATCGCTTGTAAAGTGGTCAGACATTCAAACATTAACCATAAACTGTAATGCATTTCTTCAAGGCTGTAAAATGTAAAATCCGCTACCAAAAAAATAAGGGGTTCTTGTCTCTTCAAACACACCAAGTTTCCACCCTAAAGGTTTGCAAAAGAGCAAGTATGGTAGGGCCTACATGTATGTACATTATCTTCATTTTCACCTGTTAATGCACCTGTTAATTGCATGACACACCCAAAGACCCCGAGAATGGTGCCTCAATGTCCATAGGAGTCAACTACACATGCCTTACCCCTGCTTCGTTAAAGGTAGTATACCTCATTTGGTTTTGCTGTCATTTTCAGAAATTGATGGATTTGGAGGATTGAAACACACACAAACTGTCAGAGTTGGTGTTTAGAGATTTTGATAGGCTGTGATAGTTATAAGTATAGGAGGGTTAATAGGCTGTGATAGTTATAAGTATAGGAGGGTTGATAGGCTGTGATAGTTATAAGTATAGGAGGGTTGATAGGCTGTGATAGTTATAAGTATAGGAGGGTTGATAGGCTGTGATAGTTATAAGTATAGGAGGGTTAACCCTCCTATACTTATAACTATCACAGCCTATCAAAATCTCTAAACACCAACTCTGACAGTTTGTGTGTGTTTCAATCTGAAATTTGATAGGTTTTGATCTGTACAGCAGCTGGGTCGATTTTGGCCCTGAGAACAGGAGGGTTTTAACCCTCCTGTTAGTTTATAGCGTGCTAGCAAATACTGTAACACTGACCTGTTTAAAGATTTGTGTGCATAGATTCTGGGAAAACGGAGAAAAACAAATTCTGTTCTAGTAGTCTGGTTCCCTGACCATACATGTACCTTAGACAAAACGGAGCAATTTATAGACATCAGGGAATTATCAGGTCGGGAACTAGACTATTTCCAATGATTATCGGCTGACAATCGTTGGAAAACGATATAACTTTCCACTTTTCTGGAAAACAGCACACCAGGTGCTATGATTTCACAGGATGCTTGAAACTGCTATTTACTTCGTCTATAAGTACGGTATTTCGTAATAATTCAGTAGTTTTGTTGTTTTTATGTTTGCAAATGGTTTAAACTGATGCACCAATGACACTACAGTGTACATGTACATATGTAACTATTTTGGGACGCACCATTTCTAGACAATGACGCACCCTGATGCACCTTGCACTCTGAATGTGACTGACCAAAATGTTACTTGATGGACTTTGCAGGAACATATGATGTACCTTCCCCAGGGATCATAGGGTACCCCATTCAATTGACTGGTGCATATGTTTTTTTAATTGTACAATTATACGCACCTGTGCTGTGGGTAGTTATTAAAATATTATTGTGGGGTTGATGCTTATTGAGTTGCCACGCGTCATAGCCCAACTTGTGTTGGTCTTGTGAACAATACCAATTGCTAAGGTTTAACCGATGATCGGATCGGACATCGGATCGGGCCGATGTTTGGCAATATCGGCAAAACATCGGATCGGCAAAATTTGTGAGGTTTAACCGATGACGAACCGATGTTCGGCAATGTCAATTAGCAAACTTTACACTCAATTTTATCATACACAAATGTCATGTTTTTTATTAGAGCGCGAGTAAAAACGATGTTTTATTTTTGTGTGAAAAATGAACAGTTTTATGCTGTGATGTATTATCATACCGGTGTAAATATCTCCGAGCTCCGCGTCTATGCGTCAATGCTATCTGCACCGCATGCGTGAAAACTCAGTGCCCGAAGACAACGAAGCTAGCAGTCAGTGCATGACTGTACTGGTCTACTGAACGTCATGAACGGAGTCGGGGAACTACACTGTGTGAAGCCACGACGCGTTGTGGACTTTAGTTCAGCCGATCACATGTCTCTTGCATGCACAGCATTGGCGATATGTGTGCACCGTGTAATGTTATATACAGCGTGAATACAAAAATACCCTGGGAAAAAAGACCAGCATAGACGCCCTGATGGGGAATTCCCTTCACGTGTGCCAATTTTGCTGGACTGAAGCTTGAATTGAATTGAAATCAATGCGAGTTCGGCGTCGTATTTTTACGACCGCAGATTTGTCTACGTACATGTAAATAAATGCCTGGATTAGTTTTGCCCATTGTCCTAATTTGTTCTCCATTTCAACTTCTATCCAACAACCAGCAGTGTTAAAATAAAATTTAATAGGGTCGGTTGGTAGGCATAACATGTTAATTTTCTACCTCCATGCTAAAGGTTAGAATAATTAACGCAATACCTGTGTTAGAGGGGTCCCGAAACGAAGTACATGTACACATTTTGAGATGCTTTGTGAGACATATGCCTGATGAATTTTATGTGATACGAGCATTGCAAAGTGGAAAATAAAATTTACGTATTGTAAAAATAATTAGCTTCCTTCCTATTTCTTTAAAACTGTAAACTTGTATGGTTAAGCCAAAACTCTCGTGTTGTGAATAATCAACCATTTTATTCAGAACAAAGATAGATACATGATTGATAGCCTATTAATCAGCAAAAGCAATAAACTAAACAAAATAAATATGAAACTGCGATCACCATATCACAAACTGCACGCACAGAGTGCCGCGATACGAAAGCAGTCCATGCCGTACAACGCGCGGGCGTGCCCGGCCAACTGACAGCTCCATGCACGGTGCGTCACCGTAACACGTTGGCGAAACGTGGAATTATCCACACAGCCGTTTGTCACGCACATCACTCAACCACTGGTCCACTTCTTGTCGCAATTTGTCAAAAGTTTTGATTAAAACACATCCTGATTTTGACTATCCTTGTTGGTCCGATTCTTTGTTAGTTTTCGCCGGGATTTTATGAACAAATCTTGTCGAGTG
The DNA here is from genome assembly GCA_037893225.1 of Hippasteria phrygiana. Lineage (NCBI taxonomy): Eukaryota > Metazoa > Echinodermata > Asteroidea > Valvatida > Goniasteridae > Hippasteria > Hippasteria phrygiana. Next base: position 571,472 of record JAZGUH010000253.1, read on the forward strand.
GGCCTACGAAGTTCTAGAATCTTTTAGTAATTTGTTGCCTCCAAAGCATGCGTGTCAAAGCATAGTGTTGCATGAATAAACACCCCCCAACAACGGACCCGCTCTGCGCAATGCGCAGGCGCAGACGGTTTTTTCCCCCATGATTGAGCCTGTACTTACTTTGCCGCATGCGCACGTACTCCCGGCCGAACATCGACAAGATGTACACGATCTTTGAGTTACGCATAGTTTCACATGTCGGCAAGTACCGCTACTATATGGGAATTCCGGACGCCCGGTCGGCAATTCCTACTATTATGATAGGAAATCGGTATCGTAGAATTAATTTGTCTTCCTCTACCTAATAACATTTTATGGCTTTCGAAAATAGGGTGACCCGAACTGAAGGCATTTTTTTGTTTGGCCCAATTTATTACTGTGTTAAGGGAGTCGTGGTTTGTCTTGGGTATGTCACTGTTGGTTGGGCGCAATCGGTCGATGGGCGCAATCGGTCGATGTGCGCGATCGGTCGATCGTGCTGCGCTATCAGTCGATTCTGACGGATATCTTGGACTTTACTTACCTTTCAAAAAATCCTCTAGAGCCGTGAATTAGAAAGAAAATGTGTTCGACTGGTGGCAGCGCGATCGGTCCATAGCGTCACGATCTACCGATAGCGCAGCACGATTTTTTGACGTTTTTGATGGCATTGTTTATGTCGATTAAAAACATCGGATCGGATCGGACATCGGCCGATGTTCCAAATAAAACATCGGCCATCGGATCGGCAGGCAAATCCAACATCGGTTGAACCTTACCAATTGCCAACAGAAATTTGGTATTTTGTATGCATTCCCTGGATCCTGGGTCATTTAACAGTCTATAATTAGCCCTGACCCAACCAGTGTCCTGAACCAAAAATACCCAAGGGGTAAAGGTCATCTTTTGTCCAGCCAATACCGGACTTTGCACTAGTGAGTGGCCAAATGAACTTGACCGGCAGGAAAAACACCAGTGGTCAATTTGATCACTAGAGAAAATAATCGGTTTCCTGTACATAAACAAAATCTAATAGGTCGTGAATAGAATGCCTTTGACAGTTTTACAAACCATTTTGGTCAAAGCACAGGTACAATGTACATTGTACACCTACATGTACATACGTGTATGTTGCGTTTGTTTAAAATGCAACTGAAATGGATATATTTGTGGCTGCTCACCAAAAAGCCAGTTCGGTATCTCAAAGGTCAAAGGTTATTCGGGATAAAATTGCTGATGTAATGTCATGCGATGTTGCATGAACGCCCATTTTAGTTAAATTTAACACATGCGCGCTCTATGTCACAGTTCATTCGGGATAACTGTCATTGTGCACATATGCGCAGTGGAAATACTGAACTGGCTTATTGTACAATGTACGTACACTAGATTTGACATTTTCAGTTGATATTGTGCATACATAGCACATAGACTTAATTGTGTTATGTGCTATAAACATGATGTACATTTTTAGACATTGCTTAATTACATTGAAAATACTGATAACTTAATGTTTTTGCCACCAAATTTTAGTATTTTTTATGGTACAAACTGCCTACATGTAGTTAATCAGATTTTTGATTTTCAACACAATACAATAAACTGTATGAAAACTTTTGTGCATTTTAAGAACAGAATGATCAGCTTGCACTCGCAATCTGGTCAGAAAAAAAAATGTACTTGAAGGAAAATGACAATTTCAACCCCTTTGTTATACATGGTCTGGGGCCCCTTTTGAAAATGTTGTTTGAATTGTATGGACAGGTGAAGGAGAAGCATGCCAGGCGGACCTTCGTGTCTGGTTCTGTCATGCAGCTGGAGTCTGGACAGGCCTTGCCCACTCATGGGGTCAGTGACTGCTGATGAATAAGAATCTACCATCTCAACTACCCCCCCCCCCCTCCCCCTTTAAAAACAAACCTGGAATCAAAACAAAAATTCAAGATAAAATGACATGATGTCCTTGAAGACTGTTGCATTATAAGTTTCCAATATGGCAACATTGTCTGCCTACATGCTCAGTTAGCTTGCAGCTTTTGTTGCTGCTCTGTTTATTCTTTGCACATCTTTTGTCAAGTTCAAGTGCAGTGCACACCCCTACTGGTAAATGGTAGTGGCTCGCCTGAGCAGCCTTGAAGTGAGAGAGGTCATCCACCGTTGCTGATCAATCGGTGTTCTAGATTACGAAGCCCAAACCCGAGAGAGCCTGGCCCCACCATTCAGGGTTGAAACGTTCAAGGAAAAATGCAAATGAGTCGCCCGGTGTCATTAGGAATGAGCCAGCTGCTGTTGCATGGCACACAGGCAAGGCCGGCCCACGATCTGCCGGTTGCAGCCGCTGTGCGCGCAGCTAAAAATGGCCTCTTGCCACAGACTCTAAGCTCCGCCTACCACGCAGTGTCGGTGTGCGGGTTGCGATGGAACACAAGAGGGCCACTGGCGGTGCTTTTTTTTGGCTTTGTAAATTTGTATGGAAATGGTTGAATTGTATTCTGTGAATCAGGCAGTGGAGGGGAAAAGGGTACAGTCTGGAAATACAGTTCCTGTTTGGGTCGATTGAGTATTGTTTTGCATAGCTGCATAAACGTGGGCGGTTATGCTATAAATATACACGTATGGATTTGCACGAAACAATCACACATTGAATTTCTTCATTTTGATTGCATGATTTGAGGTTAACAGTTTTTTCTTGGAAACAAATTTTCAGAAAGATTTAAATTTGTTCATGCAAGTTGATCTAACAAATACAATCATCAGGACCATTATTGGCATAATGGGGAGGGGGGGGGGGTAGCATGCCAAGATATTTCCCCTCCGAATACCCAGCGCCCCAACACTCAAAATTGCATGTAATAAGAGAATCTGTGGCTGCGTGATTCACTGGCGGAGGTCCATGGCCAGAGCCAAAATGCCAAGGCCTCCTCGCGCATTTATTTAATTTATTTAGTTTCAACCTTGATCGGGATAATAACAAGTATTTAAACCGTTCATGGGGCCAACGCATGACTCCGGCAAGGTCAGGTTCAAAGACTTTGCAGCCCAGAATTATTGCGCTTGACTGGCACTCATTGTGTCTGCTGCTTGATTTGAGGAGTTCTCTGGCAGGGATTTGAAATTGTGTATTTCTGAAAGTGTGACACACGCACAAAACAAATAAGTAATTCTGGAATTAGGTTAATTAAAAGGTGGGCATGTACTGCATTTGCAGTCTTGTACTGCTTCAGATGCTCTTGTTCAGATGGCTGACTAGAACAAAAATGTATTCAAGCAGCAGCAAAAATTAATTAGGAATTCAGAATATCAGTCATTTCCACCCTGATGCAAATTGCATGTGTTAATCCACTGTTTGTAATTGCATTCAATTTCCAATCAAATTACCTGTAATATACGACAATAGACTCAATTGTACATTTTATTGAGGTAGAAGGAGGAACATTGGCGACAGTTTACTTCATTTTGGGTTTTTATTAGTACAACAATCAATGTCACTATTCTCTTTCATCTGGTAAATGAATGTAGATTACTTACAGTGTAGTGTCTATTATTCACTAACCTTCAAGCTGCATATAATGAATGTCTTTTAATCTTGTTCGTTTTCAATTATCTGTACAAGGACGGCCATAAATATTGGTTGGGTCCTCCTTTTTCAGCAAGAGAAAGATCAACTCCTCCGCACAAAGTGGGTTATTTGTGTGGTAATTAGAGCCAAGATGTTCTATTCAACAAGCTGGCTATTGATTTCCAATGACGGTCATAATACCTTAGACTTACAAATTGCATTTAACGGTCAGTTATGCAGCACAAAGCAAAGCGTGGCCAAACTGCCCAACCACAGTTTGGCCAAAGTGGGTCATTCTGGCAAATTAAGAGCCACTAGGTTTTGATGTCCAGCTGGCCATACTGTGTGAGAGGCCCAGGACCCTGGCCTCTGCTGGCTTGTTGACTGACCAAGGCCTGACTGTGTGTGTTGACCAGTCCAGCTGGTCAACCTTGGCTGACCTAATTTTACCTGGGTCATCTGAGGACATGACCTGTCCGAGCTGAACAGCCTGGCCTGGGAAAGTAATGTTGTGCAGCTGTTGGTAATCCCCAGTGCGGTAGTGATCAGTTACATTTTACAATGCTGTGCAGATCCTGTAGAGCTGTAATCAGTTAAAAGGTTTGGACCTGATTAAGACTGGCAGGTTATTGCTTTGTAAGAGAGGACCAGCCAACAAGACTGGATTGGACAATGCAGTGGAGATTCATCACAATTTGTACCCCATTTTACTAATGTTACACTAATGAGTGTAGTCATATTTTCATTATTCACTAGGCTTGTTGTTCAAACTCGCCATCTGATTTATTGATAATTTTCCGGTCAGGGATACATTTTTTTTGGTATCCTTTTTAACATGCGATTGTTTGGTACAACTGTTGTCCGAAATACCAATTCAGGAAGAAAAAAGAGATGCACATTTGAGTGGCAATGAAAAACTAATTGACCTGGCATTTAACTAGTATGGTCATCAGTGGTTTACACGGTTTAGGATGTGGGGGTGCAAATTGTTACCCTTTACCTGCAGAATTTGTGTACACATTTATTTTTTTGTTTCAAAGTGAAACATCTGCAGAACAAAGTTTAAGCATTTTGTTTGTCACAAAGATCATGTTGACATCTTGATGCAGTGACATGTGTTCATGTTCACATATCTGATAACATGCAAATAGAGCTGGTCCTCTCATGGAACCAGTTATATATAGTATTGCCAAGACCAGATCTAGGCACGGTATACTGTACATTGCACAATGTACACGTATGTACAGTAGGTCACTCTTCAATTACGTCAATGAGATAATATTTTAGAGATATTGCGACATAACAGGTAACCAGGAAGGCACTCCAGCTATCTTGGACCAATAAAAAAAATAAGAGGTATGTACATGTAGATGGGGCCAGGAACATCTGTGTGCGTGGCCCAATTATAACTACCTATATCTCCCCTTAAGGCTAACAATAACCTGTGTTGGCCATGGCCCGGCAGTGAACTTTTGTGTCTGAAATATTTAGGTATCCTTGCTTAGATGAAGTTGTTTTTTGTATAGAGTTTAAAATATTTATGTAATTACCTTCCTTTGGTTGAATAGATTTGTCTGTAAAATCCAGATGAAGTTGGTACTGTAATTTGTCGATGCTGTGATGTTTACCTCGTATTGTTGATGTACAAAAGTCTGATTTTCAGGGAGATTCTGTCATCTTTTACAATACTAAACTTGCTGTGCAGATTTTTTTTTCTTCTGAAAATGACTGAAAAGGAATTTTCTTTTTGGCAATGTAATATTTTTACTTATTTGATTTTTTTTTTATGAACATCCTGTCAAATATCCCAGCCTGGTTTTAGATGTGATCATTAGTTGACACATAAATTAAGAACTGCGAAGCAAACCAACCAAAAGTCACAACTTTTCTTGTGTTCGTGCTGAGACTATCTCTGCATTCTCTTGTTCCACATACACACTTAGTTTTGAGTAATGAGTCCAGTAATGTTGATTAAATTTACATTGAAAAAAACAACAGCATATGTGTGCTAGTTCGTGGATGGCATAAATACTATCTTGTAACTGGACAGTATACCTGTACATTGGACTGCCATTTCTACTTCTGTTGAATCTAGACTTGAATCAACAAGCGAGACATATTTTTGATGGTGTATGTATGTATGTATGTACATGTATGTATGTACGTGTAGGCATACATGTACTTGGATGTCAAAAGTAAGCAACACATTTGCCCATGGCCTGTATGTACATGTATGCAAAATTGACAAAGTCCAACGTTACGTTGTAAACCTTTTATATACATGGGGCCAAATTTCATGAAGCTGCTTAGCAGAAAATATTGTTCATCAAATATACTTGCTAAAGCAGCGATAACCCGAGGCCCATTCCTTAGTGATACACATCACAGTTTTTTCGGATGGTCCCGGTATGCTCTTGTTGTGGAGTAAAATTTGAAGAGCTCCAGGTATGCAAATCTGTGTCCTTATAGCAGGTCCATGAAATTATCCCTGGTAAACTGTTATGAACATGTGTTCTCCATTTGATTTATGCAAGTAGCATTTTACGAGTCTTCCTAAACCAAATGTATAAACAATGCATTTACACTACATGCACATCTGCATGTAGCTGGCTTCATCGGCTACGTTCAGACATCGTTTTAGTTAAAATGGTAAAAGTTAAAAACGGTAATTCACCACGGGTGGCCGGTCATAAAATTAAAACGTACCGAGCGTTCAGACACCGTTTTAAGTATAGCGAGTTCAACTCAAAGTGGTTTATCTCCATTTTGGGGGCACATAGAAACTTCCGCTTATTTACATAAAGCGCGCGCTAGTTCGTGTGTACATCATAAAATTGTGTATATGGGATGCATCATGTATATTGTGCGTGCACAGCTTTCAAAAGATAAAACTGTTCTGGTTTTAGCTAAACCCTCCCTCCCGAGGTGTTTTAAATCACCATTTTAGCGGCAAGATAAAACCGATTCGGTGCAACTTTAAAACCATTCAGACACCGTTTTAGCTAAAACTTTAAACCAAATCGAGTTCAACTAGTGTTTCAAGGGAATTTAAAATAGTGTCTGAACGTAGCCATCATCATACTAATGCTGATTACCCAAGTAAACAGATGCAAAAAGCTCTCTCATAAACTGCTCTCATAGAACCATTTGTACCCTGTTGATAAGCTCCTTGCTCTTGCCGGAGAGCTAACTTGAACTTGTCAGGATAATGTCATTGTCCTCTGGCAAGCCTAGAGTTTCCAGGCCAAGGCCACGCTGCCAAATGACTAGTGCCACCGAAAATAACCCCAGCAGTAGGGGAGGGGAGTTGAGTGAAACAAACAAGAGATGGATGGATGTATGGATCTCACAAGGGGAGTCAATGTAGGCCTGTGTGGATGACTAAAATACACAGGCTTCAGATGGCAGTGCTTTTTACTCTGAGAAATGAGCATTATCTGGAGTAGGTACATTATCTAGAGTGTACACCACTAAAGAAACAAGATGGCAAGGGTTAATAAGAACAGTCCCATTCCGAGTATGCATGGGTTTCTTCGTAAATGAACAGTCAGTTCCTTATGATATCAAATTTTTCCTAAATGATGGCAAGATTTCAGACATCAAACATTACCGGCAACTGGTCACCCTCACTGGTAACTATATGATTTGTCAAATCATTCTTGACTAAAAGTGGAGTACTTTTTGCTTTTTATCGATCAGTTCCAACCATGACCAAACCAGAATATCAGCCTCTTTGTGCAAGGAGCACTGTGTACTAATCCCTCATCCGTAATGTTTACAATGTAGAGACGCCATCATGTGCCAACCATCTTGCATAATTCATATTGCTTTGCTAAAAAGACTGTACATGTACTGATATCTGATGCATGCGTGACATCTTTACAAATGCACCTGTGCTGTACAGTCGGGGAACTGGGGTGTCAGTCATGAAAATACATGATGGATTATTTTTTTAAAGTTAATTACAGGCTTTGCACATTCTGTTTTTACAAGTCAGGGTGTTTATTGAGGCAACAGAAACTCAAGCTGCAGGATTTAGTGCATTTGGATGGAACTGGTTCCAAATTGGAAACCATTGCCAATCTGATCCCAAACCCTGACTGCATCTCACCATTGTTCTTTCTCTCTACGGACCGTGTGCATCCTCTTCACTGGGCCTGCCCAAAGTTGACTCGCTGAAGGGAAGGGAAGGGAAGGGAAGGGAAGGGAAGCCATCATGCTTCACCAATTAAGTGGGTCAGCCTGTTTGTGCGACTGCTGACAATTTTGCTGCATGCGTCATTTCCATGATTGTGATGCGGCCGGTGAGGGCCCTCCTCTGTCCTCAACACGCTTCTCATCCAAAAGATGTTGTAAACAATCATCACTTGAAGCCTTGAACTGACCCAGATACACCCATTAACAATAGGGCCCCAACTGCCATCAAGGCCAAATATTTCTCTGAAAATGGGGTAACTTCAAAGGACTTGATCAACCAGATCTTGGAGTGCATGTCTTTGATAAACCGAAAGCAGGATGTCTGGTCCCAGAGTAGTATCTGCATAGAAGCTTTTTGTGACAAATACGGCAGTGGCATTGTTCAACAAGAAGCCTAAACAAACAAAACAACAGACTCAAAAGACTGCCAATAGAATTGTTGGTAAAATTATATCTGAAGTAATTGCCTGTCATTGGCACTCTCTCAAGTGTATATTTTAAAAATGCATCGATCAAATATAAAATACTGGAATCTGTTTTCTGGCAGTCCTTTCAAGACCAGAGTTGGCAATTATCCTGCCATGTTCTGTATGTGTCCATGTGTTCATAATCTGCCGAAATCATGAAGCTGTCTGTGCTCTGGCTGAAAATTTCAATTCAATGGATCTCCTCCTACAAATGAATAATGGAGGAAAACTATTTTTTTTTTAAGGAAAAAAAACACTTGTCTTAATACTATATGTGCACATTGTAAGAATGCGCGTACCAGCATCCTTGCTCCTTATGCAAAAATGGAAACTTATTAACTGTGTTACTAATCTTCAGCCAACTTTTGTGGAATGTTTCTGAAAGAAAGTGCAGGTTTCCAGCTCTGACACTTTCGTACAGTCTCGTTGACAAGCTCATAATTTATCTAAGACAAACAAAATTGCAATTTAATTTGGAAATTTATTTTTCGGGGTGCCACGCCACACAGTATCTTCAACCCAAGTGCTAAAACAAAACCTGAGGTAATTGCACCATAGTTGTTGTAAACTGTGCATGCCCTATGTTCTGTTAAAGCCATCTCTTGGTATGTTTTTGAATTAAATGTTCTGACATCCCATCAGCCACTCAATTTATAATAATTTTGTATTTCCGCTTGCTAGCTTGGAACAACTTTGTCATCTCCCTCCCCCCTTCCATCCTAGTAATTGTTTGCACTTGGATAACCCTGACCTGTCCTTATGAGGTTGGGGCCCCTCCCTTAATGAAAGTTCTATCTTTGTCAGATTATAAAATATCCCCTGGAGTCTGAAACAAGTAACTGGGGATTCAAAATGACAAGTCACTTTAATAAACTTGACCTCTGGAGACCCCCTCAAACCCATCGGCACCCTATCAAGGCCAGCAACAAAATGATGCTGTTAACCTTTTCACTGTCAGGGTTATGTTGGGCCGAGCCAGTGGAAAAGGGCGGGCTAGCGCCATGCTAAATTGTTGGGATGTCTGAAGATTTGTGACTCAATTCTCATTTCCGACATGCCCTATTGTCAGTAAGCATTTAAACCCTGGGTGGATTACCCCCTCCTCACCCCTCCCTCCACAAATGATGAAGGTCTAAATTGGAGGGAGGGGGGTTGAACCAATTGGAGTCCTCTCTGCCCCCCCCCCCCTCACACACACACACACACACACAGTCGTGTACCGACCTCCAAACGCGGACGTCCCATTGTTCCTCTTTTGTTTATACTCTAACTTTTTCGGAAGGCCTCCATAGACTTTGTACACACTTCCAATCGCGGACGTATGCTGGGAATCGCGGACGATATTGTTCTCTTTTGTTCTCTGGCATTTTACGTCCGCGGTTTGAATACGCCAACGCGCCCACACACCCAAGTGTGTAAACACCTTCAATCATGGACCTCCTATTGTCCCTCTTTTGTTTGTTCTATAACTTTTTCGGAAGGCCTCCCATATGTTTTGTACATGATTTTCAATCATGGACCTTGACACAATCGTGGACCCTATTGTCCTCTTAAAGGTCCACGGTTTGAATAGCTATACAAACTTACACACGACAGGTTTGTTTATTGTGTACAATGTCCTGATGATCGCCTCTTATTTTTACAACCCCTCTCATTAGTTTTGTACATGTACCGGTACATGATTTCCAATTGAGAACAGCTTGTCAATCGAAGACCTTTCCTCAGATGCCTCTTTGTTCCCTCTCCTCGATACACTAATTACGTGCATACACGTATCGTTCTTGTTGCAGAGGGAACACTTCTCGCAAGTTCCTGGTACCTGTCAGTTCTTAGTTCTTGTATCATAATTGTCATATCCCAGTATTTTCGGTTATGAGACTAAGGATTCTTCAAAAGCGCAATGGCACAGTTGCAGCAGCTTGGAAGCCGGAAGAAAGAGGCGTTTTGTAAGATGGATCTTTGACAAAGATGGATTGATTGCATCTCGCAAATTGTTTTATAAAGCACATGAATCAATTTAGCACAATTGTCGTCATCCACAATGAACGGGCACCAGAAGCAAAAACACATGCTGTAAAAGTCGGCAAAAATTCAATTCAGAAAAGCCTTTCTTCTTTTATACTCCCTTGTTTGCTCATTACATGCCGGGCTGCTGATTCAGGCTTGTCAGTCCAGTTATACCACAACAGTCAGTCAACTAAAAAAAAGGGCGTCTGACAAAAAATCTCATACATGAACATAGGACCGTTTTGAATTTTTGCAATAATTGTGCTTGTGCTGTGCCGTGCCCTGTTGTTGTTTTTGGTTTGCGGGATGCTGGTTCAATATTTTGATTTGTCTAACAAATGTTATTTGTGTCTGTTGGGCACTTGTCAGCACTACATGTTAATGAGGCTTAGTGCGTCCATGTATGTTACAATATGCCTGGATTTTTCATCACAGATTGAGTTTTAATGTGCACTGTACACGTGAGCAACCTACAGATGTTTTACCAATCCTTTGGCCCACATCTGTGTCTATTAAAGTTGTTCTTTTTCATCTGAATAATTAAACGTTGGCAGTTTCCAGGAACTTTCTAATTGGATAACTGCTAAATCTCAGTCCCAGCTACAGTCTGATGCGGAGAAAGATGTGGGATGTATGCATGCTGACAAATGCACAGCGACACCACGATGTTGATTTCTGCTGAACCTTGCCATGTGCTGAAAAGGACTGGTTAACGGGAAATGCAAAATTCAAGGAAATATTTGGTAAAGATGTACACACAGGCTTGGTTTCTGATCAGTTCAAAGAATGGAATGTACCTTTGAACTAAGAGTTAAAAATACTAAAAGAACAAGTTCTCCTTTGTGTAGCCTGAGACATTGAATGTAGGAAATGGTTGATAAAACACATTGTTAAACGTGCCCTTCATCATGAGCTACTTGTATACTTTTATTTGGGGGGAAGTTGACTGAGCAAATCTGCATGCGTGTAGGCGTACTTAACAATTAGTTTAAAATCAGATGCAGTCATTTCATGAAGAAAGGACTTGTATGAAAGGACTATCTTTCTTGGGTGCTTTCTCTGAACCCCCTATGCAAAAAGTGGTGCGATCGGCTCAGTTGTGGTGGCCCTGACTGTTGTTAACTTTGCAGAGCCGAACACCCCATAGAAACTACATGTATATAGGAGCTTCTGGTTCATGGTCACTCGTTGCATATGCTGGCACCATCTGAGCGCGCTCAGCATGCCATGACGTCAGTGCCATGTTACAGAAATAGTATTGTTCCCCAGAGGCCCTTTAGTAATAAGCTATTACAGAGAAATCCGATTTTGTTTTGTTCTCTGGCAAATTGAAGTGTTCGCAGAAGTTGGATCTTAATAAATCTAAATATAAATCAAGTTTTCGGCTCGGTGCTTTTTTTATAATTGGTCTGATGAGTTGCAGAGAAACCTCTCGACTTGAAGCACTGGTTACATTAACTGGTCTATTAGATAGAATGATGCATTAGGAATATGGACTTAAAAAAAGAAATGAGAAAGTACAATAACATGTGCATATTTTTCACACATCAATGATCATAATCATCATAAGTACTTGTATGCCCTTGTGGGAAAACACCCATTCATTCTATGCATCCTGTTGTGGTCTGAAGATTGTGCATCCTTTCAGCAGATAATCCTCGTTACACAATGCATTTCATGTAATTGCTTTGATTAATTAATTGCAGTGTTGGCCATGAGTTTAAAACTCTTTCAAAAATTAATCCATGTAAAATCATTAGGCCTCTGCCTAGAACACTCGGACCTACCAGTGTGTCAAACTACAAAATCACCTTCAACCCTACTTGCACTTACATGATAAAGCTTCCATTAACGTTGCTTCACAGTACACGTGCATGTCAAATTTTGTGTAACATTGTCAGATTGTTTGCTGTGTGATCCTTCGGTACAAATGCATTCACATTTCATGAGATTTGGTACCAGAGTGGCTGTCCTTGTGAAAACTCTATGAAAACCAGTCAGTGATAAACTGTTGAAATCCGTTATAGAAAAAGTCAACTGTCCTTTGGACTATATTTGTTTGTTTGTTTGTTTGTTTGTTTGTTTGTTGGGCGGTTCTGTTCATTGGTTGTGGGAAACTGTCTTCACCCTTCCTAATTTCTGTTTGTTTCTTTTCATTTCTATTTCCAATTAATTGTGGATTGTTTTGAAGGCTGGTTTTGTTTCGTGTCTCTTTAGTTCCAAAAGTGGGGAAAATGTTTTTGTAGTTAAAAAGTTACTTAATAAAGCCTGCTACCCCGGTACTTTACACACATTGTGAGGGTTATTTTTTAAGGAATTATATACATATATATTTCTTTCTTTTTTAGTTTTCCTCTTCTTCACTGAAAGGACATTTTATGCCAACAAAATGTATAATCCCAGTCACATTGGCCTACTCAGTCAATCTGATGAGTGAATGTAATCAGGCCACTCATGAAAATAAAAAATGCTTGCTAGCCATTTCAAGTGGTTTTCACAGTTGTTATTCTGTCTGAAATAATCTGATGCCCCAAATTAAAAGCCTTGAAATCTTCTGACCAGAGCAATCCCCCCCCCCTTCTCTTTCTGTCCATTGCCATTGACAGCGGCAGTGATATGCACTAATGGAGCCCTTAGTGTCACTCGTTGCTTTGAATTTCGACCAAGTGCCGACTCACCAAGGCCAAAGCCATCATACATAAGGAAGATTCTGTCAAGAGATAGTTGTTTGGATGACAAAACTGACTGCAGGAGAGCCCTCCGGGCCTCTGGAGCAAAGAGCCCAGCAAAACAGTGGCTGAATTTGGGCTTGGCAGTCTGGAGCTTTGTGGCCTTGGGCTTGGCCTAGATTCGCCCATGGGCCACAACAGCCAGAGACCATCAAATTCATCTTTCCCAGAAAAGAAAAGAAAATAAGCTTGATTGTCATTTCAGTTTCCGTAGGCGGCCCCGGCGGGTATTAGAAAATAGCTTGTTGAAAATGCCAGTTTCTGGAATTGTTTTGTTATTTTCAGTTGGAGTTAAATGTGAATAATTGATGTAAATTTTGTGTGGTTGCAATTGATTTTTTTTTGGCTGTTTTAAACAAGTCCTCTCTTGATTTCTTCAGGTCTGGCAAAACTAACATAGAAATGTTGCCATTTTACTGGCGTGATTGTGCTTTGGTACTAGGAAAAGGTGATAGATTCATGTAACTTGATCAGTCATTTCAGATAATGACTTGATCTTATGTACATGTATGTATTGGACATCATCAGACATAATTCACCAAATATGATAAGATGTGAACAAATTACATCAAGATATTAAATAATTAAAAGAACCAAATGAAAGTCTTGTTGGTGATTTCGTAGAAACAAAATCATTTGGGCATTAATGTTTTACCTTTGCATGTTTTGGGGTCAGTATTTTCATTCTGGGATCTTGAAATATGTACCACGCTTCTTTACAGATAGGAATGCATGAAAAAAAAAAAAAAGGAAGCAATTATCACATGCTGCTGTCATTTATGATAATAAAGCTGGAATGTGGGGAGCCAACTTGCCCAGAAAAATGGTGCCACACAGGCCACTCATGACCCACTTTTCAAGGCCACTTTGGCACAGAGGACAGATGTTAGGTGTGATAAATGTCATTGGGCCAGAAATTGACTAATGCATGTTCCTTGCAAGCTGACTTTTTTTTAACCCCTTGAGTACGGTATTTTACGGGAGACGTCGGGGTGCCGCGGCGGCTCTGGCAGCCAAGCGAACCGCTACAATCTGTTTGTGCAGTCAATCGTAACCTATACACGATAATCCAACAATGGATTGAAACTGCACAAACAGCCGCCAATGGTGTCATCCGGCCTGGTGGCACTGTTTAATCCAACAATGGATTGAAACTGCACAAACAGCGGCCAATTGCGACATCCGGCATGGTGGCACTGTTTTTTTTGTGTGCCATATTCCGTCATCCGTTTGCAAGCGGTTAACAAATGGGATGTTATTTGATGGACTGCAAAAACTGTAGGAATCTGGTATAATTATCTATAGTATTAGTAACATGTAGTTAAACAAATTCTGTGAATTGTTCTTTCTCCAGTGATTATAACATTAAGACTTAGAGAATTGCCAGTTGGCAGAATATAAATTCTTATCGTAATTAATAGCAGCAATATTTAGTGCAGATTATATTAGAGAATGTTGTTTCTTTAATTTAAACCCTAACCCCCTAGGCATTTTTACTAGGAAGTGTCCTCAACCTGTCATAATCCAAAACTGTGCAGTAAACCTACATGGCACATTCTTTGGACTTAGACATAGCTCCATGTAAAGTAACGGTGCCAAGGCGCTACAGTCCTGAACCCATCAAAATTCAACACAACCTGCTGTTGGAGTTTGTAAGGCTTGGGGTAGTTAGGGTTAATTAAGCAAAAGGTAAAAACCAGTGTTGTAGGTCTCGAGACCTGGTCTCGGTCTCGTCCTAGCAAAGTCTCGGTCTCGGATGCCAAAGTCTCGGGTTTTACCCGCGAGACCCGTCGAGACCACAGCAAAATACAATGTGCCATATGAATCTAGTCCAAACATAAAAAAGTTAGTTTTCATATTGAAGAATTAGATTGAAACTGGAATGGAGACCAGTCAATGCAGCTTGTGTATTTGGAGTACTGGTACCCACAGATGTGGGTCGCCCAATGTATTTCACTGGTGCACATGGGCACATGTGTACAAATAGATAGATGCATTCGATGATCTAGCTCTATGCACACAACGCATGCTTTTAGTATTGGCCTAATTTTTATTTTTACCTACAATCGAGTACGACTTCAGGTAGTAATTTATAAAAAAATCAACTTATCAAATTAGCACAAATTATCCTCCGCCGGAAGTTATCGTTTTGATCTAAAGCAGGGCACAACACTCAATAAGGAAAATCAGCTTCAACACCATGCATATTTTTTTCATGTCGGTCTCGGTCTCAGAAGTTGTGGTTCTCCGTCTCGAAAGAGCTGGTCTTGGTCTCGGTCTCGGTCTGAAAAGCCTTGGTCTCGGTCTCGGTCTCGGACATTAAGGTCTCGACTACAACACTGGTAAAGACCAGAACTGAGGTTCTAAATAACCATCACTGGAGGTGGAGGAAATATCTGTTCACAGAAACATCACTTGCAGTCTGTGGATGAACTAACAAGAGAGGGCGCTATTGACACAAAGCAGATAGAGAACAAGTGCTTGGGAGAGTACCAAATGGCACTGCATATCTGCATTGTACACAAGTATTTCTGAAATCCTACTAAATTGAAATACCAGGCAAAAATAATGTCTGTGCCAAACTACCAGGTTTGTTTTATTAGACCACCAAGTTTATGCCCCCCAGTTTTTAAATCACTTGGTGATCACGATCATTGCACTTTATTCACTAAGAATTTCAGCTTCCCCAGCCGAATCTTTCTGCTCCTGAAAAAAAGAAATGTAGATCTATGACCTACATATATTTCCAACAATTTAAATTGATTTATTAGGCCACATCTTGTTGTGGACATTTTGCAAGCACTCTTGTCGGAACGGTACAGGCATCAATGAAACGGTTCATCTTTCTGGCTCTCGTGTCCTTGTGGGGTAACAATGATGGTAAAACGAGTAGTGTGGAAATTCTCCCGATGCTACCTGCTCCTTACCAATCCAAACCTTGTTTTGTTCGTGCTGCCATTTCCAAGGTGAATTTCATCAAGGGAAGCGATTAATTGCTGTCCTCAAAATCGTTCTTCTTTTCAGACGGACGGGGAACAAAATAGATAACTGGTAAATTTGATTTTTATGAGAAGACCAGTTTTATTTTTATTTAGCCCTTAAAAATTTGTTTGTCTCTTTGAATGGTGGCTTTTGTTTTACTGCCTTTCACTAAGCCTGCATCCCTCTGTTTATGTGATTCCATCTCCTTTGTCTACATTGCCCCCTCCCTGGAATTTAAAACGGTCCAATTTTCTAATCTGTGTCTCGAACAAAAGCCGGAAGGGGCCACCTTGACCGCCTCAGTCATATGTGCACCAATTATTGTCTGTCTGAAATTCAATTTCCTCACCGGGAAATTTCACTCAACAATTCAGCCTTGATCTTTGTTGCAATTTTCTGTCATTTCTTTATGCCCAGTTTTTTTTTTCCCCCTTGCTTTTGAAAAATCTTTTTCTCTCTCTTTCTTGTGAGGAAGATTTCAAGGCCCCAGATCGTCGGTCTTTAATATGTAGTTTCCCGTGTGAATTGTGTGGTACAACTTCCTGATGGTTTGTGTTTGCATCACTTGGTTCAAGTTTAGCCCTCTAGTGGTGAAAGGATGTCCAGTTGTTGATTGGGGGTCTCACTCCCCCACTGTCCATCAGTCTTTTAAAAGAAATCTGATGGACAAATATTATAACACTTACTCTGTCATTTTTTATGCCACTTGGAGCTGTTTTTGACTAGGGCTTAAATTAAACAAATCTGAAGTAACCATGACTCATCGCTTTATCTCTGCATAAACTTGTAAAGAATACACTGAGAATTTTGCCAAGAAAGTTAATTTAAAAACCTTATTGTTTCGCCAAGTGCGCTCGTCTTCCTCTATCCCAAACCATCAGCTATAGAAAAGTTAAAACTTGAAAACTGACTATTTAATCAAAAATCAGTCTCTTCCTTTTTCTAAATGTTCAGTCCATTTTTTGACAAACTGGCCATTTTCATGGAATATCCACGCAGATTGCATAAATCTAAATCATGGTTTGCAATATGCCAGTTTGCTGGTGTTTTGGCCAGAACTAAATGAATCACTTTTGGCCAGTTTTTGTGGGGACACATATCCCGAGGTTGAATTTGTCTCGACAGGTAAAGGTGCAGGTGGGCAAACCCAGTAATGCAGCAGACTATGCACTTCACTCGAGTTGCCGCAATATAATTTTAAGGGGCCAGTTTTCCTGAGATTAGCATGTTTGGATGTTGCGTTCAGAAGGGTTTTTGGCATTTGAGTTAATTTCATATTGGACCCAGTTCGCCAGAATGGCCTGCATGAATGAACTTTCCCACGGGTTTCTGACATTGATTCTCTGATCACCAGACTGTAAAGTCTGCCAGTATACATGTATAAGATAGTAAATCATTTGTGAAGATTGACAAATAGGAAGCGGCTATTTAAAGTGCCTCAGAAACGGGGCTTTATCTGTCCACAAAAAGTCCTTCACAAAAAGGAAGCTTGGAGATCACTCATCCTGAAAGAAACACTGTTGTTTTCTATCATGCCACACTGAGTGGGGACAGAAATTGGGTTAAATATGCGTGACGTTTGCGCGGGTTCAGAACTGCCACAATTAGACACTGTTAGGTCACAGCAGCCCCATTGATTCCATTACAAGTTAGTCACACAAACAGCCTTAAGCAGGCATTTTTTGGCATTGAATTTCTCTACTGTTTCAACTCCTCAATCCAATCTTGTGCTTATTGTCAAGTGGTGTTGGGAGAAACGGGAATTTCAATATTCTGAGCTGTCTCTTGAGAGGAAGCCATGGGAAGTCCTTGGCTTATGATGCTGTGTCCTGTATTAAGCCGAGGGCCTTTCACGGTCATTGCTGCATCCTTGGCCGAAGATCTTGTTAGTAAATTTTTGTTCGCCTTCCCTCATACAAGCTTTTTTTTTTTTTTCATTCACAATTCAGGGCTTTCTTCATTATTGGATTACATGTACACCTCTGTGGTTGATTGGTCAGCCTTTGGTCTCTACACCAATACATGATGATGTTAGCTACATGTGTAATTTACTCCATCTTTATTTGAGTTTTGGCCCCAGCTTTTTGAATATAGTTATAAACTTCTGAAATGGTTAGACCCAAAAAAATATGCTTCCGGTTAACCTACCTACCCTATTTTAACAGCCCCGACCCTAATTTTTTTAGGGGAAAATAAAAAATAAAATAAACACCCATAAATGCTGTAAATACTACATTTAATTAAACCTTGACTACACGTACATGTGTAGACGCCTACATATGATCAGCACAAAAAAATGTTTTCCTACCTACCTACCCTATTTTCAAATGCCATGTAATCGGGGGGGGGGGGGGGGGGGGCCTTAATTACTGAATGATTCATCTTTAAACTCTGCAGAATCCTGCAAGATCTATGAGCAGACAAGTCTTTGGCAGGTTTGGTTGTTGGTTTCTGGTGCCTCGAGTGCCACTTGTACTGCATACTGATCTCTTCATTCAACCCTCTATATATGCATCTTATAGATGATTTGTGCTCCCTCCCCCTTTCCTTATTGATATCTCTTTCCACATTGTCAGGATTAATGTGGAAATAAGGCGTACAAGGTGCAAGAGGGAAATGTTAGGATTTCCTTGTTAGCCCCCATCAGAGGGAACTTATCCCGGACACCCACAAGAGAGGAAATTGAGAATTACACTCCAGCAAGGACCCCACCCCAACATCCCCTGTCTTAAGAGCTCAAAGTGTGAAAAGAAAATCTAATATGGCTGTCATCTTGTAATCAAGGATTTGATGCGGAAGGAAATAGTGGTTGATGGATGTTTTAAATGGTGCAATCTTTGTCATACTCTGTGAGAAACACCTATCCTATCCATGCACGGTTCATAGAGGGGGCGCACTACATGTACACACAGCAACTACTGCAGTAGTCTTGGTTCCAAGACGTCCTTAGCGGTGCGACGTATAGCGCGCACGGCCGGTCGACAGCGCCCTCTAGCTACACACACGTCAAGGCCAAATCGCAAAGAACGTCTTGGCTATTTCGCAAGTTCTGCTCGCGAAATCGCGAGCAGAACTGTGCGGCATTTGCATGCACGTGTGACGTAGCTGCATTATCGCATGTAAATCGCAAACACTCACTAGTCTAGTTTCTGTACGTACATATGTGCATGCACACGTACGTACAAGGTACGTTAACTAACCAGTAAGTTATTACTAAAACATGGGTTTCCTCCAGTGTGCCAGCGCGATTATTCGTTTGACCCGCCTGTTAAATTATGCATAAGCAGGTCGCGCGCGCGCTTTCATGCGAAATAGCCAAGACGTTCTTTGCGATTTGGCCTTGATGTGTGTGTAGCTAGAGGGCACTGTTGGCCGGCAGTGCGCGCTATACGTCGCACCGCTAAGGACATCTTGAAACCAAGACTACAACTGCATGTGCAGTGAGTTGCACTTTGAGGTTCTGATATAACGATGTGCCTGTTGGAATTGGCTAAGAGACCTGTGATCTAGCTGTAAAACCAGGATTATTATGACTTTCTCTTAATGAACTCCATAGTGTTTTTTTGCTCACTACATGAGTTTGCAGTCAACTTCAAAAGTTTATCATCCCCCTGAAAGTTTTAAATTATTGATTATGCAATGTTTATATCAGGAAGTATTTATATTTTGGTCCTGGAAATAGTGGATGTTTGGTTACAAATACATTCTCTAGCACAGAGATATGTGCCCTCCACCCCCAAACATTGTACTGGTTCTTTCTGTGTTACATTTGCATAAATACGAACAGGAAGTTCATGAGAGTCTGAAACTGGATCAAGGACTTCAGGCACTGTATCTATTTGGAAAACAAGGCACCAGAAAGCAGACTACGCTCCTGTGGTTGCCTGGTTTATCATGAAAACTGTCAATGCAGTGCCAAGGGTTCAAGGCCAGGCCTTCCAGTGGCAGACATAAAGAGAAAAAAAGATGGTGGTTTTTCCCCAAATGTTCCACTGTACTGAGAATTCTGTGGCTGTGTTATGGGGAGAATTGAGGGACCTTTTTTTTATGTATAGTGCATAGTTCCATGATAGGAGATTTTTAGCACATTGAAATATAATTTCTCCAGATCTTGACCCAGTAAGATTATTCTGTTCATTTGCGTGTCTACAATCCTGGAAAATTTTCAGTGCATATATGCCACGTTTTCAGTGTTGTTTTCTGTGAAGAAATCATTAATATCTGTTGTTTTTATTTTGGTTGACAATTATCTATGGAAGAATTTATTCTCTGGATCAGCTCAACAGAGGGCAGCAGACAGTTCTTTTGACATGGTTGACTGAGATGAAAATGTTGAGTGTTAGTACAAGTACACGTGCACCCCGTAATCCCATGATGATTATATACAATGAATGTGCTTGCTTTTTAGCAGTTGCGGATGCGATTTGTGATTACACGTTAATTGTGCTGCCTCGCTGATTAAAACAAAATCACCACTCATTTATGTGTCCACTGTAAACCCTAGTGCTTCATGCCCACTGGGTCTATGACTAGTAATTAGCGAAAGCCACTTGTGTGGCCGATAGTGCAGTTTATAATCTGCTTATTATTCCATTTGGTGTGCATAAGCAAGCATGATGCAAGGACATATCTAACCTGAAAAGCAATGTTACACAATGCATCCTAAACAGTAACAACTTCGTCCATTCCAAGGTTGGATACGTACTGTTACATAGACAAATATTTGCATCGTACACTAATCAAATTTGCATGTATATGGACATGTGGTTTCCATTTGCAGTTCTGTTTTGTCTCTGACTTATAATATACAATGTATGTAGTGTATCAACTAGTGTTCTCTTTGGACTTTATAGAAAAAGATGTAGAATAAAATGTACTAATGTTGTATGTCAATTATGAACTATTGTCTGATTTTAATTCATGCCCATGTATATGGCCTTTATTTTTCCTGGAAAGCTTTCATATATCTATGAAATGCATTCGTCTGGTGTGGGTGTGTGTGAGTTTGTATATGCCGGCAATCGTGGACCTAGGACAAAAGAATTCGAGCGTAGACAAAGGGGTCCACGTTTGACCCAACGTCCACGATTGAAAATCGTGTACAAAACCAATGGGAGGCCTTCCGAAAAAGTATAAACAAAAGAGGAACAATGGGAGGTCCACGATTGCACCCGTTTACATGTACGTGCACTGTATATATCTCCGAGGACAAGAGAAGAAAGGAAACACAAAGAAACCTTTCAGTCCTCGAACGTAGAGTCTTTTGTTGAAATCGGTCCTCGAACGTAAGGATACGTGCTTAGTCTATGGGGGTTGGTTATATTAAAGGAACAATAGGAAACACAAAGCATTGTCCTCGGACGTATTGGGGAAGTACGACTACATGACTGGGTGTGTGTGTGTGTGTGTATGTATGTATGTGGCCTTGAGGCTAATGAGCCAACAACCAAATTATCTCATTGGCTGATAGTTCTCATTTCTTCCTTGAAAGCCCGCCCACTCTATTGTGCTGGCCAATCAGAGGCTTCAGGGATGACTTGTTGCCAAGGTGAGTGTTCAGATGAATGACACTCAGTCCAGTCCATTGACTTGTACTTCAGGGCCGGATTTTTCATTCTTGCAAATGAATTAGTTGAACCCAAGATCTTTCCTCCTAAAAGCTGCTTTGAAAAGTCTTTTTTTGCTGTGGGAGAATCCATTGCCCGATAAAAATTATCTTGGCCCAAAATGTATATAATTTAGGTGTTAAATGCCCGCTAGGAATAAGTATTCACTGCATGGGCCATTCTTCCCCAACCCCCTGTAACACATGGGTGGATCTAGTTCAGCCTGAACTAATGAATAATTCATCAAGGCCACAGGCCTTGTGAATGCAAAAGCTCAGTGGGGCATGCATATGGAGGATCGTCCATGACTACTGGGCCTCTCATTGGATAACACTGATACATCCTGTGGCATATTACCTGGCTCACTACCAAGTAGGCCTATTGCACCATATATCACTCCACCAGTCAAACTCACCAGTTACACTACATGTACAGCCCTCCTGACTTGTACCACACTAATGATATTGGACAGGCTACGCACAGTTAGATACCCATTGTGTCCCAGATAAGACTGGACACATGCACGTGGGTGGATTTGTGCGCACATATGTTTCATATGTAATTACTTCAGACGTCACTGGAACACTTTTGGACCCAGTTGGGCAGAACTACAAATTGGAGGTGAACTGTGAGCGTGTTGAATGCGTGGCTGACTTGTTTTTCCTGACTTAAATGTTCAGTCATTCTTTGTTGGGGGAACAACGTATCAATTCAACATCCTGTCGTGTGCGCCGTTCAGCATTTCTGATTGAAAGCACAGCACAAGGGGATAACCTTTCCTATATGCATATTGAGTTGGTCAGCAGCAGATTGAAGAACTAGTAGCTATTGCCGATCTGCTTCAAAGCAGTGTGTTTGTGACTGGATTTTGCACCCCCCAACGTCCCATTCTACAGCTTCCACTGTGACGAGTGTTACAGCCGTCAACTTTCAAGCAGAATTTGCCACTGATTTTCAGACGGTTTCTCAGTGAGAAACATACCAACAAAACCCTCTTTGAGATGTACATCATGTCCGATGCCTACGTGGAGTCCAGTCAACCCATGAACCTTGTCCAGCCATCCAAGAGCAAAGCCAAAATGATGGCTCGGGCCGCTGCTGCCACACAGTGGTCAGTCGTCCACCACGCTGACTCCTGCTGCCAGTGCCCACAGATAGACTCAAAGAGCTCCATTTTGTACCGGCTCCTGACGGACAGTTACTACAGTGGGGCACCATGCTCATGCGCCAGCCCCCATTGCCACAACAGCATGCCCAGCCCTAGAGAAAGCAAACTGAAGATACTGTTGGAGGAATCGAAGAAACAGGCCGTGCAATCGTAGTAGCAGCGACAGTCGCTCACAGACAGTTTATATTGACTTATCATCAGTCTTGCTTTGAGTATGTACATTGTATTTATTTATCATTATTTATTTGTTGCATTCTATTTGATAATTTGTGCAGCAGCAGTCCCACCATGTTTGTAGTCTTTAATGGATGTCTGATGGATTATTATCTGTATTTATAAGAGAGGGAAAAAAAGCGTGAAGACTGAGAAGTTGCTTTGTGGAGAAAAGAAACTATATCTGAAATGTTGGCATTTACAAGTCTTTTTATCAACCAGCTTGTCACTTTTAAACGGAATTGACTATGGGTTAAGCTGCATGTTTCACTCACTCAGTGAAAGTTTCTTGGGAATTTCATTTCATTTTGGTGACTAAAACCTTTAGGCACCACTGCACTACACAGTGAAAATTCCACTGGTTTTTAAATTGAAATCGTTTTTGTTGTAATAGGAATGAAAATCTCAAGATTTCTCAAGATTGTTGGAACCATTTTGTCACTTCGGTGTTGTATGAAAGCATTTTCTGTATATAATGGCATAATAGGGGGGCCAAACATTGTACTGTTCTGTCACAGGCTGCACTGATAAGTAATTTAAGGCATTCTCCAGTCCACAAATCTCACACCATTGAGTGCTGCGTAGTGTAAGTGTGCTTGACTTCGCGCACCAGTTAACACTTCACTAGTGTACAAATGTACATGTCATTTTTTTTTTTTGGGGGGGGGGGGGCGATTTCATTTGTAAACTATCGACCAAAATGTGTATTTTTTTTATAAGTTGACTACACAATTCTCACTGCTTCCTGACTGATGCCAGTGCATCTACAATGTACATACATGTAGAACGGGATGAAACATGGATGAAATAGTTTTTGGGGTTGTTTTACTATGGAGGCATTCTCTTTTCATTCATGTGCATGTCGCCCGAGGGTTTCGGGAAAGAGGGGATATTTCAGTCTGGGTGTTTCATTTGGGAAGAGTGTTGTTGCTTTGTTGAATTTACCAGTACACAAAGCTTGATTTTGTTTATTATTTTTTTTCAAAATCATTTTGGGCAACAAAAAAAGCTTGTTTGATAATCTGGTGAATTTGATTGGTAAACATACTTTCTGTTTGCAATGGGCAATGTTTGAAATGTCTATATTTATCTTGTTCAGCATCGATTCATTTGCACAATGAACAGGTACGCAGTGCACTTTGGGGTGTATTGCAAAAATAAGTGTGCATCATGTACATTTGTCACCATTACATTTGTACATATATTTATTACACTTCCACTTAATTTTCTGCATCACTGGGCATTCTTTTGTCTGTAATTTTGTTTCCCCCCCCCCCTCCCGCATCTGTCAGTTGTTTGACAAACTGATTTGATGTTTCTCTCACCAAACCAATTTGGCAATTTTGTTTTCTCTACTGTATCTTTTCTTGAAATGTTCAGCCTAAGTGTTACACCGTGAAGTGCACTGTATATCCCAAGTGATTTTATGACAGGGTTTTGTATTTAAAAGGATCGAGATGCATGCAAAATTGCAAATGTTACAAAGTAAACATGAACAATCTAATTTTTGAGACAATAAAAATCCATGCTGGCAGGTCAATTGAATTTATAGCGTTGTGTTGTTTCATCACTGTTTCTTTATATTTTTATTATTTTTTTTACAGGAAGTGACTAATAGCAGTCGTAAACTGAGATATTCTTTGGCTGGCATAATCTTCAATTTTTCTAAATGCTAAAAATCCTAATTAAAAAAAAATAATAACAAACCTCAATTAATGTTGTAATCATTTAACACATTGGTATTTGAAATGGGGAAGGGAACGACAGATAATCACATAACATAATTTTTACTTTTTTTGTGTTATTTGCATTCAGCACTGACAACATTGCACGGCCTTGCCAGTAATGACTAGCGCTCCGCGCGCTAACGTAGGTGGCCTTGCTTGCAACCTTGCTTGCAAATCAGTCTGCCCTTATTTTATTTTTTGCCCACAATAATCAACATCTGTCCTTGTTGTTGGCTGTGGCTTGGGCTGACAGTAATGACCTTGCCAGGCTAAGCGTCCTTGAGAGCCAAACCGGCTTTGGAGGAGCAGCCCAGAGAGTCTGCCATGTGTTTTTCTTCCCTTTTTTGATATTTTCATGTGCGTGTGTCACTGTATACATGTCCTTGTGTGTATGTGTGATGCCCTCTGATTGGCTCACTCATACCCTGTCTATGTTTGTAGCGTTTCATGCAAGCGTGAGTAAGCATATCCCTGGCAAGAATGCCTTGGTTTGATATGTGAGTAAAAAAAGATTGGGGTTTCATCGTTTATCTTAGATGAATTCAGTGCAACTTTGAACTCTGTCCCAGGAACAATGCAAGTATAGATTTTTCACAATGTTTATTTCTATCTTTCGGAAATCGGGGAAAGGATCAGAAAGACATGGTTTTTACATTACCTGAATTTTGACAGATTTCTTCTTGAGAAGATTTATAATAAGCATGTAACAGTCTTATAAATCTCCAGAGTTCAATCCAAAATAAAAGTGTAAACTCAGAAATTCTTAGGGTGACGTTCCAAAATAAACTTGTTGACGCAGAAACTTAGGGTGAGGTTTTGAACACACCGAACAACACACATCACCACCTTAATCTTTGTGAAAGACTTCATCAGACATTTTAGGGACTCCTTTGAGAAAAGTAAAGGATGAGCTGCCCAACCCTGGTACGTGTATCTTGTGAGTTTCGGAAGTTGTTACAGCTGTGTAACATGGATGACGCTAGCAGCTCATGAATGTATTATTTCATAGGATGGCTACGAAAAACCTGAATATAAGGAAACGCTCTGGAAAAAAAACATGTCAAAGCTCTGTTTAGAGTTTCGGTTCATGGAATCCCTACCAGGGAAATTCACCGGATATAGCCTTTCAAAACGCTGATGAACCGTAATGTCCTTCATGTGCGTGATCTGCCATTGAGGTTGCTCTATTAGGCGTGTAGCGGCCACACAATGCTAACAATCAACAAGCCGTGTGTGGCATCTTCTTGTTCAAATCACTCGAAATTAATTAGACACTGTAGACTCCATGCTTAATTAGCCACAACATATAAGGCCAGGCTTGGGAGGGGGAATAATAGGATCATGTTTTTTTTTATTTTAATCTTTTTGACTGGCAAGGGTTACGTTGAAAACCACATTAATGAGAGGTTGGCAGGATGAGTGGATACCATGTAATGCTGGTTTTTATATTGGATGATATTCAATTATTTAAGTAACGGATAAGTAACCATGGTTGCCCCGGGGATTGTTTGATATAAACAATTCCAATCCATATGTTATGGGTTTTGTACATCTCTCCCATCTTGCCTGTGAAATATGCCCAAAATTACGGTATTTTCGGCCTTGTGTACATTCCTGGTGCATGACCCGCACACAACACACGCTGTAGTTTTGTGGACATTCAGCTAGAAAATGTCAACATTTACTTTATGCCAATTGAAACACATGAGGCAAGCACAAGCTTCATACGTGCGCATAGTTACTACCCACCCTCAATTCTTGTTGCTTGCCTGAGCAGTGCCCTTGATGGTTGCACTGCAATGGGATTTAAGAGGTAAAAGTTCGGACATTTTGTGTGTCAAAAGGCAACTTGCGGTGTGATACAGATGCATAAATATCAAACTAGAAAAGGAAGTAAGAATGCACAACCATTAATGAGTGCATCGTTTCTTGATTCTCTGTTTGTACAGATATTCCTGGCCTGGTCGATCCTGCCATGGTGGAGACCCTACAGAGCGAAGCGCAGCTGCGTCTGAGCGAGTACGTAGCGGCCACACGGCCACGGGACCCCCTGCGCTTTGCCCGCGTGCTCCTCAGTCTTCCGCCATTGCGCAACATCCGCTCCCGCGTCATCAGCCAGCTGTTCTTCCGCGAGCTGATTGGCGGCGTGCCCATGGAGGACCTGTTGGAGCAGATGATGACCGCTCACTGAGGTTCGAGGGGGAGTCTGCTGCCCCCATCCTGTTTCTCATTTCGTCAAACGCGATGCATTGGAGAAAAATCAGAATGATTCCGACTTGCATTGAGAAAACGGAGCATCTTGGGTGTGATTATAAGGTTGGTGAAGGTACAGAACGGCTGTCTGCATAGTTTTTAAGAGTTGTTTCCACAAGCCTCGGGAAAACTATGCAGTATCATGCAGTTCACCACGCAAAACTGAAAATTTGTTAACCACCAGCTATTATGAACATGTTATGGGGGAATTATTTCATTCTGAGGATGGGGGAGATTGTTGTTGTAGCTCTGCAAATATCACCTTTCATTCTGCTGGTGTGCACTGTGTTGGTGATGGCTTCCAGTGCACGCAAGCAAGATCTTGGATTGGCAGAGTCCAAAATATTACCAAAATGGGGAAAGAAAATCAATTCAAACCCAAGTTGCCCCGATCTCAAACACATTGGAATACCAACTTTGAGCCACCGACTTTTATGACCAACATTTGTTACGTGAATTAAGAAACAAAAATAGAAATCTGAAGATACAAACGTGTATAAAGTGAATTAATATTTTACGTGTATAACAGATTCTCTAGCATTTATAGCAAAAGGAAGGGCTGGTTGACCAGTTATTGTTCGTTGTCAGCGTGTGATGAGAAATAAAATGTTAATGTGGAAATCAGTGTAATTTGGTGCACATTAATGTTTCCAGGAACACCAGCACTTAAACAAAACCACCTATACTATAAAACAAAAAACACTTTTTAAAATGTTCTTTTTTTTTTTAAACCTGGAACAGAAACTCGGTGCACTTTTAATTGCATCGTCTTAGCCCCCAATTGTCCATACATTGAGCGAGACCGAAATTGTCAATTGTCGAATCAGTTGATTGTGTTCTCTGATCACATGATTGATGAATTCAAACCAACTGGTGCACATGAGAACTTCAGATTGTTCCATTGATTGACTGATTTAAAATACTTATGCAGATCACTGAAGTGTTATGGGGGGAAAATGTGTACATTAATTGCAAGGGAAAATACCCAAGAAAGCAGCTGGTTTTCAGTCATTTCAGTATAAAACAATCGTCCCCATTTGGGGGGATGGGGGGGGGGGGGGGTTGGTCTTTCAAAACTGGGCTTTGGAAATCTATGCATACCGGTGATGTTAGAAAATGTTTATTTATTTATATAGGGCCATCAGAAGATAGGCTGTCATATACTGTACAGTAAGACTTTACTCTCTGAGACTCTCCCACCTATAGTTGTAAGTAATCAAGTCAAGCGATATGTACAGAGGTTTAACTATTTGAAGTTTCTAAATGATAGTGTATTTCATGTCGTGTATACATGTTTGTCCGAGTCTGTTTCAATGGCTTAAAGTCAGTGTTGTTGTGTGATGCTGTGGTGACACTGTTTAAAATAGTGCAGTGAGATTGAAACAGCTCATCTCTTTAAAAAAAAAAATTAAAAACTATGTTGAAGAAATTCCATGTGGCTTTGGAAAGGCAAAGATTATTCAGAGGTTTTTTGCGAACATTATTTGGAAACACTTTAGGGATTAAGTCTGAAGTGTTTGATTTATTGTTTTATTGTTTGCTATTTTGAAAGAAAAGTCAATTTCCATCCAATTAAGTTACTTTGTTGTGACTTTGGAGGAAATGGGAAAGGCAAAGTTGTAACAAAAAACCCACCGGAAACAGATTTGCTTTGTCAGTGAACACAATGCTTTTTGCTGATGTTGTAGTGATGTCATTGAAACACAAGAAAAAACTACAAAAACAATGTTCACAGCTTACCGGTAATTATTGTGACTTATATCACAGTGGCTAAAGTGGCCACGGTCTGTAGGTTGTGCTAACTTATTTTCTTTTCCAGGCAGTGTATATATTTGTCTGCGGTTTAAAGCCATTCAGCCAAAAATAAAGCATGTGACATGTTTTGTGAGAAGTTTGAATGTGATTTTTCATTGTTTTCCTAATCCTGTGTGATGCAATGAAAACCTTTAAACTTGTTCAAGATCGGAAGATGTTTTAAACAAAAAGTATTAGAAAGTGTTGAAAAAAAAAAGTTCCAAACTGGAGCAGTGTATAAAGGAAGTGTCATGGTGTTTGTTCATGAACCCAGATTATTTATTGCGATTAGTAGACTATTTATAATTGGGAAACCTTTTTAGAATCAGAACAGTCCTACGTGACATTATGCATGTTTTTTTTACGTCGCCTATTGAGAAGACACCCCGAGCTGATGCACATTTCGTATAAAATACATGGGAAAAAACGATTTAAAAAAAATCCTGGAGTTAAGTTGTTTTAAAAACTAAAGAGGAGATATTGCATGTCTGCTACTGAAATATCAATATTAAAGGCTTTAAGAATGATATTTGTCTCAAAGGAAGGGGGAAAAAAACACTATTTTGGCGGCAATAAAACGATATTTTGAATTCGTGAATCAGAAAAACAAGATCCTAGAAGATATTTTGTTGTTTATAAACGGAGCCTCACTGAAATACTGCTTAAGTGTATGTTCGTAGTTGTATTACTGAAACACAGATTTATAGTGTATAAATATTTAAACTTAAGATATTTGTTTGCATTTTTGGATTGGATTTTATTTTTCATTGTTAAAACGTCTTTTTGTTTTTTGGCCTGTAAATAAATCGAGAAGAGAATTGGAGTTGATTGTTTTTTCCCTTGAATGGGTATTTATCAGTTCTGTTTCACTTTGTTATAGAATTCAATTCTAAAGACTTGAAAAGTTGGCTCACAATAGGCCTACTCTCGGAATGTGAATGAAGGGACTTCGTTGTAGCCTTTTAACTTAAAGGTTATAACTTGCAAACTGTCATTCGGAAATTTATTAAAGCCAAAAGTTCACCACAAACATGCCCTGTGTATGTGAGGACAGGGGATGAGCTTTTGCTATGGGTAGTGGGAGGCTTATGGTTGCTCCAGTCTTCCTTTTCCTCAATGGTTGTACTGCTTGAATGGTGGGATCTTGAGAGTACAAATGGACTGAAGTCCTTACAATCAATCAGGATTGGGTCAAAGCTGTCAAAATTATTCCTCAACAATTTCGGTGGATAGGCCTACAAATGTTGACTCTGCTCCGTAACCTCCTTGCCATATACCTAATTTTTTTATTTGAGAGAAACGGTTAGATATCTGTAAGTTTAGTTAAGAGCAGATAAACCCCTTTTCCCCCTGAAACTAAGAACAATTTTCGGAGTTTAAACAAGAAGAGGACACTGGATAAGTTGTAAATAAGTAGCACTAGTCATACGGGATTTACGTAATCTCAAAATAATATATTGAATTCTTAACAAGTAAAGTTGTGTTTGTGTCCAATGTAATAACTTTTTTTAATCGCTCTTGTAATGTAACGGCCGACCACGACAACTTAAGAGCCAGTTTGATAAATAACTCGGCGATTTGATAATGACCGTTTATCTTGTATTTTCCTTTTTTTTTCTTTTTTTTTTAAAACTTATTTGCACAAAGATTCTTTGTGTCTGCTATATCGTTGTAAATCTCTTATTGTGTTGTTGGCGATTAACAATAAAAGAGACAACAGAACTGTATAAAACTAGAAAAGAAACAACTGTGGTTGAGTTGGTGTTTGTGGGTGTTATATGTTAACAGTCTGTGTATTAAGCAAAAAGGTTGATAAATGTCTATAAGGCCGAATTGGTATGGCATCAGGGGCGGGGTGGTCGAACCTCCCACCCCCCCCCCCCCCCCCCCCCCCCCGCTCGTTGCTAATTACGGGTTGGAACAAAACTCGTTGCGTGTACGGGTCAAAACGAAACGGAGGTTAAATGGCGCCACTAACGTTGAGAAAGTGTGTCCCGTCCGTCGTCCCCCCCCCCCCCCCCCCCCCCCCCCGCCCCGCTTCGCTTGTAAAATTTTGTTCGCAGGCGGGCAAGTGCACCATGGTAATGCATCATCGACTTTATGGTCTGCGCGCGTAAGGCATGGTGACCGTGCCTATTTTGATAACGAGGGTGGGACGAATGAATTTGCAACACCGAAGAGTTTTAATAAGATGAAATTTTGCACTCACTTGATGACGTCATGAAAGTCTCATAAGTTGTATCCAGCCCTGTGATCGGAGCTACACCTTGTTCTTTTTCACAGATCCGGTAGTATGTCGCAAAAATAGCGCCTGGTTAACACCATTGTAAATTACACCCAGGGTGAAAGTTTGTCAGTCTCCGTATCTTCAAGATATAATAGGCCCTAATGTCCGTGCTCTTTGCGAGTTTCACCCCGAAATAGAATTCTTTTTTTGTATGTGTCTAGCGATATAATAAGTGCACACAACTATCCCATGAAAAAGTACCGTTTGTCAGAAACTAAGGTGAAAAAACAAAACTTGTCTTGCCCTTAAATAGGAAAAATCGGGAGGGAGGGTCGGTCGTTTTTTTTAACCATCTACGAAAACATCAAAACAATACTACCGTACATGTGTAAGTCGAGAGGCAAAAAGTCCGAATTCAGAGTGATACGGTACCCTTGGCTCTTCGGTTGCGTACATGCTGTACTATGTGCGGCGCCAGTTTGAATGTCCGGATATCAATGCTTTGGTTTTTCCCCCCATATTTCTTCGTAAACATTTCACATTATAACTATAATATTTACAAATCAAAAAATTAGCTGGCCTGACGTTTCGAACTTAAGCAAGTTCTTTCTCAAAGGCAAATGACAGAGTACAAGAAACAAACAGCAGCAGCAGTTTTATTCATTTTCATATAATATTTACACTTAGACTTTGGATATAAGTTATGTAACTATTCAGAGAAATTACATTTTTATAGTTTTCTGGGCAATGAGTGCGTTTAACCTTTGCAGATATTCAGTTTCGCTGAATTGAACAATCGGTTATTTATGGTAGTTGTCACTCGAATGTACGTCACACTAGGTTTGTTCGCACCATTTTGAATTTGTTCTTATTCCTTCTTGGTTACATGGTTGGCCCATAGCAAACGCGGCAGACACGAGGCATCGCTTTATCTATTCATTGTGGCCTTGGTGATTGGCTAGAAAAAATACATAATATCTGGGTCGGCTAGTGTAAACACTACGTACATCCTCTTTGACTGGTAGTCTGTCGTATACCTCATACGACTTGACTATGCACCAATAGGTATCTGCGAATTCTTCTGCCACATTTTAAAACGGACACAAACAATTCTCCACTCGCCGAGAGAATCTTGTTTGTCAGACAGTTTGAGTTTGGCCCACGCCATGATAGGCGGGTCTGTGTCTTATACTACAGCTTTCTTTCTTGATACAAAGTCTGCGATGCGTTCCATTTCTACCATCCCAATCGTTTATAACATTCGGAATCAGGGTTAGGACCTATACATCACAGCCCGATGAGTACTTGTAGGCCTATAAACCCTCTGTGTTTGTATATTACACGGTTGTAACTCGACAGGATCCATTTCGAAAGTTGCGTATTTTAATCATTGTGGATGGATGACTCAGTAAAGGCCCAATTTTATTTTATTCATGAGAATATACTGGCTTCAAAGCTTGATGCTTATGCATTTCTTTCTCTGTTTTAAGGAGATATACTCAGTGTGATAATTGACCTTGCATGTAACAACGAGAGGCGGCATATTGTGTCCTTGCCAATCAGTTGCTAGCTGTGGCCTCGCCCAGAATTTCTCAGTTTCTTGCGAAACCGCTGACAATTAAGCCCCGCCTTTATTTGTTGTGTACGTGAAGGCCGGCTGTTGTTTCACTGCATGTAGACTTCACCAAGTCTGACTACAGTTGGTTTAAATGGAAATCATGGGATAGAGATTCATTAATACGTGTTTATGGAAGGCGGTACATCACTTAACCAGGTCTATACAAACAGACTTTACCTCCATTTCCGGTGCAGTTATTTTCTAAGTAAAAAACGTATTATTCGTGGATGAAGAACTGTTGTCCTTACATTTTTGCAAGTAGTGTATAAGATCTTAACTCTTTTATAACAAATGAATAAATCTGGACAATGTGTCAGTCATCCCACACACTAGTAACATGTTGTAATGCCGAACGCACCTTTAACATGTTTAACAGTATGCAAGGTCGTCTGTATAAAAAATGGGTTTTTGGCCTTCAAGTCCCCGCGCTTTTATTTACAATCAGTATTTCGGGTTGATTCATGCAAACATTTCTTCTTTATCTCAGCTTATGCAATCTGTGGATGACTCAATATTTATTTTACAACCACGGCTTCTATCCGAATTTAAAACTGTTTTGTTTGCGCACAGTTCAATGCGAAGCGGAATGTGATCTTTTATAAAAGTTTAACAACTATGGCCAAACCTATGGAGAATAATAGAAAAATGTAACTGACAGTGTTTCAAAAAGCTCAATTTCTTTGAATCGTGACCCTTATTCGGGTGTTTCTTGCTTTTATTCAGCAAGATGCGGTGGTGTGGCTGGCTTTGTTGATGCATGGAGGAAGGAAATTCTTCCTCCATGGTTGATGCCAGTTAACTATTTCAAAACGGCCAAAATGGCTACTGCATGCCGGCCACAAGTTAAAGAAAAGCAATACACAAGATCATATGGTTACTAAAAACGGTGTATATTCACAGGTATCGTGCACAATAGATCCAGCTATAGACAGTTACCAAGCAGATTTCTCCTGTCGTAATTAGCGAAGGGAAATATAATAAATAGAAGTCGCGGCTGATTGTGATGGAGGAGCGCTGTTATTCAAATGATGCAATGGATCGCCACCCAAGGCCGAACGATTTGCTTTGTTTACCGGGGGATCGATCACAACATTTTACTGGAGCGCTCATACCTTAAAGTGGATATCGCTTTCAAGGATGTCGACGTGTAAAACGAAACTTATGTACTTAACTATAACGCGCACTTTGAATGCTGGTTATTTTCTATATAAGTTTTGAGGCTATTTGGTTATTTTCTGTTAACAGGTATTTCGGTGAGGTGATTTGTGTATGAATACTGAACCAAAATGTTGATACTTTTTTTACGTGCAACAACATGAAAGATTTTGCCGCCTTTCCGTGAGTTAAAATGCTTTTTAATATTTCAGGTTCACAATTATGGCTATCAACTTTGTTTCTTGTATTTTTTAAGATAATTTCTATTTTCCTTTCGGTAGTGAATGTTACATGGAACACATTCATGATTCACTGGGAAGTATACTGGTAGGCCCCACGTCACATAGCAACAAATCCAGAAGACCTTTCAGGCATTAAAAACAATGTACTGGTATTATTGTAAGGATATGGGTTTTAATGAATAATTCATTAGGGAGCATGCATGATGCATTGCTATTTAGTGCAGTTCACTTCATTGTACATACCCCCGCGAATGTAACGATCCTAGTGAGCAAGTTTGAACCTTTTTTTATAGATATTATGTTATTTGATAACGCCACCTGAAGAATGATTATTTTTTAATGGTATTTCATCATCATCGTCAAAGTAATTAAAGCAAATGCTTATTCTTAGTTCATTTTTACGAAGAACGAGGGTTTATACTCAATGTGGGAAGAGCGCTCACATGGTTTTGGTCCTTGAAACTAGCCAGACTGAGCCGATCCTTGCCTAAAAACCAACCACTTTTCTCTCATTTTTGGGCCGAAACCTTGCTAAGCTACAAGCCTAACCGTTGTTGTTGTTGTTGTTGTTGTTGTACAACACAAACACACCCATACAATTTCTCTAATTTGTATCAGGGTAAGACTGTGGTGCTCTTTATTTATTTATTTGATTAGTCCTTCATCATATTTAAGTATTATTTTGAATGGTCATGATTACTGCCTACAATGCAAAACCTTGCATTTATAGTGTATAATAGAATACTTATTGTATTTATTTAATCCAATGAGTTGGGACAAGACTCACAAGAATTTAAGACTATTTCCTTTTATTTATAATCAACAGGGTCTTTGTCTCCTCCTTTGTCTTCGTCTTTTGATTATTTTGTATTCCTATATACCTGGTCATCCCGGTAACCGACATTTTGTCGTACAGACAACTGGAGAAAGTGAATTTAAATTAAATCAACTCTAATCAGTTTAAACAACAGTCTGAGTGTTGAAGGTTTCCTTTCCTACCCTACTCATCAATGAGTGGGTCACTAGTACACTTACTTTTAAGCAGTTAGGCCTACAGGAATTATTTCTATACCCGTATCACAGCATACTACTATCTCCGGCAAAAAACTTGCAGAAATCTGACCTCAAAATCCAATTCTGCGAAAAAGAAATAAAACTCACTCTTTGGCCACCCGCCATGCAAGTGTAGCTGCAGGGCCCGTACCTTCAAAGAATATACATGTACATCCCAAGGTTTTAGTTCCAATAGAAGAATATCTGAAATGCTACCATCATGATTGCAGTGATGTATGTGGATAGGATTTCAGATATTATTCTCCAAGGCCACTGTTGGACTATATATACAAAAATTATACTCGTCTTTAAAGGTATGGGCCCAGCTACACGTGGTAAGTGGGCCAAAGGGTGAGTTGCGCGTTATAACGAAATTTTGAGACTTCTTGTTATTCGAGTAGAAGTGGATTTTGACGTCAGAAAAAAAAAAATTTCCGATGATGGTATATGCTGCGATAGAACGTAACCCTGCTCAAAAAAGTCAACTTCTTAAAGGTATAATTTGAACCGAGCAACTATAAGGAATTAGTTTGAAAACCCTGTGCACTAGACATCTTTTGTGTTTCAGAGAGCCTTGTAACCAATCAAATCTTCAAGGTTTTGCGCTATAGCATAAAACGAAATAATACTGGGAGTGGGAGCGGGAACCCGTCGGCCATATTTGTTTGCCCGTTCATTAAATTTCCTGGCCGGGAGCTCAATTATCACCATTTAATTTGGTCGGCAAGGACATATTAGGCGCGAACATCATGTAACTGTTTTGTAATAACGATAATGGTGCGGCCCAGACTGGGTGATGTCGTCAGCAAAATCAATTACGTAGGCTGTTCTGACACCGTAGAAGGTATAGCTTTTTATTTCATTGACGATTAATTTACAGCCAGGATTCATGATAGTAGCCACAAAGCACGACCGATGAAAATTGTCATGATTTTCACTTCGATCAAGACTTTTCACATTATAATACTTGGAATACATGTATATTAAAATCCATGACGAGTCAATATAAAATACAAGACCAAGACAATTGAAAAGATTCGCCATTGAACTGGAATTTCTGTTTTCATAATTCTCGACCATAATGCACAAACAAACTGAAAGTTTCAGCCTAAACGTTTGTTACATTCTGGATAAATGATGAAACATTTTTTTTAATGTGGTTCCGTAAAATGTTTCCAACCCTTGTTTGATACGGCAAGTTGTTTTACGTCATCACATCCTCATGTCATGGTCACAGAAATGTTAAATAGGCATAATGTCATTTTGGAGAAGTTTTTTTAATGAAAATTGAATTTGTGTAATATGTGGCTTTGCCAAGTTATACCCAGATTTCACTGGCTTTCATCCAATTTACACTATTATCTTACTTAAATCCGTATAGTCATACACTGCAAAAACTGTGGTGTTAATCTAACACCATGTGGTGTTTATATTGGGCGAGTGGTCCAATATAAACACCACATGGTGTTAATTTAACACCACAGTTTTTGTAATGTAGTGGAACGCCTATTGTTTTCCCCTTTGGTGGATAAATTATTCTTAATTAAACAGATGCACTATTTGAGTTTATTGAATGTTGATAATTTCCCCAACCTGAGTGTTGCGGGTCAGGTATTCTGGCTGAAATTTCATCATATTTGGCATGCTTTAGTGACCCATAGAAGGACTAAGTGAAACCGAAAATTACGGTACATCTGAAGAACGCTGTGTACCCGTCCGGTACCTTTTTATATCACAAGTATGCAGGTTATTTTGAGTTCACAATCATTTGTGCCTATATATACACAACAAAGTGATGTCAGTAAAACTTGAAGCAATTTTGATTACACTCTATTTATCTCAATGTGGGAAACGATGCATTTTCCATTAATACAACACAAAGTTATTTTACCACCTTTACCACCTTCATTTAAACTAAAGACGAGAGGCAGTAGAAAGTATGCCTGCAACTTTCCGAATTCCCAGCCTGAACTGCTGTTGCAATAGCCAAAATCCGCACTGTAAAATCAAGCTGCTATTGGCTGGAAGTCTGATGACGTTATCGGTTAAATCCACCTTATTGGTTGGTTCATTATTCACCGCGTGTATTCTGCAACTAGTATTTTCCCAAACTCGTCAGGTGACATTTAATTTCCCCAATGGAGCTTTTTTCCCATATAGGTATCCTTCATAATATCGCTGTTATTTCACTCAGTTCGGATGACCTCGGTAAAATTTGATATACAATCGAACTCGATACTGCAACTCCCCGTTAACCTTGTTCGATGTCTGTGCGATACGGGGGCCGGGCATTCATGTGTCTTCGGCGTACGTAAGATGGCCGCCACAATCATATTAATAAAATGAATGGAGGAGAATTAAACGAAATAAATGTTCCCCTGAAGTGAGGTGGCGATAGTGTTTTATCGGTCCATTTTATGCTCTGCTTTAGAGGCTCCCCGCCTTTTCAGGAAAGATTTTTGTCATGTAATGAAGTAAAGCACTCTATTGTATGGCTTGACAAGGGGGCGGTTATCATTTGTATTATACAACTGTATGACTTTTTAAAATTATATACGGTAAGTTTGGAAATGAGCCTGTATCATAATTGAATTACAATACAATTGTAAATTGGGCGTGTACGTGGCCAAAAGACTATAATGCTCTTCAACACCACAGACAAGTCATTTGAACAAAATGAAAATGTATAATTGATTGACTTTTCGGTTATCAGAAATTAGTGCATGTATACTGAAGCACAATATTGTTTGTTAAATTTAAGTCAAGCTGTGCAACACTCAGGACATGCGTAAGTAAACCCGATAAAATAAAATAAAATAAAAAATGAAAAAATGAAATAGAAAAATACAAAATTATTTTAGTGCCATTGACTTGCCAGTGACAGGTCACTTTGTTCGTTGAACTCCATCTGCTCTTCTCTGAGTTGAGCTGACTACTTTGCCACCAAAGCGATGACGCATGGAGAATATTCATAAAGTTTTGTGGCGTGAAGGATGACTCACCGAAAATACGATCCCCCAAAATACTTTCCCCGTGCCACGGTCAATCTCGGGTTACCAACCTCAAGAGCGGAAGATGCAAATCAGCTTGAATTTATTTCTGACCTCAGTCTGTTGTGCTCTGGCTGTATGAACTAAAATGAGCGGCAAACAGATTGTGTAAAGTTCGTTGGAGGGGAACCTGCTAATTTAAGTTACGTTAATCACGGTATATATTGTCAAGCTATATTCTCTGAAGCTCGCCTGATGATAAGTTAAAGACGGGTACGGTACCTATTTTTGACTTGAGTAGGCCTATTTGTCACTTGATCTTTGTCTTGCGTTCATGGAACCAAAGATGATGCGGCTTGCGTGTGATGTAAGATAGATTTTCCAGGCTACCAAATCCTCAAATCCCCTCTCCAGCAAAAAGTGCTTGAAGGGAGCATGAAATTGCGACGACTAAGGAAATGAAGTTTTGAAAGTGACCTTATTACAGTACTATTGACCTTCCATGCACGCTTCGCATGGTAATAGTTAACAACACTCATTCATCACTGTTTTTGGTTTGTCGTCATAATAATGACAACGTGAGGAAAGAGATACTTGGATGAGAGTATCTTCGTTGATTTTGTTATTTTAGCAATAAACCTTGAATGACTCCATCTATCCGCAGATGAGGCAAGGCTAAAGCTTTTATCATCGTGGAAATCGTTCGCGGTGAATGCTTAATTTTTTAAAATATTTTTTTTGGGTGGGGGAGGGGAGGAGATTTGTCGGGTTCGTTAATGTAAGAGCTACTCTTTAGTCTGTTTCGATGCGCAAGATGTAACTAAGAGTCTTGAATCTTAAACCTTTTTAGATGATAAACAAAATAAAAAAGTTAGTTTCCTCATTTTGTAACATCTGAAGTGCTTTAAATACCAGATATAAGTTACGGAACCTCAATGCTCATGGAGTTTGGTAATGTTTCAGCCCGTAGCCTGCCCAAACTGGGTGGGGCGGGGGGGGGGGGGGGGGTCGTCAAACCCCCGAAGTGGAACTTTTGGCATATGCGCAACATTGTGAACACATGTATAAATACGTATCACGTATCACCTGAGTTATCACCGATTATTTTAAAACATTATTTTTTATTTCTCAGCGGAACTCTTTAACGAGCGGGGGTGGGGGGGGGGGGGGGGGGGGGGTTTGTTCGAACACGCGAACCCCACAGTAATGGTTCTAAACAGGTGTGTTATTTAATTATCCGTGGTGCATGCCCCAGGAAACTTAACATTTGCGAGACCATTTGACGAGTGATTCGGGTCAGCGGGATTAATAGAGTTGAAAGTCAAGTTTCGTCCTGCAGGTTGGTTCGGGACATTATGAATGTATATAGGACTTTGCAAAATGCAGGCGGGTGTTTTCGATCAATCGCAGAAAGAAAGGAATAAGCAGTATGGTATTTTTGTAAGTATTTTAGTCAGAAGAAGTTTTCGTGCTGCATTTTAGAATTCGTTCAACCAAAGATGGAAATCTGCGACAGTGCATGAGCATAACCAATGACCGTACACCGAGACCAAAACAGGGATACGCATTTATTATTGTTTAAACGTGTACCGGTAATTTAACAACGTTGAATCTGTCCTTTCATTAGTCTATGAAATTTATTCACAATAATCGAGGACGTGACCTTCGTGAATAATTCAACACATAAAAAATGGGCATCTTCAGCCTCTTCCATCTTCGGCCGGCCGGGCTGTGCTGGGCAGGGCTTACCTAACCTCGCTCCAGGCGCAATTTCCAGACCTCGCTTATAAACGGTCCTTTTTCGGGGCCGGGGGCGCAGGCTAGGCACTCGAGTCCTGATCCCCGTGGTTAGACGGCAAGGCCGGCCCAAGGTGATTAGGAAATTACCCATTAACAGAAGAGACAAATGATATAGGAACTGCATGGAACAGGATTGTATTCTAAATGGGGGCGCGCCTGTGTAGCCGTCATGTATAGGGATGAGTTTCATGTTTAAGTAGGACAGTCAAGGTTACGGTAATTAGAGGTATGGGATAGGCGTCACAACTGAATTGTACAATATTTAAGGAAAAAAGGAAAAGCAAAACTTGTATCCACGCACTTGACACAAACCTATCCAAAATGTTATTAAACGATTCCACATAGTATAGATAATAATTATCATAATGCTTTGAATTTTTTGTTTTGGGTGTAAATATACAATCAGCACAATGTTGTTTTAAAATGTGACTTGACTCGCCATAAGGCCTTTGGAATAAATGCTGTATGTAGAATTGATGCGTGGCATGATTTGGCTTGATGTGTTTTTACATAAACGAGGGGAATTGAGACAAGAGATTTCGAAAGCGCTATGGGACTGTGTGTAAACTATAGCTGTATTCCCAAGTTATAGAGTATAATCAACTGTACATGTTCCACGTCTTGGGTTTTGATACTTTAATGCAGATGTGCAGAAATGTTAGCACAGCCCTGCGTTTTTGTCTATTTGTCGCCAGCAAACACATTCGATAATATCCGCTTCCTGGGTGATAACATTTGGGGAATTATTCTCAGTCGTAGTATGGCATTATTTTATGATTTGGAATCTCCTCCAATTTGTCACCTGTGCTACCGAACTTATTATTTTCTCGAGTCTGAGTCAAACTCTGCACTAGCGTCGCAACTCCGCCAGCCGACGCCCAGAGAATTACGCTGCCTCAGCCCGGCGGCACAGCTGGCCTCGGGTTCAAGGTTTGGAGCAGACGACAAGGGAAGTTGTTCGTTTTGGCGCGCAATCGGTGCCAAAAATGACCTCGTCCTTGTGTAGCGAGTCGATGAGTTATTGTCTTTGTTTGAGCTGCCTGTCAGTTTCCCATGTAGTCATCAAAATGTGGAATTAGAAAGGCAGTGTCGGTTCACTCCTTTGCAATTTGAATGGTAAAATAATGAAAGACAGATGTGAAAATATGCAACAAATTTCAACGATTTCTTTTATTTCGTGTTGGGGTCAATTTAAGCACATCCTTCTGTTTGGTACACTGTAGTATGGGTACACGTAGTTGACTAGAAAGTAAGTTCAATCATTTAAAATGTAGATATTTTAAAGTAGCATGTGTGCTTGTTTTTCTCCGCGTTGAGCCACAAGGATTTAAAATCACATGGTCAGTGCATGTGCATTTATTAGAGGTGGGGATACGCCCTCTCCTGATGGATTTGCCCACCCCACCTCATGTCGAATCTGTTTTCATGCAGGCCTAACTGTTTGAAGGATTGTTTTAAAAAAAATAAAATTGGTAGGGCCAAACTGGAAAACGTAAGAGTGCGCAATTTCGTCACGGTTACAAAATGAGAACGTTACGCGTAGTCGCCTTCAGCACGCAACCCGCGGCAGGCCGGAGACGAATAGTGTTGAACAGCTTGAGGCGATAGAGCACCCCAAGGTTAAGAGTAACAAGCCAGCTGGCAGGAACTAGGGCCCCAGCCCACGGCCGTCTCATCCTCAAGCCTACCCAAGGTCGTCTCCTCACCTCTCATTGTAGTCAATGCGTGACCGTTCCCCTCCTATTATAGTTCCGCGGCGCCGTCACGCTACACATGCTGATGCTTCAACCGTGTAGCTAGCTTCAGATTGTTCGTGACTGTATATAAATAGGGGGGAAAACTATACATGATGAGATTCATTATGTTCGTCAACACGTACCCCGAAGAAGTCGTTATGATTTTGCATGATTGCACATGAAGATGGCATGTTGATTCAAAATAACAATTAATGACATGTGTGAAACCGCGTTAAACATTCAAGTATGCCTACACATGGGCGTAACTAAGGACCGATTTCATGGGGGACCGGGTGCACCAATTTTTCTACGGGGACTTTGTACTTCAAAGAGAAAATACAATAGACTTAACTTTTTGTGCACAACTACAATCTCCAGTAGTGGGTGGGGGTTAGGACTCACGGGCCTTAGCTAGTGCCACGCCCCCAGTTCCCCATAACAACGCCTATAATTAAAAGGCTCCTGGATGAGCCTGGATAGTTTGAGAAATAACTGAAGCCGGTCGTAGACAACCACAAATTGAAGCATGCCAACAGTTAATGGGCCGTTGTTTACAATCCGCTTGCCTTCTAGTCCACGACTTCTCCATTGTGTAGTTCTGATTATACATAGGTGCCAGGTTTTGGTTAACATTATCTGTCTTCTTTATTATGAATTCGGTTGATAAGCAAATGAGGTTTTTGACTTAAGACCACATTTTGACCTATGTAAATATACGATAGAAGATTTTCCGCGCAACAAAAGCTACTGTTTCTGGCCAGTAATTAGTAACTTGGGTACTGATGTCATAGAACGGTCAGGGTTGAGTAGTTTAATTGCCGACAGCACAGTATCAGACATGCCCATCTTACGCATCGTCCTTGATATTGGGATTAGCTTAATTATGGGCACAATGAACACGCACATCAACTGGGGAAGAAATCGCTTAAAACGTTAGGCCTGCCTTCGCAGAATTGCATTGATTTTTGTGATTTGCTGCCGACTGTAGACTGAACCTGGGAGACGATAACCGAGGCCTATTGATTTTCAGGAAAATTTCCAAAATGTGCTTTAACCTATGATACAATGCACACTGTTTGAAAGTTGGGCAAACAGATTACCCAACGTTGGTACAACAGTCAGCTATAGTTGTTCAACCTTTGGGTAATTTTTCACGTAATTTACCAACTGTTGTATAACCACATCTGTGCACAAACCAATTGTTGGTTAAAGTGGGGTTAAAAATCGTACTGCCCAACATTTTTTTTACCCAAAATGTTGGGTAAATTACGTGAAAAATTACCCAAAGGTTGAACAAGCTCAGGTACCAACGTTGGGTAATCTGTTTGCCCAACTTTCTAACTGCAGTAGAGCTGCATTGCCCAATAGCACGGACTGTAGGCCTATATAGGCCAACAAAATTGCATAAAATATATCCTAGAAGGTTATAGTTTTCGTTCAGTATAGCCAGAAATAGCAAAAAGTGCGTAGGTAAGGGGTGTACATAAAATAGACCCCTCTTAGGTCTGTTTCAGTGCATTGAGGCACTTATGAGGAGAACGCGAACGGGCGGATCGTATACCGTGTCGGTAGCGCACGGTATATATACCGGTACGCGGTCAGATTGTTTGAAAAGCTAATAACATCATTTATGGTTTTTATCGTACATCCGTTTTATTTCCAACTTTCCCAAACTACTTTCTCTATGAAAACAAATGAGTAAGAAAACGGAAAACATCTGAAGGCCTCCAAAATAAAACCACACCTACTTAACACACAGTCACTCCCTTTCCTTTATAACTTGTTGACATCATGGCTTGGCTTGCCAGGTTATCAGAATTTTATAATCACCGATGATTGGCCTCCAGGCTTAATTAGGACGATGCAAAGTGCATGCAAACAAAATAATTAGGCAGCCGGTATAATGAAATTACGTAGCTGCTTGCCCGCCATTAAAATCATGACAGGATAAAATGCACGATCAAGGCTAAACCGTAGGCGTGGCGGCGCGCGGGCTTTAGCCAGCGGGCGCCCGGTCGGCTGCTTTCGCTCTGCTCGCTCTAGTGGAGTCACTCAGAACAAGAACAGGAAATACTTAAGGGAAATGATTGTGCTCTATGGCAAATCGCATCCGAGCTTCATGAAAGATAGATGGAGTCTTTTGTTGAAGGTCTAGACCTTGATTTCCACCGAAATGAAACATCATCTGACATTATCGCGCTCAATGACAAGTGGCATTTCGCACTTGAATATCTGGATGACTTTTGTTGCGAGTCTAGACTTTAATTTCCAGCGAATTTTCCCATATAGCGCCCAACATGAAGCCAATGGTATATTTTAATCTGATTTCCACTGAAATAAAAGCCGAATTCCATCAGGATATTATAGATCAACTCAAATACAAGATCATTATCTTTGTTTGATGACCACACTTTGCAAGTTTTGTGAGGTATCATAAGGAG
The DNA here is from genome assembly GCA_037893225.1 of Hippasteria phrygiana. Taxonomy (NCBI): domain Eukaryota; kingdom Metazoa; phylum Echinodermata; class Asteroidea; order Valvatida; family Goniasteridae; genus Hippasteria; species Hippasteria phrygiana. The sequence continues at coordinate 615,454 of JAZGUH010000253.1, forward strand.
AACAAATATATGATTTAAAACACGATTGCCAAAGAACAATCAAAGTTTTTGTTCTGGGTGCATCGAATGAGATTGATGTGTAAATTGTGCACGATTTACCGCTTGTGAAACAAATTTTTAGACGTAAAATGACAAGACTCTAATATACAAGTATAGATATATACCAACCCTTTTTGCGTTAAAAATGGTGCGTTTATTAGTTAGGACTATTTAGTAGGAAAGAAACAAATGTTTTAGTTTTCGTATTATTGACCATTTTAATATCTTCAGAACTGTAGGCAGAATGCGGTTAAATCCTTGACATAAATGTAAATTTCGGTAGATCTACAATAATAAGTACGTACGAAGTGTGCTCGCTCGCTCTTGTACTCAGTCTTGCCCGCTTGACCTTTTAAACGTCAAGGTGACGTCACGGGTTAATTTTTGGCCTACTGTACAAAGTATAATAATTCAGTTCACCTAAATAAAGTACATCAGGCCAGGGTGCATATTCCATCGTAATTTCCATTTTTAAGACGTCAATGAGCCGAACAGGTTTCGCTTGCCTGAATTTAATCAGCAAAGTGGGGGGCCTTCAGTATCACTGTCTTCTGGGCTAAGATTGTGTAAGCTTGTTAAATAGAATTTGGACTAAAATTAAAAGTAGGTCACTTATCGATAAATTGTTTAGTTTCTCCTCTTGTAAGTTTTCAAAGTTCAATCACGCATGAAACAAAGATCCACTGCTATTGCTGGTCGATCTCTGCATCTGCCCGCCAAAGTTCCTGGGCTTGCATTTATGACTGTTTATGACCGTGAGTGACCTTCAACTTGTCGACCTTGACCGTGCGTGCCTGCTGCTAGGTGATTTGCCCCCATTATAAAACCGGAGCATCTGCCCATCAAGTTGACCTCTAGTGGAGGTCAGGGTTGTTGCTAATCATGAGGTAGTCAGTCACCTCATCAGCAATGAGCTCAGCTCTCACAAGGAATACTCCAATTCCCATGTTTGACAGTCTTTGCAAAGTTCATCCCATGTATACAGACACATTCTAAAAAAATAAATATATATATATCAAATTAGGCCTATGCGCAAATAACGTGACTAAAATCTGGAACGTAGGCACTTGATTGATACTTTTTCAGAGTGCAGATATTGCAGCAGTGGCTGTGCAAACAAATAGGAGGCTTTTCTTGAGTTGAGTGACACTCAGCGTATGTTGGGATGGGCAATGCGACGTACGTCACCAGTCCATATTGAACCGCCTAATGGTTTAACACGCCCCGTATGCCCACCGTATGCATATTATGATCTCAAAGGCGGCCCACACGTGGTGGCAACGCTATCTGATGACGTCACGTTGTTGAAATTGGTATCACTCTGCAGTATCTGACGGGTTTCAACAATAATATTTGGATTTAGAGCAGAACTCGGTATTTTGTTGCAGGCCCGCGTTCTTTCATGATTACGATCTTTTTAATATGAAAGAAATATAACCTGTCCTACACAATGTTTGTATCAAAAATGTTGAGTTGGCTGTTGAAAACTATACCACCTCAACCATGTCCAGTTACCACAACACGTACGTCCGTCACCCGGTGTGTTTTTGCTCTTGGGCAGCGGCCTGTCTTGAATTTCCCCGGTGAACACACTTTTGCTGGTATATCATGGTTCAAACTGGCTAAACAAACCATCTATTTGATTCTCATGTGTCATTGTTTCAACCAATTAGGCGCGGTTAACTGATGTTTTCTTAGGCTGAAATGAACTCCGGCAGGTATACAAAATAAACCAAGCATACATCAATATTGTTTTTGGCTCAAAAGCAAATATATATTTCACACGCATGTTTGTATAATTGCATGCTTACAAATTCATCACGGGGTCAAATTGAGCACGTCTAAATGGAGCTGCCCTTTTCTCTTCTGCAGGGTCGTGGCGGAGGAGGGGGCGTCAGATTTTTACTAGTAGGTGGAGGCGTTGCGTAGGAGATCGAGAGTTAATTTAAGAGAAATTGAATATCCATCAGACATTGTTCTAAATATCCCTCGGGATTATAATTGACTTTAAGCAGTCTACTGCACATCCTGTCCCAAGTTCGTCACCAAATCGGGCCGGAAATAAAGCTATTGATAAAATATACACTTGGCAAAAAGAAAGTTCCCACCTTGTACTTTTTTGAATAACTCAAGAATACTGTATTCTTTTAAACACCTCAAAAAGTCATAAATGCAGAAAAAAGTTCTGCTTCTAATGATGCATCATTTATGGCACACGAGATTTGTCGAATTGGGTGCAAAAATAAAAGTGGCACTTTTATGATGCAAACTCAATAAATTGCATTGAAACTGTGTGTACAAACATTTTCATTAATCTCAACACTAAACATGGTTTATTAAAACTGCTGCCTGAAATCATGAAGCCAATTCGAGATTGTTTGACATTTAAGGGAGCTTTTGCTAAAGGATGAAGACACAATTTCAATGTAATTTATTTTTGCCTGCAGTGTATTTATTTACTATGTACATTTAAAATTATTATAACATTTTAATATTAGGCCTATTCAAAATAAATGTAGTCATACTTTTTTGTCATACAGTGGCAACTTCAATGCACTCTGGCGTCCAGGTGTAATTAAATTTTAGCTCTTGAAATGAACATCATTTTACTCTTCTTTCAGATATCAGATTGAAAATTTTCCCCTCAATACAAACTGATTATGAGTTCCACTATATCATATGGGTGTATACAGAAGAGAACAATGTGAGGAGGGTTTCATGACCTTCCAGACCACAAAGAGGCCTTTATGACTGTTGAATTATTGCATCCTATATCTATACAAAAAGCGGTCACAGCCCATCAACCACAACCGGTCAAGTACGGTTGTACGAGTATTCAAGCGATATTTTTTTTAGCCCTGGCCGTTTATTAGGCCGATGCTTTACTGGTCCCTAAATCAACCCCAAGTGCCACTGACCGGGTCACGTTGGGGGTGACCCGACCTAGCAATGACCCCGCGATCCCCAAGTTCAACGCCGGCAGGTGGGATTAATTATCACCAATTAATTCGCAAATCCATAGAGAAAGGGAACAAATCGTCGAAACTGGTAAAGACCTTGGGAGTTGCCTGGACCTCAGCAACAGGGAAAGCCCCCCCCCCCCCCCCGGGCGCCTAGTCTACGGCTCGTGCCTTGGGCGCGTGGCCTGAACAAAAACAGCCCTCATCCTATTAACAACCGAGACCGCGTTCAGTGAGTTACAATAACCAGTTTGTTGACGTGTGGCCATGAGAGTGTGGACTTATAGCCTAGACTTATTTTTGTCAGTTTGTCTTCTTTTTCATGTCGTGTATGAAATCGATTCTGAAAGGGTACACAGTAAAAAAAAAGTTGTGTAGCTCTTGTCAAAAAATACAATATTATACGAAATTCAATTATGTGGAAGTTTTAGAGCATGAGGACAGTTAATACCATGAGGCCCAAAAGGAAATAAAAACATATTTATCTCTATACATGTACAGATGTAAGAACCTTGAAGAACGCATGATGCTCAGTGTCTCATATCGAAACAAAGAACATTGAAGGTGTTGTTGACGGGATAGTTTCATGTATAACTACAACATGCACTGAAATCAATAAGAGTTTGATTTATTTCTGTTGTTTTTTTATAGTTTTGATGGCATTCATTTTGTATTTTTCTTTTAAATATCTGTTCGCATTTCGGCGCAGACACATTGACAACTGTCATCACAGAGAATACAATTTCCCGTCGACGCTCAGTGTAAATACTCGTCAGGGGAAAACACTTCAGCCTCAAACGCATATCCTTTGGGAGGATAGTTTTGCCTTCATCTTCGCTGACCTTGAAATTCGATTGGCGTGCGCACGGCCGTGGCTTTTTTGTGTTCGAGGTTACCAAAATACATGCCGGTCGATGCGCGGCCTCGTCCCTGCTGGCAAAAATTGCATTATGAAGGTTATCTTTCATATTGTTTTGTTTACTTTCGAGATTTTTATTGCTCTATGTAAGTAAAAATACCTATTTTTTTGTCGCCACTGATGTAGCCCAAACGGAATCTCTTTGGCTGTCTGTATCGTGTCCATTACACTCCAACTAACAGCGTACTGTTTTTTGTTACAAATTTTGTCATTCCCAACAGTTTGCAATTACTTAAATATAACAATTACTTAATATCAATGTGGACAATTCAAGTCGAGTATTAAACGCATTTGCAAACCTGCAAACTGCAGTATTTTATAGCAAATAATGTAACAGTGACCTGTTTAAAGTTTTGTGTGCATGCTGGAAAAACAGAGAAAAAATGCTGTTCTTTTAGTCTGGTCCCCTGACCCTACTAAACGGAGCAATTTATAGCCGGCAGGTCGGGGAACTGGACTATTTTCAACGATTGTCGGCCGACAATCGCTGGAAATTGATACAAAATTTCCACTTTTCTTGAAAATGACAGCACACCAGGTGCCATAATTTCACAGGATGCCTGAGACTATTATTTACTTAGGCCTACAATCAAGTAATGTATTTCATAATAATTCGGTAGTTTTATTTGTTTTTTTAATGTTTGCAAATGTTGCATAATTACCTTTAAGTTCCATATAAAAACAGACAAAATCTGATTCTGGTCGTCGGTGATACAAATATTCTGTGCTAAAATTATACATTTAAGCAAAATTATAACAACATGCACATACATGTACATTTCGTTCTACCAGAACTATTGAGTAATTCCAGTACACTTATCTGCCAATTTATAGGTTAATTTGGTATCTTCAGATATACGCTTACAATACAACCGGAGATGGGTCGAGCAAGACTTTGTAACAGCTGAACGAATCTTAGGGGAGAAAAGAAGAAATATCGATCAAATTCCATCGTATTCATTTAAAAAAACACGGCTGTATTCTATTTCTGTGTCAGGGTCACGGATTTTGAGGTAGGGCCTATATGGTTTTCGTATTTGGATTGACAATGCGGCGTGGATTCGTCTCGATTTCCGGGCTGTGCTCTAATATAAACTTTGCGTTTGCCGAGTTGAAACGCGAATCTTTCGGTCGGTTTGGTTCAACCTTGGCCTCCATACACGGCCCGGGCGGCCTTGCCGCCATCAACGAACGTTACTGCCTGCTTGACTGAATGGTAAAGACATGCGCCTCAAGTTCTAGGTTACGGAGAGTGAGAGAGCAGCTTTTCTTGATGTAGGAGGTCGAGGGCGGTGTCTTATTACCGGCAAACAAGCTCTTTGAAGGACGAACTTGAAGAAATGCATTTGACTCATTTCGATGACTAAGAGAAAAGAGAACAGATATTTTTATGTTGTATACACTGAAAGGAATATGATCATTGTTAAGTTCGGTGATGATTATCACACAGTGATACTGAAAACGACAAATTAGGCCTACTTATTGAATGTACATATTGCATTGTTGTAATTACAGCTGTTGTCGTGGCTAGCTGCCGTAATGACGTCGAACATGGATATAAATGATGGGGATGATGATGAGTCAGTGTTGTAGTCAAGACCATCACAAGACCAGCACAAGACCAGCATTCTTAATCTAAGTCTTAAGCTATTCAAATGAATTGTAACAAAAGCATTCCTTTGTCATGGTTTATGCCTGTTACTTGTGCCTGTTATAAGCTGGTCTTGTGAATGGTCTTGAAATGGTCTCGACAACAACAAGGCTGTGATGAGTTATGGATGACGTCATCAGTGCGTGGTGATGATAGAAGCGTGTGTTACCGTACATGTAGGCCACTGAGATTGATGGGGAAGCCAATGGTATAAATGAAAACATATCCATGAACTTGAAAGAAGGTGTAATGCAATGGATCACAATCATGTTTAGGCCTACTCTCAATTTGAGCTGTCATGCCAGTTGTGAGTCTCCGTAGTGACGCCGTGATGGACAGCATGGACGGTGACCAGTACGCGATGATGAATGCGGATGACTGTCATGGCCACAAACAGCTGATGCATATAATGATTAATGTTATAAACCCACAAAAAAAAAAAAAAAAATATACAGACTATACGGTTATACTCTATAAAACACTAACCCCCAAATCCATTTATTTCTGAAAATTACAGCAAAAGCAAATGATGCATAAATACCATTAAATGTTTCCCTTTAGCATCTTGCCTGAGTAATAATAGTTTCACCCCACTGAATTGCACAGAAAGTGAAATCCTGCGAGTTTAAATTATCTTTATCCTTGATTATTTAGTTTACTGACCCGTTTCAAAGTTACGGGGAAAATGTTATTTCAAGATACGCACATGATTATTAGAGCAAGTTTGATTAAAGCAATTGCGCCAATTTTCAACTGAATGAGTTTAAAAATCGTCACCAAAGAAGTCTGTCTAAACTTTCTGATGAAAGTCGAGAAAAACGTCGAAGTGCGCCACGTCGCGGACGGCCCATATATAAACACACCCGAACAAGTAAAAACTAAACATTTTAATGCTCGTTTGAACAGCCGTCGGGGGCCAGCGACGCGCCGGGATGCATGACGGGATATTCAAGATGGCGCAGCACATGGCGGGGAGAATGTCGCAGCGTGGAAAGAAACCGAAGCGTTTCCACCATACTAGCAACAAAGCTCGTCACAAACTCGAAGTGAAGCGATGGCAACTCGAAGAAGAAGAAACAAAACAACTTAAATCTCAATATAATAGTGTGAGTAGAATTAATTATAAATGAATAAGTGAGCGGAAATCGTTTGCCCAGTATCCGGACACATTGGCAATGTGCACTGGCGTGACTGGGCTTAAAATGTAAGATAGGCCTAGCTTGAAAATTCCAGCTCTAGGCTCATGACATGTGAGATTCGCCATTTAGAGCTGGAAGGAATTCTATAGGGTTCGTTAGGGTCGGTTTAGATCTTGCCGATATCTTCCGTTTCCCTGAATATATCAACCAAACACTCACCTTGCCGGCAGAGTAGTCATTTTATGCAGCTTGTCATCCCCTCAAAATAAGAATATGCTCAAGTTAAACCCGAAAAAAAATGAATATACAACGGCTGTTTGCTGATCGCTGTCAGTATTTCAGCAAACAGCCGTTAAATATCGAGCCCCGAGGCGCGCAATTACTTTAACTTAGTCTGGACACCGGGTGTTAAAATATATGAGTCAGGTGGGCTTCTTATTAGATTCAGTTGCCCAACATCAAATTTAGAATTGTGAAGATTGGTGATATTTTCTTCATTTCAGACTTCATCTGTGCCTTTTAATTCCAGAAAAAAACAAACGTGCGCAGTTGAAATACCGAACTGGCTTATTGCAGAATGGAAAATGTAACATTTTAAAATGGATTTTCACTGTCTCTATAAGCCCTTTATGCTTTTTGATGTCTATTTTAATTGAGCCATATGGGGATCACATGACCCCAATGTGGTATCCACAAAATAGCGTATAGTACTCAGGCCCAGTGATATTTTAGTGAAATGTGAACTGACAAGTATTTTGCAAAAATTACCTGCATTGCAAACTGTCCTTATAAACTGTTGATCTCAAAAGGGTAGTGGCCTCTATTCCATCCATTAGAACATGTGCTGGCTGATTAATGTACGAATTGGAGTAAGGCCGAGAAAAGTTTTGTCTTTTGCTGTAAGTGTAAATTTGAATTTTGTCACATTTTGGAACTAATAACAGATCAACCCAGATGACATCAACAGTTTTTCTGACCTGCCGCTCTCAGTCAAGACCAAAACTGGGCTGCGAATGGCCAACTTCAAAGTACCAACTGAGATACAGCGAGCCACCATAGGGCTGGCCTTGCAGGGGAACGATGTCCTTGGGGCTGCCAAGACGGGTTCAGGCAAGACGCTTGCTTTTCTTATTCCTGTAAGTTTCTTGCTTTATCAGGTTGCTATCGCTATTTGAAGTTTGTTCGTAGAAATATAAAAAAAAGAAAAACTCAAGGATGTGGAAGAATATTACTTTTCCTATTTGTTTTAGGCTGTGCTCAATAGGTTTGGGCGATTCTCTGCATGAGTCGACTATACTAGACTCCAGCATTGGAATCGGAATCGTGATTCCTTATTTTGGTTGAGTCAGCTCCTTAAAGTAACCAATTTCTGCTTCCTTTGAGTAGATTCCAGGCACCGCCCAATGAATCTGAAACTTCCCATTGCCAAAAGAGGATTTGAAGATTGCACATTCCTAATTTCCCTGAAAAAAAACAAAAACATGTGCGGCACTTCACAGGGCCAGCTTTTTTCGTCCATGAAGTCAGTCATGATTCTGCATGGACTCAATAGATGCATAATATATGGAGTCAATTCTGAGTGGAATCTCGATTCCTGCTCAGAGTCGGAGTCGACTCCAAAAATGTTGGAGTCACCCAAGCCTAGTGTTCAAATCAGGTATCTAATGGCTATGGCTGGCTTCTTCTTTTTTTTGGTGGAGGTGGAGAAAACCCATCTGTTTGGTCATAAACCTTCACCTTCCTCTCACCCATTCCTGCTACAAAATGTCACGTCAGTGTCTGTTGTCTTTTTGTATTTTACTGTAAATTTGTACATTAATTTTGTTGGTACATTTTCTTGGAGACAGTCATCCGTTGTGTTTGTTCCAGTGAAGTGTATTATATGTATGTACATGGCAGTTATAGACTTTCCTTCGTGATATTTTCAGATTTTCAGAAACCTCTGCTTTGACTTATGTACAGTATAAAACATCCATGAGATATTGTTGATATGTATCAGTTTATTTGTTGTGTAATCATTGTAGATATTGGAGAGTCTGTACCAGAGCAGGTGGAGCAAAGTGGATGGGCTGGGTGCACTCATCATCTCACCCACTCGTGAACTGGCCTACCAGACATTTGAGGTTCTGTGTAAGGTGGGGAAGAAGCACGACTTTTCAGCGGCTCTCATTATTGGAGGAAAGGTAAGCCAGAATTTCCTCATGTTGGGCACAATCTAAACTGGCCAATCAACTTAAGCGGGCAGTTGTATATGTCAGAGTGATTTGAGCCCAATTTCATTGGGTTTTTGTTTGTTTTGGAAGTGAGCAATAGGTGCTTAGCATGGTCAAAATTCTCTATTTATTGTAAAGCTGTTGCAGGGATTAGAAAGTGATATCTGCTTGCACACGTCCCCAAAAAGTAATGGGACATATAACTTGTTCATGTGGCCTTGATTTTTTTCCGCATTGCCAGTGGTTCAGTCTTGAGTCACCACAATTCCTTGGGCAAGTGCATAAACATTCCTAATATCACTTCATTCAGTTTCCACTTTAACTGGTTGTTCTGTAACATGAGACAACTTGGCTCCCACAATTCAGCTGTGTGGGTGGGTACTTCGTCATTGTGAGACCTTTTAGATTTCATTCAAGTCTGACAGTTATGGAGATCTTATTTTTGTTCCTGACCTCTTTATAGTTTTCTTATTGTTTGAAAAGACATTGTACAAGTTCAGTTGTAAACTTGCTTAGAATTTACCGTTGTCAGTGTAATGAAGTCGTTTAGCCCATGCATTGCCACGCATTGGTACCAATCTTTTCTTGTGCATTGTTTCCGGTATAAGCCAGTTTTATCCCGAATGACCCGCGTGACCTAATGCGCGTGTGTGAATGCAAAAGGTGGTCACACAACGCGCACGTGTTAAATTCAATCAGAATGGGCATTCGCGTAACATGGCGTGACATTACGTCAGCAATTTTATCCCGAATAACCTTTGACCTTTGAAATACTGAACTGGCTTATTGAGAAGAAGCTTACTCAGTTTTGAATTCCACGCATTGTCTCCAAACTTGACCACTAAAGAGTTAATTAAAAATGTTGGTCATAAAGTTTAAAGGTTATTTGCTCTTGCCAAAACTGAAGAAAGTAGTTTGTTAGTTGAAAGAGCCCCTTGCTTTCATTACATTTCATAGACGTGCTGTCCTCTGTGACTCAGAGTTTGTCTTCAACATAAATTACTCATCTTTATTTTGTTGTCTTCGATCAATACATTCATGGGTTGAGGTTAATTAAACTAACTTGGGAGGTTGACTCTCTTAGAGTCAACAATGGGCGTTTGAAAGTCTTGGAAATTTGCATCAGTATAAAGCATTTTTGCCTTCCCTGTGTCGTTTTTATTTGTGGATGATTTCGAGAGTGACCAAGAAAAAGATTCGGTCTAATGGCCAAGTTTGTTTGTAAATGAAATGATAGGTCCGTGTTAATGACAATACATTTTTCCCCACAATATGATGTAAGTGAGTAGCTTCTTGCAATATCACCCTTCTGTGCAAAACAGCTGATGAATTGGCTACTGTAAAATGTATGCTACATGTAGCATACAATGTATAACCAGAAACATTGAACCAGAAAAAGCTTTAACCCCTTGAGTACGGATGGAAGCTACATCAGCGGTTTTGAAGAAAAAAAACACCTGGCTGGTTGACATCTATACCCGCATTATTCATTCCATTGTTTGCCTATTGTGTGCATTACGCTTGGCTGCACAAACCCGTCTGGCATACCAGTGCCCCATTATACAAGCAGTATTCAAAAGTTTTTTTTTTTTACAGTGATGTAGTGGAGGCTACACAAGACCCTGCAAGGCCAGCACAAGACCTTCAGTCTTAATTCAAGTCTCAAGCTATTCAAATGAACTGTAATAAAAGCATTCCTTTGTCATGGTTTATGCCTGTTACAAGCTGGTCTTGTGCATGGTCTTGTGCCTGCCTTGTGCCTGGCCTCGACTACATCACTGTTTTTTATTTTTTTTTATTTGAGAAAGTCACCTTTACAAAGAATAAGCTGCTGCTTATAAATATTTTAAGCAGTCACGCTGGTTCTAATGGCTCCGTTTCATCTTTCAGCAGCCTCTTTGATTGCCTATTTGACTACCCATTACCTGCACTTACAAAATCAACGAGGCAGTCAATGGGAGATTCATAACACACTAATTCCCGCAGCATTTGATTAACCAGTAATGCAGTGCTTGCATGTAATTGCCGGAGTGATTTTTACTGCCAGATTCCCAGTAGAGCAATAAAAAAAATATATATATAGTTTCTAAAACTAATTCACCAAGTTGTTAAACATTCAATTCCCCTCACATCGGCATGGAGCATCCAACTAGGTGTGAGGTTATTGTCGCTTCTAATGTGGCCCACATACAGCAAAATGGGGTATTTCAGTTCCGATGTGGAGGGTTTGGTAGCCCATAGGGGAGGAGTGGGGACAACAACCCATTGTCAATAGCACTTTACTTAAAGTATTGTGATGGGGCTTTCTTTTGTTGAACCACCCACACAGACTTTAGCCAATGCCTCCCACCTTTCTCAAAGGAGGTGACCATGAAATTATGCATAGTCAGAGCCTAATATGACCTCTCTCAAACAGCAAATAAATGAACATAAAGTAATCCTCTTTTAATGAGTAACAGCTGCTTAAAAAATGAGCAACATGACTGCAAATTTGTACAACCAATCCGCCCAAAATACACGGACTTTTTCATTGGTCTTTGTTGGGTCAATCCTGTTTCACAGAACAGAGGTACGTGATGATTTAGTGTCGGGTGTTTTGTCGCCCAAGATGCCTAGGATTTCATTATGTGACTTTCATGACGGCATCTTTTGGTAGCTAACATCCTTGGTTTCGATCAAAGGTTTCTTTTTAATTTATCCATCACTGGTCTAAATTAGGGTACCATATGTTCATTGTACCTGCCTGATCCACATTTGTAAATGGATCAGATTTGATGTAGCTGGCTCCACTCATGTAGCTACGAAAGCTTATGCCATATTTCAAATTTTAGTTAGTCTTTAACCCTCCCTCTCTCGGTGCTAAAATGGAGCCAACTACCCTACCTATGAAAACCTATCGAGTGACAGGTTGAAACACACAAGCTGTTGGAGAGGAAGGGCTTAGGTTTTTTGATAGGTTATGATAGTTATAACAGTAGGAGGGTTAATTTTAGTTAGTCTTTATGCCATATTTTAAATTTTAGTTAAAGTCTTTAAAGTGTCTCAAAATGGCAAAGACTTGGGCTGTTTCAATGGACATTCTCTCATGAATTCTGCGACGACAAAGCACTCTCTGCCTATAAGATGTCAATCTACACATGTAGTCCTATATTCATTTCTTCTGACAGAATCCAAACAATGACTTTCTTGGATGATGTTTCTGGGCTTGCATGATTCCCTCAGACTACTCCTTATTGTTCCCGTATTTATATTGTCGTGGGAAACTCATTCATTAAAACCCTAACCCTGCTGAATCCAACAGGATCCAACAATTTGATATTCCTGTTGTAACCTGTTGGAGTGAGCAGCTAACTCGTAATGTTACAATCCTGGTTGGATTCAGCAGGCAACAGAAAAATAAGGCACAGTTGGACCCTGTTGGATTGAGCAGCTAACTCATACATGTAGTGTTACAATCCTGTTGGATTCAGCAGACAACGGAAAAATATGCCGCAGTTGGATTCTGTTGGATTTAGCAGGCATTTAATTTTTCATGATGTGTTGGACTGCGTTGGATTGAGCAGGGTAGTCCTAGTTATTAATGATGTATACATGCCTTTTCTTCGGGGGGAAAATCAGACATTTTCCCCTTTCCCTGTCATTGCCCCCCTTTGTATCATTGAATCATTGCTAGATTTTGTTCAGTGGAATTTTTACCTTTAGTTTTGAAGAAATCGCAGTACAAATATTAATTGAAGAATAAAATCAATAATTGCAAGTCATTTGTCAACCCCTTTCTGTGTAGACTCTGCCAAAATTCGTGCATGTGATTGTCAACATCTGCGTTAATTGGCCTGCCAGCTTGATCTGCATAATGGCTAGACAAGATTCACATCAAAGTCTTCATTAGGTCCTTGACAGAGATTGGCTTTTGTTAAAATTCCCCTCAACCCCCCCTCCCTCTTTCCTGTGAGGATATTTAAGAAAAACAAGAGCGCTCATTAATGTCGGAGCTGGATTTATCCTTGATGCCAAAGCCCTTTGTTTATTGTTGATTTAATTGGAGTGGAATTGGGAGGAGGAATTGAACGGAAGTGCGAGAACATCATTATTGCGTTATTTTATGCACAGACTGGTTCACAAGATAATATTGCAACAGCTGCAAGTTCTGTGAATGATGGAATTCATCGTTAGGATTTGGGACTGCCACAGTATTTGGATAATCATGTAAAAGAAAATTTAGAATAAGAGAGCGATGCCACAGATACAGAATTTGGAAAGCCCCATGCATCTCTAGTTCTCCCCTTTTGGAGCTACAGTAGTTAATTTGCACAGTGTCATCACAACTTTCTCTGTGTAATTCCACTACTGAAAGCCTTGTATCATGTTTTTTAATTGCACTAATTTCTAGAAACACTGACAAATGACAACTTATTGAGAACTGAGAGCTTGGGTATCTGATTATAAGAGGGATCTGGTTGATGTGATGTTCATCACTTTATTATTATTATTATTATTAGTAGTAGTATTATTTATTTATTCGGCCAAAAACAACTTTAAACAAGAAAACAATAAAAATACACAGTTAAGAAAAAATACATAAGGGGAGGAGAGAGTGGTGTGGGAGCGGGAGGGACTGGTATAGGTGGGGGGATGGTTAGGGAGGAGGTTGGTGGTATGGGGGGGGGGGGGGGGGGGGGTAGGGAGAGGAGAGATTGGAGGGAGGGGGATATACAAAAACAATCCATTTAAAGCCGGCCAGGATAGACAAAAGTGTACTGAAACACTGTGGCCCGAAAGCCTGTCTATCCAAGCTTGAAAAGGATACAATAAAGACACTTGGGATAACAAAATATATATCTAAATATATAAAAGGAAAACTATGTAATAAATAAAAATATGAATAATCAAATATTTAAATAGTTAAAGTAAAATAATAAAATAAAATAAGAAATAAAATAAAAAGAAGAAAATTAAATGAAGAAATGAATAAATACATGTAATACTAAATGAATAAAAAAAAGCAAAAAATCTTAAATTGATTTTGCAATAAATCAGGGAAAATAAAACACCTTGGAATAGTAAGCATGAGTTGATGTAATAGACCAGGAAAGTTACTGTAATTTATGAATCATAATTTATGAGAATACTGTTAAATAAAATAGCCTTGATTCAATGATAAGCTTTGTGATTGATTAAAGAATGTGTGACATACAGTACATGGTGTGACATACAGTACATACAGTACATACAGTACATGTACATGTATGTCCAGTACCAAAACCAGAAAGGTTTTGATTGAAATAGTTAACACTTTGACTCTACGGTGTGCCATCTCGCTGTTTTGTTTAGCTGGTCACCGTGGTGTAACAGTGCGTGTATATTGTCATGGCACACCGCAGGGTTAAAAATCGAACTTTTACCCGTATCAAACTATCAATCAGATAATGCATCAGATTTGTCTTGAAAATTTCTCATATTTATCTTCTCATTTCAGAAATAATAGGCCTCCTTAAGTGTACACGTAATTAACCATGTCTCTTTCTAGCCATGATGATTTCATTCAACGTTGGCAGCGTTCTTAAGCCCGTTTCACACGAGCGCTGGAAGCACACATTTGCGATGATTGGCGCCGGGTGTCTGATGCCCAAGGATGCCAGCGATTTCATCGCAGGCTTTCACACGATACAACACAGTCCGGTAGCGAACGTCCCTCATTTTACAGTGTTTGCATGCGTGGCTACACGTGTATCGCTGGTACTACGATATTCTATGAGCGATGAAATTGATAGGGTACCAGTGATTTTCCCGCACTGTAAACAAATTACGTAAAATAACAAGCTTTTTCCCTTTTAAAAAGAAACAATCAACGTATTTTAGTTTTAACAGATTTTTGACTTAAAATTATAGTACTGTGTGTCCCTACCGGTAGTTTTTGTGTTTTATACATGCAAAGGATGTAAATTTACATGCACTTTGTAAAAATAATTATAACATATATTTGCTGTAAATAGCCAATACAGCAACACCAATGAAATGCTGTTTATTCACAGAGAATCTACTGCTCTACAAAAATCTCATTGCGCAGAAAGAACTGATTATTAATCAAAACAGAATTTGTGTTTACAAAAGCCATGTTAATTAAATTGTAGCGTTTCCTTCCTCCATGCTTAGAGCAACAGCAAACTGCGCATGCCGATTTCACTGCAGAGTATCCCTGCGAAAATCGCTTCGGCACATTCACATGACCAATCTCAGTGATCGTCGCACGGATGTCGCATCAATGAGAAATTTTGGAGGAGGTCTCAATCTCTGTCACGAACCGCACGGGACCCGTGCGATTTGGTGACAGGGATACACTTTCACACGGCACGGAATCCGTGCATTACTGACATCAATGCGATTTCATCGCACGGGACCCATGTTTCCAGCGCTCGTGTGAAATGGGCTTTACTCTGGTGGATAGTGTCAGCCCTTGGTTCTGATTTTAATAATCTGCAGTCAGGGTGTCTAACCTCCAGACCAAATTAAATTTGTCCAGTGGTTATGGCTGCAGTACAGGTTACTAATAGGAAGAGTGATGTTAAGGCCAAACAAAAAAATTGTTTGGTTGTCCTCGACCACCCGCCCCTATTTTTCGGCCCGCGCCAAAAAAGCTTTTTTTTTTCAATTTTATCCTAAAACTCGAATTGATTTCGCTGGTTGATTCGTTCCAATCTTGTTTCCATCTTTATTTTGTTATTTGTAATGCACAAACACGACCCTACCTTTTACTCCAGAGTTTGAAACATATTCTAGTATCAGTGTGTGACTCCGCACCATAAATATCTCGATGGAAATACACGCGGTACAGAAATACACACACGTATAACGCACAAGGCTAAAATGTTATGAAAATTGCATTTTGAGAAATAAACTGATGAAAAATAAAATCTCAATATATTTTTTAAATATGTTCTTGAATCACTCTATATATTAATATTTAGTTTGGAATTTGTTTGTTACATAAACGATTAAATAATAAATATTCAAACCAAAAAATGCATCAACTGAACGTGTATGCATAGCGACAGGGAAAGCCAAGATGGCGTCTTAACGCTCAGCATTCATTCTTTTAAAAAGCCCATTTTTGATGACGTTATGATGACGTGTCACATTTTTCCCATTTATGTGAAAGAATATAGGACCTAACAAAGCTACACTAGTTCAAAAAGAATTTTGAATTTAGCATGTTCTGTTGAGATATGGCTTTAGGAAACTTTAAGGTTAAAAAACTTCAAAATTACTATAAAATCGTATGATGACGTCATCATGACGTCACCTAAATTTTCATCTATAACACGTACTTGTCTACCACCATAGCAGGTTTGAATGCAATCGGACCTACGGTTCTCTAGATATGGGCCCTTGAAAAATGCACCTCTAAGATGACGTCACGTGACACGTGATGAGGTCACATGACGTCACTCTTCGAGACACGACTTTGCATTAGGGTATATGCCCATGCTAACTTTGACTAAGATCCGAGGTTGTTTGATGACCAAAGTGCCAGTCAGAAAATCTATGCACAAAGTCTATGGGCTTTGGGATGGAACTAAAATGAGAAGAAAAAAAATCCACCCGCCCACCCCCGACTGGTGAAGGGGTGTGGAGGACAACCAAACAATGAATTTGTTTTGGCCTAATGTCACGTGATTGCAACAGTATTTAAGCCTAAATGTGGAAAAGTCTCCTCCATCCTCACTGTCCTTTCTAGGAATGCAGAATTTGTAGAAATTCAGTGTTTTCCTAGAAGTATCCATAAAAAAGAAGTCCTTCTTTTTTTATGAATTCCTTTGTTACTCCAGTTAATGTGCTTACAATACCAGATATGTTGCTAATTTTTGTCCGTTTTTTTTCTTTTTTAGAAGTTGTCCAATACAAGGCTAAAAGCCACTCCACATGTAGGTAAAGGGCTACAACAGAGGTGTCGGGGTTGGCCACATTTTAGGTTACCAGTCCTACCACCCTTACGGTTTTCCTTGATCAGGTCTAAATATAGGATAAATCTTTAATAAACACCCCAAAAAGTCCAAATTTTCAGACTAACTTATAGACCCAGACCCAGGCGGGGTAACTTCCACCATTGGTGAGACCAACAATAGGTGTGGGGACAATAGGAAGATGTCTTGGAAGACATTCCACCTGAGAGCATACCCCAAGGCAGTAGGTTCTTTGTTACGTCATTGTCTGTCTTTGTTTACATGTGCGCTTTCCTATGAGAGCCAGGTGTGGACGATTGTCTGGCATCCCGACCTGGCTCCCATAGGAAAGTGCACATGTAAACAAAGCCATTACGTCTTGGGTCTATTTGGGTAGGCGGAATTCTAACCTAATTGAAAGCTTGTAACACTTCGGGCATTTTATTTTTCTGATCAATTTTGTTTTTGTTTATTTTTATATATATATTATTATATATATTTATGTTTTTTGTTTTTTCTGGAGGAGGGTGTTCTAAACTGCCCAAAGTACAGGGGATTTGGCACAAGGGTGGGAAGAGGGACATCCTACCGATATCCTCCCCTCCCTACCAAACTTCTGTTGCCATGGCAGTTTTGTCAGGACAGGTGTTTTGGCAATTTACTTTGAAAAAAAGAAAGACACCTGTATTGTCAAAGATTACGTTGACATCCTTCATTAGTACCCTCGTTAGCCATAGCGTGTCCCAAGGCCAGAATATGTAAGTGTACGATTGGAAATAATGTGTCCTCATAGTTTTTCATATTTATAGATGAAAAAAACATCGTTTCTCTTAAAGGATTTTGTTTTTGAGGGATGGAATAAGTCCACATAGCCAACACTGCTGGTGTATTTCAACATATTCTTAATGTGTACATGTACAGTATATACAGTAAAAGTTAAACTGGTGGCTCACCACGGGTGGCCGGTCGTAAAATTGAAACGTTCGGAACGTTCAGACACCGTTTTAAGTATAGGGAGTTCAACTCGAAGTGGGTTATCTCCATGCTGGGGTCACTGTACAATGTACATGTGGAAACTTCCGCTTATTTACATAAAGCGTGCGCTACTTCGTGTGTTTCATCATAAAATTCTGTGTGTGCCGCGCACAGCTTTCAACTGGTTGCAGGCGTACTTGTTTCGTTAAATTTACTGGCATTAGATTTGTGTTTGAGGGCCTTCATTTTATTTCACAGGCTTTTTGGGTTTCTGTCATATCCAAGATCTTTTAGTTTCTGGGATAGTGGTTTATATATTTTCAAATTCCTTGTGAGAGGATCGTTGAGGGCACATTGTACTTCCTCCTCGGCCCATACCGCTATGAGCCCCTTCACTTATCTTCTTTCACCCAGTTCGCCCCACGTGGTCTAGGTCTTTTCTTGGTCGCTGATGACGTCCAAGCCTGGGCCATTACCAGTTTTGGAATACTTTCAAATCAATGGGTAAACCAAGAGCAGAAAGATGCACGTGAAGTCAAATTTATCAAAAATGGCTGTTGATATTCCGTGCTATATGTTGTACATGTTGATTGGACTTGTCACTGGATGCGACAACCACGATTGTTTACACAACAAAAAGAGCTCCACAAAAGGGTTACGTAACACCGGGTCAGCTGTGCTGGCTAAAACAGGAAGCGTGTTAGCTAAAACCGTTCAGACATCGTACTAAAAGATATAGAACCGTTCTGGTTTAGCACTAAACCCTCCCTCCGAGGTGTTTTAAATCACCGTTTTAACGGCGAGATAAACCTGATTCGGTGTAACTTTAAAAACCGTTCAGACACCGTTTCAGCAGAAAGGTTACACCAAATCGAGGTGAACAAGTGTTTTAAGGTAATTTAAAATGGTGTCTGAACGTGCCCTAAAAGTTTTTGCTTGATTGATTGTTTTTTAACCCCTTGTGTCAGGCTATTTATTGATGGGGTGCTGGAACCAGAGAAAAGGCTGTGCAGCCAAGTGTAAATATGCAAACAATGAATAGAGTGGTCCTATTCATCGCACTTCGAGCCCCCCTTTTGTGTGAATGAAAGCTTTGTTTGAAAAAGCTCCATCTATTCATTACACCCCCATTCAAGAACAATATAGTTGAAACATGAAGGGATTGAGTATGTGCAGGAATGCGCATATATATGGCCAGGTGGTCTTTTTCAAACTGTGGTCATCCATATTCAAGAGGTAAATTTTTTTTATTTAATAAGAGATGATTGCACCTAATTGCTGCACCTTTGGCAGTGCTTTATATATGAAAATTAAGTGCTTAATAGTGATGGGAAATTCAACTTTTTGAGAATCCAAAATGGCAGCGAACAGCTAGCTCTGTTCTCGAAAGTGCACTTGATGGCAAGCAACTGTTACTGGAAACATGGGATCGAATTGATGCGACGACCTTGACTTGAAGGCAATAAATATATACACCATTGACTTTTTCCCACTGTAAAGTACAGGGTACATTGTATGTGAAGGATTTGTGCATGAGTAATTGAAGTAGATGCAATGAATAAACAAATGCATACTGTGTGACTTCGGCAAGGCCACTGGAAACAACATAATGAGGGAAAAGGAGGGAGGGAGAGAGAGAGAGAGGGGAAAGGTGGGTGGGGTGGGGGGTGATGTTTGTGCGTAGAAAATTGCTTTCAATGCCTTTGATGTGTGAGTATGTGTAAATCATGTGTCACACTTAACCGACGAACGACGGCCATAGCCGTGGTTTAGAAAAGACCACCTGGCCGGTTGTCATCTATATGCACATCCCTGCACATGTTCAATCCATTGTTTGCCTGCTGTGTGTGTGTTACGTTTGGCTGTACAAGCCCATATTGGCATACCAGCACCTCATTAACCCTAACAGTCCCAGATCTGGCTGAAGAATAGAATCGTAGGATCTGGTAGAGTACCAGACAAAGAAATTTTTTAGAAGTTGATTGTCTTGAGCCGTGTCTGCACTGGACTTCTTTTTGGGAAGGTTTTACTGAGACGATGGTAAAATGAAAAATGGTCAAATGTGACCACTGTCCGCACTTGGACTTTCGACACGGGAAAATTTTACCGAGACCGTGGGAGAAGTAACCGAGCTGTCAATATAACGACTCATGAGGGCGCTTTGCGTGACCTTTCTACATTGACGCAATTGACCCAAATCCCCGGCCCAAATCACGCATGCCTTTTCATTTTTCCGGCCGGCCTACGTCTTTAGCACCAATCAAACTTCCGGCTTTTTTATCAATAATAAAATCTACCATGATTGCGACCAAAAGAGGAACAACGCACTGGAATTTGGAAACTTGCCACGTGCACCGCGGTGAAAAAATGTAAAGCGCATGCGTGGTTTCCCTGTGAAGCATGACCTTGCGCTCGGGCCGGATGTACGCTTTCCTGAGCCGCTTTTACCGACTCGCACTGTCCGCACTGGACTTATCGTCTCGGGAAAAGTTACCTGGTCAGTTTTCCTGGGCAGCAGTTGGCCGGTAGAAGTAACCGCTGGACTCAGGAAAAGTAACTGAGAGGAAAACGTCCTAGGCTTGTCCGCACTGGACTTAAAATGGAAAAAGTTCCCATCGTCTCGGTAAGTTTTACCAAAATAAGTCCAGTGCGGACAGGGCTTTGGATCCAGTTTGAAAACACTTTTTATAGATCGAGTAGTTAACACATTTGGACAGAGGCCACTGGAGGTACACTGACTACAAAATAGTGTACATTTTAGCAAGCAGATTAAAAGCAAAATGAACACATTTGTTGATACACATTATTTTAAGCATCTTTGTGTGCCTTGCTTCTCAGTGACACTGGCATGCTATCAGTTTGATGCCATGGACACCCTGCCGCAGTGCGGTTTCATTGTTTTAAAAATAAATATGTGTATGTAGATATTATTAGACTCTATAGCAGCAGGGTTGTCTGACAAATGAATGACAGATGGATCAAGTTAGAACAGTGGGACTTTCACAATATTGACAATTTGTGTATTGAAACTTAGCAAATGATGGGATGAGTTTAGAGTGGTATGCCACTAGCTAAGCTGCGTTCGCATGGGACTAACTAATGTCAAAGTTACCGTGCGAGATTAACATTCCACTGTGGTTATTCTTCCGTGCGCCACACTTGGATTGCACGGCTCGCGGAAAGTCCTTGGCCACGTAAACTTTGCAGTGGTCAAACACATTTACATTACAGTGGCTGCACTGGACTTTTCAGCGATGTAAAACTGCCACGTAACTTTTCCGCTACACGGTCGGCCCTGTAAAAGTTCCCGCTTTGGATGGATAAACGAACAACCGACGATCGACACTTGACAATTTGGAAAGTTTACCAGCTGTCCACACTGGACTTAATTTGGACAAGTTGACAACAGTCTCCGTATGTAAAAAAAGAAGAAAAAAAGTCCAATGCGGACACGACTAAAGACCGTTTGCCCCTTGAGAAGAGGATGTACAGGTACTGTATTGTATCTGTAACTCTCCTGGCTTGACAGTGTAGTTCACAGTAGTTTTATTGTTGGGGTTGATGTCCAGTAGTATGAGACCTTCACTTTTTCCACAAGGCCACATGACTTGTCCTTGGTTTAACCAAAATGACACCTATGGTCAGTGAGTCAATGAAATGAATTAGTTGTGTCCTGGTTATTGGGGGATGGGTGGGATTGGAGATCATACCAGAATGGATTCTCTTTGTGTGTACCCAAAATTGAGCAGCTGCAGTTAAAGGGTGCACAAAAGCTCCATGGGTTGTGCACAGGGTGCACACAGGTGCGCAAAGTTTGCACAAAGGGTGCACAAAGGGTGCAGAGTAAGCACCCCTGTGATCCAGCCTTGGGTTGAGCAATCATCATTAAGGCATGTGGATTATGTAATTACACCCACAAGAGTCAGAATGCTGATCCATGGTAGGAATACAACAACCTTCAGTTTTTTTTCTGAACATTCCAGGGACTGTTGGTAGTGTTTGATTAGTAAAAAATCCATCCTGTTGACAAAGAAGGAAGCTGGAATTCTTTCAAGAATGATAACCTTGCTTGCCATGGAACTTGTATTTAGATTTTTCTCAATGACTTTGTGAGGGTACAAATTTAGGTTTGGGATAAAGTTGAGGACACAAGGTTGGACCAATTTGCTGGTTGTGGTTAGAGAGTAAGATAAATATTCAGTCTGAACGAGGTTCTAATTAGCATTTCCTGGGAAAGTTGCATCATGAAAGAGGAATCTTTGCAAACCACAGCAGCCTTGCTTGCACTGACTGGAACTTGGAAGATAAACCTGTTACGCAAACTCTTATTCAGAAATACCCAGTCGCCTCTTAATGAGGACACTCATTAAAAGCTTAAATGTACTTTGATTTGCCCTACAAGGTACCTGCAGATTGTAACCGCTGGGGAAATCGTATTTAATGTTTACCAGTTCAGTTCTAGGAAGAAAATGACTAACAACTTTGACAAGATTTTGTTTTAAGCATTGCTTGCTTAGTGCTTTCTGTGAGCCTTGGGAAAAAAAAAAATCTTGTCTGATTTATGTCATCACCGACACTAATTCGGTCTTTACATTGACAGATGTATTACCTGAAGCCAAGGCTTGTCAGTATCTAGCATTTCATGTCAATTAAAAGACGACAGTTATTTTACGTAACAGTAAAAATGTGCAATGTATGGAGATAACTTAACAAACAACTATGAACAAAGGAAAACAAAAGTGGTCATATCTGTCACTTGCTTTGCTCGGTGCAAAACTGTCCTTTTTGTTTTAAGGTACAAAGTTTGTCGCCAAGTTTCTTTTTTTAGCAAATACATTTGATGTAAGCCTATGTTTTTACTAGTGGTTAGAGGACTTGTCACGAGTCTTGACAGCAAAACGTGATCACCGTGTTTGTAATTGCCCTGTAGTTGATTCTGACACGGTCATAATGGTGATGGACCAATTTGTGTGTGTGGAACAGGGATGTGGTCTCTCACGCTAAAATGGTTGTTGACAGCTTTGTAGTCTTTTCCACCAACCCTTGAATATGTCTTAGCCATGTACATTTATCTTGCGTATCAAGGGTATATTAACTGTTCCTTTTGGATTTCCAAAATAGGGGCGGGCGGTCGAGGACAACCAAACAATTTTTGTTTTGCCTAAGCAAGCACCAGCATGAAAATTTATGCATTAGTAATAAATGAACTGTCTGCCATTAGATTTTTCAACGTAAAAAATACTGGCTATAAATCAAATTTTCATATTATTTAATTAAATGGAATAAGTTTTGTGCCAAAAATTGGCATACAGACTCTTGGAAGTGTATTCTTAATGCAGAGATAAACCCTTTGGGCACTTAATAGCATCATGCATATAACCATCCCTGCAGTTGATTAGCCTCGGGCTGTAAGCTTTCCCAAATCCTTGCTTTTTATGCCCAAGGACATCATATTTTTGTTTTGCCTGAGCCATAAACTTTAATTAGCCTTCATCCTTATGGCAGTACACCCATCCCAGTCAGCTACAAGGCCACTCTAAACACAAACACAGCCAGTGTAAGAGAGCAAATATAGGAAAACAGAGGCTTTACAGTGTCACCCCCCCCCCCCCCCCCCCTTAACTAAGTTTCCAATATAAAACCCGAGACTAATGATGTAATTTACTGGGTGACCTTTGCTTAAGGTCATATGCAAATGCTTACTCACAGCAGGCCAATCAGCACCTGATGGGCACTTGGCCTAATGGCATTGGATCACTAGGGGAAATTGTCTTTGTTCCGCTTTCAAATAATTGCGGATTGACTGTGGACGAAAAAGGCGGGTTGCTCTTCATGTGTCCAATATTGTATTCAAATTAATGCTAAAACTGGGGATTGGTGGGATTATTTGGGGGGAAGTGAGGATTACAGAACTGTAATTGGCTAACCTTACACTAGGTCCCAGCAGGACAAATATCCGGTAAAATGGTTTAAAATAGAAGGAACATCTCGTTTAAGATGGATGGAACATCTCGTTTAAAATGGATGGAACATCTCGTTTAAGATGGATGGAACATCTCGTTTAAAATGGATGGAACATCTCATTTAAAATGGATGGAACATCTCGTTTTGAGCACTGCACAGTTGCATTAATAAATGTCGTCAGATTCCTAAACAATTAAGATCTTTTGATTTAGGTGCAATTACGTTTGCCCATTTATTTTGATTATCCAGCTTGAAGGCAAAGCGTTCCAGATTGCAAATTGGCAATTAACAATATTTTCAACAGTTACCTTTAAGAAGCAGAGATGGGTTGGGTATCAATTAAGTCCATTTTAGTCGTAGCTGTCAACCCGAGAACGGATGTGTTTGAAAAAGCTTTGGAGGTTAAATTTATTGTCTCAGTCTCAGTCCAAGTTATCTGTTTTAAGCCTGGGTCTTAAAAAGCTAGTCATTAACCCTTTTCACACTCTCTCTGTTTCAACCCATGTTGAAACCATCCCGGATCCACCATGGTTGTTTTTTAACACTGATCGGAGAGATGCAACGTTCACACTGTTCTTTTCACAAACTGGTCACTACACAAACCAATCACTACACAAACCATGTAGTGTTCAACATGTACATGGCCCATGTATTCACACTACGGGCCCGTTCACACTATCATTTTTGACATGGTTCATGCTGATAAATCCCTGGGTTGAGATTTTCAACCCTGGTCCCGACCAGGGTTGATTTCAAGCCAGCTACCCGGGTTGGTGCCGAGGTGAAATTTACAAGTGGGAAAAGGGTTAGGAAAAATGTCGGGGGTTCGATCCGGGTCAAACACCAAGATTTTGAACAGTGTGAAAAAGGCCTTTAGTCATCAAGCGGAGTTACATAAAGGTGAGTGGCCACAAATAAAGGCCTTTTCACACTACTAAAAATCTCTGTGTTGTACCCGGGTCCGACATGTGTTAACTTTTCAAGCTACAACATTTTCAACACAGCACTGACCCGTGTAGAGCGCTTCAACCTGGGTTGAAACTAACCCTGCTCGGGAGGTGGGTTGAGAGCTCTCGACCCGTGTAGAGAAGTTCGACTCGTGTTGAAAACTCCTCTGGGTTGAGTTCGACCCATGTAACCGCGTTGAGTAGTGTGAAAATGCCTAAGAGTTGAATAATGTGCAAGTTTCACTCTTCATGTCTGAATCGGAGGCTGAATCTTTCACTTGCTTACAATTGAAATCGAACTTAATTAATGTAAATGTAGCTGATTTGGATTCAGTGCAGAATTGAGTCTCCAAGACTTTCCTGAGTTCCCTGTTTATTCTAAACACAAGTGCTGCCTCAATACGCGGGTTTGAGCGGAAGTCAGAGTTTAATTGTACATTTAGACTTGAACCCTAAGGTCTGTTCCATGTATGTAGTAAATAAATAATACTGGATTGGAGTTGGACTTGAGCATCTGAGTTAATGAGAGTCATGCAAATATCTGTCTGGGCGATTCTCTTTTTAAGGTGGCCAATAAATACAAAGTGGGTATACATGTACACTGCGGTTACGCAGGATCAGTAGACTATTTACCACACTGTGTTGCTTTGAATGGGTTCTCGGTAATTTTTTCTTTCCATAATGCAGAGTTTTTAGCCTTTTATTGCTGGGACATATGTTATTGCTGGCTATCCTTTGGTGCTCAAGTTGATGGTAACATGTAGATCTATTTGGTTTGTGTAAATTTAAAACAAGGTTGTACAGGTATCCTCTGACCTTGACCAGTTGGTATGATGGGCATGCAGGGCTTTCAGTGTACAAATACATGTAGTTCTATTACCAAGGAATGTCCAAATATCAGGAATATAGAAAAGGAGAGTTTGCTAGTTTGTGTAGGTACATGTACATGTAGCAAAACATGAATATTGTGGGACACGGCCCATAATCAGTTTGTCAACTGGGTAAACAAAAAGTTTTCAAATTTTCTGTGAAGCTTCAAAAAGAAACTGAATTCCTTAAAATTTGGCAAGCTTGGTTAAAAAATAATGCAGAAACTCCACACTGTGAATTGTGTATCAGTTTGACCCATGTGGGCCCACCCTGGAACCCCAGATTAGCTTTAGCGGGTTAGAATGAGAGAAGTGTAAATGACCTTAGATGGGACATATACATTTACCATAGAGAGTCTCTGTTCATTTCAGCTTTCAGGCTCGGTTTTAAATGCTGTAGGTTTTTTTTCCCAGTGCAACAGAAGAGGCATACCTTTCTGAATACCAGCAAACATTTAGAAATTAGGTTTCTAAAAATGATCAAAGCCTAAAATGCTAATTAAAAAATATGCATGTATTTATATATATGTGCATGTACAGGAAAAATACTGGAAAATGTCACCAAGTGCATCAGGGCGTTCAATGTCGAAGTTATACTGTGGTAATCGGCCTTGGATATAAGTACGTGGAATGACATTTGCACACGAGGCGGTTCATATCCTGTTTGCCCACGCAAAATTCATATTTACAGTTTCGAGGGCAGGTGTTACAAAGGTGTTTGAAAGAAGTCTCCCTGCAGATTAATTTTTTTTAAAGATCTTGTGGTTTTACTTGAACAGACGGACCTCAGGGCTTTTTCAAATGTCCTTGTGTTGCTTCAAAAGGACATTCTATAATACGGTCTACATGTACATGTATGTCTATTATGGGTTTCACACTACTCTGAACTTACCCAGGTAATTTATTTCCCGGGTAGTTGTCATTACCCGGGTAGAAACTAACTCGGAGAATCGGTTTCACACTGCAAAATTAACCCCGCAATTCTGCTTTACCCACTTCAGCGCGCACCCGAGTAACTAGTAGCCACATTCACACTATATGCGAATGGTAACCCGGAAATTGTGCATTGCTTGACCTCTGCCCTCGTGAAAGAGTGAAGTGAGAGCCAGAGCATGCAGTGCAAATTGAAGAAAAAAAATCAGACCAGCGTTGGCAGCGTGCATGCGTAATCCTTCAACTGTGCGGTCTAGACTGGTGCTTGCATTAAGTGTATGAACAAATGTACCTAAGACGAGGCATCATCCACGGAAGACTGGTGCCTTTCATTAAGTATACGTAAAAATCAACTTATTAAGGTGAGGTACCAGCCACGGCGGCTGTACTATAAATTTATAAATTACCTCACCTTCTCAAAGCTGGCCGAAAACACGATGAAGCGCACCCACCTACCCGGGTAGAAGAAAACCTGGCGAGCATTCACACTACTGGTGGTAACCCGGAAAATCGTCTCAAGGTCGTCGTCAACCCCGAGATTGGTGGGTTAACCCACCTCGCGAGCAGGGTTAGAAATAACCTGGGTTAAGTGGGGTTTTGGGGCAGTTAACCCGGAGAATTTCTAACCCGGAGAATTGTAGTGGGAACGCTCGACATTACCCGGGTAATTGCCGGGTTAAATTTTTCGTTAACCCGGCAATTACCTGGGTAAGAGCATAGTGTGAAACGGGCTTACGTGTCTAAGGTTGTACTTGTAAAAAAAAAGTCAGGTGCAGTTTACATGTTTTTTCTTTACCAATAAATCAAAACTTCATAATGAAATGACTTTTAAGTTCATGTCAAGTGACACATCATGATGCCATAATGACATCACAATTGTACTGTGATCTCTATGTCTGTACTAGTCTAGGTTCCAAGACGTTCTTAGCGGTGCGACGTATAGCGGCCGACAGCGCCCTCTCGCTACACACACACACGCCAAGGCCAAATCGCTAACAACGTCTAGGGAATTTTGCAAGTTCCGCTCGCGAAATCGCGAGCAGAACTGTGTGGCATTTGCATGCGCGTGTGACGTCACTGTATTATCGCATGTAAATAGCCAACACTCACTAGTCTGGTTTCTGTACTCACGTGGGAATTACGTGTACGTACGTATGAACGTGCAGCGCAGTACCAAGCCATTCGTTGTTTGTTGGAAAAAATGTCTGAGCGCGTGGACCAAGCGATCGATTTTACAGCAAACAAACTGGGCTTTGGAAAGCTAAAAAGTCATCAGATCAGTGCCATTCATCAATTTGTACGTGGCCATGATTTGTTTGTTAATTTACAAACGGGATTTGGCAAGAGTGTAATTTTTCAAGCTGCTCCATTGGTCTTAGATTTCTTGAACGAAGTAACCGAAGGTAAACAGGAGAAACGCTTGATATTGTCGTCGTGCCATTGAAAGCCCTGGCCGTTGATCAGTTACATCATGGAGAAATAAGACATTTCTCCATGGTTACATCGTGCTGAACATCTGGGACTGAAGTCGGCAGATATAACGTCTGATATTCCAGATCACATTTTGGAACAATCCGAAGATTTCTCAATCCTGTTTGCCAGTCCAGAATCACTCTGCTCAGAACGTTAACAGACTAGTAAGTTATTACTTAAACATGAGTTTCCTCCAGTGCGCAAGCGCGATTATTCGTTTGACCCGCCTGTTAAATTATGCATGAGCAGGTCGCGCGCGCTCCCTTGCGAAATGCCCAAGACGTTCTTATCGATTTGGCCTTGGCGTGTGTTTGTGTGTAGCTAGAGGGCGCTGCCGTTCGCGCTGTACGTCGCACCGCGATAAGAACGTCTTGGAACCAAGACTATGTCTGTACCTGTACCAGTGACTAAAATGCCAGTTGTAATGTGCGTGTACAAAGTCTACTGCAGACTCCAAATATATATTTTTACCAAAAATTTTAACATTCATAATGCAACAAAACGTGTCACAGTTACAGTTTAAGAGGTTTCTCCAACTTGTAGGCAGAAAAGCCAACACTTAAAGGGACACATTGCTTTGGATTTTGCGATTTGGGCTATAAAACTTAAATGGATATGGTTGGGAAGCTTTTTAAAAAGTAGAATATAAAGATTCACATAACTATCCCTTCAAATTGCGTGGTTTTTGTTTAATTTCGTGACAAATAACGGTCCGCCATTTTGTAGAACCAAATTTTTGACTCCACAAAATGGCGGACCGTGTTCACCAGTCGTATTTCCAGTCGCATCTGGTTGAAGTACGTTCTGTTGATCCATTTTGATGTACTGTGGCACAGCGCGCAGCACTGGCGATATGTGTCGCGAGGTAGAGAATGGTACCTGGCGATCATCCGATAGGTTTACCACGCCACTGGCTGCAGCGCCAGCCTAAAGACTCTTACATTGTATTTTGCGCATTATTTATACGGTGGTATTTACTACTAGAAATAAGTCTATGTTTCGCTGGTACGATTTTTGTTTTGTAATCACTACTCACTAATTACAACACATTATACGTGTTTTTTTGCATGAACAACTCTTATAAAAGATAAGGAACATTTCCAAACAGCAAAATTTCATGACATTTGAAGGCAATGTGTCCCTTTAAGTTTCTGTCTCAAAATATATTCACTTTATTCCCAAGACCTTTACAGGAGGTCACCTCTTTCCATTGTTTTAGTAACATGTACACCCCTTGTATCCCAGACAAGGCCAAAGTGTGCTATAATGTGCCTAATTCCTGGAATTACATTTATCCTTCCCCACAGTAGGATTACTAGCTGCCCCTCCCAATCCCGAGGGTTTGTGATATGACATTGGCCTGTCAGGAGGGCAGACTTCTCTCCTGGGACCTTGGGAGTCATCTTGTTGGGGATTTATTCCTCGGTGCCATCTGGGCTGGTTTAGGTTCCCTGTCACAATTAATCATTTCTTTTTTCAAGGTCAATATTAAATGATTGGGCGGTGTTGTAAAAAGGGCTCTCCATTTTGAGCACCTAATCCCCGAGGCCCTCCAAAAGTGCAACTTAATCCACCCGTTTGATGTTGCACTCTTTGTGCTTCCAGCAAAGGACATTTCGGGATCAAGGAGGTCAGTGTCCCAGTGGTGCCCCTCTGTCACTTTGTGTCAAGGGTGTCTGGTACCTAAAGCCAGGCTATATGTCCAAATGTTGATATCAGTTGGTAACTCCTAACATTTGCACAAGCTTCTCTTTGCTGTGGGACATTTTCACAAATGTATGCAAGTTACATCTTGCCAGACAATAAGTTATTGTGTTGTAAGTAGAACTGACATCATGCTTGCAGGCATTGTTCGTACTTTGTAGGGCTGTTCATTTTCGAATAATTTACTGTTCGAATAATTTACTATTCGAATAATTTACTATTTGAATAATTTACTATTCGAATAATTACTATTCGAATAATTTACTATTCGAATAATTTACTATTCGAATAATTTACTATTCGAATAATTTACTATTCGCATATTCGAAACTGGGTTTGACCGAATATTCGAATATTCGATACTCGCCGATCAAGTTTTTCAGTGCATGCCACACCGGTAAAAAAACATTGCACGTAAAAGCACGCCGGTGTTTTACGTATGACGATTGATATTATGGACCGTTCAAACAGCATTTTTTGTGCATGCCCCTGTTGTATCAAGGGTTTTACCGACAGGAACAATAAACTTCCGTCCACAAACAATTGAGATTGACAAAAATGCGGAATTTGACACTGCTAAGCGCCGTAACTTTTCTATTAAAATAGCATAAGAGTCGTATCTGTATGTGCATATATATCTTTTCGAAGATTCGAACTGGCAAAATGGTATTCGAATATTCGCTTGACGATCGAATATCGAATATTCGG
This sequence comes from Hippasteria phrygiana, assembly GCA_037893225.1. NCBI lineage: Eukaryota > Metazoa > Echinodermata > Asteroidea > Valvatida > Goniasteridae > Hippasteria > Hippasteria phrygiana. Next base: position 645,888 of record JAZGUH010000253.1, read on the forward strand.
TATATTCGGGACAGCCCTAGTACTTTGTGTGATTCATACATGAAATAACAAACCTGTATTTAAAGTACTATACATGATTTGCTTTTGCTGTAATTTTCAGAATTTAATGGATTTGGGGTTAGTATTTTATAGCGTGCTAGAAAATACTGTAACACTAACCGGTTTAAAGTTTTGTGTGCATAGATGCTGGGAAAACAGAGAAAAAAAATCTGATCTTGTAGTCTGGTTCCCTGACCATACTTTCAGCAAAATGGAGCAATTTATAGTCAGTGAATTATCAGGTTAGGGAACTAGACTTTTCCAACGATTGTCGGCCGACAATCATTGGAAAACAATATAAATTTCCACTTTTCTTGAAAACGACAGCACACCAGGTGCCATGTTTTCACAGGATGCTTGAGATTGCTATTTACTTAGTCTTGTACAGTACTTCGTAATAATGCAGTAGTTTTATTTTTTAATGTTTGCAAATGGTGTACTGTGAGAAAGTAGTGAAAAACCTGTTCTGTTTTAACAGTGATTTTGTGCATGTTCACACGTGCTTGAAATCAAAATAGCCAGTGGTTTAGGAGGTCTCTGGTATAAGTTTCTCCAAGATGGCGGCATTTCAGAAAAAAAGTTCTCAGGAGGATTAATATTGGTAACATCTTTATAAACAGTAAACTTTCGAATTAAAACTAATCATTCTTTTTTAAATTTTGATCATTACAAAGCATTTTAGGCTCCAGTTTATTTATGAATTTCATTTTAAATTGTTATTTATTTTTACCACATTGTTCAGGATGTGAAGAGTGAGATGGAGAGAATTACCCGCACTAACATAGTAGTGTGCACCCCTGGCAGGTTTCTGCAGCACTTGGACCAGACTGTTAGCCTCAACTGTTCCAACTTGCAGATACTAGGTAAGTCATTTCCAGTAAACATGTTGCATGGTGGCACTGTTCCTGTTTTTTTTTTTTTTTCTCGAATCCACATGTTTTGGGTTTTGTCACCATCCTGGAGTGGTTACTAGTATGGGGTTCATTCGTTACCTTTTGTTTACCCAGTGACAAAGAGTGGCTCATAAAATGTTTTAAAAGGTCACATTGTAAATCCTGTAATAATAACAATAATAATAACTAATAATAATAATAATTTCTTATAAAGCGCTTTACATTTAAAGCGCCGTACGTATACATCATAAAACCATAGAAAACAATCTACAAGCATTAATAAAACAATACACTATAACAAAATCACTATCAAGAAGCACAAAAACTACATCATACCACAAAAACCAGACACAAATATACCAAACACTCCCAAACCAAGACCAGTGTACAGCAATAAAACATTAAGAAAGTAAAAACATTAAAATACAAAAGAACCAAATCACATAATAAACAGTCATTGTAATTGTTCTGGAAATGTGTTCACCTGAACTATCCGCTATCCTTTCCAAGCTGTATAATGTGCTTGGTTGATTTACTTTTTCCTACATCTTGGAAAGTGGCATCTGTAGTCCCTGTCTTGAAGGGATCTGGTGAGCGTTCAGAGTCTACATAACTACTGACCTATTTGTCTGCTTCCTGTCATAAGTAAGATCTTTGAATGATTTATCAACCAACAGCTTCTCAGTCACCTTGAGGACAATGACCTTCTTACCAACTACCAGTGTGGCTTTCACAATTCCCCTCCACTGTTGATCTGCTGTCCCTCATCACTGATCTTTTTAATAGCACTTTGGACATTAGGGGTGAGGCTGTGTGGTAGCACTAGACATATCCAAGGCTTTTGACAAGGTCTGGCATAAGGGCATTCTGCATAAGCTTCAGACCCCGTTCCCACTAGATCCACCAATTGGGGGATCTGATCCACCTTTTGCCAAATTGCTGGATCAGATCCCCCAATTGGTGGATCAGATCCTGCAATTGTGTTAGTGGGAACGCTAACCGTTATAAGGTGGATCAGGATCTGATCCACCTTTCTTGATCCACCTAAAGACCAGGATACAGATCCCCCAATTGGTGGATCAGATCCTGCAATTGGTGGATCACGATCAAGTGGGAACGCAAAAGGTGGATCTGATCCGGCAATTTGACCTGTCAACATCTGGCTGGTGCACGAGTGGCGCGAAAAGTTTGCGGTCTGATGAACGAAGAAATACGTTTAGGCGTGTAGCTCATGTGAAAATTTCCCACGTGCACGACATGCACAATAAACAACTACTGAACTACGGGCTGTATACAAAATGTGTCACCACGCGTGCGCGATGCAAGCGCAGCGTGCATGCATCCATTTAGCGTACATGTGTATTCCTTTCGTTCCGTACTGGAAAGTCGTCCGCTTCTAAACCTTTTTCATATGTGTAATTTTACTTATTTTTCCATCCATAAATAATTCCGTGTTAGTGTATAGCCTGCAGTGTGTCATAGAACAACAACAACCGTAGCAAAGTTTGAAGAAAATACGTTTTACGATCCGATTCGAGCCAGTACTTATAATATCTTCCTCCATGTTGAAACTTCGAACATCAAAACCAAAGATCCTATAGCGCCGCGTAGCGGCGCCGCGTAGCGGCGGCGCGGCGCTATACGATCTTTGATCAAAACATCACATGTATTTGACCCGTCCCAGCATGCAACTCTGCCACAGAGCGCACGCTCAGCAAGCAAGCGCATGCGTAATACCGAACTCAGTGACCTTTCGGACTTGACACTTCCGTTCGAAAAGGTGGATCAAGCATAAGTGGGAACGCGACTTGCGGTTTCGTTGCGGTTAGACAACGGTCACACCAAAATGCCGGATCTTGATCCACCTTTCCCCAATTCGAGTGGGAACGCGGTCTCAGTCATAGGTGTGTGTGTGGGAGAATGCCCTCTATAATCTCTGCTTTTCTTTTCAACCACAAGTTAAAGGTGGTCCTTGGTGGTCCTTGAAAGGCAATCATCTTCTACTTGTTTTGTCAATCCTGGTATATACCACAGGGCTCTGTTCTTGGTCCAACCTCTCTTTCTGGTTTATGTCAATGATTTGTCTGATAATGTTTTGTCTCAGCTCACCATGTGTGCTGATGACTCTGCATTCTACTCAGTTTCTCGCAATTCTGCCAACACTTCTAGCAACAAATTGGGTGTTTCACTCAATGATCTGGAGAGTCAGTTGATGTGGGGACGGACTGCCTGGCAACCTTTATTGCCAAAAAACCTAATCTGCTGTCCTTGTGTTGATCTAGAGCTGATTCATTTCCGTCAGTTCATATGGCAGGGTATCTGCGGGTCTTAAAAAGTCTGAAATTGAATTTTCTCAATTTAAGGCCTTAAAAAGCATTACAAAGTATTAAATTGAGTTCTCCAAGGTCTTAAAAAATGGACGAAGCCAGTAATGATGTTTTTTATCAGCTCGTAAATAACAATCACACAGTGTATATAAAAAGAATCAGCTATTTTTTCGGAAAGCTGATCGCACGTGGCAGACACCGTACAATGTATTTACCGAGCATTCCAATCCCGGGATCCAAAATCCACCCATACATCTAGTGTCAGTCTGCTTATTTTTGGTCTTAAATTTTGTTTAGGACAGCATTAAAAGGGTCTTAAAAAGTCTTAAATTTGACTTTCTGAAACATGCAGATACCATGTATGGGTCAATCCCTGGACTTTGCCTGAGTTATATGACATTGTCTTCTTGGACTTGTCATCTCCCCTAAACTTAGCTGGGAGAAGTATATCTCAGGTATTGCAAAGAGGGATTACATATGAGGTGGTTGTCTTTATCGAGTGCAAAAGTATCTACCTGATTCTATCCTTTACCTTTACAAGACAACTATACGTCATCTTATGGATTACTGTTCCCACATCTGGGCTGGTGCTTCTGCTTGTCACTTATCTTTATGAGACAGAGTACAGAAGCGCATTGTTAATTTGGTTGGAGAAGAGTTGGGCTCATCCTTACAATCGCTCTCTCACCGGAGATCTGTTGCTACTCTTAAGGCCTTTTCACACTATGTACGTTCGCCCCCGTGTTGAAATCTACACGGGTCCGACCCGTGTAGACTTCTTAAAATTTCAACACGGGTCAATTACGCTGCCTCAATCACACTACTCAATGCAGCGCCAGCATTTTTGCTACACGTGTAATGTTTCGACCTGTGTATTGTGCGTGTTATCACACTACACACACGGCCGGCCGTTCAACACGGGTCGAATCTGAAAATCCCCCATACTGCATTCTGGTCGTTCCGTCGAGCTGGCTTTGGATGTAGCTGTCAGCCCAAATCCTCCTCACTCCATGTCGGTCTTTTGTCTGATTTGGGGCCCATTTTCTACGACATATCGGAGGTAAAAGAATCTCATGAAAGTAGCATGAACCATGGAGGAAGGAACCGTGTTACGTGTGTGGTGCGCGTGCATGCGCAATGCTGCAGGTTCGTTGCTGAATTTACGGATCAAATTGGAAACCCGGCAGCCCTCAACGCTTCGCTTATTTTGACGAAAACCTTATTATTTCTCGTCGTTCCATCGAGCTGGCTTTGGATGGAGCTGTCAGTCCAATATAGCATTCACCTCCTCCTTATTCCATGTCGATCTTTTGTCTGATTTTGGGCCCATTTTCTCCGACATATCGGAGGTAAAAGTATCCAGTGTGTTTTATTCCTCCATGCTTGCACGCGCACTTGTACTTGACCGGCTAAGGCTAGCTGTTTGCAACAAAGCAACGCGCACGCGCAGATGCACTTTTGGGGTTCCCCATATTGAGCAATAACCCCGGCCCCCTCATGCCTTAGTAGCCTTTTCTCGAGACGAAGTTCGCAAAATGTTAGCTGCATGTACGTACATTGTACACTGGGAATAATATGGTAGCTTTCAGTGTGGTTGTTTGCATTTGACCAAGACTACACTAACGACGGAATACGCATTCACGCAATGTGCGCTTCATGTACATACGGCGCGGAGATGTCGGATAAGTCATGTCGGGGTTTAAAACGATTAAAGAAATCACACATTTAGTACAGAATGTATTTTTGTATTCCTCCATATACGTTATGTACTATTCTGGAAAGGTAAGGTAATCTAGGCTAGTAATCTAGGCAAGGTAATCTAGACTAATCCACACTTAACGTATACACACTTGGAGAAACCATAAATGCTGCAAAAACTGAAAAAGCAAAATAATACCGAAACATTGGCAAATATCGTCATATCGAACAGCCTAGTATGTGGACTTGTGGTGCTCTGTACGCACACTCCGATCAACGGTTACACGGGTCGAACTCAACCCGGAGACGTTCACACTACGACTTTCAACACGGGTCCAACTTCTCTACACGGGTCGAGAGCTCTCAACCCACCTCCCGAGCAGGGTTGAGTTTCAACCCGGGTTGAGCGCTCTACACGGGTCAGTGCCGTGTTGAAATGTTGCAGTGTAAAAAAGGTCAGTCTAGTTAACACGGGTCGGACCCGGGTCCAACACCGAGATTTTTCGTAGTGTGAAAAGGCCTTTAGTCTGTTCTACAGATATTTTCATGCTAAATGTTCCACCGGCTTGTCTAGCTTTGTTCTTCCAGTTAGGGTGTTTGAGCGTGAAACTCGGCTTTCTGCCTGTTTCCACCAATATACTTTTTCCCTTGTTCTGTATCTCTCATGGAATTCTTGGCCTGGTGCTTGTTTCCCTTCATCTTACGATCTTTCCTGCTTCAAGAGGAATATTAATTCCTACCTCTTGCATCTTTCATTTTTCTTTTTTTTTCTGTTTTTTATAGCTCCATACCTCAAGTGGCTTTTTAGCCTTGTTAGGGGCGAACTTGCATTAATTAAGAAAGAAATCCCTTCTGTCACTCATTTTGCTCATCAAGGTTTAATTTACATTCCTAATATGTGACCCGCTCTACAAAAATGAGTCGGATGTGTTAAAAATACATCTTTAAGCTTTACAGTTAGTCTGAAAGAGCACGAAATAAGCTTTCATTTCACATATGGAACAACTCTGTAGTGAAATGCATTTTTTTTTACGATTTTTTTTTTAAGTGTGCGATTTCTTATAGTTGTATTAACCCTAACCTTCCCAAATCCTCCAAAATCCTCTTTGCAAAATGGAGGAATATGGAGGATTGAGGGCACTTGGAAGTTGATGCATCGGAGGATTTTGCAGGATTGAGGTTACTAGGGTTTTTTTCCCCTGCAGGAATATGGAGGATCCAGGTTATCAGGCTCAATGTGATACATGAGGATTTTGGAGGATTGAGGTTACTAGGGGTATGCAAAAAAAACCTGGAGGATTTTGGAGGATTCATGCTATGGTCCCCATAAGAGGATTTTGGAGGATTCAGGTTATATGGAGTTTTAACACTTTGAAATCAGAGGATGTTGGAGGATTCAGGTTACATGGGGGGAAAATGATGTAGGGAGTTAGGGTTAAAGTCTGAGACATTAAACCACCCCGTAACGTGAAAGTGTAATGCGCTACATCGGACTCAATTTTTGCAGAGCGGGTACCTACATGTATATACAAAATTAATTGCTGCTGCCTTTTTTGAGAATCCAAGTAGAAGAGTACTGCAAAAATAGTTTGGGGATTTGTATAGACTTCTGTAAAGAGCAAAGTTGTTGCTTACATATTAAGAATGTGAGAGATCCAATTAATAATGTATTTTATCAACTGCAGCAACTCCGCATCACATCACTCACACTCCTGAGGAACCACACTTCTTCCTAGAAGAGATTTATTTCACATGGTGTTACCCACAATCCCAGTCTCTCTCATATCGCACCCACCATGCAAAGCTTCAAATCGTATCTGTATTTTATCAACTTCACTTGTATCTGGAGTCCCCTATATTTAACAGCTTTCCAAGAGAAAACAGGAGAGGGCGCTATTTGATTTTTCCCAATGTATTTTCAAGGGAGTACATGTATGTGTACATGCACAGTATGTAAAATTATCTGATGTGTAATTTCAAATTTAATGCATTCACAATCTTGTCAAACACTATAAACACAGAACTTTCAAAGAGAACAAAAACCTTGCAGGAGCGGGATTCGAACCTGCTACCTCTGGAATACGTACCTGGTGGTTCGTTTGACGAACTAACAAAAAGCTGTTAAAAAACATTGTGGAATACACTCATGCATTCTATTCATTTTCCAAAGAACATTTTCTGCATAAAGGTAAACTGGAAATAGCACCAAACTGCACACTTACAGGCTTGAAATCGAGGCTCTCACTATGGCGTGATTGATTCATTCATGCATCCACTGAGAGCCTCGCTTTCAACCCTGAAGTGCACAGACTACAGTGGAACACCACTATACCGAACATTCGGCTATACCGAACATTCGTCTATACCGAACACCATCCTTGGCTCCCAAATTTTGTGTACAAAACTTTAATACCAAACATTGTTGTGGAAAAAAAAGGCAACAGATTTAAAAAATGTACCTGGCATTTGGGCTGTTTGTAATTCCCAAACGGCCGCAGCTTTATGTTGAAGAGTGAGAGGTGGCTATTATTTCACCAGGGAATAGAAGGGAAAAGCCAACTGTTGCTTTAGAATTCGGTAAGCTTAGAAAGTATGAGCATGTAATTACGTGATTCAATGGCCCCACATGTTTAAAGTCATCCTTAACCCTAACTCCCTAGGTGGTGTGGAAAATCGTATTGAAATTGGAGGATTCAGGAGTTAGGGTGAAGTAACCGGTGGCTGAAAATTGCTATACCGAACGATCACGATACCGAACAAAATCTGTGGATCCTGCGATGTTTGTTATCTGTTTGTAAAGCTGCAGAAATCTACTGCTGTATACACTATTTTACTAATAGTGGTTTGGATAAGTGTGGTGATATGTTAACAGTTCAAGGTTCAAATTGCAAGCAGTGCTGGACGTGTTGAGTTTTTTTGTTTTGTTTACTTGTTTACAGTTCTGGATGAGGCAGATCGCATCTTGGACCTCGGATTTGAGAAAACCATGAATGCCATCTTGGAAAGCCTGCCCACAGAGAGACAGACCATGCTTTTCTCTGCAACTCAGACCAAGTAAGAAGGAAGTATCTGCGAGTTCACTGGAGCAAGGATAGACTACCCATCCCTTTGCCTTTTTCATGCATGAATATTAACCAGGATCTGTGTGTGTCAAGTTGTCAGCAAACTATTTGTTTCTTGTTTCTCAAGGCAGTCCTCATTCCTTCCTCACAGATGCACCTGTGTATAGGGATGTAGTCGAGTCCATTACAAGTCCATCACAAGTCCCTGCCAGTCCCTGCAAGTCCATCACAAGCACTCCAGTCCTAATTCCAATCACGAGCTATTTAAATGAGCTTTGACAAAGGCACTCCTTTGTCATTGTTCATCCAGTTACTTGTGACCGGCTTTATGAAAGGACTTCTGACTGGACTTGCGAAAGCACTTGTGAAAGGACTTGCAGGGACTCAACTACAGCTCTGCCTGTGTAACCCTTGAACATTGGCATTGTCATCCAATTTTGAATTTCTCTCGTCCTTTTCAGACATTTAATAATTTGTGTTCTCCTAGGCCACTCAAAAGAAATTCTTCTGTTAAAAAGCCCGTTTTCTAGTTCGTACTGTCATTTGTGAATTAATTTTAGATCTGTACGTGATTTGGCGAGGCTTAGCTTGAAGGACCCAAAGTACGTTGCAGTTCATCAGCATCATGAGTACAGCACACCAGCTCAGCTGGATCAGGTACGCTCTATATAACAAATCCTTTTAATTGAATTTGCCCATTACAAGGATTAAAGCCCACAGTAACTAAAGGGCTACAAAAAAATGATGATCGGGTTTGTAACTCAACCACCCTTATGGTTTTCCTGGATTGTGATCTAATTGACCTATCGCCGTTCATGACCATTATCCAATCGTAGCGTCTGTTGAACATCACATGATATTCCAAATCTTGGACAAACAAAAAACATTCCAAATACGCGCATAATTCGGCCGCATGTGCGCCCTGTTCCTTGAAACGCAGTACGCGAATACACGTCAAATTTAACGCAAACACTCAACCGGCCCATCACGTTTTCATTATACTAATTTTGTTTGCAGCACATTGGCCAAGCCTGTTTAGCATAGTTTGTTCTGTGTATATTTCTTAAGTTTTTCCGATTCTCGGACGGTGAAAATTATGTGAGTGGGGTCCGGGGAGTCTGCATTATTCAGATACGCGTTATAACGAGCGGCTGTAAATTGGGAAAAGCTATTTTCCCACTTTTTGCAATAAGTGGTCGCACGAAAGTCTGCATGTACACGTGGGCAAAGTTGTCTCAGAAATCTGAGAGATCTCCTGCATCCGGTCAGAGAGAGCGTGTATGCAATGATTCCCTGTAATACGCTACTGCGCGTTTCGCGCATCGCATCCACATGCTGCACGTGTGTAAAGTTGTCTAAGGGGCGTGGCTAACTCACAAACGGCGATAGGTCAATTACTATTAACCAAATTCATGTAATGATTGCCTATATGGAAGTTTATGGAGCTGCAGAATTATAATGCCCACTTGGATTATATTACCGTTTCAGATTTTATGTTAAATATACGCACGGCCATCGTAAACTTGAGACTTTGTACATAATTTATTAAGTTGGTCTTTCCTAATCATATAGATTGGTATGAATAAGGATTTTTGATTATGAGCAGTTTGTTAGTCTGCTGTGGCCTTGCATTTGAAACTCAAGCAGCTTATGTAGAACTTGAAGCCTGTTGTCAGAGCTATGAGAAATTATATTCCTGTTGTTTGCCCTGGTTTTTATACAGAGCTACATCGTCTGTGAGCTCGACCAGAAAATCGACCTTCTCTACTCCTTCATCCGTAACCATACCAATCAGAAGATTCTTGTCTTCATGGCGAGCTGCAAACAGGTATTGATTTTTATCACCAGGTTAACTGACCAAATACCTGAGGCTTCAGGAAGGCCTGCCCAAAAGAAATCCAGCAAATGATTGGCATGTAGACATCATATATTCCATATTTCAAATTTGGAAATTTAAAAGCGCTTGATTTTGGTTGCAACAAGATCATTTTCAACTTTTTTTTACAAATTCCATTAAACCTCCTACTATTATACGGTACCTATCACAACCTATCGAAAAACCAAATCCTCTCCTCTCCCACAGCTTGTGTGTCTCAACCTGTCACTCGATAGGTTTTGATAGATAGGGCAGTTGGCTCCAATTTGGCACCTGTAGAGGGAGGGTTAAATAGGTCATACAGTCGTCAAAGACTTGTTCATGAGGTTACATATTAAGTTGTATCCACTTTAAGGTACACAACAGGGAAAAAAAGGAATTGTTATATTTCCACTATCCATGCAAATTTGCATTGTTTCCATGGTAACATGCAATGACCTTGTTTGATTTGGGTGGGGACAACCCTATTTTTTGGCATTTTGGTTAGAATTATTGAAGGCACTGTAAAATCATAAAAATTATTTGCACTAAAATTTTCTTTTTCAGTGTATGTTCATTTTCAAGTTTCTCTTTAAATGCATTGAAGCAATTGATCTGCAAAAGTGTTGAGATCATAGCTTCTTCTCGTGTTTTCTTCTATTTTTGTGAACAGACATCATCACTGTTTAAGGAATTCCATGTTTATTTTCACAAACATTAAATACTCCTAAAATAAATGCCTTTAACCCCCTTGAGTACAGTATTTTACGGGAGACGTCGGGGTGCTGCGGCGGCTCTGGCAGCCAAGCGAACCGCTACAATGTGTTTGTGCAGTCAAGCATAACCTATACACAATAATCCAACAATGGATTGAAACTGCACAAACAGCGGCCAATGGTGTCATCCGGCCTGGTGGCACTGTTTAATCCAACAATGGATTGAAACTGCACAAACAGCGGCCAATTGCGTCATCCGGCCTGGTGGCACTGTTTTTTTACGCCATATTCCGTCGTCCGTACGCAAGGGGTTAAGACAATATGTGACCCGCTCCAGAAAAAGGTGATATAAGTCGCGCTATGCATTTATGTGTAATGGCCCTTTCAACGTTGAGAGGGTGAAATTTTTCGTCAAAATTCATTTTTTTTTTTTTTCTTTAATGACATCTTAAACATCTAAAGTTTCAGGTTTGGTGCACAACAATGTTGATTTCAGTGAATAAAGTGAAAAAATAACCTTTTTAGAGTGCATTGTTCCATTGCATTGTATTAGAACTAGCTATTTCAAAGCCTGTTTTTTCTGTTGTGCAATTTGAACTCCATAGAACTAATTAATATGCAAAAACGCGATATCTCCAGAACGGAAAGGGCTTTGGAGCTCTATCATGTTTCAAATGAAAGCCTACATTGTGGGCTTTCCAAACATAAATAAAATTCATTTTTCATATTTTGCGACATAATATACCTTTTTCCGGAGCGGGTCACAAATTATGCTTAGATTGTTTTTGTTTTGTTTGATCATACAAAATGTTTCAGTTTTTTTTCAATTTCTAAACTGACGGTTTTCCAGTCATGTATGCTACATGTATTTCCGTTGGCTTTGCCACCTTGCACAGGTGAAGTATGTCTTTGAGTCCTTCTGTTCCCTGCACCCTGGTATCACCATCATGGCCCTGTATGGTACGCTGCACCAGCTACGAAGAGTGGCCATATACGATGAGTTCTGTCAGAGGAACTCAGCAGTGCTATTTGCCACGGATATCGCCGCCAGGGGTCTGGGTGAGTGGGGCTAACAGCTTAGAAAACTATTATTTTGTGCTTTGAGAATTCTTTGGTTCTGGAAATGAACACCCGAAAAGGGAATTTAATCAGTACAGTAGCTAGTAACCTGTCAAGGGAAGATAAAAAAGAAAATGTTTATTTTAGGTGTTAGGTGAAAACCACATGATTAAGTAAGGACTGACAACTCAATCCACATACCTTCCTTGGCAGGATTCAAATCAGGGATAACAGATGGAAGGTGAGTCAAGTACGACTGCATGAGTTGGAAAAACCAACCGATTTTCTGTGAAACTATGCCTCTTTTAATTTGCAAGCATCTGTAACCCTGTGTCTTTAAAGTCTTGGTTGTTTTTTTATTTGTAGATTTCCCAGCGGTCAACTGGGTGCTGCAGCTGGACTGTCCTGAGGATGCCAGCACATACATCCATCGGGTCGGCCGGACGGCGAGATACGAGCAAGGAGGCGAGTCGCTACTCATCCTCCTTCCGTCAGAAGAGGAAGAAATGAAGAAACAACTGGAGGAGCGAAAAATACCCATCGAGAAAATCAAGTAAGTAAAATTGAGAGGAGGTTATTGTGAGCTAGGGAGGGGAGGAAGACAAAGTGCGGCTTGGTTGGTCCGTGGGCGATGTACTCAAAACAAAGCCTTCTTGAGTCTTTTTTTTAACCCCTTGAGTACGGTTATTTATGAGGCGCCGGGGCGGCCTGTGCAGCCAAGCAAAACCAACACAAGAGGCTTGTGCAGTCAAGTGTAACATACACAATAATCCAACAATGGATTGAAAATGCAGAGAATGGCGTGTATAGTACCGGCCTGGTGGTAATTTTGTTTTGGCGCCTATAGGCGTCATCAGGCTTCAGAGGGTTAAGCCCTTCTGGCTGACTGTTCTTAATGGGATGCCAGTATGCTAAGACAGGCTTGTGCAGCCAAGCGTAACACAAACTATAGGTAAACAATGGATTGAGTATGCGCAGGAATGCGTGAATAGATGACAACTGGACAGGTGTTTTTTTTTACCACAGTTTCTTATGTGGGGTAGTCTTTTTTTAGTTAGAACCAACTGAAAACTACACTGAAATTAAAAGGCTGTTACATGTTGCAGGCCTTGCGTGAGTTGCTCTGGCTTTGAATGTCACTCTTTAAATTGAGATGCTGTATTTTTGTTGGCTGTGTTTTAAAATCTTTACTGTGATTATTTGCCTTCCAAATTGATTTTGTTTGCTAGGTTATAATAGATCTCTCAATTGTGGAGAATGACTGGTTTTGAAATCATCTGGTTTTGGAATGCAGCCCTAAACTAGATAGGTTTTGCTTCTTTTGAATGAATATAACTTAGACGATGCACAGTTCAAGTTGTTTCGGTACTGTGCTGAATCCGTACTGTGACACTGTGTATCCTTCTGCTTGACTTGCAGCGTCAATCCCAACCGTAAGCTGAGCATTCACAAGAAGCTGATGTCGCTGTGTGCCGAAAGCCACGAGTTGAAGCAGTCCGCTCAGCGCTGCTTCATCAACTACGTCAAGTCCGTCTACCTCATGAAGAACAAGCGAGTCTTTGACGTCAACAAACTCCCACTGGAGAAATTCTCATTGTGAGTGTGGTGGCGGTGGTGACTGTGATTGTGGTGGCGGCGACGGCGACTGTGATTGTGGTGATAATGGTGAAAATGGAGATGATAGTGATATTAGTAGTGATTGAGGTGATGGACGTGGTGGTGATGGTGCTGACGGGGATATTAACCCTAACGTCACCGAATACTACAAAATTCTACTTGAGTAAACTGTAGTATGCAGTACTATTACTACACTGGCCTATGAGAATTCAGTAGTATTTTGTAGTACAGTGTACTGTACCCCAAGTGAATGCCTAGGATGTTAGGGTTAAAGGAAAGTTTTTAGCACTTGACACAAGATTTGTCATTTCGAGAAAATCATTGGTTTCTTAATTTCCATTTCGGTCAGCATTCTTTTGGAAGCTGTTGGCAAGAATTTTCCCCAAAACACCTAAATTGAGTACCCAAAAATCTAATGGGAATCGAGACAAGGACAGGAAATTAAGCCATAGAATTAGAAGTCACATCCAAGAGAATAACTTTATATAGGGAAATCCATATCATTAAGTACCTCAGAACATTATTACATAGACATGCAGACAGTATTTCAACAAGGTACTGAAGTAGATGGAAGGAAATTCAAGCAATTTTGTACCAGAAACAACCTTCCTGAAAATCCTCTTGTGACACCAAGACATGCACCCAAGATTCCTGTGTTTTTGCCCTCATGTAACGGTTCTCATTTAATTCCATTTTCTCTTAACCCAGCCATGGTGTGGTATTTGATTCTTGTACTTTATATAGTAAGTAACTTTCCAATTTGTCTTCAGCTCCCTCGGTCTTGCCATTGCTCCTCGAGTCCGGTTCCTCCAGCGTGCCAACAAGAGGAAAGAGGAACAAGAGATGCTGAAGAAACACAAGAGCTCCAAGCATCTCCAGAGTCGGGACGATGAAAGCAACGACTCTGAGGAGTCTAAAATGAAAACAGGTATGGTGAGGATAGAATAGAAAAAAAGGTGAATATCGGGTGAAAATCCCCATCCAGAAATCTTGAAGGTAAAGCCAACCAAAGGATAAAGTGGGGCAGATTCAGGGCAAGACGGTATAATCAGGATTCAAAGCAAAAAGATTACCAACCGTCCCAGGCACTCCTGTATATAAACATTCTTAAATATTCTCAACCTTTGTGTAGAAGCATTTTTAACAGAATGTCGGGCTTTTCATTCTTCAGATTTAATCTTTAAGTGATGCAAAGGTGTTTTGTACCAAAGCTGTAAAAAGAATTTCCCACTTTTGCAATCCCAAAGTCATTTCAAAATTTGAGGTTTGGTACTGCATTGTTTAGGTTTAACAGTAGTGTGAGCTTTGACTGAAAACAGTGTATCTGAAAAATCAAGATCGTTTCCAATTGAAAGGAATAGCAATGAGTTTCATTTCTGTGAAAAAGGTCGCTGGTGCAAACACAAAGGGATTGAACAATCCAGACTGAGATTTCAAAGATTTCCCAGTCTCTTCAAATACCGATTATCATCAATTTTGTATTGACCTCTGACCTGTCAGCACCAGGCAGTTACTTGAGTGATAGATCTGCCAATTGTAATAGCCTAAGAAGCCAACCGTCAGTTTGAATCTCCCCAATCATCACCAGTACTGAAGCAGCACAGGAGGGGCCCAGACTTGACGATGGAGGAAGAGGAAGCCGAGACAGGTGGCGAGGAGGACGGCGGACTTGATGCCCTTGTGGCCAAGCTCAAGTCAACCGTGTCCAACAGGGCTAAGGGCGGGGCCAACATCAAGCTCCGCCCACGACAAGAGGAAGAGATGCTGGAGGAGGCGGAGCTCAAGATGATGAAGCAACTTCAGGAGAAAGCCGAGAAAGCTGGTGATGCTGCCGCTGCAGATGATCAGTCTTGTTGTAAAGTCGGTTCAAAATTATCAAGAAAGAACACTGCTCTTTCAAGAACACATCAAGGAACATCAGACTTTAGTGATGGAACTCCTGATAAGTCTGCGAATGTGTCGAGTGGGAAAAAAGGGTCAAGTGAAAAAACTGTCCACTCTGATGAATCAGAATCGGGTTCGGGGGAAGACTCTGCAACTGAATACCAGAAGAAGCCGGAAGATACAGGTTTGCAAGGAGGGGATAATGATGAGGAAGAGGGGGATGAATTTCTGGTTGTAAAGAAGAAGGATGTGTTTGGCATCACGCAAGGCAAACCGGTGAGTCCTCTTGTAAAATTTCATTTCACATTATTGCGAGCTGACATGTTGACTAATTTTGGTATAAATGTCGGTAAATAATACATTGGTTTCATCTTGGTCTCTTGGATTTTATGTTGGAATTTTGAATTGCACAGAAAAGAATAAAATGGCAATAAAAAAATGTTGTGTTTGCCGAATCAGGGATTTTTTTTCAGGTTAAAAAAAGCAGTACTTGAAATCACTAGCTTGTTAGTGCAATACGTTTGATGTCCTTAGAAGTTTTTTTCCAACTGAAGGTTTGATGGACACGGCTTGCAAAGGTTGAGCACTCCACAAAGACGGGTTTTTCACAGCAGGTAAGTTTCAACGAGGATCTGTTCTCAGTAGTTGAATTATCTGTTTTGTTTTTATCCTGTGACAGAAAAAGAGAGATCCGACAGCCGAGACGATAGATGGCGCTAAGCATGTGGGGAAATCTAAGAAACTGCTGGGTAAAGTTGCTGTTGCGAAGAAGCTGCAACGTATGAACATCGTCATTAATACCAAGAAGGTCTTCGATGAAGAAGGGGAGGTAATCAGATTTTATTTCTACAAAATGTCACCGTTATTTATTTATTCGTCAAACAAACCACATCATTTAAACGAATTTGGGTAGTACGAAGGATCATTCAAAATACAGGTGCATTGTGTGAGTAATAGCAGACTCCTAGTATTTTTGTTTTGTATTTTTTTTTTTTTTAATGCAAATCGCCCATCACAAGGCTAAAGGCCACTTGGGGTGTGGGCTACAGAGGAAAGTGGGGAAGAACCAGCCCCTCACACTGAAACAAGACAAGATAATCTGATCTCTTCACAGTATGAATAGGGTCGAGATGGGTAACTAGTCCACTGCAAGGCATTAATAATGCCTCTACCCATATTAAGCGTAGAAGTGCTATAGCCCAGGACTGGGCTCGAACCCACAACTTGCAGAATTACCCGCAGACCACGAATTCAATGCTCCAAACCACCAGGCCACAGCACTTCCACAAAGCTGCACATACAATCTGCACAAATTGGCTAAAAGGTGCCTTTCATAGCAACAATCTGCTGTTAACTTATTCGATGATCTGAATGTCAAGGTTGTGTATCTGGTACTAATTTTAAAGAGGGTTAGAACCTTGAATAAAACATCAGGGTTGTATTAATTTATTTGTGGTGCAGTGGTCATATTATTTTATTCATTGAAGCTAATAAAATTCCTGTCCATAAGGAATCGGATGGGTCATGTTTTATTGAAATATTTCTAAATTGTTTGCAAAGCATTTGACTTGGATAGTATCTTTTTCATGTTTGTTTGTTTCTTTGTTTATTTATTTATTTCAGTTTGATTAGACAAAAAAGAGCTTTGAACTTCATAAGGTCCATTTTTAATGAGCCAGGAGCTGTAATGCAATGCATGACTTTAATAATAGCCAGCTGTCGTTACTATGATATGCATATCAATGAAGTAGTATCAAAAATAAAAATGTATATTTATATTTTGACGGAATATTGTTAAAGAATATGAACAAAAGGAATTATCACCAAGATACATTATTATGAAGGGTTTGGATCAATAAGATCAATTTTTTTTTAGATTTGGTCAAGTTTTACAACCTTCTTGAACGGTTCATGTGTGCGGACTTTGAGCACGTAAAAGCTTAGAAATAAACATTTGCATGAGGGCTAATTTCATGGTAGTGAAAACACACAATTTTCTGCTAACGGAGCCATTCATTATGCGGAGACAGCCAGCAAAATAAAGAACACACATAATTTGCTTACAATAGTGATTCAACAATAGCACCCATGAGTGTTTGGCACATCAAGGCTGTGAAAAATACTTGCTCCGAGAAGCTCTGTCTGAAATATCAATTTGATTGATTTCCCCCTACAAACGAATTACAACAGGAAAAAAAAAAAAATGACTTCAATCTGCAATGTACATTTGTATGTTGTGTGTCTGGATTATGTGTTATGGGCGAAGATTGCCCTGTACATTAACATTGTACCTGCTTTTAATTTCAAAATTGAAACTTATTAACTGTCATGGTCAGTCGATTTAAAAAACAATTTTTTTTAAATTTATTTATTTATTAATTTTTTTCTTTTTTAATGTCTCATTGGAAAACTCAAAACTTATCTATTGCTAAAAAAAATTGATTTGAAAATTTATTTTTTGGGGGGAATCATGCCCAAACAGCACGGGCACAGCATCTTGAAGGGTAGCACAATTTATGTGTAATAGCTACTCAACTTTTCTGCTGAGCGCAAACCTTAAGCCCCTACGCATATCTTGCCAGGAACCTTCCCAAAACCTCAAAAATCCACCACTTTGCTGTACTCAATGGCACATTAGTTTTTACTTTCACTCAATCCTATAAAAACCTCCTGACAGATTTGAAAGGATCTTGGCGGGTTAGAGTTTTAAGCAGCTACTTGAATTTGGACCAAACTGTCCAGTGAGACTCGATTTCTTATTTATTTGATCAGTTTCATATTCTGTATTATAACTTGAATAACAATCCTGTGTCCCTCCTCGTAACTCCCGTAGGTTGCAAAGCAGTGGCCGCCAGTTCAGAACACGGTCGTGCCCGATGAGGAGACAATAGAGGGCGGTATTGACATCGAGAAGGCCAAGGTGTGGATGAGGGAGGAGGACCAGCATGATAAGAAGACTTTCCGTGAGCGCATCCGAGCCAAACATAAGGTATGTAGTGCATAACGGGCCAGGCAGGAATCTGAGACCCAACTGTGCCCAGTTTAATTGATTCCATGACACTGAATTCTGTGCCTGCGGCCTGTAATTCTGTGCTAGCTCAGCTGTCCCAAGAAACTCTGGGTTAACCCTGTCAAACACAGAATCCTTAGTTTAAGAATGTACACGTGCGCCAACCACAATATTCCTTGCAGACCTGTGAAAAACACTGGTAGTACAGAATTTTTCTCTGTTCTTAGCGGGATTCCTGGCTTAACCCTATTACACTGCTGAATCCATCAATATCAATACAAATTTCCACACACCCTGGAGGGTTAGGGTTAAGGTTTAATAGCAGAGCCATGAAATTGGGCCCTGTTTAGTTAATATCTTTGGGTTTAAACAATCCAATGATGGGAAGGAATTTATCTGAATATGTATACTGCTTGGGGAAGGGAAGGGCTTTGTATATAGTCCATCAGTAGTTTGTTTAGCCAACCTCCCCCCCAAAAAAAAATAAAAATAATAATAAATAAATATATAAAATAAATAAATAAATAAATGAATAAAATAAAATTAATTAATTAAAAATAAATAAAATTCTACCAATTCTGAAATTCACATCCTGTACAGTTGTTGATTATCAACAAATAGTTATCCTTCCTGAAATGTGGTTTATCAAACTTTAGGCCCTGCTAACAAGTAAGCATTATCAAATTAAAAAAATACAAGCAACAATGTCGTACCTTTTCCTGTTTCATTTTGCAAGTATGGATGATATGTAATGGGAAAAAGACAGCACTGAATGTATGTTATCTCATCTTTTTGGTTGAACATCAGTTTATACAAAAGTCATCTTGAGTTGGGTATTCCTTTTCCCGTGCAGGCTGAGAGACTGAAGGCAAAGGAAGAACGGAGGAAATATTCCAGACGGAGGAAAGCAGAAGACTCGGAAGACGTAAGTCTTTTGTGCCGCTTGATTCTTTTCAGCACAAGATCTGGGGCCAATTTCATACAGCTGCTTAAGCATACAAAAAATATTGCTTAGGAAAACCAGCTTACCAGCCAAAACTCCATGTGTTGTATATTGCTTGTGACCGGTAATAGCTGTTGTTTGCTTAGCTTGACAGTCACATAGTTTTAGCTGGTAACTTGATTTTTACTAAGCAATTTTTTGTGTACTGACAGACTTTTTCTAGAATGTCTAGAGTTGCCTGTTTTTTGTTTCTTTTAAGTTAGTCATTGCCAATTTCCGTAACTTTGCCAAATCTCCATTTGGTCTTGGTCCACAATTGGCTTAGATATTTCAGACATTTATTTGTACTTTTTTGGGGACAGGATGATGGCGTTGGAGCATCACTCGGCCTCGGAGACGACTATGTGCCCTTTGACCCTGAAACGCTGCCTGACCCCGACAAATACGTAAATGAGGACAGCAAATCGGATGAAGAGGTAGGGGTACCACCAAGGAAAGCCAAGAAAGCCAAGATGAAGGGAGTGGAAATTGCAGAGGGAGGCACGCCCAAGAAAAGGAAAACAAAACCTGACAAAGAGAAACGGGATAAGTCAAGCATCAAGAAGAAACAAAAAACGTGGGAGGGGGAAATAACGAAAGAGGAAGTGAAATCTCTCGATACAGGATTGACATTACAAGATGATGAAGATCTGGCACTGCATATCTTGGCAAGTAGCCAATTTTGAAGCATCTTAGAGAATATTATGGGGTCGGATAATAATGAACACCTGTTAAGATCGAGAAGGCGAAATTGCTTCAAAGTTTTTTTGTTTTTGTTTTACAAGAGCCTTTGTTCATGGTTCACTCCTATTAAGTTTGATGTATGTATGTATGTATTTGATGCAAAGTCATTCCACAGATAGCACACCAGATTTTTATTTTAAGTAGCAATTAAAACCAAAATCTGGCCCCTTTATATGCTCCACCCATTAATTAAGTGCTAAACCAGTCATTATTGCATCTCTTCCTTGCATATTGCATACAGATAACATTTGTTTAAAGAATTTGAACGTATTGTAATGATGAGCTTCGTCGGAAGGAAATAAATTTCATTTGCACTGGAGTAAGTGAAATCCTTCAATTTCGCCAAGCTTCTCGTGTGTTCATATCGCTGTTCTTGTATTAAGTACAATACCTTCTGGAAATTGAAAATATGAACCACATCTATTGTATGTAATTCCTTGAACCTAACCTTCACTCTGAAGCATTACCCAAGTGTACTTTCCCCTCCTATAATTCTTTATACTGACAAAGAATATGTAAACAATAAACAAGAGATATCCTTGTAACCCCTTTTTATCAATGTTCATGGTCAGTAAGGCCTTGACTTAAATAAAGTTAATTGACGTCACGGTGGGTGTTGATGGGGCTTGTTTGAATACATGTACGTGATTGTCAAACTCCTTTGTCTACATGTAATACCTTGTTATGTTATTACACTAGCAATATGGTGATACTTTTAGCCACTATATTACAATAAGATCCATGAAGGTATATCACAAATGTCAAGTTTCTCATCACACATATTCAAAAATCCCAAGAAAGTGGAAAGAAGACGATACAAGGCTTTGGGAATGTATGCGAGAAATATCTCTCCTACTTTTTTAGAATGGGCTGAAAATACTAGAATATTTGAATGTTTTGCGCATTTACTTTTCCTTTCGATCTCATTTTTGGATGCCAATTGTTACGTGCCTGCATTCGTGCTTACTGTTATAAGAAAATATCCTTCATGTGACAATGGCTTTTAAACTGTGTCAGAGACGACATTCTCCAACTAATTCCTAAAATGTTTTTGTCCTTGGGAGGATTGAATGGCTTTGTACTAAGAAGCCGCCCAAATGTCTGTTCCTTTTCCCTAATCAGTCCCCTGGCTAAATTATACTGGACTCTTATGTTTGTAAGTGGTACATTTTACCGCAACTGGAGAGGGACTCCAGAAAATTGCTAATGCAACCTGATACGGTCCAGAAGGAAACTTTGAAGAAGGTCGTGCCAGGCCCGTCTCTCTGAGAAGGTGCTGCCTCGGAGCCACTTCTTTAAACTTTTCTTTCTAGTGTCATATGAATATTCGACTCCCGTGAATATCTGACTCTTCACCCATTTTATAATGAACACAATGTTTTTTGGGCAATTGCATAACCTTTAACCTCATCCCAGCCCTAACCGTCACCCTCGTCTTTGCCCTATGTTTCTCATTGTTTAGGTATATGGGGCTGATTGAGCATGCGCAGCGAATTTTCCAGGAGTCTGATTTTCACGCGAGACCGGTCTTCAAAACCCATACGAACAATATACATATACACATCGTACAGGAACTATAGCTGTTCGTGTTGGCGCCGTGTATGATCGTGTATACGGCACCGTTACGGTCTAAAGCATTTCCTTCCTCCGTGCAGAAAGCGGCTGTGAAAACTTGAAGTGGCGGTGCTTTGTCACCGATGAACAGATTGACCAAGATTTATCGATTGCCAGTCCTTGATTCTTGTCAAATGGATCGTAAATCATTCACAGCAAGGTGGTCCTAAATAGATAGGACTTATTACAGAATTAGGAGACCTATGGTCGAAGGTTGTATTACTCTCAATTGGAGCCTAATTAGAGGGCGGGGCATAAGGACAAAGGGGGTAAAAGAACTGGGGGAATGTTAGCAAGCTGCAAATAAAACTGGCATTGTCCGTGAATTTTATGACTTTTATTCAAAACTTCCGCCTGGTCGAAACGAAGCATGCCACACGACATCACTCCTCGAACGAACATTAGACGTCCCAAGAGTTATTGACGTACTTAGCACTGAGGGGAAAAAGCCTTGATTTTCCCATAGCTTTGTTTAAAAACATGACCTGCAGAATTTGAGATAGATAATTCTTTTCCTAGTTTGTGCAATAATCCCACCATCCCACCATTTCACGTAATACCTTGCTGTGGGGTTTATTGTTTTGAACTTAGTGAAGCAAGCTCAAGAAGCTTCCAAAATCGAGGCTACAAAAAGCAGTAGACTTGAAGGCACACTGCCCGATTTCATTACACAAGTGTGGGATAATGGGTCTAATTACTTTTTGACACCAAGAAATTTAGAGTGTACTTAGGGCTTCCGGCCCAGTATGGGACATCCTTTGTGGCATGAATGTAATATAACCATGAAAATATTCAGACGAAAGATCACATTGTGTGTTTGTGTTCGGGCGCAAGGACAAGGTGTTCACAATTACAAAAAAATGACCTTCCGCTCAGTTGGTGTTGTCATCGTCCTCAAGAAAGAAATTTGAACTGGATACTTTGTATTTATATAAGTCGCCTGGCTAATGTAAAACCTCCCCGAGGGATATTGGGCCAGTAATACTTTTTACGAATCTTGGGAAACGAAACATTGTTTTCCAACCTCATATGGGGTGTATATATATGTATAGCATTTTTCATTCTCGTTAAGGACGAACTCGAGCGGTGACAAAGGGCAGATCAGAAGGTCATACTCGGTGTACACACCTGTCAAAATCTCGGCATACTTTAGCCGGATCTATTCAGTCAAGTGTACATAAATAGGGCGATCAGCCGTTAAGCCTTCAGTACCTGAACCTGTATAGAGCGGGCAGTGGGTTTGGAATCTCGTCCCGTAGAAGGATTTAAAGATGATTTATTGTCGTTTCTGATGCTCATGTCACGTGTACGTAGGCCTATGCAATTTTGTAGCGTAACTCCGATCTCGCTTCGGATCTGCTGAAAGTTAGGTTGATTTTCATGTACCGTCGGCAACCCTCGCGCGTCTACAATTCGTGCTGTGATTTCTTCGCGTGTCGTCTGACGGAATAAATTGATACCAATTTTACGTTTCTACGGCAACGCATATTATATACCATTATGAGTGGGTTAGGTTTTCCTGATCGCCACCAAGTAGGCCTACAGCAGAGGTTCCTCCCTCATTTGTACTGTGCTTCGTGGAATTGAGTTCAGCACTACAAAGTCACCCGCCATCCGTCCGGACTGTCTTGTGTCCGTCTGTTCTGCGTAACTTTGCCAACTTCCTTTTTGTAACTTCCATTTCTCCCGACCTTTTGTGAAGTGCAAACTGTGTACGTGCACTGTACCGATCACTCTTTTTTACCGAGATTTCGAAGTATTCGTGCCAAGAACTCGTCAGGTAACGCAGCTATTAAGTAAACATGAAGATGGCCGTACTGTTTTCCAAATACACATCGTCGCAGTCGACGCCAAAACTCTCAACACTTGCAATTCTTTTACTAGCCGTTATTATGGTCTTTACTGACGTAATTCACGCACGGCCAGCGCAGAGACATGGGCCTAATGATGGCGGCGATGGTGTCGGCGTGCAGCTAAGATTCTCTCCGGATGAGCCATGTTTAGAGTCGTCTTCAAAGGGGCCAGAGGCGATAGTTGACCGGGAAGAGAGGAGAAACTCCCAGGAGACCAGTGATATGAGGCCATGGGAAATTAACAGAGGTATTATTACCGTTTAAAGATGTATTTCAATTACATTGAACGGGTGTATTTGTTTAATTTATGTGAAAGCTCATCCTTTTCTCGATGAATTTTAGTTTCGTTTTTTTTTTTAATGGTCCTAAATATTTTTGTATTGGATATAAAAATAAACCAGCATGTCATTGATAGGAATGATTGACGTTTTCATTACAGATTTAGGTCTGAATTTACTATCGTTTGTTTAAAAGCGCATCTTACATCAAATAAATCTTACACCGTGAACTGGGTCAACTTGACACTGGGGTTTGCTCGGCTTGAGCCGGTTCAGTGCACGCTGCGACCCAGCACCCGCGCTGCCGTGTTCCGTACTTTGACATTTCAGATTGATTGGATCTTAATTCTTTGCAATTTATTGCAGTGTTAGATTCCAGGACATGTTCGGCAAATACATGAGTAACTACAAGACGTGTTCTTGTTTTCACACGACCGGTGTGGTTGAGGTGTTTGGCCAAATACTTAGAAATCAAAGAAAATGCTATCGTAAAACGTATCAGCAACGATGTTTTGCTCGGTACCTCACTGGTATTTTGACTCTTAATGTTTTGATCTGGTTTGACCTGCCTATTAACAGGTCCAGCTTCATGTCAACTCTACTTGCAAGGACAAACCATTATTCTAGAACTGAGTGGAAGTCGGGAAAGAAATGGGCAACAGAACAAAGATTGATAAAAACTTTGATAAAAACTGATCTTTGTCGACACAATTTCAAAACTTTTTTTTCTCCTCCTTTAACCAGTTTTTTAAAGAAACGCTTAAAGGTTCATGTTAAGTAGGGTCCTTATTAAAAGGAATGCTACATTTTCAAAACATTAAAGTCTTAAATTGGGCTCTTCTTGAAAGTTGCGTTTGAAGGATGCTGTGAATTTTCGAAAATGAGCGTCTCTTTTTTGCTCTTATACAAAGCTAAAGCATAGCCCCCAGACTGGATCGAATTTTTCTTGAATTTATTTTCTGAGAAAACAAAATAAGATGTGTTGGCTTAAGCGCCTTGGGAAGAAAAACAAAACTTTGGCAAACGAAAACAATCGTGTCGGAAGGCCTAGGTCATGTTTGTGCTTCGGAATGTCATCCCGCGGTACCTATGGGCTTGTTAAATGACGTGATCTAATAACTGCAATATTTGGGCTGCTTCAAGATTTGTGAAAATAACTTAAATATGTCCCGTGTCGTTATTAAATTGTGCTTGGTAAAGCAATCTTCAACGGGAGTATTATTAATCAGAAGATTTGTTTCGGACTAGAAAAAAATTGTTTTCATAATTCCTGTGTGTCATAGAACTTGCTTATTTTTTTCGTAAGGTTTGTGCCCACCGCCATTGGCCCACCTGTGTACAATTAGCATACCTGGACCCACCGGTGGAAGTAAGTTGAACTCTTTTTTGGGCTGTTCAGATATGTTTTAGCTAATGTATTCAGTAGCACGCAACTCACGGTTCGAGGGAGTTTGGGACGGGGTGTGGTTTTCTTTCTTTATAATGTCAGGTTTTAGAGGAAGACAAAATTATTTAGTTTAAAAGTGTCAAGCATTTTTGTTCTAATGCTTTGGACAAGGAAACTGACTGGATCAATTTTAATCAAATTTTAGAGTGAACTGGCGGAACGTTCGACTTCCGGCTTACCAATAGGCCTACAGGCAATCTATCAACTTGGTTATCTTGTCCATTGGAGGCCGTCTCACATTTTTGAGTTCAGACGAATAATCAGTCAAAGCAAACTATTAATATTTTCTACCATTGCCCACATCCGTCCAAAGCAAACCCCATTAATCACCATCATCTTCATAGGTTCACCCATTTACTTTATGCTCTCGCAGCTCAGCAGGCCTTCGTCACGCCATTCTTTGAGGGTGATATCATCCTTGATCCCGCTACCCGTCGCGACCTGGGCCTGGCCAACATGCTGCAACGAGCCGGTCGTCAGACCAGGGAACGTCGGACAAGAAAGACCCATCAGGGGCGTTCAGGCCGCAAGACGAGGGCCGTGGTGAGACCCATTGCCCAGCGGTGGCCAGACGGCATCATTCCCTTCATTATCGATGACGATTTTGGTGAGAAAATGCTATACTGTTATAACCATTTTTAGATTGCCATTTGCATAGTTCTGAAGTATTTGGTGTCAAATTTTCAAGCAAGCTAGAGTGTCGGTTACCGGTAGTGTTTTTTTTTTCAGCTGTAGGCTTAACGTTAAGTTTTTATTATAGAATTCTGAAAAAAGCTTGCTAAAGATATAGGTGTCGTATTCCTTTTGACCGATTGCAAAAGTTTTATCGCATGAACAGCACTTAATTTGCCCCCTCTTATTTCGTCACATCAGGAAGACATTACATTTGTACACCATGTTTTCTTAAAATAGCCTGCCTATGTTGCATATCAGAGCTAATAACATAAATGTTTGTATCTTTCAGCTCCCGAGACGGCCAAGTTGATCCGTTCTGCGTTGAGACATTGGGAGAGACAAACCTGTATCCAATTCAGAGAAAAGAAGACCAAAGACCAAGACTACCTGCACTTTGCCTACTACCCTGGGTAAGAGGATCGCCCAAAAAATATCTACAAGACAAATTTATGTTACAACCCCGTAGTCACGATTGCTGGGAAAAGATGACCTTCTTGGGCGGTTTTTGTTGTATACCGGATTGTTGAAACGGCTAAGAATGAACTTTTGGGGATTTATGGATTTTTTCGGAACGACCATTTAATGCATGAACGTGTGTCAGTGATTACCTACAAATGATTACAACTCGAAGTAAATTATTGGCCCTTTTCATTTCAACCAACACCGATCGACACCCCTAGGAATTTTAGACATGAGTATTTGAGCTAGTTCATTTGTGTTTGCAGTTGTTGGTCTTTTGTTGGACGGCAGGGAGGGGAGCAGATAGTCTCCATGGGACCAGGCTGTGCCGTCTTCGGCACCATCGTTCACGAAGTCGGGCACGCCGTGGGCTTCTGGCACGAACAGGTTGGACAAACGGACGTGGTCTTACCAAAATATCCTCATCAGTATTTTTGGCAATTCATTATCGAATGCTATGCGTTGACAAAAGATCATCTCAGTACCTCAAGCTGAATTGTACTAAATAACCTTGGAGACGCACAGCACCTTGGCATTGTCCAAACCGGCCATTTTGTGGCTCTGGCTTTGGTTTTAGACATTGGCGCGATACGCTGAATAGCCGTAGCCGAAGACAAAACGTCCGTTTTTGGACACGGCCCAATCTTTCAAAAAGGTGACAGTGACAAGTGGGTCAAGATCAATATCTCTCCAAAACCAGATCCCGGATATTAATCATCTAATAAACCAGCAATTAATTGTTATCATCTCATACATGGTAGAACATATACTTATTATTGTTATTATTATGAATGTAATTTCCAGCTTTAAATTGGGCAAAAGTTGTTTTATAAGCATTTTTTACCAACACAATTGTTTTTCTTTGTTGGGAAACAGAGCCGCCGCGACCGCAACAAGTACGTGAAGATCCTGTTCAAGAACATCGTACCGGGCACGGAGGAAAACTTCGGCCTGATCGACCCGGTCAACGTGACCAGCCTGGGCTTCCCGTACGACTACGAGAGCATCATGCACTACGCACCCAACGCCTTCACGGCCACGGGACAGCCCACCATCAAGATCAAAAAGATCGGCCGGAGGCTGGGCTTTCGCCTCGGGCAGCAGGAAGGGTTGAGCCCGCTGGATGTGGCACAGGTCCGAGCCATGTATAGCTGTAATCAGCAGATGGCTCGGGACTCGCCAGGTATTACACAATGGCAAAACAATAGTTCAAATTTTATGTTCAAAATGATTGCATTGATCCGATTTCTTTCTTTATTTTGGTGACCTTTATATTTTTTATAAAAATTCTTGATCATTCTTAATATTAGCCAATGCCATCTTTACTTCCATGTTCATATGTCTAAAATTCGTGTAGGCCTACAGCTGAAAAATATTTATTCATGCCCAAGATATTCTCCTGTCTATATATAAATCTGAAGAA
The DNA here is from genome assembly GCA_037893225.1 of Hippasteria phrygiana. Taxonomy (NCBI): domain Eukaryota; kingdom Metazoa; phylum Echinodermata; class Asteroidea; order Valvatida; family Goniasteridae; genus Hippasteria; species Hippasteria phrygiana. The sequence goes on from JAZGUH010000253.1 coordinate 673,523, forward strand.
AGATCACTTCATATTTCTATAATTGGTTAATTCTTTTCACTTCCCATAAGCATTAAAATACCAATTGTTGGTGCTGTTTTGTAAATCCCCCAAACCACAATCTATGTAGAAATAGCCTTTTTGCATTTGCACCCAAGATCGAATAATCGGTTTAATGTTCTTATCCCCAATTTTCTGTAGACGAGTGCATTGTGAGCAAGCATGGTGATGGGCGGGAATACCGTGGCACCCGTGACTACACTGTGTCCGGAGCCACCTGCCAGAAGTGGAACTCACAGTGGCCTCACAAACAGGAATACTGGAAGGACGATCCAGCCCGGAATACGAAGCAGGGGTTAGGGAATCACAACCACTGCCGTAACCCATCCGGTAAGATGGAGAGACCATGGTGCTTCACCACACTCAGGAAGACAAGATGGGAATATTGTGATGTGCAGATCTGTGACACAGAGACGTGAAAAACTAACCCTAAATCATGCTCAGATCCTACAGCGGGATATTCCTGTTGTTGGAGACCTGTAGAATTTTCTGTTTTGAAATTCAGTATTTATGTTTGCCCAAAACATGATGAATCTAACAAGTTCCATCAATGGGAAATTTATGTTGGATGTTGTTGGATCTGGCATGGCCCTTAATGGAAATTATTTTATCCATATATGGCTTAAGCAAAATACTTGCAGCAGAGCAAGGGTTGAAATTGTAAATCAAGAACCAATACTTTTGAACAAATTTTTCAAAGTAAACAAAGAATACTGGCAGGAGCAATTCGAACCTACAACCTCTGGCAAGATAGCTCAGTTGGTAGAGCACCGGTACGGTATTCCGGAGATCGCAGGTTCGAATCCCACTCCTGGCAGTATTCTTTGTTAACATTGAAAATTTATTCAAAATTACCCAGCCAGTTTCCGTTGTGATTTGTTTGACAAAATGAGAAATTTAAACTGTGAATATTTACACTAGGCAGGGGTTTACTATGACCAAACTCTTCCTATTATTCACTCATCTGAGCCTGCAATGGCTATATTTGACACTCAATTAGAATTCAGATGTGGACCAATAAAAATACACCTTGCAAGGCAGGTAGTGGTGGATTTAGGATGCATTTGTTTTTCTCAATAGTACATCTATGGTATTGGATTAATATTTATTTGCTGCAAGACTAGTTTACTTGCCGTTGTAGATTTATATCATGACAATGAGTGACTTCTTAGCATTCAGAATCGAACACTGCCAACTTGTACACATGTATTGCTGCTTTTATTTAATCAAATAGAAAAAACTTTCAGTGCAAAGTGAACACGATTTTGTCTTCAATGTACATCATATCCACATGCATTAGTATGTTATATCACATTCTTAAATGGTTCAGTTGCTGCTGCCTCAGACATTTATTTACAACCTATTTATTGTTCATGTTGATAGTCTGCATTTTAAGATTATTGTTTATAATAAATATCTTTACATAATGCCAATCAGGCAGTTTGAAGACCTGCTGTGGTTCTCTGTTCTTTTTAAGGCTTAATGTCTCTGTACAGAGCTCCCTATTTTTTGCATTTAAAAGTTGCTTATCTAAAATGCGAGTTGTCCTTGGTTGAGTGGTTTGAAAATTACTTCGTGACCATTCAACCCATCTGCTGAAGGTCATACAGCAAAAGGAATGGCTTTTAAAAGTGGGTTCCATAGGGAACTGACAATCCTGCTAATAGCGACACAAGCTTCACACCAGTTGCCTTGTCACCTTGCCAAGATCACAGTGCTTTCTATCTCCCTTAGAGTTCTCCTGCCTTGGGTAAGTAGCATTCTGACAGCAATCTGGAACAAAAATATCAAATTGATAATTACCGAACAAAGTTTTGAATGCCATTTCTTTGATGCAATATTTCACCTTCAAAGTATGTGTAGGAACAGCCAACATTTAGAGATTTCAGAAAGACGTGCCGATGACTTTTATAGACATTTAATACAGCGAATGAACATTCTGAGTTTTGTGCCAACTCCAAAATGATCAAAATTTAAAGGACTTTTTCATTGACTAATAGCATGTCATAAAGATATGCTGTCCGTGCTAAAATAAATTTTACTTTTGAATGAGACAAAAAAAAAAAATCTACCCACATTATCGAATAATAGGGTGGGTCTTTTGTGCATTACGTGTGCGAAATCGACCAAGAATAAAAGTTCTGTTTTTTTCAGAGGGTTGCATATGCTAAATGTAGGGAACATATTTTTGAAAAATAAACCACACAGTTCAAAATTATTAGAAAGCATGGAAAGTACATCTTTAGTAACACTAATAGTTGGCTTATGACACTTGCCTCATCATGCTGTTTAATGTTCCTCTTGAACTCCTCCCTGGCCCACAGTCGCAGCTCCTCTCGATCTGCTTTGTCAGGTACTTGCCTCAGGGAACGTTGTATGTCACGGTACAGACTCAAGACTTGCTGTCGCAGTAGGAACTAGTTATTATTTAAATAAGAAAGATCGGGTATCACTTCGACAAAAATTGTGTACATGTATAAGACATATTATACAAGTTACAACACCTGAATAAATCCCCGCCATCCGATTGGTGGATCGTCGATCACATGCATTGAATTATTCGACCCATCACACGACGCGAACCCACTCCGCCAATCAAACGGTGCGCGCGCATTGATAGAACCAAAAGAACTTCCCTAATTTCACGGTGCTACAACAGGGCTGTCATTCACACAACATAGCGGCCGAGTTTCCCGAACTGCCGCGGTTTGTTCTCCTAACAAACGACGAAATATTGGAACTCGTAGGCGATGCGGACGCTCCAAATCAAATATGCAGTGAAACAATTAGATGAATTTGCAAGACACGCAGGAACAACAATTGAAGCTTTAACTGATTCGGAACTCTACAATTTTTTGTCGCGGTTTTATGCGGGACTGAGAAGGTAAACGGCACGTTGTGCACCAAGAAATCCATGCATGCAATCTGTCGGATTTATTTAGGCGCTGTATAAAACAAATAATGAATGCTTCGCCTCGTGGAATGGAGAAAAGTCTGCTTTAGGTTAAAAAAGTCATTTTGGAATGAGAAAAAAACCTCGACTCTATTTAGATCAAAACTACACTACACAATCGCCGTTGCACGTTGCATGAGTAACGTTAGATACGCAGAGTAGTAACTCAACCGTTAGCTAATAATAAACAGTTAGTTAGTAAATTACTACGTTAGGCCTATAGGGATAGGCCTATCGCCTATCGGCATCACCTCTTTCTACTGCTTTCTAGTTTGATAACTAGGGAAGATAGGGAATAAAATTAACTTGCAACTATGAAATTAAACGACAAATACCCCGAACAAGAAAATTAACTAATTAAATAATGACAAAATACCTGTCTAAGTGTCAACGCTTTTGGAATTTTGGACGCTGCCATTTTGAAGCCCGCCCTCTCTTGACACGTTCAAAGGGGAATAGAATTGATACTAGAGGGCGGGCTTTAACACGAGACGTACATCAATTTTTCAACAGAGGGCGTGCTTCATTTTTCCCCGACAATGCAATGGGAATAGCACTGATAGAGGGCGGGCTTAAACGCCAGATATGCAGCGAATTTTCAACAGAGGGCGTGCTTCGTTTTTTTCAACAAATGGTTAGACTTGTTCCTCGTCCCCATGTATATGGTTTCATATTATTTAGGACCAGGAGCCAGTCTAACAGCAGTTTAGATGTGCCTTAAAGTTTCAACAGAGGGCGTGCTTCATCTATAGAGGGTTAGACTGGTTCCCGGTATCCAAAGAAAAGGTTAGATAGTCTTGCTTCTCGTCCTTTTCGTCTCGTTTCATATTATTTAGGACCGGGAGCCAGTCTAAAAGCAGTTTAGATGTGCCTTAAAGTTTTAACAGAGGGCGTGCTTCATCTACAGAGGGTTAGACTGGTTCCCGGTATCCAAAGAAAAGGTTAGATAGTCTTGCTTCTCGTCCTTTTCGTCTCGTTTCATATTATTTAGGACCGGGAGCCAGTCTAAAAGCAGTTTAGATGTGCCTTAAAGTTTCAACAGAGGGCGTGCTTCATCTACAGAGGGTTAGACTGGTTACCGGTATCCAAAGAAAAGGTTAGATAGTCTTGCTTCTCGTTCATCTCGTCTCGTTTCATATTATTTAGGACCGGGAGCCAGTCTAAAAGCAGTTTAGATGTGCCTTAAAGTTTCAACAGAGGGCGTGCTTCATCTACAGAGGGTTAGACTGGTTCCCGGTATCCAAAGAAAAGGTTAGATAGTCTTTCTTCTCGTCCATCTCGTATCGTTTCATATTATTTAGGACCGGGAGCCAGTCTAAAAGCAGTTTAGGTGTGCCTTAAAGTTTCAACAGAGGGCGTGCTTCATCTACAGAGGGTTAGACTGGTTCCCGGTATCCAAAGAAAAGGTTAGATAGTCTTACTTCTCGTTCATCTCGTCTCGTTTCATATTATTTAGGACCGGGAGCCAGTCTAAAAGCAGTTTAGATGTGCCTTAAAGTTTCAACATAGGGCGTGCTTCATCTACAGAGGGTTAGACTGGTTCCCGGTATCCAAAGTAAAGGTTAGATAGTCTTACTTCTCGTTCATCTCGTCTCGTTTCATATTATTTAGGACCGGGAGCCAGTCTAAAAGCAGTTTAGATGTGCCTTAAAGTTTCAACAGAGGGCGTGCTTCATCTACAGAGGGTTAGACTGGTTCCAGGTATCCAAAGAAAAGGTTAGATAGTCTTACTTCTCGTTCATCTCGTCTCGTTTCATATTATTTAGGACCGGGAGCCAGTCTAAAAGCAGTTTAGATGTGCCTTAAAGTTTCAACAGAAGGCGTGCTTCATCTACAGAGGGTTAGACTGGTTCCCGGTATCCAAAGAAAAGGTTAGATAGTCTTGTTTCTCGTCCTTTTCGTCTCGTTTCATATTATTTAGGACCAGGAGCTAGTCTAAAAGCAGTTTAGATGTGCCTTAAAGTTTCAACAGAGGGCGTGCTTCATCTACAGTGGGTTGACTGGTTCCCGGTATCCAAAGAAAAGGTTAGATAGTCTTGCTTCTCGTCCTTTTCGTCTCGTTTCATATTATTTAGGACCGGGAGCCAGTCTAAAAGCAGTTTAGATGTGCCTTAAAGTTTCAACAGAGGGCGTGCTTCATCTACAGAGGGTTAGACTGGTTCCCGGTATCCAAAGAAAAGGTTAGATAGTCTTGCTTCTCGTTCATCTCATCTCGTTTCATATTATTTAGGACCGGGAGCCAGTCTAAAAGCAGTTTAGATGTGCCCTAAAGTTTCAACAGAGGGCGTGCTTCATCTACAGAGGGTTAGACTAGTTCCCGGTATCCAAAGATAAGGTTTGATAGTATTGTTTCTCGTCCTTTTCGTCTCGTTTCATATTATTTAGGACCGGGAGCCAGTCTAAAAGCAATTTAGATGCGCCTTAAAGTTTCAACAGAGGGCGTGCTTCATCTACAGAGGGTTAGACTGGTTCCCGGTTAAGAACAGACCGCCCGAACTCAGCCATGAGTATTATGATGGGACCGAGAACCAGTCTATATTCAAGCTGCGTGTGTCTTAAATTTTCAACAGAGGGCGTGCTTCAAGCGACGACTGAAGGTGGCTTCAATCTTTCAACAGAGGGCGTGCTTAAACATGTTAAAGGAGGCGGGCAAAATAAAGCAGGTAAAAACTTCGCAAATTTGAACTTGTCAAACAACTAAATAAACCATTAATTAGGAGTAAGTTCTTTATACTGTTATTAAGGAAAGAGTTCCATATCCGGACATCACTTATTATACCTCATGCACAAAGTCTATGTATTTTCAAAGAATAAGTTTAAATTTTCCCCCCTAACGTTAAATTCGTGTTTCTTCATCAGATTTACACTTTTTGGTCGTTTTAAAGTCATATTAAGGGAAAATAAGTGATGTCCGGATATGGAAATCTTTCCCATTTTATCCCGCATGAACTAGCACGTGTAACTTAAATTCAATCAGAATGGGCGTTCGCGTAACATGGCATGACATTATGCCAGCAATTTTATCCCGAATAACATTTGACCTTTGTGATACCGAACTGGCTTATTAACCATAACCCTCCAGGGTGTTTTGGCTAGAAACCCTGCCAGACGCATCAGATTGCATACTTTGTCACATTGACTTGTGTGCAGAGTGCAGCAAGGTCAAGCTGTCACCACAGATGCTGCGTCTGGCAGGGTAAGGGTTAACAGGACGAAGGGGAAGATGTGGCTCATGCCGACCTCGAGAATGATTGGTTTTAAGACTTTTAAGACTTTGCGTTTGATCATCATGGAGGAAGGAAAGGAGGAGTAGGCCTAGTAACGTGGCGCACTTCAAAGTTTTTCTACAACCCCCTTCTATAAGTTCTAAGGGCAAAATTACCAAAGAAGAACAAATAAGAAAAAATGCAGGGGGAAAGGTTGACTCGATGCAAATTTCAATGTGCAACCGCTCTTCTCGTGCGTCAGACGAACTGTACCTACAAGTACAACTTGGCAGAGTTGTACTCGAGTCCTTTCGCAAGTCCAGTCAGAAGTCCTTTCATAAAGCCGGTCACAATGAACAATGACAAAGGAATGCCTTTGTCAAAGCTCATTTGAAGGGCTTGTGATGGACTTGCAGGGACTTCTTTGCAACTTGGCTAGGCTATGGGTAGACTGAGTATCAGACGTTGCATGCATTGCATTGCATATCAACGTCTGATATATGCGGACATGCTAATTTATGCGACCCCGCGCGCCAGCCAATCGGAGAGGACTTTGCAAACTTGTGACGTCATTTCGATCAGAAATGTCGACGAAGGTAGTGATTGGTTGGTGGGTGTCAGCTGCCCAGTTTCTCCGTATTCATCATCACGGCACGTATGTAGCATGTGATGGCAGTTATAGAATAATTCAAATGCCGCCGCGCGTGTCGCGTGCTCCCCCAGCACGCGCACGCAGTACGCAGTACTATACTACGCACAGTACAACTGCAACATGATTCCGTGCGCGTGCAGAAATGTTTACATTTCTCAATGCATATCCTGGGCGCATTACGTGTCCGGGTACGTAGCAACGCGCGCCTTGATCAGCAGTTTCCCGAAGGTCCAAAAAACGAGCAGGCTGATTGGTCAAAATCTAGAGGTCATGATGCGGTTGTCTTGCATAATTAATCGCCAGATCTGCACACATATTATAGACGCTCGTCGCGTTGCATGCACGAGCGGCTATTCCATAGACTAGGCTATGGGTACAGGTCCACAGAATTGGGCAAATTGTAATCATGTCCAAATACAGCAAACATTTCAGAACATTTAGCCAGTACTGGCTACATGTACTTCCTGTGTAAAAATAGAAACTTAAAAAGCACCAAGGCAAGTTTGTGGGCCCGGGATCTTTGCACATAAAATTGTGTGCTAGGCAAGTTTGTGGTCTGGATAAGGATGTTTTCTGGTTGACTCGGTTTGAGGTTAACCCGGGGGAATTATGGTGATGCATTGCATTGATAAGTGGCTGCATGGTGGCTCAGGCAAAATAAGGTTTGAAAATCGAATTAACGATGTGAGCTAAAGCTCGTCTTCCGATGGCACACTTTGAAAATATAATTGTACAATGTGGAAAGGTGAAATGCAATGCAGAGTTTAAAAAAAAAAGAATTAAATAAAAGAAATATGAAAACAGCACTGGCAGTAGCTTCGTTTTCTTCAATGTGAGAAAGAAAGCATCAGCAGTCAACTCTTTCCGGCTCATGCAACAACACACACGGCTTTTCCCAATATAGCTAGCTAACTTGGCATGCATGCTTACATAGACTCAAGAACCTAGCACACAATTTTATGTGCAAAGATCCCGGGCCCAATTAGTGTAAGTTGATTTCAGATCGAGATATTTGAGCACCACTCATACAGCAAAGATGAGCAAACTGAGTTATATCTAGGCCACACTCTGAAGTGAAAAACTTCAGTAGGTAGGGCTTAGTCCTGTCGCTTCAAGTTGTAAACATTCAAACTCCGTTACTTTCCACAGTTTAGATGAGACCTCCTCGATTTATTAAGTAAACTGGAACATTTCTGCATCGTCCTTACAATATTTCAACCAAGAAGCTTCGAGGACACACAGTTAATTACATACAAGGGTTCTTTAAATAATTCACTGAAGAAAAATAATCTAAAAAAATGTTTAGCAGTCCCACCCTATCCTTTTTCAGGGCCACCTATTATTTTTATTTTTCCATTTCTCAAAAAACACCATAAAAGATACAAAGTGGAAAGATAAAAGACCCCCAGTCTATGTGGCATGTTTTGAATCGATTTGAGGGACTCCAGTGTAGGTGAAATCATTGAAAAGCACGATAGGAGTAAAAGGAGGCCTCCTTTTTCCTTTTTAAAAATTGCCATGATGCTGACCCACTTTTTTTGCCCAACTTAATTTTTGAATGGTTACACTCATAAAATAATGCTGTTACATTAAAGATGTGTGGAGATTTTTCGATCTGTAGTTTTAAGGCCAGGCCACCAAATTATGAAATTGCATTTTTTGACCTTTTTAATTTGAACAGCATTTAACTTTACAAGTGTGAACTTTGAAAATAGAAAATAAAGAATGCATATGATGCTGTGGTATAGCAATGATTCCAGCTTCTTTTTTTTACATTTATTCTGAATATGTACACGATAAATATTATATGGAATTATAATAAACCTTTTAAAATTGGATGAATTCTCACTCTTGTGCAGGACAAGTTACAAAACAACCACAGTGTAGGACCTCACATAATTTTGACCATTTTCAACTACAATACGCTATTGTGTCACCATTAAGCCAAGGCTATATACCTGGTCTTTGTAACTGACCTTACATGTAGTTTGCTTTTTGGGTGATTTTTTTAAAACACGAAGCAGACTGCCAATAGTCTTCACTGCAGGTTTTTCTCTGTATGATGGATCACACAAACTGTTGCCAGAAGTTTAAATAAATGCACCATTTTAACAATGGTAGCATTTTGAATAAAACTAAATGATAGAATACTGGCAGTACCAAAGTTTGAAGTTTGAAACAGTTAACCCAAACTTTCAATAAAAAAAGATGAATTTGTCAATCAAACTTGATTAATACATAACATACATGTAGAAACTAGTTTTTTTTCTGTATAAGTTTGATGCATTTCAAATCAAACTTTTTCATTTGGTTTTGTACCGAACATATAGACGCTTCCGCATGTTTCTAAATAAGGTACATAATCCTATGCACTTGTAATAATTACAACCTGCATAAAGATGAAACCAACATTATAGAATCAAAGCAATCGAACTCAAATGGTCTGACATTGATCAATTTAAACCTACCAAGCTATATAGAAATCAACGGTCTGAAAGACATTTCCAAAGATCTTCCTACACCCCCCCCCCCCCAAAATAAAATAATAATAATAATAATTTGTACACACTTGTCTCTGAATATTCAGGCGTGCACTTACCCCGAATAAGCATCACCGTCCTCAGGAATGTGAAGTTTCACACAGCGAGCATACCATTAAACTACTGTAACATCTAGTTAGTACAATCGCTGTTTATCTAACCCTCCACAAATAAATATTCTAGTGCAAACATGCATGGACATATACATACATCATGTGTGCAGTGCAATTTTATTCTCCTTAAATACATGTACCATGCAGCCATCCTGCCCGGTCCTCTTCAAATTTCGTAAATTCTTGACAATGCAGTCTTTACTATGCCACATTAAGTTCTTAAAGTTGTCTAAACATTCTATAAATTAGTCTGTATGGTCCAATATCATTCCCCTTTTGCCACACCCCACCCCTCCCACCCCTTCCCAGAATTCTTAGCACAAAATCTACTTGTCCAAGATGTTAGGGTTTCAGCAGCATTTCTCAGTCATTTCCCGGACTTTCCAGATGGAATGTTCAACAGAGTACATTTAATACTATTTACACCTTTAAAATGCTGCACATATAATTCCTATGAATACTAGCATTCTACTCACTCTATTGTGGATATAAGTTGAACTGTGTGCACAAATAAGCAACAGGGGAAGGTCATGACTAAAAGCCAAATAAATTGCATAGATTATAAAAAAAAGTTTTTAAAAAGGGATTCTATAAATTAAGAACTGCTTTGGACTTTTCTTCAAGCAAACGTGAATCCTTAATGCTGATTAGTCAATTCCATGGCAACAAGCCGTACTACATTATCCCATGTTTCACAGTTATACCGCACCGCACGTATTGCACAATTCTAAGCTTACGCGACGCGATTTTGTTGTTGAACATTATTCAATGTGAATTCGAAAATCGCGTGTTCCATCTTTACTGTGCATCAAGTTTGCATGAAGATAAATTCGTTATCCCACTCTCGCTCGTGAAACAAGGAAAATGTAGTGCGTCTGCATCTGGGACACAGATGCACTACATTATTCAGTGTTCCAGTCGCACTCATAGGATAACTAATAATGTAAAGATCTTATTATGGTACAGCAACATGCTAAAAACATTGATTGTAGGGTAATATAATCATAATTATAATTGTTGTTACTGTGTTTTCAACACCTAATGGTACTCAATTTGTGAAAAAAACAAATTTACATAATCCGATTAGTATCAGTATTTACTAAATAAAATTATTTCAGTTTCAGTTTTTTGAACTTTCAATTGTTGACCCTTTTGACAAGCATTTTATGATGAAAGGATTGACCCAATTGAATTTAGAGATTTCTATTTGAACATACATAATGTGATGTTTTAAATGTCACACAGCCCCCTTGAATGCCGTCCCAACATCAGTGATTTTTCCCATAGGCCAGATTGACACAGTAATTGTCTGTAGGATACAAGAGGTGCTAATCAATACAGTATGGAGCTAGAAACATGCAAATATGTAACCTGACCTTTGACAGCAATTGGGCTTCACAAAGGCCAATAATTGTCCACCTTCAAATCCCTTGACACAAGTGGTGGGAACAGCTCCTAAAAAGCCCCATATATTAATATTAATTATTTACTATTTTACTACAAAGCTGACATCAAATAAATTATGCCGACGCTTAACACGTATTAGCTCCTGTCATGTGCTAGGCATAAAACTCCATTGCAATACATATTCATGATATACAGTATTTCATAATTAGCAATTTGCTGAATATTTCTGGCTTTTCATAATTTCCTAAATGCACCGACATCAACAAATGGACACACACACATAGCAAACTATTTATAATATCCTAAGTATGCAGTGCATGCACTGATTCATGTTTTCTCACTATACATGTACTCACTATTTTCGTTTTCAGTAATTATGGAGGACTGTCATCCTAATACTGTATTACCCCAGAAAACTTGTGTTTTCATTCTCTGTTCCCAGAGTATTGACAATGCACTATAAATAGAGCGTACATAGGTATTTTCAATTTGTTGTCTACCCTCCCCATTGGTTTTTGTGCATTCTTCCAGTGTTCCAAATTGCAAGTACAGTATTTTTTTTTCCAAAATAGAATCACTGATGGTAATCAATGCTTTGGGTACATATTTTTAGTTCCGGTCAATCGACAGAATCAATTTACATTATCACTATTTTCAGGAATTTGATGGCATTATACAATCTGAATTGTAAACCTCATAAGTTATCCTAAGCACGTTTTTGGTCATACAGACACAAATGCTGTTTGGACGGATGCAGCCACACCAATAAAAATGTAGGATTGCTTGATGTACAATCTTCTATTCATTTTTACTCTCATCGGCCTATTACAGTAGAATCACATTAGTTAAATTTCAAATTATAACATGCGAAATCTATGGCAAGATAAATAAAAGGGGTGTGGCCAAGCATTACCAAGTGATAAATTAATACATGGAGACTGATCCATTAAGGCCAGCCCTATGATTTTCTGACCAATCATAGTGTGTTCCAGACCATAGTAGCAGCTGTAATTGGTCAATTATACATCAAGGGTAGGGCTAAATGGATGTCTATTGAACGGGTGGGTCTACTGAAGGGATGTGTACTATCCGCAGATTCGTTTTGCTGTGAGTGACATATCAGGAGGTACCATGAACCAGTGTACAATGGATGCTACCCCATTGGCAATCATCATGCACAGCATATCCTCTTCTCCTGCTTGGGTTCCTCCAATCTTAGTGTCTCCCTCGGTGCCGTGAATCCCCCTTTGATCCCGTCCCAGCCGTCCTTGATTTTCAAGTCACCGTTTTTCAGTTTGACATAAATCTCTTTGGCCATGACAGAGAAGGCCGCCTCCACGTTGATGCACGCCTTGGCTGATGTCTCGATGAACTTCATATTGTATGCTTGGGCAAATTTCTCTCCTTCCTCTTTGTAGACCTCCCGCTTATCGTCCAGATCCGACTTGTGACCAATCACCATATACGTGGTACTGCACGGATTGGTGACATTCTCCTTGGCCTCGAGTAACCACTCTTGGAGATTCTCAAAACTGCGTCGATTAGAAATATCATACACTAATAGCACACCAACAGAGTTCCGGTAATACGAAGTTGTTATCGACCTGAAAATGTAATAAAAAAAGGCAATGAAATAGACCATTTTGTGACCTTTTGGCTTTTAGGTATTTTTCTGTCTTGCATTATTTAATGAAGTTAATTGAATTTTATTTGTATACAGCAAGATTCAATTTTATCATCTGGAATGGCCAGGATGATCCTAGCCTTATGTGTTTCTCATATAAGAACTGGAATGGGTTCCCATAACTTAATCAATTTACTTCATCATTTGTCACAGAAAAGCAGTGGCTGTACTCCTTCAAACACTTGAACTGAAGTAGTATACAAAGACAAGATTAAAATGTTTACCAGTCCAAAATTCAAAAAAGAAGGATTTTCCCCATTAGAAATTTTTTATTTCTGAAATGTTATGTACCTGAATCTCTCCTGACCAGCCGTGTCCCACAACTGTAACTTCACCCGTCTCCCTGGGGCAACCTCGATCAGTCTCGCGAAGAAATCCACCCCGACCGTGGGATCAGATACCTCCACGAATTTACCGTCACAGAACCGGCGAAGCAACGAAGACTTGCCCACGGTCGAATCACCCACAAGAATCAGACGAAATTGGTACTCCCATATTACCTCAGGTGGCAAGCCCACCAATTCTTCGGCGACAGCAGACATTATTTACTGTTCATTCTACGTATTCCATAAATTTTTTGAAGGAAAACTTTTCGTTAGAGGTAGTTTTTCGGTACGATATGCCTGAAAAATAATCTCATGATCGGTGATTTAAAAATGGCTACAATTTACTTCCGCCGGGTCACCAGATTATCGTGCCCTACCTTATGAATATTTAGTGTGTATTTCCATGTCGCAAGTTTCGATTGGTCTATGATTAGAGCATCAGGTAAATGTACCCAATCGGAGACCTTGTAAGTAACATTGCACTATTTACGTACGTTTCACAACGACATCATGGACGAGAACCACGAGACACGTGGTGAATCTTCGAGAGGCAAATGCGCTCGTTTTTTCGACCATCTGCAGGTTTTTATACGAAGTCTGTTTACCTTGTAAGTCTCCAACGTCTGTTTGTAATTCTGGGGTGGGGCGTACTTTTTTAAATTAAAGTTGCTCCTTGAAAAATTCTCAAAAGTAACCTGGCGCGCCTGGGGTGCCTGGGCATGGGGGGTGCCTGGCGCCGATCCTATACCTTTTTGATATTCTCAATCAGTCAATGTATTGCATTGTGGGAGGGGGGGGGGGGGGGGGGGGGTACGGTATGGAGGCCAAACAAACCTCGTAATTTATACACAAACCTATGGCATGCACTGTGAACCAGTTCAAAGATTAATTGATTTTATTCTAAAGTGTTATGAGTTGAGAGATGCTCTTTTCACATATCTTTAAGGAAAATAATAAGTTAATAATAACCAGAAAAATCAATTTTAAATAGCAATCAAAATAAAGAAATATTGAATCCCTCAGCAGGGCCTCTCGGAGTACCAGTTACTAATGAATCTGAAATTAGAACAGCTAATAATTTCATATTATTAGCCAATCAAAAGGGGATTTTACAACCATGACAACAAAACATGTGACCAATGCGACTAATCACATCCGTTCTAATTTGCTTGCTCTTCTAATGCCAGTAATGGCTGATTATAGTGATACTTTTCCCATGATACTTTGAGAATGTAGAAAAAAAGTTTTTTGAACATGTTGAAGCTCGGACAATGTCAGACTGTGACCGTACAGACTGTGATTCTCAAGATGTGAACATTTTACAAATAGGCCTATTTACACGAAATATAAAAATGTTTTTCATTCCCAAGTTAGATTAAAAAAAAAAAAAAACAATTACAAGCGGAAAGATTTTATTTTAAATACCCCACCAAATTCGGCCAAGGAACAGCAAAATCTTGGAAAATAACCAACTTTTCTTGGTGACAACTATCTATGCATGTGGCATAACCTGTTATTTCAATATTTATGACAAATTATGTTGGCCAAAAAAAAAATGAGGCAGAAATCAACAGGTGACCAAAAGACGAAAAGTCTCAAAATTCAAGGCTGTACCAAGTGTTTATATAATTCTGAACACAAATGAGTGGTTATTTTCCAAGATTTTGCTGTTCCTGACCTATTTCGGTGGGGGTATTAACCCCATGAGCGGGAGACGTCGGGGTGTTGCGGCGGCTCTGGCAGCCAAGCGAAACGGCCACAATGTGTTTGTGCAGTCAAGCATGATACACAATAATCCAACAATAGATTGAAACTGCACAAACAGCGGCCAATGGCATCATCCAGCCTGGTGGCACCGTTTTTTTTTTGCGCCATATGGCGTCATCCATACACAAAGGGTTAAAGTAATTCATGGTTTACTGACTGGTGGAAGTGTGAAAGGAGAAGCAAAAAATTGCACATCAGCACAGCCAGGCAACCTCAAGATTTTGGATAGTAAATACTGAGAGTGCTAAGATCCAAATATTATTTAAACTGTCCTTCCATTAGAGAATGAACAAAGTTGACAAAAACAATTAGAAAGCACCATCAGGTTACTACACGTACAAGGTGCAGTATAGTACAGAGTGGTGGATTTGGGAGGGTTCAGGAAGGTTTCTGCTAATGTTGCATATTTTATGAACATCATATTTTTTGTTCCTCTTCAGAAACTTTTTGAAGGTACTCCTTGGTGGACAGGTTCTGTCACTCCTGATCTGTGGTACAGCCATCACCAGTCAGCTACTGCATGACCGCTACAAGGTCAGCGCTCCGACGGCCCAGTCCTTCCTCAACTACCTGCTCCTTGCTCTTGTCTACTGCATCATCTTGTGCTGCCGGAAGAACCGGGATGACAACTTCCACCATGTGTTTGTGTCACGCTGGTGGAAGTACATATTGGTGGCGCTGGTGGACGTCGAGGCCAACTACCTAGTGGTTAAGGCCTATCAGTATACCACGCTGACGAGTGTCCAAGTAGGCAATACTACTTCCATCATTTATGGAAAATCCAATAAGATCCAACAACAACAAATTTCTGTTGGACCTTATTGATGTGGGCAGTGAACAAAATAACTTTTGAACTAGCTGTTGAATAAGCCAGTTCGGTATTTCAACTGCGCATGTGCACAATGACATTTTTATCCCGAATGACCCGCGTGACCTAACGCGCGCGTGTGAACTCAAAAGGTGGTCAGACAACGCACACGTGTTAAATTCAATCAGAATGGGCGTTCGCGTAACAGTGCATGACATTACGTCAGCAATTTTATCCCGAATAACCTTTGACCTTTGAAATTCCGAACTGGCTTATTGTAGTGGTTTCAACATGATCCTAAAAACATACTTAGAATACAGTTAGGGTTAACTTTTTCATTACTTATTTAGTATACATGTACTCTTTCAGTACTTGTTCAAATTTCTAATATGGAGCACTCGGGTAAAACAAAAAATGAGTGGGGATTGAGTGACCTGCTATTTTTGTAATACAAGAGAGGAGGGGCCTTGTTACTTTCTCTTTTAGTTTAAAAATGGCCACCAGGGTCAGTTTTTAAGAGAGCTGCTGGTCTTTTTCTGATGATGGCTACTTTTTTCAGCAAACTTGCTCTCGGCAATAAAATAATGAGACTGGGTGAAGGTTTCCCTTTTTCCCTGCAGTCCTGAACCCATCAAAATTCAACACAACCTGCGGTTGGAGTTTGTAAGTTGGAGTTTGTAGTTTGGGTTAATATTTGTGTTTGATTCTTGGTGTAACAAACACTGTTTTGTTGTTTACAGCTGTTGGACTGTATCACCATCCCAGTAGTGCTGCTGCTATCTTTCATCATTCTGAGAGTTTCGTTCCGCATCAACCACATCGTTGGTGTAGTTGTCTGCATCATCGGAGTGCCTTTGATGGTATGGGCTGACAGCATCTCTGGCAAGCATGACACAGATGGTACGTCCCAGTAAATAACCCATCTGTTGTGATAAGGGCCATGGCAGTTTGTTCCCTGAGGGAATAAAGTCAAGTTCGTTTTGGACTCTTTTGGCAAAACTCGGTGAAAGAAATGTAATAGTTTGCAGAAAATATATATGTGACATTACCTCTTCTTAAAAAGGTATGGCTCTGAAAAGAACTGGGGGATAAGTAGATATCTCAGCTTTTCGGACTGTGCTTTGTCCACTTCAGAGGAACGCTGAAGTGCTGCTGATGCCAGGGCTTTTGCTCGCTGGTTTTTGCAGGAAGGATTCTGTCTTGTGTTTTGTGCTCTGCATAGTGTTCCCCACAAACCATTATGTTTCATACTGTTTTCACCATGCAGAGCTTCAGATCGCATTTCAAACTCGCTTTTCCTGTTTCATGTCCATGCAAACAGTATTGGAAACATTCCTAATAGGTTTTTGTCTCGCAAACCATTTTCGATGTCAAATTTGATGGGCAGCTCTCTTCTATCCCTCATTTCAGGTAAACCTCAGAAAGCTCTCGGTGATGCCTTGTGCATCATCGGAGCCAGTCTCTATGGTATCTCAAACGTGGCTGAGGAGTATGTCGTCAGGCGCTTCACCAGGGTAGAGTTCCTTGGGATGGTGGGCTTGTTCGGAACATTTATCAGTGGTGTGCAGCTGTGAGTACATGTATCTGGTGTTAAAAGGCAGATCATAATTTTTTCACGGACAGTGCAGGTCGTCCAAATTTTCATTTGCAGTCCATGCTCAGTGATCAGTCATCTGGTCTTAGTGAGTGACCTGTCATTTTAACCCCGTTGATTGGGTGCTGGTATGCCAAGAACAGGCTGTGCAGCTAAGCGTAAATGTAAACAGGCACCACACCAACAAGCGGCCAGGTGTTGTCTTTTTCACAGAGGTCAAGAGAAGATCGTCGGCTGCATATGTGATACACATGTACAGACCTTCTTCACCCGCGTGATCAGATAGCATAATATGTAAACAAAAACACCTTGGGTTGATCATCCTACATGTGTCAAATGGTTAAACCACATGTGCAGCACGCCTGGCTGGTTTACTTGAGTAAGCACCTCATTAGTATCACAACGCTGTGCAGTCCATGATGACACGTGGAGAAGGTCTTTGAGATAAAGTTCCGGTGTGCCTTTTTGGTGCTCACAAAGTACAACTTCAAGGCATAACACAGGAAAATTAAGACAGCCAAACTGAGACTGGAAAATGTGATTTACAAAATTCCAAAAGAATTTTTATTGAAGGGGTGCCAGTCTACGACATGGTTACTGTTCCGTGAAAGGGTTTTTGGGTAGAGGTACCTGTATGTTCGTACAGAACCTTTGCCTTCTTGCTAATGTAACATGTCCTGATTACTCCTCCCCCTTTCCTTGACTCAAGGGTCATCTTGGAGAGAGAGGAGCTGAGTTCCATCACCTGGAGGTATGAGGTTGTCCTCCTCTTTCTAGCCTTTGCTGCCTGTCTCTTCTGCCTCTACTCTCTCTTCCCTGTAATCATCAAGTGGAGTAGTGCCCTTGTTGTCAACCTGTCCATCTTAACAGCCGACTTCTACTCGCTGACTGTCAGCATCTTTGTTTTCCAGTACATGGTAAGTGTCGTTCATGATCTAAATTGTATGCATATATCCCTAGAATGATTCAGCAATACCTGATGTCCAAACATCATCTGCTTTTTAAACTTGCTGTACTTCAAATGATGGACGAAGGTCATATTATACTATAGGAGAAGATGTAAGTATTAAACGGCAAGGAGCAGCAGGCTGAGCAGGGTCCCCCCCCATCATATTTTTAATAAAGTGTTCATGTTGTTTCAGTGATGTTGAAAAATATTTTTTGATACACAGCCTGCAAAGAAGAGGTTTAATGCAGTCATGATTAAAACATGTTTTCCACAAGATCGCAACATTGATTCATTTGCATATTCTAAATCTTTTTTAGTTATCGTCCCACATATGAGGTACATATTTGTAAGAAATGTGGAAATAAAAATGGTGATTGGCAGTATCAGGCATTTTGTAAAAAGTTAAATATGCTGATGTGCTTGGAACTCTGTGTTCAATGTACCATTAAGCAAAGAAATGAGCTAAATGATAAATATAATTATTATTGCTTTACAGTTCAACGGACTGTATGTGGGTTCCTTTGTCCTCATCGTGCTTGGCATTATAGTGTACAGCATCCTACCGCCACGTGAAGCCCAACATACTCTGTTCAGGCGCTACAAGCTGTTTGGGCGCTACACATTGTTCAGTGATAACTACAGCACGAACTTAGAATCCAGGGATGACCCAGACTTGACCGTGCCATCGGACAGTACCGAGCTGACAGAGGAAGAAAGGGAGAGCTGGCACAAGGCAGCCAATGAGTCCCTGAACGAAAGAAACTCTGATTCACAGGCCTGATGTGATTGGCTGCTTGCAATTCCTCTAATGCAACATGTTGTTTGATTGGCCAGTTGAGGATTCTTAAGGTCAGAAGGCTATGATTAGCTGTGTGAATTTTTTTTTTTTTTTTGAGTTAACATGTGTAACAATTGGCAGACTGGTTCTTCCTTGAGTAGCCATTATTTAATGTTATTTATAAAAGTCACTGAGTATCTGGAACAGTATTCACGGAAGGTCAAGACGTACAAAAGATAAAGAGAAACATGATTATAAAAGCAAAGTATTGATTTTTCATACATGTATCTTTATGCAGAAATGTGTGTGTACTTAAAAGAAATTGTTAAATTTGAGTCACATTGAAGGTAATTACATGCACTTGTGTGTAAATCTCAATTCATACTCCCATGAGTATGTATATACCGGCAATCGTGGACTAGGGACAAAAGGGTTAGGTCATAGACAAAGGGTCCACGTTTGACCGAACGTCCACGATTGAAAATCGTGGACAAAACCAATGGGAGGCCTTCCGAAAAAGTTCAGAGTACAAACAAAAGAGGAACAATGGGACGTCCACGATTGCAGGTATTTACACACTTGTGTGCACATGTGAATGCAAAACAAATGCGTAATGTCAATATTTATTTATTTATTTATCCTGCAAGTTTGCAAAAGTCAAACACGTTTAGTTTTGTTGAAATCTTTGATGTTGAGTTTTAGATGTTTTTTATTGGCAAACTGGTTGCTCTTTTAGACTAGCTTGGAGAATGAAATTGTTTCCATAAAGCCTCCTTGGTCGGTTTATTTTGCATTTGAAATATCTTACGTGTAGATACATGTACATTCAAGTTGACAACTCTTCTTAGTAAGATTTTTAAGAAATACCTTTGGGACTCTTTTAGAAGAATGGAGAATCTCCTTTGGCCACTGAGCAGTAATTTATGTAGTATCATTAATCCAGGAAATGCATGCAAATAAATTCATGCAATATTTAAGTCAATCAGTTGATAAGTTGGATAGAAAATTTGTTGACTTTTGCAGGAAATGTGTTACTCTTTTGGGTGGAGGTGATAGTGGAATGAAAGTTCCGATTTGGTATATTTTGAAAGTGATAATTTATTGTGGCCATATCACTGAGAAGGGAGTGTTACTTGTTTATGACAGAAAGAGCATGACCAAAATTTAACTTAAAGTATGACTGAGAATGGAGTTTTCAAAAATAAGAACCAGTAAATTGAAACAATGTTATTGTACAACTTTATTATACTGTACAACTTGAAAAGTGAAAACGGGTTTAACTATCCTGAATTATTTTGTATGATTGTACATTGCTCTTAGCATGTTTTGGAAAGACACATGTCTTATTGATGTTCATCATGTGTTTGTGAAGGTTATCTTTAGTTGTCTTCAAATTTGCAATTATTGCTATCATTTCAGAAAACGTGCACATGCAGTTGGCTATAAAAAGTACTGGGGAAATGCCTTAACCCTGCCTTTCAGAAAATTATTTTTCTTTTCCTTCTGAATATTTTCTGAGTAGGATAATACACGAGGAGCGCGCCGTTCGTGGGTGAGAATGGCCCGAGGGCGCAGCCCGAGGGCCATTCGTCACCCACGAACGGCGTGCTACCGAGTGCTAACCGTCTTAACACCCTCCAAGAATGTTTCATTATTGTATAAACGAATGTCGTGTTTTTGTAAAATCAAGAAAGCCAGTAAAGGAATGTTGACAATACATTGGTATGTTGGTCACGTAATCTCTTTTATCCTATGCACTCCAAGTAGTTTGAACGATATCAATAGGGGAATTCAAATTGCAAACGTTTCATTTGACACTAAGGTGGGAACATGGCGAGTTCGGACAGGGACTGCAGTATTTTTTTAACGCAAAACACATTCATTTATTCATTCGTGTCATAAATACATTTTTGGGCAATGTGTAAATGGAAAATTATACTGTAAACCCTAATCAATTGTCATATATTTGTCCAATGCTGTATTTGTTTGGGAGTAAAATAAAAATGAAAATATGTTGTAAAATTCGCACTTTGCCCTATATCTCCTACTGGGGTTGAGTGCAACACGCCATTCGTAAAATGCAGAATGGCGCGTCGCGCTCCATTCGTGCAAAATAATGGAGAGGGAAAACAATAGTGTGACGTCACAGGAGGGTGTTAATGTTGACGAAAAAGCATCTTTTTCCATTTTAGGTGTCTGCAACCCTCCAAAAAAAGGCCTTTATTCTTGGTTGCTTTTGCGCATCTAATGCACACAAAGATATGCCCAAATTATTGAAGAGTCACAAACATTGGTAAAGTAGTAGTTGATAACAAAATGTGGGTGGGTTTTTTCTTTCAATGTTTCATTCAAAGTGAGTAACTTTTGTACTGCTAGAAATTAGAAAAATAGCAATTCAAAGAAATATATATTTTGGGGGTGAAACTCGCAAAGAGCACGGTTAGTATATCTTTGGAGTAAATGTTTTTCCAGGTGTATTGCATTTTGATTCATTAAAATTCATAAATAATGCGAAAACAGAATTTGGCCGTGCGTTTCTGTGCTATTAAATCAACCCAAGTGTTATGAGAATAAGCAAAAATCTTCACAATTATTCTCAGCACTGCATGCCGAAGAAACGCATTTTGTTTTGAAAAGAAACAATGCTGAACTCGACCGACTTTCTTGTTCAAAAGCAAGTCTGGGGATCCAATCATTTTCAAGAGTTCACCGAAATACCAGTGAAACAAAATTAAGCAGTCGCCAAAAGCTAATA
This sequence comes from Hippasteria phrygiana, assembly GCA_037893225.1. Taxonomy (NCBI): domain Eukaryota; kingdom Metazoa; phylum Echinodermata; class Asteroidea; order Valvatida; family Goniasteridae; genus Hippasteria; species Hippasteria phrygiana. The sequence goes on from JAZGUH010000253.1 coordinate 695,094, forward strand.
GCGCCCTCTTGTGGGTCAGATAGATTACATTCGTTTCCGCCATACCAGTTTCCATCAAGGACAAGACATCTTTAAATGATGCTGTTGCGAAATTAACTGAACCGTGAAGGACATCATGACTGCGCTCCAACCTTTTATAATGATAGGTTTAGTAATGCTGCCAAAGGCCCAACGCTAAAGTGTGGAAGCGTACTTCTGTCGAATTCTGCCTTGAAATGTACAACAATTTGGTTTATTTACACAGATCATGAAATGGGCAAATAAATTATGGAAAAACGACTTTGCTATTTGCGGCGGCCAAGCTTGGTCTATCTTCTTGAGATGCCTGTCGCGTAAAGACTGGCTTAACTTATTTGGCTCATTATTTAGGTGTCACAGTCATCCCACGGTTTCTTGTAGAACACGACATTTAGTTCCACCACAAACCCACTGTCTTGACATGATGCAAACATATTTTTACCGGGTTCTTCCAGTTCTATCCATGGAAGTCTTTCAATTCTATCATCTATATTCCTTCCTCCATGATTCTATCGGCAGCGATCCTCACTGAGTCGGCGAGATTCAATGTGACGCGCCTTTGGTTCATGTCTTTCCCCAGATAATCACACCCCTGAATGTAAGCTCAACTTTCTTGGCGGGCGATCAATCAACCGCACATAAAGCAGATAGACACCAGAGTTTCTTGGCTCTCTCCTTCAAAAGTGACCAAACTCAACAACCAGGAGACAAATCGTTTTGTAATCCAGTGAAAAGGAGGATAATGATGTCGGACGGGTGTACCTTGGAACCGGAGTGTGGTGTGGTCGGGGTGGGGTGTCGTACAATAAAGTTATAACAAAACATGCGCTTCACGCCTGCTTGCCTTTCACTTGTGAAGGTATGTTCCATTGCACACTTTTAGGGGGGTACCGTTTGGTAAACATGGCCATTTATTTGTGGACTTAAATAGATTCTGATGAAACTAAATATGGATTCAAATACATATTTATTTACTTGATAACTGATAAAAGGGGCGTACTCTCTATGGGCCAAAAGATTATAATTTTAGTGAATATTTTTTCTTAATGAAATGATGCAACCCTATTATCATAATGGCGTGTCTAACGAATATAGATTGTCAGCGCCCAATCGGGCTATATGCCGCTAACAAATTGCACACACTAAACACAACGTATTGGGCTTAGCTTGGGCGCGTATTAGCTTTTTGATGAGAGGATCGATAGACTGGACACAAACTAAACTTACGCTCGATCGGATCGGTGCGATCTTTGCTGTGTGATGTGGCGTTCGCCTTTTAACAACGTACGTAACGTCGATTCCAGAAACGAAATTGTGCCAGTAAGTTGCTGCGGCGAAATGTCCGTCGTGGTGCCGAACGAAAGGGGGGACGGTTTGTCCGTAGTTTCCGGCCCAGGAACAAACAGTATGTCTTTGCCAGTACCCATGCCGCCACTAAACTCGCTGAACTCTGCTGCAGTGCCGTGCAGCGCGGCGTTGTCAGGCGGTGTGTTCCTGTCCGCCCCGGCCCTGTCCCCGGCAGGCCCGATGGCAGTACCACACCCCGGAACGCCGGTGAAGATCATGGGCGATCCCAACATGAACACCACGACAGAGAAACAGCACCCACCGATCCCAAACAACACAGACTACCTAGCTCAGCTATTAACCGACAAGAAGTCCCTGGTTTTGGTACCCAACATGTTTATACACGTGGAAAGAATAATCGATGAAGGTAAGTTTGGAGATCGTTTCTGTCTAATCTTGATTCCAGAAAGTTTTTGAGTGTGAAAAACCACACCACAAACGTACGTATGTGTGCGCGTGCTGCATAGAGCGAATTCCGATGGATAGACTACAAATGCTAGCTAGACTCGACTAGCTTGCAGGACAGTCTGAGAGCATGGAGGTTTCCTACCTCCATGGTCTGAGTTTTCCTTTTATTGGTTGTCAAGTTGTTTGATCCCATTCATCCGTCAGAAATTGAGTACTTTTTTATTTAAAAAGCCTTTATAAGAGAGCAAGTAAATATTTTGGGGTTCTGTTTGATCATTTGCCCGTTTTATTGACCACAAACATGGCCGAGATTAACTGGCTAGCCTGGGAATGTGTGGACAGGAAGTTGGTTGAGGCTTAGGTTGAGCTAGCATTGCAGGTGTACTTGTGTCTGAGAATTGTGATTCACCACTTTGAATTTTAGAAGGGGGTTTAGTTTGCAAGTGTGAGGCTTCGGCTGTTTTTTGCTGTATTCTGAATATTGATTGTATATGGGAAAAAATTTTACTTTAATACCCCCACCAAAATCAGTCAGGAACAGCAAAAATCTTAGAAAATAACCAACCCTCCCTGAAGTTGAAACAAGTGTCTAAACTTGTTATTTCAAGATTTATGTAGGCAAAATCAGTAAAAAATGAGGCAGAAATCGACATGTATGTGCCACTTTGAGTGACCATACACTGTCATGACTTTGCAAAGAACATGATCTAAGATAGAAAACACAAGCCTTCTTCCCCTATATTGCACACAAATTTCCTGACTAAACTCTCAAAATTTAAGGTTGTTCCAAGGGTTTATACAATTCTGAACACAAACGGATGGATATTTTGCAAGATTTTGCTCTTACTGACTGATTTTGGTGGGGGGTATTAAATCTTAAATTATGTATCTGGTTGCGTAAAACCTACTTATTTACTGTAATTAAATAGCTTTCCAGCCTAATAATTTGGCACATAGATTTATACAAAATAATTTTGTCAAATTTTGATACATTGCGTTCGTGATTGTTTCCACTGGAACTGTGGTAAATAAATGTGCATAAAATTCTTTGTTCACTCCTCTCCAGTTTAGTTTATTTACAATCAAAATAAAGATATATTTTAGAGTAACTAATAATAGTCATAATTTAATGCATTTTATATTACAGGTATGTACTGTTTATAATATTAGTTGTAAATCTGTGTTCCCTCTAAATGCTTTAAACTAATGTAGCAATCAAACAGGAACAAACATTTTATAAACCCTTGTCATTTCCTGAACACAGGTACGGTGTGCAGCTCAGTAATGTCATCTAATATTTATTTTGTTGGCTTTTTGTATGCATGTACGTTAATTTCAAACGTGTCTAACAAGCCAAGCATTATAACTATAAGTGTCCCCGAAGCGAAAAATATCTTTAAAAAGTAGGTGTATGTACTTTTGAGTCCCTGCCCAGGAACCAGGATTACACACCTCTATAAGCTCTTTTGAACTAGGGATTATTCAAATTTTTAAGCAGATTTAGAAATTTGAAAGAGGATGTATGATAATCCTGTGAAACATAAAAGAAAGCTTTGCATGGTCTAGTACTTTCTATTTTTCTTTATTATGTTGTTCCCCTTTTTTCCTTTTTTTCTATAAGCAGTGCCACTTGCATGACTTACTTAATTAGTAGCAGTTCACTGTCCAGTGTCAACAGACTCACAAAGACGTTATTACAAACTCATTTTTTTCTTGTTGGCCGGTACGGTACTAAAGTGCTTTCATAAATTCATTTAAATTGAAAAGAGTTGGGATGGGAAAAAGCATTCTTAGAAACACCAAGGTCATGATTATTATTGATTTGTGGTAATTCATTGTGCTTGACGGGGTTTACCAGTATGCCTCCATCAATAGCCAAATTATATTTGTTTGGCATCAGCCATGCTGAATATAAACTCAGGTATGCTGTAATTTCTGTATTCAGTAAATTCCTTCAGTTTTATTGCACTGTACAAAAGTCACTGAGACCCCACATGGCTGCTATGGCAAGTGCCAACTACTGACATGGAAAGCAAACGGTGGCATTTTATGCAACATAAATTAATTTGTAATGAGTACTGTTTCGACACCATACACTGCACTCAGTAATTTACATGCGTGTCAGTTGAAACTTGAAGCTTGTGTGCAAGCTTAAGAATGGTGCTTTGCACTTCCTGAGTACAAGACACCGACTGAGTTGTATACTGTATAGGTCCTGTTAATGAATGCAATTCGATTTATTTTCAACAAGAAAAATATTCATGGCAGTACTTACTAAGCTTATCCTAGTATGAATTCAAACAGAATTTTGGATTGGTAGACTTAAGTTGGAATATCAATCTCAGAAAAGAAAAGAAAAAAACTTTTTATATTACCTGTGCAGCTCTTGTTAAGATGTTTGTGCTTCAGATTCAGACATCCCTTCTCATCTACATGTATTATAGCCGTTTGATTCCTACTCATTTTAAAGCCTGCCATTTCCTGTCTATAAGCCATATTCCCTATTGGTTGGGACTTTCTTGTGCTTTGAAGCAAAAAGATCAAAAACAAAAAACATCTTATAATCAGTTGAAATTGGTTTCTGCTCAGTTCATTCTGCTGAACTTAATTCAAGCTTTTTTGAAAAAAGAATAAAGATTCAAAGTTGTGATTATGAAGAAATCCCTCCCTTAGAAGAAGCTTAGCTTAGAATTGTGATAATCTGAGTTAGGGGTGTGCATTTACGGGTAGTAAAAGAACCAAGTACCCGATTGAAAAAAATACGGGTACCCGGGTACCCGTTAAAGAATCCCAATCCAAAACTTCCAATCCTGGAAGTTGTAATAATGTCTTTCTCTGAGATTGAAAAGTCTGATTTCAGACAAAAGTCTGAAAAATCTCATGCCTGTCTATAGTAAACCTGATCACTACTCCGCCATTACATGTACATGTTCCGGCACGTGCATGTGCCGGCATATCACAAAAGACAGAAGCTTTATACAGTTGTATTTATAGTGGCATGAGGCATGGTATTACACGTGTATGTCTCGTCAAGGCTCTTTATCCATACCCAGACTAAAAAAACCACAACCGGTAAATTCCCTTTATTGTCAATATACGTGAGCGTCATAAACATGAAATCTGTGCTGGTTTCCCATGTAGGCCTAGTCGTGTTTTAATTTTGAAAATTCCCGACAAATAACATTCGAAACCTTTCCTTTTTCCTTTTTTGGGAAGTTACTATGCTATAATGTAAAGTTGTACGGGTACTCGATTCCATTATCTGGAACCGGTTCCTGACATGAACGGTCGGGTATTCGGGTACCCGGTTCTGATGCACACCCCTAATCTGAGTAGGTCTACATGTATGCAAAAAAATTACTTTATATTGTTATTCATTAGTTTTGGCACAGAGCCAAGATACGATTCCGCATAGGTTGTACCACATGTACATGTACATGTACAAACTTTATGTAGGTAGATCACTCTAGCTTGTTACACTGTTGGAAATGAAATGAAAAGTTGATTTCTCAACTGGAACATGTTAATTTCTGCCTGAAGTTTCATTTCTCAAGAGATCTGTATTGTGAGGGTTGATGTTCTGCCTCGTTGCTCGCTAGAATACTCAAACATCACTTTACAATATTTAATGTGATCAAGGCTCTCGTATCTCCCTAGGCACAAAAAATATATGATTTATTTTAATTAGTTTTCAGAGGTATTTTGTCCAGTCTACATGTACATAATACTCTTTATAGAAGTAGTTAATTGGCTCTCATTGCACGTGTACTTACGATAAGATGTACTTCGCAATGTACTTCAATTGTAAAAAGTAATTGCTACACGTACATGTACCACAGATAGGATGGTACATGTAGCTTCGTAGTTTGGTTGTGGTCCATGTATAAAAACTGCTTTGAATAAATAAACCTTCTGAATGTTATTTTTGAAGATGTCTTTGTGTATTGCCTTTTAAAAAATATAATTACTCTTTGTGCATTTGAATTCCCCAGGCCAAACATAAGAGGCCTATAGATGCATGGCAACCTCTAGCTATAGAAATTAGTCTGATACATGTGTGACATTCTCATCCACTGTGAACAGTCTCTAAGTATAGTGCTGGGCATTGCTCTTTTATTCAACCTCAAAAGCGCTTGCCCCCCCCCCCCCCCCCCCCCAATCATGTGCTATACATGTTGTCTTTTTAAATTCAAAATGTGTCAACGGATACCATCTGAACAAGACTGTGCACCAGATAATATTCAAATTACTTTGTAAAGGGTTTATTGTTACAAAGTTTTAGTCTGGTACCATATGTTATTTAACTAGCAATTTTAATACATTTTCTGTATGTTTATTTGTATGCCGAAATGTGCATGCCCAGTTAATCTTGGCACATGAAATTCCTGAGACATGTGTACTAGTCTGGTTTGAAACTGATGATTGATTGCGTGGGCTTCAGCTCTGTGATACATGTAGGTAGCCTAACATTAGGAATTTGCTGACGAAGATGCAGACCTAGAAGGTCAACTAGACGGTGACCTCTGACTTCAGCTTCATAATGCTGACCTCTTACTGCAGTTTCTATTTCCCAGTGTAGTACATGTACTTGGGCAAGTGCATTAGCAGTTGTGTTCTGATACTGGTGTTTATTCCATTTAACTGATGTAAATTTAGCATAATTGTATTATTGGCAGTGGAATGTACATGTATGTACAAGGGATGCTAAGATAGGCTGCATAGGGTGTATGTAGGAAACAAGATTGTAAACTAAACATAAAAAAAACATGAGGTTTCACACTTTGATAAAAAACACTATTCAGCCCTCCTTTTTATATTTTATCCCCTGCCATCTATTCTTCTCAACAAAGTTCTTCAGATTCTTAGTTTTGTGATAAAATGTTGCTGGGGAAACATCCTTGATGTATAAATGGTTTATTCCGGCGAAGTCCAATCTTCAAGGTTACATGTACGTTTCCTTCAGCAATTTAATTTGGATGAGGGTACATGAACTACATTGTGAGCAGACAATACCACTGGAGGACTCGCAAAGAACTGTGTGAAGCCCGGTTCATACTTCATGCGAATGCATATGCGAAGCGAATTCGTCAAGGTAACCGGGGACGTCACAATGAAACTTCAATTGTTGACGTCATGAAATTCGCTTCGCATTCGCATGAAGTATGAACCGGGCTTCAGGCTTTTAATTCAAAAGAATGGCCTGAAATAATCAGAAGGTGAAATAGACCATAGTCACCGTACGGAAAAAAAATTTTGTTTTGCACTTTGAAAATTTGATTACCATGAGATTTTGCTTTCACAGAACAAAATCTGAAATTTAATTAAGAGGCAACGGTCACAGTACATGCATGTAATCATTAATGTTCCAGTACAGGGTTAGGACTGTGTCTGTGTTAGTGCTGAGCTCAGATGAGACAGACAAAAATCAATCTTCTTGAGAGACTACTGCCTTTGAGGCATGTCTAGTGGCGAGCACAGACCCAGATATTGCAGATCTCCCACACCGTGGCATCGTCATTTGATAATGGGAACCCTAAGATTTGTTCATCCTCTCATGTACATGTATGTTGTAAATTTGAACATGTGTGCAGTGAACTCATAAGGTAGATGTTTATAGCAAGAGCCGAAACGACTTTATGGCAAAAGATTGTGCTCTTGCCATGGCAATAAGTTATCTAGGACACTGACATTAAGCTCATCCACCTTGAGTATTAGTGTGGCACCAGTCTTAGGAAGTTGCCTAAGCCGCTTCTGTCTGCCTACTTCAAGTTGACCTACTTTTTGCTAATTGGGAGTGGAACTGGATAATGTGCTCCATATGCTGAAGGAGGGAAAAATGCAATAAATAGAAATGTTTGCCCCGATTGACAAATGTACCATAGGCCTTTTTGCTGAGGACGCCCCGTATAGGCCTGCCTATCTCAGTTGATTAAGCACTGGAATGGTAGTCCACAGGTCTTGGGTTCAAGTTCCAGTTCTGTTTTGGGGGTGTTTTGTTTCTGCTTTTTGTGGTTGTTTTTTTTGCTCTCTCCAGTTCATTTCGGATTGACTTGAAATTAGATTTTGAATCACATGTGTAGAGGCAGTCATTGTTCATGTACATACATGTTTTTTTAAAGTTCCATGTCTGATCTCAAATTTGTACAAAAAGCAATACAAAACCCCCATCTGCAGATTAAAATGGCAAACTTGAAGTCAAACGCCACTGGAATTCTACGTCAGCGAGAGAGATGAAACACTCGCTCCCCATATCCTGTTCAGCTGCCTGCATTACAATCTCAATTTCCTGCACTATCTGTTTCCACATCCTTTGGCATCTTGTTTGGCCACAGCCACTGTGGTTTTCTCATCCACTCTTTTGTTGGCCAAGGTGTGAATTACAGAGTCCACTTCCTGCAGAAACGACACCAGTTAACACCTCAGTACATAACCTCTGCTTAGCAGACATGTGTGGAATGTTCACTAGACTTTTCACTAGTTAGAGGATCTTCTCTGCTTGCAATCATTTTGTTTTAATAATGGCTCTGTCCTCCAAGTTTAAGACTGTAGAAGGAATTTCAAGGTGAAGGTATATTTGCACTTTGGTGATTGTATTAAACTTGTTGTAAATTTACAAATGACCTGTTTTGCATTTTCACCTACATTCTTTACCCAAGCCAGTGTCTCTACAGTAAGAGCACATTTGAATCATGATTTGTGATGGCCATAAATTGATTGCCTTCCTCTCAAGAGGAACAATTTACAAGTGTTTTGTTGTATGCCTCTCACAAGTGGAATTTTAAGGCTAACAAAAATTCTGCCTACAAGGCAAGTTGAGAAGATCAAGCAATCATGTTCTCTGGGAGAATGCTTGATGAATTTAGTCATTAATGTTTTCTGAATACGGGGGAACATGATTGCTGGTACATTTCCGCTTGGGGATGGGAAATCCTGTTTGACGGCCCAGGCATTTGAGGGGCTTTTTTGACTTCCATTGGTGGTTCACTGAACTGCATTAGCGAAGGAATCTAAACCAATCACATCGGAGATGGTGAAAGCGGACTAGAGCCATCTCACTCCTCAGAAATTTGGACAGTCGAGTTGGAAAGAAAAACATTATGACATATTAACTGATATGCTAGGGAACTCGAGTTGGGAAATCACTCGGATGCATTTCTAAGTGACGGGTGTTGATGACTGTACTAGATGTACAAATGAGTATCTCAATTGTAGGCTGTTGCACAGAATTCATATAGAAAATTTTATATACATGTACCCTTGGATACTAGTCGAACAACATGTCTGCCAAAAATAAGATCCTGCCCCTTTGGCCTTGCCCACAGGGGTGCCATTCTATTGATTGTTACACCCCTGGTATGCCCTAATGAGCTCCAACAATACCACTGCCAAGAAGTATTCCTGACCTTTTTAATGCGGCCCATTGAAGAAGAAAAAAAACCAACACAATTGACGTTCATCAGCTATTCAAAACATGCCAAGGAAATAACCCCCTTTAAAAACTCTCTCAAAAAAGGCCTCGTTTTAAGCTTGGGTCGCTGGTTGCACAGTTAGAAGTGAATTCTTGCGAGCAGAGAGTTGGCTTGGAACTCAAGCCAGCAGGAGGGGATTTAAGTTTTTGAGTATTAGACTTGCAAATTAGATTGTCAGGGGTGAGTTATGGGGGGCATTGTTGGTGAAGTTGCATTGGGTGTTGTATTGGTATTCAAATACGGAATGGCGTAGGAGGTATTGTAATGAATTGATAGTACATATGTCAACCTAGTACCCTGGCTTTGGTGTGTGGCTGGAGTCCAGATTAGTTCAGCCACACCCTGATGCTGCTCGTTGGTACAGAGTATTCAAGTCTTGCGACTTACAGAACACTCTTTATCTGAATGTCTCGAGCTCAGCCATCTCACTCTCAGATGTATGTTGACAGTCAAGTTAGTAAAGAAAATTCAGTTTTTCTTTAATCTAACCAAAGACTGTCAGTGTACTGATGGAACTTTCCAATTTCAGTTTTGTTACTCTGTACATTAGAAGTATAGCCAGTTTCTGGGGCTTCACATCTGACAATCTACGTTTGTAACTATTTTTAGGTGTACAATGTAGATATAACCTTATCCACCCCCCCCCCCCCCCCCACCCAGATCTGCATTCCAAAGCATCCCATCTTTCCCATGATTAAATTTGTGTGCAGTGACAGCCTGTGAAAACAGCCTGCAGGCATATCATACGGATCTCTCTACCTGGGTAAATGGTTTCCATACAGGGAACCAGTGACCCCCTTGGAAAAGGAAAAAAAGTCCAGCCTACATGTACCAGCCATCCGAAACCTGATATACCACTAAGAAGAAATGGCGATGTTTCTGTCACTGCATTATTTATCACACAACTCAATGCTAAAAGCCGCAAGGTCTGTGCCGTTGCTTTGTGATGATCCCAAAAATAAAATGCCATAAATTTTTTGTAAGCTCACAATTTTGTAGCTCACAGTTTCCCATCTTTTGGGAACTATCCTCCAATCCAAACCGTTGTTGCAAAAGGTCAAGCAAGTTACAGTACATATTTCTCATAAAAAATTGATCATGTGATTAAAATCCTTAAACAAATCCTGTTGGTGAAGGTACAATGTAAGGGACACACATGAGAATCAGTACAAGAAATGCATAGGAAAACTCTTGAGAATTTCTAAACCTTTTTGCTTACTATAAAGCCCAATTACAGCACATATTGAAGTTGTGCTTGACTTTTTTTGTTAAAGGGGATTGCTTTGAAAATTTGTTCAATGAAATGCATCTGAATCCAAAGTTTTGCAAATGCAGTTTCAGTCGATTGGAAATTCTATACTGTAAATGCTATAACCTTTAAAGCCCAACTTTAATTTATTTCTAATATGTGCTATTTTGCCAAGATATGCACATTAGTTGAGACCAAATAAATATTGTAGATGTAGTGGAATTGACAAGATGGAAGGACAGTGTGTGTACATATGGGCAATGTGACTTCATTACCTTCAAAGGCAGGTTGCGTTTACACAGTACTCCCGTTAACATTATTACTCACATCACCTGTGTGCTTTAGAGATTGTGTTGAGCTAGGATCAATACTCTACGTGGTGTAATGAATATTGAATTTTCCTGCATGTAATTCTGCTACGCTACATGTAAAAGTGACAGCATAGCATGTCCTTATACATGTACAGGAACTGTTTCAAAATGTGTTTTTGTGTACGGTACTTTGGTTATAAGAAGCAGTTTGACAGCAATGTTAATAAACTAAAAGAAGTGCTTGCTCTAGGCTTGCATTTTCCCACATAATGTTGATGTCCATGCTGTTTCTTATGCATAAAAAAGAAGCCGTAAACTATTTTAGTAATTTGGGTCAACTGGTTTAAAATCTTCATATCTCTGGTTGCAATCTTGGAAATCGCACCCATTTCTCTTTTCACCTTGAATTACTGGTGTTGAAGTGAATTTGGTGTGATCATGACGTTTTATTATTGATGACGGTGCTCGCGACAAAGCTGGTTCTGTGTAGACCCTCCCGGACTCGAGACTGACCCGCCCATTGCAAAGTATTTTGTATGTCTGGTCAGGAAGCTGACTGTACTGTGATGCACTGTTCTGCAGACCAGCTGGTTTTAATTCAGTAACCTCTTCCCTGAATCTACTCCTACAGGGCTGAAAATATCTCAATTTTTGTTTTCTGGGTGGCTTGCAAATATGTAGGAGTGTGGGGAATGAAGCGACTGACTGTCTTTGCCAGTATGGCAATCAACCGACTTTCTCATACCACAATCATGTATAGAATCTGCAGCTGGGTGCAGCCGCTCACGATCCCAGCGGAGGAAATGAATTTGGAGTGACTCAATTTCATAGACATTGATCCGTTGTAATTGTGTCTGGTGTTGAAACCTTGTCCATCCTTGATGGGAATAAAGTGCAGGGAATCAGCAAATAAGGGACAAATTTGAACTCGGCCGGCAAAACTTGGGGTCCACAGTGGCTACTGCATTGTTTACGCATGGTATGTACATGTGCAGTAGATTTAAATCTCATTAAGATGCTTGAAAAAATTTACCTTGCAGAGTGTGCATGGTGAGATTGGGATAATACGATGTCATGTGTGGAGCAATGTCATCCTCACACATGGCGGGATTAGAAATTTACTTTACGACAAAAGCGTCCTCTGCCACATGGGCCTTTTGTAGTGGCCGCTTCAGCGAGGGTGCCAGGATTAGCGCATAATACGATTAAGTGACTCTGGTTTAGTCAGAGGGAAAATTACGGCTGTTCATAAATGTTAAGTGGTGGTCCTTTCTGGACTGTGGTTATTGCAATTTAAATTCTCTAGGCCGATACGAGATACTGGCATATGAAATGATGTTTACAATTTAGTTACCTATGTAATGACTATCATTACTTGCAAAAAATTACATCAGTTTTTATCATAACTTGCATCTTTGACTCTTTACCTCGAGTGGCTTTGAGTCTTGTTCGGGGTGAACTTGCATAAAAAAAGTCTTCAGTGTATTTGTACATACATGTAGAATATGTACAAATATTGTTTACAATTTGTGTTCCCCAGAGAAAAAGCCTGAAAAATTCATTATGTAGAAATTTCCCCCCCCCCCAAAAAAAATCTAAAAATAACACATTAAACAATTCGAATTCTTTACGATTATTATTATTATTTTTTTTGCCCCATACATTTGAATTCACTTAAATTTGAATGTAAACAGAGTCAGAGACTTGTAAATCCATGTGAATGTATATGAATACATTTATTATGTCTGCTTTTCAATAATTTTGATTAAATTGTGCAGTCACTGTAATCCCTTAACCCTAACCCCCTGGGCATTTTTACTGGAAAGTTTCCGCAACCTGTCAAAATCCAACACTGTGCAGTATACCTATGGCACATTCTTTGGACTTGGACAAACTGGGGCATCATAGCTCCATGTAAAGTACCAGTAATGGTGCCATGGCACTACAGTCCTGAACCCATCAAAATTAGACAAAACCTGCTGTTGGAATTTGTAAGCCTTGTGGTATTTAGGGTTAAGCCAGTTTCCAATTGATATTTGCAGGTATTCATCAAAATTCTACTCTTTAAAAATCTTCCAAATTCATTACTTTTACAAACAACCAGTCCATTTTCTAAAACAAAATTCTACTTGAGATGTATAATATTAACTAGCTCAGGTAGCAAACTTATTATGCACAGCATATCATTTGCAGAAGATTTTGTCTGTCTCTGAAGATGCGCAAAAACTATACAGTATACACTTGGAATGCAGTTCATGCACAAGCAATGCCATTTTAGACTCTCAAAATGAACTAGTGCATTAAATTGTGTGCCGCTTGGGTGGGTGCCCAGGAACTCAATTTTACACTTAAGAACCCAGCTTTTAAAAGGAGTTTCCACTTCAAAAAACTTAGACCGAAGTACATGTAGGGGGGGGGGGGGCCAGGGGTGTATTCCACTCACGCGAACAACGCGAATGTTTGCCAACTACGCGAACAATTTTCCATGGGATGTGTACAAAAAAATGGTGAACGTTGGCGAACGTTTGCATTGTTTGCGTGAGTGGAACGCAACCCTGATGGTACGAAGGATCACTTCACATTTCATTATTTCAATCAATTTTGTGGACCTGTGCTAGCCTTATTCAGCGAACAGTATGCACAGAGCGTACAATCCATTTCATGAGAAGATTCATCGAAGACACTCGAAAATTACCATCTTTATGCGATGAGGCAGATTAACGTATTTTTTTCTATACGTTTTCGTTTTGACGTCGACCGCATGCAGTTGCTCGGAGGCAAGTGGTATGGAGGGGTGAAAATTAAATTTGTGACGCGCAATATAGGGCAGTCGGTTATCCACTTGTGTACATTAATTTTGCCCCAGGGTGTCTGAATCAGTCTGCATGCTATCTGTGGTATCTTCTCTTCTACATTAACGTATAGCGAGTAACCTTTCCAGTCGAATTCAGTTCTGCATTCATTTTTCCAACAAAATAATGTTACTGTATATTGCCTTGTGTTGTAAGGCAAAACCAATTTTGACTCTAGCATTGGGATTTTTCAAAGTGGGGATGTCATTCCTTCATAGTAAATATTTGATTATCTGAGTCCCCATCCCCCTGATGACTCACTAATTTCAAGGAACAAAAGTACTGTATAAACTGTATAAACTGTTCAAACTTCTTGCATGGTTTAGCTTTTTTTCAGTAATTGACATCTGATTACTACTTGCTTGACATTAGGTTAAACCAAATGCATATGTAGCATTTAAGTAAGTTATAGCGTCATGGTAAAACCTGCTCATTAACATTTTGGCACAAAAAAAGACAAGAAGTATCTGGAAGTTTAATCTCTTTGCACATAATGTCAGTCACATTGTTAAAAACCAAGAAAGGTGGGTGAAAGAAGTCTTCATGTTAATACTTAAAAAGTGGTGTAGTTCCACCCTAAACAGTCTTTATTTTGAAACTCCCATTTCTGTGACATCACAGCGTATTTTATCTTGAAAGCTGTGAGAAGTTTCAGCATTGATACATATTGCTCCATCATATTGGTGATATGATCAACCTGTAGTTAAGCAGGTGGCATCATTTTAACCCCCCCCCCCCCCATCTCTAATTACATGTGTTTTTTAAGGGAGGAAAAATCCATCATTGACAAATGACCACTCTCATGCAGCGCTCGCCCACCCACTGATAAGCCCAGCTTGACGGCCACCCAATGCTGTCGATAACATCTCGAGTGCTCTTGCATTAATATTGATTTTTCTCGGTTCTCTTTGCGTCGTCGTTGCAGCCCCAGTCGTTGCTCTCTGGCTGGTGTTAAGCCAACAAATGCCAGTGGAGAGCCTGGTAAGGCCAGGATCTTTTGATTCCCACATTATCCTTTTTTTGTTGGATTTTAATAAGCTGCTTGCCATTTAAGCCTTCCGTGGGCCTACAAAGGTTTCATCTTGGGCAATTTCGATTGCCAAATTCTTTTATTTGTTGACTTCTGCCTCCTTATTTCTTGGTATTCTATGTCATTTGGTTTTGAAGAATAGATTGGCATTCCCAAAACCGGACTTCTTTAACCCCTTGCGTACGGATGACGGAATATGGCGCAAAAAAAAAACAGTCCCACCAATCCGGATGATGCAATTGGCCGCTGTTTGTGCAGTTTCAATTGATTGTTGGATTAAACAGTGCCACCAGGCCGGATGACGCCATTGGCCGCTGTTTGTGCAGTTTCCATCCATTGTTGCATGCAAACTCATTAACACACCTTGTCTAAACCAAAAAAATTGTCAGTTGACTTAGGGGCTCGAATGGCACCTGATTAAATTGCAAGACATTGGTGCATATACATGTACATTGGTCTTGGGAGTGTGTAACTGTACCTTTTGGTGGAAATTTTTTTGTCAGATTAAAACTTGACTTTTACTCAAAATGTCTTTTGAAAAAATAAGGGTGAACTTTTGTTGCTTTGCCTCAATGCTTTTCAGTGATCTTAGGCTGTCTGTAGCTTTCAGTCTTGTACTCTTGTCCAAACTGTACAAGCCATTGACAAATGATTCATTGCAAGAATGAATGACGCTTGCAATGGGAGTATCCATTTAATGAAGGCAGAAGTTGATGACCAGTTAGTGTTGTATGGACTGATCAAAGTCGGGCAATTACTAACCAGAATCCCCTCACAGTAGGCCTTGTTAACAGAGCGACCTATTGCCCCTCAGTCACATGTGATATGATTATGTTTTTCCGCCTGTGCACAAAAAGGAAGTAGTGTTATTATCCCAGAGAAGAAACCTTGGCTCCAATCACAGGTCTGTGTACAAAAGCCACCATGTCTGAATGACTCTCTGTTTAGTGTCTTGGGGATTTTATTTTCATCAGTAATAGGCCCTATGCCTTTCTCCCTGATGACATTTAATCATGTTTACGAACTTAAACTGGTACAGTTGCCCAAACAGAAAGGAAAACGAGGGTTATGTCAACTGAATCAAACTTTCATTGCAGAAGGCGCGACAGGTACATGTACTTTAATATTTTCATTAATTAACCCCAACAGTCCCGAATCCTCCAATTTCAATACGATTTTCCACACCACTTAGGGAGTTGGGGTTTAAACATGGCACAGCGTCTAATTTACAAAGCGTCATTCAGGGTTACAGGAAAGGCTGAAATAACTATAACGTGTGAACAAAAATAAATCAATAAGTTGCCATGGATGTCAGTCTGCATGTGCAAATGGAAGATGGCACGCTGCAGTAATTAATTGCTGGTGTCATTTTTAGGTTCACGTACAAGTTCATAAACCTTTAGTGTATAATAGCTAGAAACAGACAGCAAGATTTTTTTTGGAAGCCAGTCTAGGAAAGGCACTACCAACAGTGATGGCAGGCTTGCTAACATAACAATGTACATTTAAATCCGGGTGAAATTTTCAATTTGCATTTTACTCCTCAAGGTTATAGTGGAAGACTGAATGATTGTGCATGTTTGTTTTATTGCCAGGAGCACATTGTCTCTTAAAATGGGTCTATCAAAATTGTCTGCAGTCTTTTCCTGCCATAAACCTTCCACTGCCCCTCTTTCCCAGCAGCTCCATGCTTTAACTGACTCAGTGATGGAAGTTACCTCAATTAGAGGAAGACATTTCTGGAGGTTGTTTTTCCCCACAAACCCAGATGTCAGGACAAGGTATGGGGTGATGATGACTGTGCTTACATCCACAGTGCCACACTACATGTACATGTACCTGTACATCCACAGTGCACTACATGTCTCTCACCACAAATCAACTGCCAGGGATAGTCTGGTTGCGGGAGTGTTGTATTACCAATTTTGTGACCTTATAAGGGCAGTGATGCCAGACTAACAGTCCTGGCTGTGGGGGCTTTACCATGTCTGACGTGCGATTTGTTTTTTGTGAAAACTTTGCATGAGGTTGACCAAATACAATTGGTAGGTTTGCCGCTGTGTTTATAGCAGAATGAGAGGTCAAAAGTTATAAATATGCTTAATTTTGTGTTTATCATCTGCATGTACAACGTACATACAATGTACTACATTCTTACATGTACATGTTCAGTCTACAGAGCATAGCAGTGATCACTCTTATTTTCAAAGTAATTCTAGGAGTTTCCCTTGTTGTTGGTTATATGTTAAAAAGTCGTATCCTCATTGAGTGATTCCCTTCTTGCCACTTTTCAGATTGTATTGTAAAGTTTGGGTGTGATCCCTGGCTATACAGGTTATAGGTTCATGACCTCTGACTAGCATCCCCCTAACATACATTGTAGATACTGACAAATTGGGAGACCACCAACATAGGGCAAGATAACTCAGACCGCGTTCCCACTCGAATTGGGGAAAGGTGGATCAAGATCCGGCATTTTGGTGTGACCGTTGTCTAACCGCAACGAAACCGCAAGTCGCGTTCCCACTTATGCTTGATCCACCTTTTCGAACGGAAGTGTCAAGTCCGAAAGGTCACTGAGTTCGGTATTACGCATGCGCTTGCTTGCTGAGCGCGCGCTCTGTGGCAGCGTTGCATGCTGGGACGGGTCAAATACATGTGCGATGTTTTGATGTTCGAAGTTTCAACATGGAGGAAGATTTTTTTGGTAGGCCTAGCACTGCCGGTGGCACTGGTCGTCTTGTTGTTGGTGGTCGCCATCTTCGTCTTGGAGCAGTACAAACTACAAACTTTTTAACGTAATATTATAAGTACTGGCTCGAATCGGATCGTAAAACGTATTTTCTTCAAACTTTGCTACGGTTGTTGTTGTTCTATGACACGCTGCAGGCTATACACTAACACAGAATTATTTATGGATGGAAAAATAAGTAAAATTACACGAATGAAAAAGGTTTAGAAGCGGACGACTTTCCAGTACGGAACGAAAGGAATACACATGTACGCTGAATGGATGCATGCACGCTTGCATCGCGCACGCGTGGTGACACATTTTGTATACAGCCCGTAGTTCAGTAGTTGTTTATTGTGCATGTCATGCACGTGGAAATTTTCACATGAGCTACATGCCTAAACGTATTTCTTCGTTCATCAGACCGCAAACTTTTCGCGCCACTGCACCAGCCGGATGTTGACAGGTCAAATTGCCGGATCAGATCCACCTTTTGCGTTCCCACTTGATCGTGATCCACCAATTGCAGGATCTGATCCACCAATTGGGGGATCTGTATCCTGGTCTTTAGGTGGATCAAGAAAGGTGGATCAGATCCTGATCCACCTTATAACGGTTAGCGTTCCCACTAACACAATTGCAGGGTCTGATCCACCAATTGGGGGATCTGATCCGGCAATTTGGCAAAAGGTGGATCAGATCCCCCAATTGGTGGATCAGATCCCCCAATTGGTGGATCTAGTGGGAACGGGGTCTCAGTTGGTTGAGTACATGGTAATCTAGAGGTCCCAGGTTCAAATCCCACTCCTGCTTGCTTTCTTTGTATGCTTTGAAAATTGATCAAAATTACCTGGTCGGTTTCCCTTGTGGTTTGACATGTTATTGTGTTTGCTTTTAAACTTTATGCATGTGCACTGCATGAGCATGTTTCTCATGGTTGCTTACAGTCTTGTGCATTATGCAGATGACCACATGGGATTACTGTGTGGTGTTTGGAGTTGTCGTTGATTAAAATGTGAGCATGAGATTGTGTCCCTGTAGGCTTTTGGAAATTCAGATGTGTTGACATTTTCATTGATCACCTTGTGACTGTCAGCAATTCTGAAATTCGTTTGCAGACATTGTTATTTCTTCACTGTTGTTTTTCTTAAATGCAGTTTAAATGTAATAATTTATATTTATTTGTAATTATTATTATTATTATATTTTTTTTATTCCACATCTATAAATTTAACTGAGGTAAAACTAATCTTATGTAATATTTAAATGAAAGTCTTGTTAAAGGCACAGCTCCGTCCATTTTTTGTAATGTGGTAAAGTTAAACTCCCCATTTCCAAAAGCTTTGCTGGCAATTAATGTGAGTGAGTTAACTGACATCTCTGTGTTACGATGAGCGTAATCTTTCTGATCATTTCCCCAACGAGAGAAACCAGTAGCGCAAGAGCCAGTGTCACATCGAATCACTCTGAATATTAACCCCATCAATATTTAAAGATTATTCATGGCAGTGGGGAGAGAATCGACTGTCAGCATACGCACTGTGTTATGTCATCGGCAATGATGCCATTAAGTACATGTATAATTGGATTGCTTAGTAGTGGATTGTGTGTGGTGGGTTTTTCCCCTGTACATGTAGTTGATTGTTGTTGAATCTGATTGTGTGTGATAACCAGTGGTGTTCACATAATTTGGAGATAATTTGGAAATGATGACGAAGAGACATCACATGCATGAGATGTTGGAATAACATACATGTACATTGTAGGTCTGTGATGTTTCATGTATTACATTTGAACTTAGCTATACTGAAAATTGCCTTGCCCAAAGTATTGGTTATAATGAACATTGTCGTTGGTTTCCAAATTGCTCTGTTCACTACATCCATTATTCACTGTATCAAATAACCACGATACTAAACATTTTTAGTGGGTCCCATGGTGTTCATTGTAGTGAACGTCATGTGCACTTTGTGCAGTTAGTTTTACTCTGCAGTACCTCCATGTACAGTGTACAAGGGATACATTAACCCTAACCCTCCCGGGCATTTTGGCTAGAAACCCTGCCAGACACATCGGATTGCATACTTTGTCACATTGACTTGTGTACAGAGTGCAGCAAAGTGGAGCTGTCACCACAGATGCACTGTGCTGCGTCCGGCAGGGTTAGGGTTAAGTGGTAAAAAAATTTTGAATGGGGTTTTCTTTCATATGCAGAGATTTGCAGAGTGAACCTCAGTGTTATTCAAATACTGATTCAAGTCAGCAAGTCAATAAAAAGTTACTCTGTGTCCTTCGTTAGTTGTAAACTTACAAACTGCCACCCCTCAAAGAAAAAAACACACACACAGGCACCTGTCAGCAGGTCGACACACAACAATCCACTATGACTATCTGTAGTCCAAAAGATCACTGTGTTGTCAATAACCAGGGTGTTTGTTGGGGCTTCTAGGCCCTCCCTAGTGCTGGTGTCAATTGTCATCTTTTTCCCATGGTCTGTTTGCCATTCATTGTTCAAGTACAATTTTATTACAGGCATTTAATCATGATAGCAAACACCCGCATGGCTTGATAAATTATTAATGTCAATAAGTGTACTGGTAGCACTACCTGAACAGTGAGATCATACTTCACAGGGTACATCCCCACTGTACATCTGAATTAATTCAACCAGCCTTTTTTTATTAAATTGTAAAGTGATATTGTTCAATTTTAATTTGATGGTTTTTTTGTATCGATAATGTACAGTATTAACAGTACTTCAGTATCGACTGTACAATGTATGTGAGACCATAATGAATTTTAAATCCTGAAACTAATGCTTAGGCCTAAAGGATTGCAGTCATGTTGCAGAGATTAGTGAATGAAGAGATCATGCATGATTTAGCTGGGAATATGAAAAGAAAAACAAAACATAGAGCCGGTAGCTTACAATGTACTGTAATTCATGTTGAACAAATGGATTGAAAAGAAAATTGCTGGGCACAGAACAATGTTTTGCTTAGTTCAAGCAGATTACCAGTGAATTTCATGTCATACATTGAAGATGACTTGTTGTAAGCAGATTTTTGCTTCATAAATGCCTATTTGGACAATACACCCTACAGTGTAAAATGTAGTTGGCCCTTTTATTTCCTGAATACAGTGTACATGTACAATGTATTCCTACATGAGCTTGTAGGAAACATTCAACAACTTTCCTTGATGTGTTGTGCGATGGCTATCATGGCGGTACCCACAATGCACAAGTGCCTGAATGACATCATACACATGTACATGTACATAGGGCTAGGCCGACGTTTCCTGTACATACACATTGTATGCACATTTCAGCATAACTTGACACCCAAGATGACATGGAGAACATCGTTCACTGACCTTTGCAAGTGTCATGTACTCATCACATGTACATGTACATGTACTGTACATGCAAATGGCCATTCAATAAATTTGTGGCCCAAAAGTGTGACTTTTTTTGCTGTCCCTGTTACACCTGACCTGTGTGATTTCCCATCAAGTATCATTAAAATTGACTTCACACTATTTTTTACTTGTTTGGCAGGTACTTTGCTTTACACAATCACTCTTGGAGATAGAAGGCATTGAAGAATGTGTCCTGAATTGCAAAATTGTATACATGTCACTATGTAACAAGGACACCAAAAATGTCACACTTTTGGACTCCAAATTTATGGAATGACCCAAATGCATAAGTCTAAATGTCTTAAAGGGAAAATTTTAATCGGATGCAGTGAAACTAACAATGTGGTCAAGTGCAAGACAAGTTGACAGGAAATGTGGCTTTTAATACCAGACAGGTTCGTTCAGTCAGTGTACACCATAAAGCATTGTACACATGGTGTACATGTAGTTGTACATAACATGCACACCCAGGTGTGTATCCACCGTCGAACGCGGACGTCCTATTGTTCCCTCTTTTGTACTTTTTCGGAAGACTCCCATAGGTTTTGTACACGATCTCAATTTTTGGAATCGCGTACGATATTGTTCCCTTTGTTATACATGTACGTCCACATTTGTTTGGGAGAACAAACGCATTCATGCCTGAAGTTTGTGTACACTTTAACCTTCAGTGTAGAATACATGTATTATAAATTATCCATTTTGTATTTTTATGTACGGTACATGTATATTGCATGTTTACATGTTGAAGGTTATATCATTCTAATGTGATTTTCAAAAATTTACTGATGCGTTTCAAAATCATCTTTTCACCATGAGATAATTGGGCATTGGATCCCACAGTCTACATGTTCCAAATATATCCTAGTAAAGCCTGGTTCATACTTCATGCGAATGCGAAGCGAATTTCATGACGTCAACAATTGAAGTTTCATTGTGACGTTCTCCGTTACCTTAACGAATTCGCTTTGCATACGCATTCACATAAAGTATGAACCGGGCTTTAATCTGACCTGTACCAATCATACACCGAAGTGCCTGCACATTGTAGAAAACAGTCATTAAACAAATTGAGAAGAAACTGCTAGAAACTGATATGAAAAAAAAAAAATCATAATTCACAAGGTATTTGTAATTTCGTGTGGAATAAACACAAATTTTAAACCTCTTATCGGGTTATGTCAATTTTGATTTTATTTGCTCGGTACTCCAGTACTTCATAGCGGTGCGCCAAACAAGGGCACAGCAAACAGGCAGTTCAAACACTTCACAATGCCTGGTTTCCTGTGAGACTTATGCTTGATGCTATCACATTGACTGGAATGACTGGGTACATACATGTGTATTTCACTTCAGGCCTGGCCCTGACTGGTTGTGTTGTTGGTGGGGTCAGAGGGGGCATTTTAAACAACTTGGGCCTACAAGTTACAGGAGCACAGTGAATGTATGACTGCATGTATTAGTACTTGGGTGCCTTGTTGATAAGCTGCAGTGGGGTGCCTGTGTTACCCAGACATATCCAGCTTATTCAGGTTGATAGGATTGTTCTGGCCTTAAATGTTATCTCTGAATTACAGCATTGATCCAAGCATTACGATTTCAATCATTGCTGGTCCAAATGTTGACTTTAACTGCGGAGGGCCCTGTGAAATGTGTTGATGGCATAAGTGACAATCTAAATGCAGTTAATGGCTGTGACATGTACATGTATTTACATTGTACGGTGCTTCCTAATCATTAAAAATGTGTCGACCATACTAGATATTTTCCCAAATCCCTGCTTGTATGTTTACATATGATTCCAAATAGTTTGCTGTCGGCCCACAGTAGAAAAGGCACATGCATCACCTAAGGGAATTGCTTCTCACTGCCTGTCACATCATTTTTCATGCTCCATCATTTGATTTTGTTCCATCAAGTATTTTTTCCACTTTCATGGTCTGATCCTTGCGTTGATGGACAATGAAATTATTATTGCTCATTATTATTGCTCATCTGCGAGTTTTCTCACCAATGTTTTTTTGTTTGTCTTCTCTTTGCAGAAATAGGCAAAGTTCGCAAGAACATGTACAACATCAACAATGAAACTGGGCCCCTCATACTTCCAGAACCACAAGGCCAACCAGTTACACTCTCAGAAAAGCTTTTTGTACCCGTCAAAACATACCCAGATGTAAGTATTGTAGTGCAATTTTCTTTTTTGTATCGTTTTTGTTTTCTTTCTTCTTTTTTTTTTGGAAAAAAGGAGCAGAGATGATTAGGCCAAGGGAGGCGGGAATGATTAGGGCAAGAGAGGACAAGAGAAAGGCAAAAATGATTTAAGATTTCAATAGGTAAAATTTTATTTTTTAAATGTCATAATATTTGATCGACAAGTACATATAGGCCAAATTTGTATGGTAACAAATTCACTGCTTTAACCAGTTCGCGTCGGAGGACGTGTTAACACGATCTGGCTGTTTTTACACACGGGCACGGCTGGCGGGTAAAAACGTCAAGCTTGCCTCGCCTCACCTCCGGGTGACGTCTCAACACGCTAATCCCTCATTTGTTTTGTACACACACACACACACACACACACACACACACAAAATCTGAGAAGTCTGTGGAGGCGGACCGTGTGTTGAACTTCAACTTGGCCGCTGTGCACGGCCTGTTCTACAATTTACGCTCCGGTGGGCGCACCCGGAGTATTGAAATGTATGAGGTTTCGGCAAGAAATATTGTACAAATACTATTGAAATGACTCTTGCAAATCAGAATTTGTGGTGTTTGGCTGTATATCAGAAGTTGACTGCTATATTTTGCCTTTTTGGAAAATAGAAAATTTCGGCAAAAATAATCCCGGTTAAACTGGTTAAACTATGGCATGTACGTATACAGGGTAACAAAGAGCCACGTAAATTGCATTGCCTTAATTTGAGTTACAGCCATTTACAGTTAATATAAGTGAAGGAATAGAGGCCCAGGAACATTCTTCAATTTGAAACTCAAACCCCAATCCTGCTTAGCAGTCGGCCTCAACAAATCTTAACTGGTAAATCTGGATTGGGAGATTTGCAAATCTCCCTCTCCCAAAATGTAAATGAATAAGACCAAGACGGCAAAGATGATGAAGATGATAATGCACCCCTAGTGGGGCGGTGTGAACGCGTCAGAATTCCGGCTGTGTCCCGGCGAAGCACTCAAGGACCTAAGTCTCCAGGCAGCTCTTGTCACCTCCATCCACTGCTGAGTTTACAGGCCCTTGAACCTGGTGCTGCGACTATGGGTCTCGTCTTGCTACTGTAGAGGATGCTCGGGCGTGATTTGCATACAGGATCGTGAAACCAACACAAGGTTCCGCCCGCCAGTGACAGTGGGACTGCATATTTGTATTTTTTTTTTTTTTGCGGGGGGGGGGGGGGGGGGGGGGGGGGGGGGCGGGGCGGGGGGAGGTAGATGGATTGGGGGTTGGATGTGTGTGTTTTGTGTTACATGTATGTTGTGTAAGATCATGCACGTGTTTGTAAAGAAGGAATAACAATTTTTCAGATATTAACTTTTTATTAAACTGACCCGTCAATTCAGCATGGCTTGTTTGTTCTGATTTTTACAGGGTTGGGTAAAATTGCATTTTCCTTAAATTTGTTTTAAGGGGAGTCAACATTTGGTTTATTTCGTAGATGTGATTTATGATTTTATAACTTAAAACCGGAGGATTGGTCAATTTTGTAGATTTGAGGTAAAATGTTGAAGAAATTATTGCAGGTGAATAGGGAGGCTTGTGTTCATACAAAGTCACAGGTACATGTATACGTTTTCCTCTGATTGTAAGCTCACCAACTGGACAAAACTGGTTATTGTTCTGGTCATGTCAAATGCTCGTTTACTTTAACCTCTTGAGTACGGTTTTTTTTACAGGAGACGTCGGGGTGTCGCGGAAGCTCTGGCAGCCAATTGAAACGGCCACAATGTGTTTGTGCAGTCAAGTGTACACAATAATCCAAAAATGGATTGAAACTGCACAAACAGCGGCAAATGGCGTCATCCGGCCTGGTGGCACTGTTTGTTTTTTTGCCATATGGCGTCTTCCGTACGCAAAGGGTTAACGAGGAAGTTCAGTGCTGCGCTAGAAGGGACTTGATAAAAATTGCTCTCAAAAGTCACTTTTTTGGTATTTCATGGCAGAAATAATTTGCTGTTTGATTTTGCAATATGCAATCTACATGTAGATAAAAATTTAAAATGAGGCAGATTTCTCTCAGCAATCAACATCATCTTTAAGGCCACAGTTTTAGGCAGACACACAATACCAAATAATCTAAAGCACTCTTTTCTCCATGTAATTTTTCCTCCTCCACTATGTGCACGTGTTGGAGCTCCGAGGTTCAGTTTTCCGCATGCACTCTGCGAGTATTGCACTTTGTCATTCTAGAACGTTGCGGTTATTACATTAGCTTACCCCTTGTAATATACTGTGTATCATTTCTCTATCCAATTCGCCCTACTGTAATTGGCTTTTCTGAGGAATTTACGAGAGATTGTCTCTGGCCATGTTTCACTGTAATGCAAGAGATTTTCTTCTGGTTCATCTCCCCCCCCCCCCCCCCCAGAAGCGAATTCAGAAAAAAGCTATTTATTTTAATGGGTTTAGTGTAGAAGCCTATTTTTGATATTTAGGTTTTGTTGTTTATTTTAGTTTGGAGTAAACTTCTTCTGTTCGAGGTACAGATATGCATGTACAAAATGTAGCTCTAACTTACGAGCATTGTCTGCATACATTGTACATGTAGCATATTCAAATACTTTATCAAAATTCACAGAGAGATAATCAAAATTCATGATTTTCTAATCAGTTGATTTTCTAATCACAGTTGGTTTTTAATGCAAACAAAAATTAATGTGCCTGGAAATTTCTGCTATGTAAAATTCTAGAAGGAAACCACTCCCCGTTACTGGATCTGAAGTCCACAGAAGCAGTGAAAAAACAGAAGAGTAGGAACACTTTCTGGTCACAACCATCAAAAAGCAACTGTGGTGTTATTGAAAAAATATCAAGTGCTGCTTTGGAGAAAAACCTTGAGAAATTTCAATACCCACAAACAGATGCTCATGTCTAGACATCAAAAGATCTTTTGGGTATCAAGCATTGCTGCGTTTAACGACCAAAATGTTGAATCCTGCATATTATTCATACCTACAATGTATGCATACTCACATTCTATACAATCTACATAATGAAAAAAAAATCCCCTGTGGTGGGACATTTTCTGTGGTCAGTTTACATGTTAATGAATCAGTGGTCTAAAGGAGGTAATTCTTACGAGTCTCCTGGGGGAGAGGGGGTGGGGTTGAGATGCAGCTGACGCGTGAACAATTTTGATCGGCAAATATTCGGCCAAACCCGGTTTCGAATAATCAAATACTAAATTTTTCGAAAATAAACAGCCCTAATATGTAACCATTAACACGTTTTTGAAGCGATTTCTCACTTATGGAAAGCAGAGCCACGAGAGCAGACCTGGGCCCAAGCATTAGTGTATTTCATGGCCAAGTCGTGTTAATGTTGCGTGTACATGTACATGGAGATTTATATTGTTGCGTCACTAATTTAAGCAAATCCTGCTCCGAAGTTAGCGGGCTCTTCGCTGTGCTTACTGCTTACAGTCTCTATGAAATGGGCTATAATATTGGTCCCTGGTTTCATTCACGTACATGTATAACCCCCAGTTACCTTCACCTTGTCAATTTCCCTTCCGTTTCTTTCCCCTAGTCAGTTATGAACATTAGGTCCATGCCAGCCCCCTATCCCCCTCCTCCCTTGGCCATTCTAATTTTAATCAAAATCCCGGACCTAATGTGTGTATCCCATTTTCTCTCTCACCCTCCACTCATCAACTTTTTGTTGTTGTCGGCCCTTGGCCCCTCCTAGTCGCTCAATCAGACCAACTCTCTTGTTTCTTGAGTTGTGTGTGTTGGGGAGGAGGGGGAGATAGGAAACATATGGTATTTTGTCCACACTGCGGGGCCACTGAATAAACCATGGAGTTGGCTCTACCTAACACCTCCTATGCTATCACCGTCATTGTTCATTTAACTGGTGATGTCTGACCGGTCGTATGTCCCCAAACGTGCTAAACGGCAATAAAGAAGGAACTTGGCCGCCGTCCCCATGGGATGTGCCCTGGCCTCATGTGGCGCTTCCGACTCATTCGTATAATCTGTCGGGGAAAAAGAACATTAGAATTTTAATTTCATTTACTGACAACTAACTTTAAATATTTAAGCCCCTGAAAATGATACTGGCCAATTAAAAATTTACCTGTCAAGTTAATGCTGCAGCGTGCTAGCAAATGTGATAGAAGGTAACATGTGGACTGGTTATTAATTAAATTTGGGTTGGGCAAAGGAAGAGTTACCTATATCTTGATTCAACAAGAGCTTACCCTACTGAACATTGTCAGCTGCTGTTTAATCAGTGTGTTCCAGGATCCCATGAGAAAAACAATCCAAAAGCTCTTAAGTGGGAATAGAACCCCGCCTTGCTGTTTACCAGTACAGACATCTTAACCCTTACAACCGCCGAGCTTGGCATGGTCACCTTACTCATGTGTTTAGTGGGATATCAGTGAAATCGATGACAGTCAAACAAGAGGGCAAAACAGCATGTGAGTGAAAAATGCATTTGTTTCACAGCTAGTTCTTATTGAAATAATCAATTTTCCCGAGATAGTGATCCCTTTAATAAGCTTGAATGGACAAGCAATAGGAATCAAAATTGATGATTCCATTCCAACTTTAAGGCTCGCCTTGCAACTGAAACGGCGAAAATTACCAAGTGGCTTTTTGTCCAGCTACTGTAGCATGCTCTAAAATGCAACATGTTTTTCCATGAAACTAAGTTGTAAGAACAAGTGTGTAACACTGACACATTAGGTGGCTATGCACTGAAGCACAAACTGTATGCGTTAATGATTACAAAATATTTTATCTTACCCTAAGCCTGAGCAATTAGGTATTCATTAAAAATGACTCATTCCAAGCATGACGAAATTGAATGTCTTCTAAACGCAACATTTCTGAAAAGATATTCTCCTAGATGTTCTGCCTATTCTTTCATGAACTGTGTACATTTGCAGTGCTGCCAAGAGCTTGTTTCAAATTCAAGTTTGGGTGGGGAAATCTAAAAGTCAAAGCACTTGAAGCACACGTACATGCCCTGTCTGTGATCATTTGCACCTATCATCTAAAAGAAGATGACAGGCTGCATCCTCCACTGTCATACTACATTAAGACATGAGTATCATGTTGGCCTACCATGTGTACAAGTTTGCAGCAGACCCAAGCTCACTGTTTTGCAAGGACTATAAGATAAAGACTATAGTAGGGAGTTGTGAGTATCAGCGCTGATCAATAATTAAGGATTGATAAGTCCATATTGCAGACGCCCAATGTGACCTTGCTTCCGACTTGGCAAGGTGTCATGATCAAGGTAAATACATGCATTCCCCCTACCCCCAGCTGAGCTTAAAATCATCCACTGTCCAAACAAGTATACGTGCAGCCCTGATATTTTAAGTCGATATCTTGTCTTGGACTTTTTCATGGAAGAACTGCGGACCATCTGCTCGGGACAGAGCAGCATTTGACAGCTGTTAACCAAATAAGACTGGAATCGAGCGCTATCCACATTTGGCAACTTATTGGAAGTGCTGGAGCTGTAGTGGCTTCAGAAACTTGCAGGCAGAAGGGTCCTAACATTTTTGGGTCATTCACAAATATGCACGTCAGACTTTTTATTTGCAAGATTTCATTTTTTCCCAAATGAAAAACACCTGAAAATCGGTTTCTGGTTTTATTTATTTATTAAAACAAAAACATTTGGTGGGGGGGGGGGGGGGGTGGGGGGGCTTTTCACACACAATTCCTTGTCACAAGTATAAAAAGTACATGTATGCTTGTATTTATCATACTTCTGCCGATAAGAAGTGGAGGGCCATGTCTGGACCTAGTTATCTTTGTCCAGATGGTATTTCATATTCAGATGTCACAGAGGTTCAAGGAAAGGGAAGTAGAATTACAAAAGCAGGACTCGCAGACCAATATCTCCTGAACCAGAAGCTTGGCCAAAGTTTTGAGATGGATCAATTCTAGCTTGCTTTCAAATTTGCCATTTCAAATTTTGCAACAGGCATGTTTATTTTTGTATAAGTTCATGGTCTAATGCTGCTTTGGAAAAAGTTTTTGGTTGGTTTTTGGTTGTTTTTCTTTTTGGTTTTATTTTACAAAATGTCAGTAACCGGCTTATGAAAATAATGCCTGATAAATTTGTCGACTTTTGAGAAATTCTTAAAATTGTTAATTGAATAACTTTTCTCAGTTCTGAATGATGTTGCTACATGTAGCATTGATATTTATGCGCACCGGTTCCCAACTTCCGAATGCTTGTTCAGGTGTTGTGTTGTGTGACATACAATACGTATACACCGTGCTTAAAAAAAGTAATTTTGTCAAATGCTATTTATGGTATTGCCAATTACACACACACATGGTATATGTGGTATTCATCAAGGGATAAGTTTTTGATCCTGAACATAATCAAAAGATTGGTCAGTCAGTCTAGTTTAACGATCACCTCCCCCTGCTGAAATCCTCAAAATAAATCGCATTCCTCAAGCCATTCCTGGCATTCCAGCAGAAAGGGTCACTCAGTACGGACAGCTGCTTGCTAAGTAGTGTCAGGTTTTTTTTTTATTATTCTGTGAATATGCATGTGGGCTATGAAAATTATGGCAGTATCTGTTGGGCGAAGAAAGATGAAGGATTATTTTTTTATTTGAAAGACAACCGCCGCAGCTTTGATGACATTTAAAAAATGTCTTGACATTTTGTATGGAATACTTACCACACACAGGTGTAATTTACATGCTTGTTGATGTACATGTAGAGTTTGTCTATAGAATCAAAATCTCAATATGCCTACACTTTGACGCAAATGTACAAGGACTTCTCTCTAAATTTAACGTACATGTATGCATTTCATTTTTGTACATATGTACATGTAGGCATATGTACAAATGTACTCCACTTTTTCTATAACAGCGCAATGCTTGGTGTAACTTTTTGACATCACTGATTCTGACCTGTTTACGGAACTGTGTTCAATGATCCATGCTTATCACTGCCCCCCAAAAAAGCAGGAAAAGCATTTACTGACTTTCATCGTCTGCATCAGTGTGTTCTTGCAAGAAGAATGGAGATCCCAGTGCGTTTCTATCTATTCTAGACCATACAGCGAAGGACGAATCTGTTCCAGTGGAGGAAAAAGTAATTACCCGGCGGTATTTGGAGAGAGTTAAATGTGCTGGAAACTCCTTTAGAAAGTCATCTCTTCCTTTTGTGTCGTGTATAAGAAAGGTTTCCTTTAGGCCCCATCCAGGAACTCTTTTGAAGCACCCAGGTCCCTGTCCCCCACCCCCCATTGTCTTGTTTAATACTGTCCAGGCTGTACTATGCCCCAAGCTACAGTTAAGTGGTGCAGAGACCCTGGTTTATTCTTGTTATAAACCTCTTGCTAATTTTTACCTCTTTGATCCCCTCAAGACATGCCTACTCCTCCATCCTTGAGGACGTTCTTAATTTCCTATGGGCTTCCAGCCCTCTGTTTGTATTGTTAAGAACCTTGTATAATATTTAGCATTTTCCTGACCAATCCCATGTTATTGCAAAATGTGTGATTAGTTTGTTCCTTTGGCCCATTTTACATCTAAGCCGGAGTGTAATTGCTTCATATCAGGATGAGTGTTTTCCATATGTATACCATCATTTCATAAGTCTCAAATAAGAGGTGTTCGTGGAGGCTAATTAATCAGTGTCAAGTTAAAATTGGCTGTTTGTAATAACAACAGGCCAAGGTCATTGGTTTTTATAAAGTCTCATTTCATTCCACCTTTGCTGCGGTGATTATAAAGACACACTGCATGCTTCAATAGTCCCTTATCCACATGCTTTTTAACTTTATTAACGTTGTCAACGCTGAAATTCCAAGCATTTCACTGATTGGATTGATAAAGATCCTCCACTTTTGGACTAGTCATGCCCTTGATATCTTGATACACATCGGAAGAAATTGATGAATTTACTCAAGTGTTTATTTTCACCAGTGCTGTGGGAAAAAATTCCATGCTAATGTGTATGTGACCCGCTCGGCAAAAAAGGGTATTATGTCGCGCTATGCAAAAACACACGCAGGGCAGTTCTATGTGAAGAGTGAAAACATTTTCATACAAGTGATTTTTTGTTTTTGGTTTGTTGGTTTCTATTATATCTATATTTTTAGAATATATTTTCAGAAACGTTAATATTGATGAATAAAGATGAAAAAACAAATGTTGCTAGAATTTACGTCTGTCATTTCTTTCCACTTGTCATGTCTAAAGGGCTATATCTCTAAATTACCTTCCATTAAATTGGAAAGTATGACTATAAATGTTAAGATATCTCAAACACAAAATGTCACAGGGGTCAAACCTACACCAAATTAAAGCTTAGGATGTGACAAATTCAACTACATGTATAATTCATTTTTCAAATTTTGCGACATTAGACCCATTTTTGTAGAGCCGGTCACATATCGCATGTGTAATTGCTGCATTACAGCCGTCAGTTCTTCCTGTACATTTGTCATACTTGTACGGTACTTTGATGTTCATGTGCAGAAAAGTACAGAGCATCTAAGAAAACCCTGAAAGTAAACACTGCTTGCTGCTGAAACATTTATGCCGCGTGATTTATATGTGTGTATATGTATTCTGAAAATTTTGGGGGGGTTGTTTGAACTTGTTTCTCTTGACTGACCCTTATGTCAATCTTTGTCCACTTGGTGAGGGTCCGTAAATTGAAAGTGACCTTTGACCCTCATAGGTCAAATGCCTTGTTCCTAGAATACAGATCAACGCCTAGGCCCCTTAGCTGGTCTCACCCCTTCCCTCAAAGGTGTTTATTGATCTGTCCTGTGTGGGAGTGTGGGCATAATAACTTTCAATTCAGAAATTGCCCTCGGCTAACCCATTTTGACTGAAAATGGGGTACAAAATCAACAAATCGAATGAAGGTATGCATGTTTTGTCAAAACAGTTAACTGGCAATACGATGTACCTTTCAGAATGAGTTCAAGTACAGTTGTCTACAAATTTCTCTTTGAATGAGTTATCCCACTGAAACCTCCAACTGTGTTGCCCTGTACAGATTACAGTGGCAGCCCATGCAACATGCCCCATCTGCCAAGCCAGGATGTTAAGGGTTGAGATATTGAAGCCCAGCCTACATGTATGCAAAATGAAGCCCAAAGATTGACTGTTCTTTTGGCCAGTCTTCATCTACAAGTTTGTAAATGTCACAGTTGGCAATGTCATTAGGAGGGCGGCACAAATTGCAGTAGATGCTCTTTTATTGAAATAAATTCACATTTGAGTGAGTAACTTTAATCCACTTGAAGAATACATCTTCTAAATACTGACACAATAAACAATTTTCCAAGTTAACAAAGAAACTGGTAGGAGCGGGATTCGAACCTGCGACCTCCGGGTTACTGTATCGGCGCTCTACCAACTGAGCTAACCCTATACGGCATTCTGGGTTTATGACTTCTGACTAGCGCCCACCCAAACAATGATACTGACAATTTGGGAGACCGCCAACATAGGGCAAGATAGCTCAGTTGGTAGAGCGCCGATACGGTAACTCGGAGATCGCAGGTTCGAATCCCAGTTTCTTTGTTCACTTTGAAAATGTATTCAAATTTACCTTGTCAGTTTCCCTTGTGGATTGTTTGACGAACAATAAAACATTGTACAAATTTACAGCGGAGTATATTGATTTACATATTTCCAAATATTTACCCTCAATCTGTACAGAATGTGGTCTGTTTTGAGACTTTAGTCAATGATGCCTGTGTCATCATCAATCATCAGACAGACAATGGAACAAAGTTAAAAATGATATCAATTTGCCCAAAGCAGAATATCTTCAAACTTCACTGTTCCACATTCATACCCCATTACTGTAGACATTTAATCAAGGCCCATTTGCCAAAGTGTTGGTGACAGTTCCAGGGAAATACAAGATAAATTTCAGGGAAGGTTCATGTATCTTGCATAACTGGACCTCAGCTGTCAACAAACTTGACCAGGAATTCCGTGTTACTGAGGAGTGAATAGTTGTTTTCTATTGGGTTCGCATTCCATTGGTGGCCTACGTAGTTTGCAGTCTTTTATTGGAATTGACCTTGCTTGTAGATTGATGGCCCTTTTACTCTGGAGATGAAGTAGACTTTTTCTGTGTACAACTCGGCAAAAAAAACCTGAAGTTTTTAAAATTATCCATAACCACTGAGCCGTGCTACCTGGTGGGAAGAAGTGATATTGTTCACTACAGTTGGAAGGAAAACAATTTCATTCAATTTTATGTTATTCAAATATTGCTATGCCAAATATTTCATTCTGTATTTTGACATGAATTGAGATTACTGTAATGGGTGTTGACGGCAAAAGTATTGCCCAAAAGTTAGAAAGCAACAAATTGTCCAAAATGAGCTGCGAAAACAGATTCAAAGTGAACACAGAAATTCTAGAGACGTACCTGTAGGCTAAATCAAACTATTCAGGTACTGTAGCAGTCATAATTTTCTGGAATTTCTGTGTTTTTAAACTGAATTTTCACAAAGTTACCTGTATCTAGTGTAAAGTTTTGAGAGCAAGTTTTGATCAGTGTCGACTTCTCAGAGTCCTTGAGCAAGACTTGAATCATTTTTGGGATTTGTATTCAATTAGCAATTGTTACATTAGAAATTAATAAAACATGTATGCAGTAGAAGAATGAGTCTCATCTGGAAGATACTGTGTTCACTGTAAGAAATCACAGCCTCTGACGGTTACTTAGTCGACTTCAGACGTGTGACGTATTGCATAAAATTACAATTAACATGTGGAAGAAATGGCTTAATATTGATGAATTATTCAACTTGATTAGCCTTGGGAACTTTTCCTTCGTTCCCACCTCGTTCAAATAGAGTGATTAGTTTTATTACTAGCCCAATCCTAATCGCAACTTTATTGTTAACAATTTAGCATTCCCAGGTGTAGGAACTGATTGCCACTGTCCAAATCCAATCGCAAGGTGTCGGGACAAACTACCCGTCCGCTGTCAAAGCGACTTGATCTTTCTATCATTCATGTGCCAGTGGCCATTAGGAAATCTCGTTATGAAGTCAAACACCCATTTAATTTTGTTGTCAATGGCATGCATGGGATTTAAGTTGTACATGTATCAGTAATGTTCTCTGCAGTTCTGATTTTTGCACGAGTACCTGAGCCTCCTGAAGTAACATAAGAATAAAGATCCGTGAAGCTTAATGTCAGAAGTTGATCTGTCTTTTACCTCTTTTCCTGTAACTACCTCAGAATTGAAATGCATTTATACAATCCTGTTCCTTGATTGCTATAAGATGCGTAATGATAAACATGTGAATATTTCATATGGCGACTATGCAAAAGCCAGCAGACTGTACAATTCTCCATATGTGACCACTCGAAATGCCATGCCCGTACCTACTGCTATTTCATGCATATGAGTATCTGTACAGTAAATTGTCTTATGCTACATACAGGATGCTTGTTAAACTTTCAGTTTTGTGCTAATGTTTCTGTCCTTTTTTTCTTCTCCTTTTTCTCGCTCTGTAGTTCAACTTTGTGGGCAGAATACTGGGGCCCCGTGGCCTGTATGCAAAACAACTTGAGAAGGAGACAGGATGCAAGATTATGATCCGAGGAAAGGGCTCAATGAGAGACAAAAAGAAGGTAATGATTATACCCTCCCCAAAATCTAGACACTTAATCAGGCTGTTTTCTTTAAAAAGTCAACAAGCATACAAGACTCAAAACGGCAAATTTTACAAATTCTCTGTCCCAAAAAGTAATTAAAAAAATACACGTTTCGTAAGGCTGTTCGATATGACGATATTTCCCGATATTTTTTTCATATCGAAAATCGAATCGACCCCTTTAAAAAAAAACACGGAATATTGGGGAATTTGATATACCGAAGAATATCGCGATATGTAGCTTTTCGCAGCGTTTAAGATTAGTCCAGTTTACCTTGCTCGAAATTCCAGTTATTTCCAATATATTTGACGGTAGAATAGTACATGTACATAACCTATGATGCACCATAAAGGAAAAGAAAATAGTACCTGAACTAAATGTGTCATTTCTTCTAAACTCCGACATGACTTCTCCGTCATATCTCCGCGCCGTTCATTATATACAGCGCATGTGCTTGTATGCATTCATTGGTGTAGTCTCAGTCAAGTGCAAGCAACCGCACTGAATGCCACTGTCTTATTCCCAGTGTACAATGCAGCTAATGCGTAGCGAACTTTGTCTTGAGAAAAGACTAAAGACAAAAACACTGCATTGCATGCATTGTATATATACAATGTCTGTCTTGTGTTCGTGTGGACAGCTCACGTGTGATCGTACGCGTCCATGGTATTAATCAGCTGTTACTAATCAACAATGCCGAAATAGAAACAAACGCTAGTCTTTCTGAAGCGCCGTAAAGAAGCCAACTGAAGGTAAATGTCAGAGTGTGCCAACTACAAGCCTTTTCATCCCGGCCCCCCGATCCTTCCTGCCCTGATCTTGCCCTCACGGTCCCGGCCTGATTCGCGATCTCGGTGGCCGGCCCCGATATTAAATTTTAGCGGATCCGAACTCAATTCCGGTGGGCCTGATCCCGGTGGCCCTGATCTCATAATGCCGTGGTGAATCCATCATGTATTTTATTTTTTTATTTCTCCGTTCTTCCGTTAAGGAAAATGTAACGTCATCACGATAATATCAAATATCGCGATATTTTTTTTGCTGATATTTCGGTATCAAAATAAATCGAACAGCCTTAACGTTTCGTACATTTTTTTTTTTTCTGAAAATTTGACAATGCTAATTAGTAATGCCATTTTTGAGGAAATACCAACAAGTGAATTTGCAATTACTATATTCCAGACACAAATGCCAATAGCTCAACATTTCTGTTTTTCACGAAACTAATTTCCATTAAGACAAAATGCTGATGAGTTTGCATTTCTAGACTTGGAATGGATTATAAATCATGGACATGTAACAGTCACCTGTAATTAGGAGGGGGTCGTTTTGTCATCTTCCTCAGGGATGTGTCATGGTTGTGTTTTGTACATGTTTGTTTGCATTGGTGCATGTATTTTATAAACACGGTCTGGCCCCGACTGTATTGATCTACACAGCATCTTCCATAGTCCATCTTGCTAAGTCTTCTCACATTACATTCATTATTGCCACACTACACTGCCAGTCCTCTCAACAATGACTCCTCCAGCTGGTTGGACTATCTGGCATGGTTACTGGCCAGCTATCATTTCATATCCCAGGAACTGAGGGAGAAATGCCACATATGTAACACCATCCATCCCCAGGCCTGGAATTCCATATTGATATGCGAGAGACCTGATCTGGTGTGATCCGGACCAGCTTGGAAAAACATATTTCTCTGGTATTAGTCCATCATTTTCTTGCAGGGGGGAAATTGAGATGAAACTCAATGGAAACCAAACCCTCCCAGGGATAAAGTTAGTTGTAACGACACTGAATAAGCATCTGTCCCCTATTTATAAATAAATTTGGAGGTAAGGCCATTGTGCCCGAAAGGTTTCAATATTTTTTATAATCTAAAACCAGTAACATGGTGCCATTTTGTTACCTCAACTCTACCTTCATCTGTTTTGGCAATTTTAATGATTTAAAGGGAAAAAACTTATGGGGGGGAAAAGTGAAAATATACTGTAAATAATGTAAGGTCATGCTGAAAAATGTAGCCCTGGGCTAATTGGAAGAATTTTTTCTGAGTGGATCCACAGCTGTTGATAGTTGTATTACGTACATTGTACCAAGTACATTTCAGACTTTCAAACTGTTCACGACTTATTAACAAAAATAGATACATCAAACAAACCACAAGGAAAGCCAACTCTGAAAATATACAAATAAAATTGAATAAATCTCCTTTTAAAAATTACAGAGCCAGGGAATATGATGGCAAGGTGTCACTTTTTCCTTCTTACTGTGGAGCAAGACTCCAATTGTACTACTCCCTGAAACTATGAAATCAACAAGAAATTGCCTAGATTGAAACCAATGTACATTATAGCTGCCAGAAGCAGACGGATTTGTGAATGATGAAGTAATAAAGTTGAAGTCCACAAATGTACTTGGTATGTAGTGTCATTTGCCCATGTTGATCAAGGCCTCTGTACTCTCATTCATATTGGTATGCAGCATGGGTCTCTGGTTGGGAGGAGTGGCGGTGTCTGCACTGTTGATAAGACCTTGACTTCAGAAAGAAATAATCATCCTTTCATCCTTCCCTTGCCTCCCCTCCACCTGCCCCAAGCTGGAGCACTGAATCCTCCCACGCGCATGCGTGTACAGGCAAGACTCCTCGCAATCCGTTTTTTTAGACTAACTTGTCCTATCAAAACAACATGGACACAGACTCACTTTGGCAGTTGTGTGAGAAGTGTTGTCCGCGACAAAATTTATAAACCCTCACAGTGGCAATATACACTGATATACATTGTACTGTACACTACATGTACACTTTTTGTATTGGAAAAAATTATTTCCAAATTCCCATGCCAAAGGTATGTGTACAATATGATACCAACTTGCCGTAAAAAATACTTGGGTACAAGTTGTTTTATGACACTGCTTGTGTGTAAATGATATCTGTATACATTTTTTAGTAGAAGCAATAAATTGGCAGCCACTTCTGTAGATCAATTAAGCACACAATTTTGTAGAGCCTTGTTGTTTTGGCTGAACAAGAACAGGGTACCGACCAAAACAGTGTTCTAGCCAGGCATTAAATAGCGCTAGCACCCACTATGCTTTCGGAAATTACATGTAGCAGGACGCTTGAATCCTGCCCCTAAGCTACCACTATGCTATAAATTTAAGAGCCAGATTATATTCTGAACAATTTCAAATGAACTAAATTTTGCCTATATAATCTAACAAAAATTTGCTCAAAACGGTCAAGGGAAAGTGGCCAGGAATTGCCTCAGATTGCACCACAGAGCATCTAGAATCCAAATTTTGTTGGGCCCCCTTAAGTGGACCCAAGACCCCATGCCGTAAGGGCTTAGCGCTCCGCGCTCGCATTGTCCATCCTTGAGCAAAATGCCCCTTTGCTTTAATTTCACCCTGGCTAGAACACTGGACCAAAACATGAAAGGTGCAGGTATAAGGGCTTTTTTTGTATAACCTACATGTCCTGGTGATCAGTATAAAAAAATGTAGCTTGGAAGCTGCAGGGGTGAGATTTGTCAGGATTCTTCCTGATTTTAGGATTTTTTTCTCGGGATTTCAGATTGTTTTTCAAAGAATCTCTTTTGCAATCTGGAAATCCTGAGGTGTTGTCCTAAAGGTGTTTTTACCTGTAAAAGTGGATATAGACCAATCAAAACGGTATTTTAAGGGGTCGCCTTTAGGCAAATACAAACTGTATGTTAATCTAGGGTCCTCGTAAATCTTTTATGGATTTCGTGGATTTTTCAATTTTGGCCAATCTCACCCCTGAAGCTGGAATATCTTGACAAGTTGACATTGAATTTTTGTTCATGAACATGGTGGTCTTTTAGAAATTCTTTTACTGTTGGGAGGATCTTTATACACTAAATTGATGAAAACTGACCCCTGAATATCATGAAACATACAGGCAATAACAGTCCAAAAGTGTTTTTCAACATTGTTGAATTGGCAGGAAGAACAAAATAAGGAGAAGCACAACTGGGAACATCTGTCAGAGGAACTGCACGTACTTGTCACAGTGGAGGATGCGGCCAACAGGGCCGCAATAAAGATGGAACGGGCCGTCTCACAAATCAAGAAGCTACTAGTACCCACGGTAAGGCTAGCAGACCTTGTGCTTGAACTGTGTGTTCACACTGAGATCATTTGAGAAAAGTTACCTTGATGGTGGGTAAACTTTCAGTTGGTAAATTTTGCTGGAGTTGGATGTGGCTGTTATTGAAGTAATGGCTGAACTCTATAGGCCTTTTCACACTATCTCCGCTTCGAACCGTGTTGAAACCAACCCGGATCCGCCCCGGTTCAGCCTGGGTTGTTTTCGACACGGATCGCAAAGACGCAACGTTCACACTGTCCATTACGCAAACTGGCCGCTGCGTGAACCGTGTAACGTTCAATCCGGATAGGGCTGTATGTATTCACACTACGAATTCTCAACACGGATCGCATTCGGCACCGGCGCGCTGTGATGATTTTCTCGATCCCACAATGCATTGCGACGCGCCAAGCGGCCGGATATGTACTGTATGCGACACATTTCCAACATTTCGTGTGGTGCCCTCCAGCTGCGACTGAATTTCAGCATCAGACCAAATCGCTAACAGAGCTTTTACCTCTTCGTCCCTCCATGTTGGCCTTTCAGCCTTATTGTCGGACTTCTTATTAGGACCTATTTTCGTCAGAAAGTGAAGAGAAATATTATACGTGTGCGTGGTGATTGTTGAACAGTTGTTAAAGTTTGGTGAAGAACCTCGTGTGTGCGCGTGCGCTGCACGGTACATGTGCTGTACACGAATGTACGTACGTAGCGCGCGGCCACGTCGCAGCTGATTGTTTATTGACCTTTGTACCCGTGTCAGATTTCCATAGAATTTCGCGCCACACAACTCAACACGGATCGGCGGTAAGTGAACTCAACTCGGGGCGGTTCACACTATTGTTTTCGACACGGTTCAAGCTGAAAAATGCAATTTCAATCCGGATTGAGATTTTCAACCCTGGTCCCTGCCAGGGTTGATTTCGATCCGGCTAGAGCATGCTACCCGGGTTGGAACCGGGTTGAAATTTTAGAAGTGTGAAAAGGGTTGAAAAAATCTCGGCGTTGGAACCGGTTCCAACCCCGAGATTATGGACAGTGTGAAAAGGCCTTATGCAGTGGGATCACCGGCTGTAGTCCGAGAGATTTCCCTGTAGGTGTGGGGTCATAGGCATGGTACATTCATTTGTTTGTGTGGGGTCAAATCATCCTCCACACATTGTTTGCACTGGATTTTCTGAATCGGTGTACTGATGACTCAGTCAATTTAAAATTTAAATAGTACAAAATTGGCGAGTTCAACTTGCATACTTCTAGCACTGGTTGCAATAGCTAACCAAGCAAATTCATGTACAAATATCTCAAGCGCTGTCTGCATTACACAAAATGGCTGCTCTACAATTTTTATAATATTCCTTCCAAAACACAAATTTTAGTTGTTGGATTAGAAACTGGCATGGGCAGTGCAAGTTCCCTTCTCATTGAAACCATCTCCATTTCCATTTCTAACATTAATTAATGTGCTTGTGCATCTGAATTCTACCAGTTGAACTTATCAGTTCCGCAAGCAAAAACCATCTTAATTTCCAAAATACCAGAGTCCCAAGTGTACCCATGTTCCAGGAAGTAGCCGGATCCATAATCATTGATTTTACAACCATTGGGAAATACAATCCTGTTGTGGAATTTATCTGACACGTCCATGTGCCAAACCGTTCATGGAATTTTGACAACTTAAGCTTTGTAGGACTTGTTTTTACTGTGGACTTTTGTCTAATCACCTAGTTGCAGAACTTCCTCCCCAAACACGGGAAAGTTGTTTTGTTTCTTTTACCGGTGACCTTTGCTTCCTTTTTCCTGGTGTAACGTTTATTCAGGAAGTTTACAGACCCTTGACCTCCTTACATACATGTACATGTATTGTAACAGGTGTACAATGTATACATGTGGACCTGAAATGCATGAAGGTTACATGTATAGTGTATTAGTGTGCAATGTACAATGAGTCCTGTGAGTGTTTATAGCAGAAAATAACAAAATCCAGGAAGTTTTTTTTTGTCTGACCCCTTTCATCCTGACCCCTTTTAGATTGAAGTGCTCATAAGCCACAAGTATCAAACATTTAGTACGGACTTAAAATTCCAGAAAATCTTTGCCAAAAATTTGGAGCCACACATACCAGCAATGCAGTGGTATCTAACAGTGAGAACAGGGAACCCCAAAACTTGTGTAATGTCCTGCATTCAAAAGTTTTGCACAGTATAGGAACCCAGATGATTTTTAGAAGAGCAGTCAGGGACTTAATCCTGAAAAGTGAATGAACCTCTGCCAACCTGTTGGTAGCAGACACTGACCCTCTTCAACAATTAAGTAAATATATGCAGTGTCACAAGCTTTTCCATTCTACATAAACAGTGATAAATGCTTACGTGTGAAAAGCTCCACCTTGAAAGAATATCCCCAATAAACTTGCCAGATGTCCTGGGGTCTGCCCACCCCCCCCCCCCCTTTCTCCTTGAGGGCTTGTCACCAACTTGTGAAATAATTTGCAGCCCATACCCATACAATCTGAGTTGTTGACTGACTTCCGCCAATTGCCTTCTTTTCATACCACCCTCACTGTCAAAAAGAAAAAGGGAGAAGACATTCTGTAAAGACCCTTGGGCCCTGTATTGATCGTCTGCAGCGGGAGGATTAGCTTTTGTTTGTGGATCACAATGGAATCTTTTGGACATGTAGAAATTCTAAACTGGAGTCTTGGCTTGAAAGAGTTTAATGCCTTCGCATTACTCTGTGTTGGTGTTTTTCAATGATTATCCTGTTGTTTCCATTTTGGCTGCTAGTTCGCCTAATGACTCTCCGTTTTGTCACCACTTTGCGAGTCGAAACCCCTGAACACAAATGGTGACCGCCCACCCCCAGTCTCCGATTCCTTAAACAGTAACTTCATGCATTCTGCAGCCCCGTCCAAGGCTTGAATGGTGACTTTCACCAGCTCAAATGCAATTCGGCAAACCCTCCACAACAGTCGACCTAAACTAGTCATTGATGGATCAGTGGCAGAGGGTAATTTACTACATCATTTATTGATTGGCATGGTGTCCATTGCTGAGGCTTAATTAAATGGACTATGCTGGTCTTGCTAAAGTTTTGGTCATGGCAGTTAATCAGAAGATGCTTCCTAAGTATTGTAATTTCCAGCTTATTTGGGAGAGAAATTTACACCAGTGCTAATGTCCAAAACATGGGAAAATCCTCAGCAGCTGGAAGAGTTATTGCCTGTTTTGCCAGTGGGCTGTTAAAATCTTCCCCTGGCCCCAGCTACCCTGCGGGTAATAAATATTGTAGAGTATCTCATGTGACACCAAGGGCTCACCTTGTATCTTCTTTTAGCTCGTATACTTGTGTCGAGCAAGGTGCAGAACAAATTCATGAGACAAAATCGGACAATGCTAGTTCATAACTAAATTTTGACCAGGAAAATACTGTATGATATTGCATTGCCAATGCCCTTTTTTTCATAAAGGCATATTGCAGAAACTTGACTCCAACTCATGTATTTTTCCCATTTGTCACCTGAAAAGGAATGAATCAGGTCTGTGTGATAATTTTCCCAGTTTTTAGCAGCTACTTGTCCTGTTGGATTCCTACCATTTTAGCTGGGAGATTTTGTTGGATTATCCCAAAGGCCTTCTGATAGATGAGGGACAGCTGCCTCATAGCGTAGCTTGGGCTTACCACACATTCCGAGTGTTTACCATAAATTATATTGAATATGACATGGGTGTGTGCTGATAGGGATTTCTAAGAAAGTCACAGCGGCGGACAAAACTACCTAACGAGTGAATTCATGCCTATGAAATGCAATAGTAAAATATCACACATCTAATGACACACCCCACAATGAGTTGAAATCTTAACTCTTTCACTGCGGTATTATAATGGGGGCTGTGACGTAATTGTTTTACAGAATGTTTACAACGAGCCGCTCTGAGCGGCTTGCCGACAGGAATAGGTTTTTTTCGAGCCGCTGTGAGCGGTGCGCCGTACTCGAAGAGTTAAAGGCTCAAGCAGGTATCAAAACCTTTAGATTCCCTCCAAATCCAAGAACAACTTCAACAAGCGGAGTTCTGTTATCTAGATCGTAATTTTAAAACAATTCTTGATCAGATTTCAGTTGTGCTAGATCCCCCAGAGTGCTTTAAACTTTGCATGGGGGTTTACAATCCAGAATTGTTTTTCTTACTCCCAAATGGTTGGATGGATGCATTAACTTGTACCTGGAACTTGGGCATGTGCTTTCACCAACAGTAGTCACATGGCAACTCACTTTGTATGGTTTTATGATTGATAGTGGACGTAGGTGGGAGGGTTTTGCATATGGCCTTTTGCGCCCCAGCCCTTGCATTGACAGGTTTTTACTTTTATTTACATTTTCTGTTTACAAGCTGTGGGTATTACGGTTGAATGGAGGAATTTCCAACCGGCCTGGTGGAGTGTGAACAGCCCTGCAGTGATTTGCCTGGCTTCCTAGCTGTATCTGCTTGTATCTGCATATTTAAAAGAAAGTTCAAATTAAAGTAACTATCTACAGGTTCCCAACC
This sequence comes from Hippasteria phrygiana, assembly GCA_037893225.1. Lineage (NCBI taxonomy): Eukaryota > Metazoa > Echinodermata > Asteroidea > Valvatida > Goniasteridae > Hippasteria > Hippasteria phrygiana. The sequence goes on from JAZGUH010000253.1 coordinate 738,452, forward strand.
AGATTGGGATTACTTCTGGATGCAGAACAGCATAGGTTGTAAGTTTGCCTGTTTTAAACAGAAATAATGCATTCATTTCACACACACACACACACACACACACGGTCATGTAAACGGGTGCAATCGTGGACCTCCCATTGTTCCTCTTTTGTTTATACTCTAACTTTTTCGGAAGGCCTCCCATTGGTTTTGTACACGATTTTCAATCGTGGACGTTAGGTCAAACGTGGACCCCTTTGTCTACGCTCGAATTATTTTGTCCTAGGTCCACGATTGCCGGTATATACATACTCACACAAAGTTTGATCTGAGATTTTTGGTGTAGGGAAGCAGCACTGATGTTTGTCATCCTTTGAACAGAAGCATTGTTCCATGTTGTAAATGTCTTGCTGAAGAGCTAGTGTGGTGGTCTTTGCTGAGATTTTGTTTTGTCTTCCTATGTCCACTCCAATCCATCAACCCTGTCACTTGAGAGATTTCATTGTTTCAGTTAATTGGCATCCCCCCTCCCCTGGTGGTGGGTATCCTAACCACACTTCTTTGAAGTCACACCCTCTATCTCTAGTATGTATTAAACAAAAGTCAGTTTCATATTCAGCACTCCATAATCCACCAGGCAAAAGCAACTTTCAAACCCCCAAACAAGTGGTGCGCTCTTAGTGTTTTTCCAGTCCAATAACCCCAAGAATGGAATCAATCAGGGAGAGACTGATAAAGCCCAGGGTAGGGGATTAGTCCTGTGTCCATCCATGATTATGAAAGTTACTGTGTCTCCAAAGCAGTTGTCCACAGGAACAAAACCCCCAAGGCAATGGTGGTTTTAGTAGGGTGACTTCATTGGATGGCATTTTTGTTTGGCTGGAAGCCTGCTGTTAGAAGCTTCTCTAGCAGCTTGGTTTCACCCAGGACAATTTACCAAAGGAGTAGTCCGTGAGACGATGGTTGTGTGATGGAATGTGTTGTTACCTTCAAAGCCCAGGGCATAAAACTCTGCAGGAGTGCCAGCACCAAGTGTCAACCATAAGAACTTAAAGTGCTAACAACCCCTAGATGATGATTTTTATGAAGAAATTATGTGGTACAATTCCACAGTTGCAACTGGATGCAAGGAGCAAATGACATGCTCAGATGTACACCTTTACGAGGACACCAGTCCAATCGGCCAATTTCTTGTGAACATTTTTTTAGATGGTTGCTTTGATCCCTAGTGATTTAATTATGGTGATGTACAATGTAATCAAGGACAGGAACAACTACCAAAATATGATCAATGATGAAAGATTTGAAAATGTTAATGCCATACCAGTTACATGTACATCAGTGATACAGTGAATCTTGTTTATTCAGTCAAGGCAAATACCCAACTGAGAACTGCCCTTTTAATTTTAATAAAACAATAACCGTGGTGGTGCTCATGGAGGAGAGTATCCCTTTACTCCCCTCCCTAAACCCCAGGGGATCTGTCGCCACATTTGACCTGGATGCTGTGAATGGAATGTTGATCCACATTTTTCTTTCATGGTGTTGGGAAATATATTAACAAAGCCATCATGGTGCCTTTTTGTCCAGCATATCATCAGAGTAATTTGTCTTTCATTCAAGGGACTGACATGAGGCATAATATATTTACATGTATAACGCCAGTGCTACATGTATTAATAATACATATAAATAGCATGACCACGTTTTTTTAAATAAATTAACTTTGCCTTGGATTTGGAAAGTTTGACAAAATTCTCATTCTCTTCGGTTCCTCAAAAAGGTCTAAATCATAATTTGTGTTTTTTGGTAAATTCATGTATGTTCAATAGTCTGTCATGATTTTTTAATGGTCAAGCAAGTGAGTGCCTTCGTCTTCCTCTCCAAATATGTTGAGATTGATGAAAGAATGTTCCCATGACCGTCTGATCTCTTCAACACGATAAGATAGGGCCAAGCATTCCGAAAATTACTAGCTGGTAATTTTTTGCAGGTTTACGTTGGATGGGAAAATTGAGTGCTTGACAGTGATGGATGACCAGCCAGAATAACTAGCTCATGGTTCATTTGAATTCACACAGGCTCTTTAGACTTTGCATGGGCGATTCCACTCTGTCCAATTTGCATGGTTTTTTTCCTAGATCCCCTTAATGTATATTTTGCAAACATGTCGCATATTTTGCAGTGTGACATATCCTGTGTACATTAAGCATGGTGATGTTGAACAATTTAAAGGAATGGAGACACACTGACTTTAAGATGCACTTCATTAACCCAGGTATAAAGATCCCTCAGAGCAGTCAAATGATTTCCTACCTACATGTAGATACGACTCCAAGGGTTTTACGCTCGAACAAAACATTTGTCTTGAAAAGTATCTTTAAAGTCATTTCACTCTGGGAAAAAAATTAGCACTCGACCATGATTTTGCCAATCTATTTTCCCTTTTCTGAAATGTTTGTAAATCGGGAACCCTGTACTTTTTCCCCCAGATTTTAACGACCTTCTACTAAAGCTCTTGCACTGATTGGAGTACTTTTTTTATGTCGGCCAACATCCACAACCTGTACTTGTATTGGTTGACATAAATCATTTCACTTGATCAGGATGTACCAGTATGTCACCTGAACATACACTGTACATGTACGTAGGTCAACAAAATCCCACCTCCTAACTTGAGAAGTGAGGAAATATTTGGGTAACCTTGAGTCACAACAGCCTCCAGTCTTTAATCATGGGCGCCTTGCTCAAAGAGACTGTGCCTCAGCCTTAGTTCTGCTGGTTGTAATTCAAGATGGCAGTCTTGCTGGTCATCTGCAGCGATCTGACCCACCCTGTCATCCCTCCCTGGGTGGCTAATGCACCCCTGTAATGGTGCTACTACAGGCAGTGTGTACAGGCATTGCTGATGTACCCAGAAAAGGTCAGAATTTGGCAGTGACAGTGATGACATTTTCTCCTTTGCATACTTTGGAAATGATCAAAACAAAATTATGACGTACACCATGGTGTACCTCGGTTTGATATTAACTGAACCCCCTCCCAGGAACCAAACCACAGACCCACGTTCCATCAGCTATTAGGCAGGCAAGGTACATGTATCTGAATCTGAATCTGCTGAATCTTTCACTTTAAAATGTTTGAAAGTGTAAGAGTGACTTAAGAAACAATATTCATTTGAAACTACACATAACTTTTTCTGGCACTGGCTCTGTGCTCAATGCTGGATGCATTTATTTCTAACATGCGCACACTCGTTGTCAATAACTAAAGCCTTAATTGTAGGATACACTGCCCCCATACAGAACATTAAGGCTTGTCCTTGTTTAGTACAGAAAATAATAGTAACCAACAGTTGCTGAGCCAGAACATTCAACCAGTGAGATAATGTTAATTGGTTTGCCTGGTGGCCAGCAGGTGTCATTCGAAGGCTGACTTCATTACTGCAAGTTTCCTACAGGGAATTCCTTGGAATTACATTCCACTTCAATTACATTGTGCAAACATCCCCCTTTCAATGAAGATGGGGCACAATTAGAAATATTTGCAGCATTCTGTTTGATATAGAACATTTGTTGTCATGGTTTCTGTGGAAGAACCCTCCAATTCCTCCCTCCCCCCCAATTCCTTCCCCCCCCCCCCCCATCCCCACCCCAGTGCAGATTCCGCGATTATATGCAAGACTACCGTGTCTTTACAGCTTTTGACCAATCAGCAGGCATTAACTGTAAAGTGCCTTACTCTCATAGAAGTTACATAATTTGTTCTTATGCCAAGATGACTTTGATTTCCATGTATATGCCCGACACTGCTCCTGCTATCTGAACAGTCCACAAGTAGTTCATTCCACACCCACCTTCACAAGGAAAAAAGTCTAAATCCATGAATGACAATTTAGATGAAGCTTAGCCAGTTGCTACATTGTATCTGCTCGTGAAGTTGGAGAGGGTTTACTGGAACTGCCAATCCCTGGCTTTGACTACGCAAATCACTTGATCTTCCCAAAGTACATGTAGACTATCCCAAAGATGCCTTTCAGAAGTCCACTTCTGTTGGTGGGAAGATGTTTCCTCGCAGAGGGTAAGAGGATAGGTCTCTTGTTGTTTACTCGGGTTTCTGATATATGGAACTTTGTACTGACATCGAGGATCCCTCCATGTACGTTAATTCACAGTGTTTGCTCAGAATCTCACGGATCGAGAAGAGAAATTTCTGTGGGGGTTGAGTTACCCAACTGACATTTTCTTAGTGTGTGTGGGACCAATGCCATTAACCAAGTGGCCTTTTATGTCAGAACAGGGCCACATTTTCGTGCAAACATGTACAGCCAATAAGCCTTTTGCGAGTGACCCGTACTTTGACCCCGCTGCATAGTGATTGTTGCCACGACACGTGATTCGGGGCAAGCTTTCTCGCATACGCGCGTGCAGACACAATGTCAATGCATATCGCATATGTCCACTTGCCGTGATCGAAGTACATGTACGCGATTCATACGTTTCTTGTCACTTTAAAACGATAAATTTCCACGCAGATTTTGTCAGACTCTAGTACTGGTTATTGTTAGAATCTAGACATTAACATAAAATACGAAGTTTGTGGGATTTAGTGCTTGAGAATGCCTGCGAAGAAGCACTGTTCTTACGGAACATGCAACAGTGACTCGCGCTTTTCGGACCGTCTCCACATGAATGGCGTTTGTGGCTACCCTTTCCGAAGCCGAAGTCGAACCGTGAGAAGTGTCTCCGTTGGATAAAAAACTGCTCCAGAAAAGACTTTTCGGCGGAGAATGTAACTTACAATACTTACATTTGCTCCCAACATTTCGTCGGTGGCAATGGGCCAACAGATGACTACACCGACCCAATACCAGCTTCGACATCTAGCGCGGTGGAGATGAACAATTTTGTTTTTGTTTTTTATTGGGAGGGGGTGTAATCATACATGCAGACTATGTGTTACGATGTTGAGTCAATGTGATGGAACTTTTTGTTTCAGGGCCGCCTTGGTTAACCGATTGTTAATTTTGGTTGAACTTCTTGTTCTTTACAAGATGAAGTGCTTTTTAAATTTTGAAAATAGCAAGAAAGAACCGGTGTGTGCAGGCAAAATTCAAGGAATGATCCGATTATCATATTTTGTTGATCATCTCAGGAAATAGCCGCAGTGAGTCAAAGTTCGTTTAGGGGGTAGGGAGGGTGGGGGTTGTTAAAGACATCAACAAAATCTCTCTTTCCATTCTTTTCTTATTTGTGGGAAAGGTTGGAGGAAGAAAGACTCTGTTGAGCAAGGTCTCATTATCGGTTTTTACGTAAGTGACTGGTCTTGCAGAAATTGTTTTTGTATATATTTACGAATAGGTTGGTGGGTATGCCAGCCGTGTGGGTGTGTGACTGACCCACCCAAAGCGTAATTTCTTTCTTTTTAAAAAAGTGGAATACGCTTCGAGGGAGTCAGTTTTAGCCACTATTTCTGCAAGATGACAGTCCTGGTATGTGCTGGCTACGTTAGAAGAATAATCAGTGGATTCTTTGATGGATCATTCCAACAAGTAGCCGCAGCGAGTCCGAACTTATCTGGGGGAGGGGGGGGGGGGGGGGAGGATTTGTAAAGGCATCAACAAAATCTCTCTTTCCATTCCTTTTGTATTTGTGGGAAAGGTTGGATGAAGAAAGATTCTGTTGAGCAAGGTCTCATTATCGGTTTTTACATAAGTGACTGGTCTTGCAGAAATTGTTTTTGTATATTTACGAATAAGTTTTCGCCGGTCGTAATCCGCTCGAAAACAAATCAAATAATTGAAGACATCGTATAGTCTGAAATCTGGTATATTCGAGAAATCCTTCGTGAATCCAGGAAGATTAAATGGATCGGAAAATGTGCAGCCAGCGTCTTTCAATCTTTTGTCAAGTTGGGGCTTGAAAGATTCGGGTCGGTTGTCAATTTCAGATTGGCCACGCACTTGCACAGTTCAACCAGTTCTTTCTTCGGGTAACCCGTTATTGAAACCCCTCTCTCTTGAAGAAATGTCTGCAGTTTCTTCACGTTCCAACCTTCGAAGTTGTTATCCATTAAATAAACTATAATTGCTAAAAATAGGCCGCGTTTCGAGAAGAACATACAACATGTACTGTAACAATTCGAGCAGTTGTTGTGTTTTAGAGTGGTGACAATCTCTATCGTGCGCTGTTTCACCCAGCGGTAGTTCCAGATACCAGACAGGGAAACCACCACTGGCCGTGCGTCGCCACGTTGCGGCTTGCCCCGAATCACGTGGTCTAGCAACAACGGTACTGACGTGCATAATAATGATCAGTCTGGCAACGACCGGCGCACGCTGTGCATCTTAGATTGAGCGAAGACGGGGTACAAGGATCTATGCAAATCAACGCGCAAAAGGCTTATTTCCTGAATTGGACATCAGTGTAATGTGGCAGTGGTTTATTGGCCCCCCCTGGGTGGGTGCTAAGCATCTTAGGTTTGTCTCTGCTGTTTTCCCACACATTTGTTTAGCTAGGTCAATGGTGTAAAGGCCTTATCCAATGTTTTTTCCCCAGTTTTTTCCCTCAAGTCAAAGTATGACTAAGTTATTTGTGATTAAGTTATTTGTGCCAACTGTTGGCTTTCTTCACAGAATTGTCAAAACAAGCCGATTGGACTGTTGCCAATTTGACAAGTCACACATGTTGGCCTGCTCGTTATTCTGTTTCTAAACAAGTCAGCCCTATTCAAAGATGACTTGAATATAGGATACAGTGACAGGACATGTAAACATTTGAGTTTCTCTGCAAGTAGACGCTTGCATAACAAGTGCGGTTCTGATCATGAGAAGGTTCTGATCATGAGAAGGCGTCTTCAGCTGATCCTCTCACTATGTCAGCAGGGGTGCGTTTTGGCGGCCATAACCCAAAACTAGTCCTGTTGTTTCACCTTGGTTAATCTTTTTGGGTATTTCAGTATTTCATTCATGGTGCGCAATTCTCACCTTTTTAAAATTCCCTAAGAAATTCACTGACATTGACAAGAAACAACCAAACCAATTCTTGGTTATGACTGTTTATGACCACCAAAATGCACCCCCTGTTGAGTGTACTCTCTTGCCTAGCAACAGGAGTCTAGTGATTGCACTTGCTGAGTTCGGGAAGCGATTTTTACCCAAAGCCCACAGTGGCTGTCTCTGGACTTGAATTTTCTACACTTGTTTTACAAAGTCTCCAAGGAGCCATTGATCTTGTCATCTGTACCAGCTGACTTTATCCGGTGTGTTTGTTATTCAATTTCATGTTAGTTTTATCATGAAATCCACAGAACTGAACAAAACCACAAGAGAGCTAGTGGTTTCTTTATTAAGAAAATTTCATTAACTAGAGAGCATCTTTATTATCTTAGTAACAGTGTGACCTGTGCACTGTAGTAAACCCCGGAGGACTAAACAAGGTAATTTCTTGTTTTATTTCTGTGGCTTTAAAGGTGCTGTCACGTGCATCTGTGGTCGTTGTGACAGTTACCTGCAAAACTCAACTGATGACCCCATATGAGAAAATACAAAGTGAAACAGGCGGACACTTTTTTGAGTAGAGTGTCCGTGTACAATGTATCTCCCGTCGAAATATCCTTTACCGAATAATCTGAGAGTGAGGGCAACAACAGTCCAAGACCGGAAGCTATTATTGTTTTCCAAATGAAGACGGGAGCATATCATAGACTTCACAGTAGCTGACAAGTGACACGTAGCAAACACGCAGCGGAAGCTACCATATATACCTGAAGCCTGCACATCCTGCTCCTGGTCTGTTTTTGTGATCTCTGCATGCGACAAACTTAGCTGCCGCCTGCTTCCTCTCTGATAGCGCACAGAGAAAGACAATCGGCCCTTGAGGTGTCTTTTTTTTTTTTATTTTTTTATTTTTTTTAGAATCAGCTCGTTATGCTCATTAGCAAGTGCCCTGAAGTGTGTGGTTACCTGTCTTTGCTTTACTTTTTTGCTTACCAGTTCGCTTCCTGTAGGAAATGCTACTGCATCTACTGTAGCCGACTCGGCTTACGTATTTACCTGTATCTGCAGCTGTGGTGGCTGGCCTGAAATTGGTTACATGTAAAAACAGAAACATACACATGTGCCAGACCAAATCTCACATTTCATTACGTACATCTATAAATGATTTGTGAATATATGTGTACTTAATTAACTCTGTTGAGACACATGATTTGGTCATTCAATGAGATACGTGTACTGTACATTGTAAGCCGGTACCCTATAACTGAACAAATACCGGTATACAAATTATTTTTCCCGAACCCGAACAGGCACTATGAATTCACCATTGCCTTGCAAGTTTAATTTCTGTCTTTAATGATTTCCAATCTAGAAATTGGGCGATGCCCCAGCTAATCATCAGAAAGGATAAATATTGGAAATAATATTAAATGAGACTCCTCAGGTTTTTTGTTTTTTGTTTTTTTTTGTCATTCAGGCGGACGGGGAAGACGAGTTGAAGAAGAAACAGCTGATGGAGCTGGCGATGTACAACGGCACTTTCAGGGACACCACCACCAAAAGTCACCAATCCAGCAACAATAACACGCCCCTTAGTAAGTCCTTCCACACCTTTCCTGGCAGTGAGTGTTCATACCACCTCTTCTTTTCAATCTAAAAATAAAACCTCAATCTCCCTTCTGTGAAATTGACTGTGCCCCTTAGACATCCCTGTGGAATTTAGTGCAGTAATTGGCTGTTTTGGAAACTTTTCCAAAACAGCCCTTGTTTTCGTTAAGATTTTTTTTTTTTTCTTTTTTTTTTTTTTTTTTTTTTTTTTTTTTTTTTTTCCTTTTCAGACTTTTTGCCCATAGCATTTGTGCACGTTTTCTTTCTTACCGGCACTTTGGCTACTTTGGTGCACCCGATTGCCTCTAAACTTGGCAGACACTTAGATCAACTGCTCAGAATGTATGCCGAACATTTACGTCATGATGACGTCATCACGTGATTTTTTATGAATTTTTGAAATTTGAAAATCGTAATATTCTTTTTAATATATCTAGCGAACAAAACAAGATATTTTCAAAATTCTTTTTGTTATAGCTTTGGTATGTCTCAAAGATATGCACTAAAAGAAAAAAAAATGTGTGATGTCATGATGACGTCATCAAAAATGTGCTTTTTTAAAACACATATAAGGATAGGTCCGATCGTCATGAAAATTGGTGAGTAGGTAGATACTGGTACTAGGATGCAAAATCCAAAATGACGTCATGATGACGTCATCACGTGATTTGTTATGAATTTTTGAAATTTTGAAAATCGTAACATTCTTTTAAATATATCTGGCAAACAAAACAAGATATTTTCAAAATTCTTTTTGTTATAGCTTTGGTAGGTCTCAAAGATATGCCCTAAAAAGGAAAAAAATGTGTGACGTCATGATGACATCATCAAAAATGTGCTTTTTTAAAACACATATAAGGATAGGTCCGATCGTCATGAAAATTGGTGGGTAGGTAGATACTGGTACTAGGATGCAAAATCCAAAGTGACGTCATAATGACTTGATCATGTGATTTGTTATGAATTTTTGAAATTTTGAAATCGTAACATTCTTTTAAATATATCTCGCAAACAAAACAAGAGATTTTCAAAATTCTTTTTGATACAGCTTTTGGTATGTCTCAAAGATATGCCCTAAAAGGCGAAAATTGTGTGACGTCATAATGACGTCATCAAATTTTTTTTTTCAACGCATGTAAGGGTCGTTCCGATTAAAAATTTATACATTGAATTTTTCTCTACCTAATTCAACAATTTCGTGATCGTGGCTCACTCAAGTATTAAGAAATAACAGGCATCTAAAAAATTGTGACCAAATTCAATATAACACAAAGGAATTCTGGGAAGTACAGAAACCATGGCTTTCATGTGGCACGCTGTCTATAAAGAGTTGATCTCTAGTCTTTTTTTCAAGTCGTTAGACAAGTCGTAGCCAGATACTTACACCAACTGCTCAGAATGTGCGCCGAACTTTTAGGTCATGATGACGTCATCACATGTCACGTGACGTCATCTTAAAGGGGCATTTTTGGAAACCATATATCTACAAAAGTACAAGTCACATTAAGTTAAAACGTGGTATTTAGTTATGCCAGCATGTGTTAGATGAAAATGTATGTGACGTCATGGTGACGTCATGATGACGTCATCGGCACATTTTCTATGATTTTTTTCATTTTTGAAATTTCATTTAAATCACATAATTTTACACAAAAAAACAAAACAGCCCTGTGTTTGTCCACAAACACTGCACCAGATGTCTAGTTTTTGATTGTGTCAGTTTTGCACATTCCACATCAAATAATAAGTTAGGTGATTGGACGGTATTTCACAAGATGCGTTCAGGCGATTCCACCATTCCACCACAGTTCACAGTAGGTCAATTGACAATCCTCCATAAAGGCCAGTTTGTACCAGTCTTGTTGACTAGACTTGCTGACTTGAATTTTTTTGACTTGAGACTTGACTTGACTTGGAAAAAAAATGACTTGGAGAAAAAAATGACTTGGGACTCGACTTGACTTGACTTGACTTGAAAGAACATGACTTGTGACTCGACTTGACTTGAATATATTTGACTTGTTGACATTAACACTTAAAATAAACACAAACATACAGGTATCAGTTAAAAAACAAGCCTATAGCACATATATAGCAAGCTGGGTGTCCAGTATGTATGCAGGGCTGCAGCGCTGGCCGAGCTGCATGGAGAATTGTCAAAATGGCACACCAGGTTGATTTTGTACAGTGCATGCATGCTAGCCTATGCATTGTCATTTTGTCATTGGAATTTTTATTTACTAACAATTGACTCGAGACTTGGTACTTGACTTGAACAAAATTGACTTGGGACTTGACTTGACTTTGGAAAATTTGACTTGTGACTTGACTTGACTTGAGAAAAAATGACTTGGTTACAACACTGGTTTGTACTTTCCAAATTCGTCCAGGCAACAACTGTTACCAATTTGCTGTTTCATTTCCAGTTGAAGTGCACGTATGGATGTTTTGTTTGCACAAGTCAGCAAGGATGAATTCAGAGCTTCATCCTAACCACGCCCTATCAGCATCTGAATCTAACTATTAGCCAACCTTATTAACCTCCAAATGGCTTCATCCCTTCTCCTCATCCCTCTTTCAAATTGTTCACCCCTTCTCCATCCCACCACGCCCCCTCTCCCACCATACCCATCCCTTCAATCTTGTCTGATTTGTGTTAGTGCATTAACATTTCTGTTTCAGTAATTTTGTTGACAGGTGTTGGTGGTGGTTAAGTATTTAACCTGGTTGACCAAATAGTTTGGTTAGAACACTCCAACCAATTAAATGTGTGACTGCACTCGTGCCTTTTCTTTGGAAGTAACATAAAGTTACAACATTAACCATATCTCCCTAGGGTGTGTGAAAAAATCATATTGCAATCGGAGGATTTTTGAGGGTTTAAAGAACACTGCATTTACAATAAGAACAAAATTAAGGAAATATAAATAAAATGAATAAAAGACAATAATTTTCATGAAATGTTTAAGCGGTAAAAAAGATAGTCACTACTAAGGCAACGTTTTCTTTGCTTCCTGCTGTAAACAGTTTTAGCTTTAATGCAATTTTATTTCAAGCTCTGTTCCTCCGAAACACTTAGCTCGTAAAAAAAATGTATGGAATTAGTATTTTCATATCATTGACACTTAACACACTTGTTTCATTGTATCCATTTAGAAATTGCAGATAGACTTTACAGGCCGAGAAATATACATTCATCTTGCATGTATATGAAGATAAAGACTACCCTGATAACACTAGTGTTACAAATGTAATAAGTTCTGGCATTCCACAACCATTATGCAATAAGTTTGCATGTATAATTAACCAGTGAATTATTTTAAAGGTATGATATAGCATTGGTAGAGCTGAGAACACGTTTGCAGACAGTGTTCATGCCTTGTGTGATGCAACATATGAAATAAACCTGTGAAAGTTTGCGCTCAATGCATCGATCGCATCATGAGAAAATAGCAGAAAACCATTCTGTTTTAGCCCTGATTTTATGCACGTCTATATGTGCTCATTTCAATTAGTGAAATTGAAATACCGCTATGCAGCATTTCTGGAGGTCTTTGGGTACAATTTTATCAAAAATGGCATTTCAGGCAGAAATATTTCTTAGAAGGATTGGTACTGGTATCATCTTTTATAAACAGTAAGCAGTCAGTTTGACTGAATGTTATTTTTGATCATCACCAAATCTGTATCATATCTTTAATAATCCCCTCCCCCCCTTACAAAGTGACAGATTGTATGTGCTCGGGCAGTTTGCCATTACATATATATTAACATACAGCTTAGCATATTGTTCTGTTGTTACTTTTAGCTTTGCTCAATCCACTTGTTTCTGTCCGGTGCTGAAAGTGTGCTGTGCTTTTTTCATGGTTTTGAATGTGACTCTGGTTTCCTTAATTCTGTTTGCATTAAGAGTGGTTTAACCTTTTTCTGTTCTAGTTGAATTACCGCCTGGTGGCTGCACATTCATTCCAGGTAAAGACAAGTCCCCATCTTCTTTCTCTAGACGACTAACAGCCAGAAAACACCTGCTAAAAACCTAAACCAACTCCACTAAACTTCTCACAAAACTCGGTGTTGTTTAAAAATGGATTTGCTGATGTCTTCATGTTTGTTGCACACAGCTTCACCACGACAAATGATCCCGCCAGGCGCGGCCCTCATCCCACAACCGCTTCGCTCACCGACGCCAGCCACTCACCCTCAGCTCCTCGCACACCCGTCAGCAGCGCTCTTCCCTCGGATGGCGAGTGGCCAGACACTCCTTGCTAACGGAATGGGCCCGCCCATGGTATCGACGGCCGATGGATCCAGCTTCATGATATCCCCCTATGACCACTACCCCTACGCCATGACGCCCACCATGCTTGACTACCCTCCCATGCCTTCCGAGGGTACTATTGGTATGTCGTGTATCGGCGTGCATTGATCTGTCCTGCTATGACCTGGATCATGCAGTCAATGCCAATGTCATCTGGACTTTGATATTCACCTATTTTTTATTTTTTATTTTTTTTAAAATAAGATTGTCCTGCACACCAAAGACATGCTTGCACCAAGTTTGGGACATTACTTTAAATTATTATATTTAAATGGTATAAAGAACAAAAAAGATTTTTGGGAAGAGGGGGTGATCTGTATTACACTTCATCTGAACAACTGCAAATGGACAAAAAAAAAACTTTTGTGGATGTAGTCTTTTCCAGTTTATTCTATTAAAGGCATTTTTGTTTGGAAAGTTTGTTTGAACGCTCGGAGCAAATGCATTAAACATTCAACTTCAAAGTAAAATGATGCTAGCCAAAGATTAAAAAGTCATACCAAAACGTGTTAAGTTGTGTTTTAGGACATACAAAAAAATAATAATTTGAACAAACACCTTGCATTGTTTATTAATAAACTAAAGGAATCATCATGAAAAGGGTGAAAAGCCTGTAGATAACAACTCAGGAAATCGGCAGATAATGTGAGTAGATGACACAAAAAATGTACTAATACCGACAAAAAAACAGACAACGGTGATTTCAAAACATTTAACAAGTTATAAAACTGCAAAATGAAGCTCGGAAGATTACTTCAGTTGCACAACTCAGTGACACTACCATATTACTAATTCACATAGCTGGTCTGAAACGGTTCCCGTTTTTATTGAGGGTAGCATTTCATGGTGGTGCGCTGCAAATTAAGATAAATAACTCCAGTTAATGATTAACCATCTATAACACCCTCTTTTTTGTGAATTTGTTTACAGTAATAGCTCGCTTTTGAAAAATTGCATTGGCCTCACTAATTGTGGAAACACTCATGCCATTTCTACAACCGGTCAGCCTTAACTTACCATAAAAGTTGTTGACATTTTTCTATTAATTTTTTTATTTTTTATTTTTTTTTGAAAGCAATTAAAATGTAGATGCTACACTAAACCCAAAAGGAAATGTTTGCATAGAAAAGATACATTGTTTTCGCTTTTAATTGATAAATGTTATGCATTTGTTTACTTTGACTTTAAAAGAAACTCGAGTGAAATCTTCAATTTTCCCCAATAAATTTTGGCAAAATGCTCCAAACCTGATCAGATTTTACTTTACCTCCCAATACATGAAGTCGTGTAAATCAAGCATTTGAAAGAAAATTTGTTGTGCAGTGACTTGAAACCCATTTTCACTAGAGTAGATGCCACTTGCATATAATTTCTTGAGTTTTTCTGTCACTGTAACACTTTCATGACCTTCCACTTAACCAAAGGGATAGGGATTGAATAAGATTCTGCACGTGCCTACATGTTTGTGGCACAGAAACGTAAAATTTCTTCAGTTTTTGTTTCAGTAGATTTATCATTAACCCTCCAATTGTTAAACTATCATAACCTATCAAAAACCTAAGCCCTTCCTCCCAACAGCTTGTGTGTTTCAACCTGAAACTCGATAGGTTTTGATATGTAGGGTACATGTAGTTGGCTCTATTTTGGCACCGAGAGGTGATGGAGTTAAACAAGAAAACAAACACAATCTGAAGATGTTACAGTGGCAGAAAAAAAATGTAATATAGGAGACATGGAAGTTTTTGGTCACTAAAAGTAATTCCTATAATTCTTGCTAATCATGAACCACTTCTGGTCAGTACATTGTGGTGCTTTGTTCTTCGATTCAATGGCACGTTTTTTTTCACCCTATATTCACGTTCTTACCTATATAATCGACTAGAATACTGCGTCTGTTCAGAATACCGTAGCATGAGATTCTGCAAATCTTTTGGCTCGACTGGAAATCTTGCATGTCTCCTATTACAGTGATGATTTCTGACCACTTTGTTTCCAAAAACGTTTTGATGTAAATTTTCTCTGATTTAGTGATTTCCTTTCATTTTCTTCTTTACCAAATCCTCCAAATACTCCTACCTTTCTCTTTTATTTTGACCATTTCATTTTCACACTTTTATATTCTAAGCTTTCTTCATTGCCTCTTTCCTTGATTATTTTGTCATATCCCAAAATCTCACCTTTCCCTCAACTCCTCATTACCTACATTGTCCCTACTTCAACACCCCAGAAATTCTGTGGATTTTTTCTCTCATCATCACCCATTACTTTCCTCCTTTCTCCATCCTTACTCCTTACATATCCTTTTTCCTTCATTGTGTTTTCTCATCCATTAATTAAAAAGCCAACTGACGGTGTGCATCTTAAGAAATAAGAAAGATTCTGCTGGGATCAAAGTCAGGCACTCACTAAGAAATTCACAGCTTTACGCAAAGCGTAGATCACGAAGGGTGTAGAATTTCAAAATCTCTTAATTTCAGAGTGCTAGCTGAAAAAAACTTGCTTGTAAATTTGCAAACTTTTTTGATGGTTGAAGTGTGGTATTCTCAGCTGTTTGAAATTACCTACATGTATCAGACTTATGCCTATTCTGCGATACATGTTCAATGTTTTTATTGAAAACTGTAAGCAGTACTTTCTTTAATAGCAGAATTGGCTTTCGATCTGTCCATAAATATATTTTGCCCCTCACAGCTTCTACCTCTCTGTTGACTTCCTCTGACCTCTTTCCACACATCTGTCTCTAAAACCCTTAATCCCACTTCTGCCACCATTTCAGAAGACAAACCCAATTTGATAACATAACAAACCACATTGACTTTTACTTATGCATGTATGTGTTTGTGGCTAACCTGCTTGGACACGTTTGTATACGCATCAGGTGCTGTACCCAAATTACGGAGAACAATCAGGGAACACCCCTATCAGAGGGTCCTTGATACACGAGGTAATTAGATACATTTTCTTACTCTCTTAACGCTGTTTTATTGCATCTGTCTCTCACTTTTCCAACCTTCTTTGCCATTTTTCAGTGATTTGTTTGGCTTTTTTTCTTTCTTCTGCTGATGATTGAAATATGTTTGTTTCATACTGAGCACAGAATTCAACATTGAAATGTGTTTTTTTAGGTGAGTGTCTGGTTTTATCATGGTACATATGGAAAATGCCCGTTTAATATTAACGTTAACATCCAATCTGTTTATACTAAACTAAAATTGCTGGGTCGCCTTTTTTTTCCAGATTGCACAGCTACATGAATAACAAAAATCACCCAGAGTCAATTTGTAGAACTAATCTTCTGTTTAGCCACTTAATCAACATTAATTCTGACTCTGATCAAACGAGCAATAGAAAAGTTGAATTAAGTTAATGCCATGTACTAATTTCCCCCCAATTAGTTGTGCAATGATCCAAATTTGAGTAATCATTTCATTGCAGGTGAAAAATTGCCAATTTCAATTGGTATTGTTCAAGCAAAAGAAATAAAAGACCTCGTAAAAAATAAAAGAAATTAAAAGTGCATAGAACTTCCAAACAGTGTAAGAAAAATCTTTCTTTTAACTGGTCAAATAATTTTTTTTATTTAAAGAAAAAAGTGCAAAATCCTGGCAAATAAATTTTACTGTTTGATGGGATATATTCTTTTTTTGTTATTCTGACTGCCAGTGAAAGTTATCTACACATGAATTTCTTGCCTTTTTAACTAAGGGAAATTAGCGACAGTGAAATTTTGCTCTCGTGTTCTGTTGGTGCATCAATTCAAGTGAGTTCATTCATACGGCAATCATGGGGTCTCCCTTTTAAAGTGATATTAGAGGTACTTGTATTCAGTAAATGTGCCATAGGGTATTATGGATTGATATTGTATGTACCATTATTGTGTAATTGGTTTTAAAATGAAAGACATTTTTCTGTTTGAAATCTGTGCTCATTGTGAAGTTTGCAAATAAGGTAAGGTCAGAACAGGAGGTCCATTTCTGTTGTTTGGATGGAAATTTTTCTGAAAGCTGCTTTCTGCAGCTTGCATGTTTTGTAGAGGGATTGACAGGAAGTATGCCAAAGTAACATAAACGGCTTAAAAATGTCACATGACCTCTGACCTCACCTTTCTACCTTATTTAATGGCATTTGTTTCTTTTTTTGCAGCTGATTGCAATGTTGTGAGTTTTTAAGGAAAAAGAGAGAATGTTCATGTCGAGTTGGGTAGGAGCACATCTTGGGCCAGAATTATCCATTTCCCTTCAGATTTATAGAATCGTTCAACTGCTGGATTTCTCAAAAGATATTCTAGAATCCAAAAGCAATCTTTGCAAAGATTTGGCTTCATGGATCTTAGCGAGCAGTTTACAAGATCATACAGATATGCTTGCAAAAACAGATGTGGAGTTGAGCGTAACCCAGATATTTCAAGTCCACGCACTTTATGCGAAATGCCTGTGATATCTCACTGCATACTTTCACAAATACGGTAGCGCATAGCAAATTGATTCCAGTGAATACTCAAGGGGGAAATATGGACCGCTCCATTCTGGTTGCAACAACAACAATGTGTGCTTTATATTGAACTTTTTTTCCGTCCAAAGAAATGTGCTCTTGCTCATTTTTCTCTCTGAAAATGTTATTTAATTTTCTTTCCCAATGTGGAATTTGATTTTCTATTTACGTTTTATGACTAGGCTCTGAACTTTCTTACAATAATGTATCTATAGATTGAATATCAAACTATTATGGTGGTTGATTTTATTTTAGTTTTTATAGTTTTGAGCTATTGGGTTATTTTATATTATGAATTGTTGTGATTATCAAGAATATTAGTAGAACAGATCTATATTGGTATGGTAAGAGCTGGAATTTGTAGTGTTGCAGGGTTTGCTGTATACATTTTTGTGGGCGAGAGTTGTGTAAAATTGATGGCTAGGCCATAAACTATAGTTGTACATACATTATTTGGTATTATTTTATAAGCATTATGGTGGAAGGATTTCAGTGGACATGTGGGACGGAAAGAAACTTCAAGGAATGGGTGTTTTTGCTTGTAGTTTTTAGGACGAAATATGGAACAATAGAAAGGTAAAGCATTACTGCCAGATTGTCTTGAAATCGGTGTCCTTTTTTATGACGAATATTTTGGGGGTTGTTGTATATTGTAGGCACAGTCTTTCATGCAGTATTATCTGAAAATGTTTATAATTGTGAATCAGTAATGTTTACAGATCAAATTTCATTTTTTTATTTTAAATATATACATGAATTTTGTAGGAATAAAAAAAAGTGAGTCCAAAGTCATTCTGAAAGATTCAGCTTCAGATATTTGAATTTCTGAAGAAGGAAAACAGTTCAGATATAAGATTTCGGATGAAAAATTCGAAATTGTTCTTAGAGAGATACACTCTGGATGGCATAACTTTAATGGTTAGTTTTTAATTATATTAAAAGAACTATTGTGGACAAAGTGCAATCACTTTTAAGCTTTGACTCTATTGAAGTGATCTAGGTGTTCACTGCAATTCAATTAGTTGCTTTGAGCAAACAAATACTTGCTTTCAGTTGGTTGATTTTTTTGTGATGGCTTGGTAACTAAATCCTTTAACAAATGAAAACAAAATTGCAAAATGGAGCTTGCAAATTTTTGCCAGAAGAGTCCTCTGAATCTGTACTTTGCACTGTAATAGCAGAAAGAAAAAGTGAAAACCAGGGATGTTGAAAATATTCATTCATTGTCATGTCCAATGAGCTTGAAACTTGCTAAGCCCTGTCCTCTACACTAGATTACTACTGGCTTCCCGCTGGCATTTAATAACCACTCAATTTCACACTGTTGGGCTATTAAAGGCCAACCACTAAGCAAGGAATTATTGCCAAGCAGATTTAGGCTATAAGTAAATTTTAGCAGAGTACCAGCCACAGACAGTATACCCTATATGACATTTCGGCTGGTAACCTTTTTGTACTCGGCAAATTTGTATGCTTAGCATGTTTCCGAAATTGTCCCAATGGCTCTGCAAGCTTCACTCCTTGATCATGGTGGCTTAAGTTTGAAGAAAGGTTCTAACTAAGATTGGGGTGACTGTCTGATAATTTCACCCAACTTTATGCAAATGCATACCGTTCCATGATTGAGGCAGCTACTCCTTCCATAATTAAGTTGTCAAACCTAGTTATGCAATTCTTACACATCAGATGAAACTTGCGGTAGTAGCGAGAGTTTCAATGAACTGTTGAACTTGACCTCAGGTTGTTACAAAATGCATAGATTTTACAAGTGAAGTCAGTCGTGGGAAGTGTAACCCTGCGTTTTAATTATTTATACAGTTAATAGCTGTAGATGTATAAAAACGTAGGAGCAAATACGCGCAGACAAACTAACACATATAAAAGCCAGGTTTATCAGTAGGATTTTCCTAACCAACTTACAGAACTGGTATTAAACCTTTGGCTTAACCCGTGGTTTTTCTCTTTTCTCCTTCTCTTTCTCTTACCACGCGCGTGTGTGTGTGTGTGTGTGTGTGTTTGGCTTCTCTCTCGCAGACCTTCCTGGCATGGTTTTGGGAGCGACACTACCCCTCCCCAACCCTCTGATCTCATGAATGTCATGACAGACTATGGTACAGTACTGCCTACATTTTTTTTTTTTTGGTTCACTATATTTCTAACCCTTAATTAACATCCATTGACCAACCCTGGCAGCGTTTGCCTCGTATCCCAGATATTTCAGGGTTTCATGTCGAAAGCATTTTATGAAATCACATATGTCGGAGAAGCTTTGTATTTGTGGGCAATTTCCACAGCTTATACATTTCAAAATGTTAGCATTTTCTTTCGTAAACCATTTTGAAAATGTTGCACTATATGTGGGACTTGTGCTTTACAAATATCCTGGAAATGTATACACACAGCATTATTTTACATTTCTCATATGGTTGTGAGTGGTCAAATTATCCCTTCATAGCCAATCACTGTTTCAGAACCCGATATTTAAGTCGCCATCATTTATCTGATTCAGTCAAGTATGAGGCAATTTTAGTGGAATAACCATTTCATTGCATGGTATTTACTCTCAAGCTTCTGGAATTCTCAACGATGAACTCTTCGGTTTATTCCAACTCTTTCAAGGGGCATTTTTGCCATTAATAAAATACCATTGCATCCATGCATATTTAATGAGAATACAATTGACGGAAAAGTTTTACTCAAAATACGGCCTTGTATTTTAGCGGCAGTGGTGAAAACAAATCCGGGTATGAAAAATTCAGCAATACTGTCGGACACTAATGGAGTAATTTGAACAGTTCTTTACAGAAATTCCATGTATGATTTATGCCCTCTTCAAGTAAGTACATCCCAGGTGAATTGCAACAGATATTTGCAATTGTTATGTACCCATACTTCAAATTCTGCATTTCCAAATTTATGGCAGGTGATTGTAACTGCTGTCAGATATTCATGAAATTGCACATCCCCATTAAATTGTGCTACTTACTCTATAATCTACATTGCAAAAACCTCAAGTATACAAACTAAACACCTACACAGGTTTTGCTTTTAGGAAAATAGACGGTTATTCATTCCTCGCATTTACATTTCAAAAGATTACCCCCCCCCCCCCCCCAAAAAAATAAAAATTCACTACATGGATTATCTGTTTAAAATTTCCACTATAAATTTGAGTTTTAATAACCCAATTAGTTGGTCAATGGATGAGTATTAAAACTCGAAACTATCATGCAGTCAGTACTGTTGTAACTTGTACATTTATCTTTTTATAACTGGACAGTATACCTGAATATGCAACTTCCTTGTTTTTACCAGACTGTGCCTTTTTACTGAGCGGTTTGTACTTTTATTGGTAGAACCGTTAACGTTTTTTTAAAGTCCACTTTTGTACTTATATATACTTTGGGCATTATTACCATGATACGTATTTCTTTTTTTTTACATTTTAGACATGTTATCTGTAAAAAAAAATGTGTTAATACATTTTTAGGACAGTGTTAAGCAGCATGAATTTGAAACGGCCAGCAATTGGACAAATGAAGTCGTTAGTTTTCTCTTCTCCTACGATTTAGGACTTGAATTTCACCCACTGTTCCATACTTCAACTGCTTTGATCAAACAGATTGGTTTTTTTTAATCCGTGAAACTTGACATAAAGATCATTTTCAGTTCAAATTGATGGATATGTTTCGAAAAAAGCAACTCATTAGATGACAATGTGGCAATTTTTGATACAAAAAATTCAATGCAAATTCCTTAAAGTGAAGTGCTTTTAATCAGCCGATAGTTTGAATTTGTTGAAAGATCCAAAATTGAGCTTCATAATGTGAAATAACAAATTGATTAAAGCATAAGGATTTAGCACAAAACCGCACAAAAATTAGCTCCCAGGATCAAGGGTTGTTTCTTGAAAATCAACCATTGTCGGGGCAATACTAGAATGGGCAAAAAAACATCCTTTTGTTCTGTTGCTTTCTACCGAAAAGTATTATATTTTTTGTATTTGTATATTTATGATATTGTATGGGGACTGCAATGGGAAAATATATATTAGAAGCTCAACCTTATTCAGTGAAGATTATATATTTTCATTATAAAAAAAAAAAAGAGAAAAAGTACTGAATGGGGTAGAAGAGCTTAAATGTCTATATATTTTTGTGAATGTTTGCCTTAATTTTGTACTCGATTTTCTGTTATTTTACATGTTATACCCATTGCATATAATTGGGGAACTGTAAGCCAATTTTTTGTCTTCCATATTGAGACAATTGTATTGTGTTAGGGTTTCCAACTGTGATTTATTAGTACTATTTTATATGGTGGTAGATGCACTTAGATGTCTAAGAATAGTTGAACTGTTCAAACAAATTGTAAGCTGCAAGGATGGAGAACTTGAAAAAGCTGCTGGACCGAAAACTGACTAGTGTTTTTATTCGGTCACTTTGCTCGGTACCAGCGTTTACAACATACTTCAGTGGAGAAACGGATACAGTTCTTTGAGTGTGAAGTAGGAACTGTTTGATGTTTCAACAGTTTCTAAGCTAGACGTTGTGTGTGTTTTTTTAAGTAGGATATACTGTTATAAGTGAGGGTTATTTTTGATCGGTAATTATCATTGTCCATGTGTAAGATGAGAAAAGTTGTTGAATAAAAAAAATGACAGAAAAAGAATGGTCTTCCAGCTTATTAGAATTTATGGTCATTCATGTCAAGTTCAGAGTTGTTCAACCCCTCCTGCCAATGGATGGAACTGTCCATACTGTGCTTTTATGGATAATTCCATTTGAACTGGGGTGAAGTGTGCCAGCATCACTCTTGGAATGATGCTGCAAGGCCTCTGAAATCAAATTTTGTGTCTTAGATTGATTATTAATCCTCAAGAATTGTTTAACACGGTGCTATATTAACTTTTCTAATGGCGTAATACCCTCACTTTTAACAAAACTGCTTTACTTTAAGAAGTTTGTCAAGTTTAGAATGTTGAACAGGGAATTTTTTTTAATGCAGCAAGTGGTTAATTATGTGGTAATTAATATTAATTTTAACAAATTGCGATGCTTTATCAATGAAACATGCTGAACGTGAATGAGCCTAATTATATTCAGTGACAATTTGAGTCAGTATTTACTGTATTTAAAAAAATATTGAAAATATTTTTCATCTGAAACCCATTTTGAAGTTTTTGAAGGATTTGGGTATCACAAATTGTGTTTTCTGATGTAAGGCTTGTTCATTCATAGAGCATCACAAATGTAATTTTTCTAACAACGTTCATTACTTTTGCCAAAAACCAAACAAACGCCCACCCCACGGAACGAACTACGTGAGTGCCTAACCACCCCGCCAGTGCCTAGCCAATGAAAACGCAGTGTGGAAAGACGGTAAATTGGCATCCTGCTGTTCAAGACATCCACTAATATTCAACCTCGTGCCCAGGGGAGGAGGACATGCCCGCTCACCCCTGGGGTGGAGGTTGACTAATATTTCAACTTTAATAAAGGAATGACCTGATCTTCTTTTTGGAATCTTGATTAATATTTTCTAAATTAAACAAAAACCTGGTACTAAATAAAGAAAGGGTTTTATTGCATGTGTAGATTACCAGCCCAGAGAAACTTCAGTATTTTCTACATAGTAATCATTTTTATTAATCTCTATTGGTCTCGACCAATGACCAATTATTTGTAACACTGAAGTCAATTTGGAATCTGGGCTGGCACTTTTTTCCTTCCATCTGGGTACTTGTAAGTCTAAATGCATTTAAGGTGGCTTCAGAGTAGACACAGATTACAGCAGCACTTTAAAGGGGGGGTGGCTGAAAAGGAGACGAATTTCATATTAGCCCTGTCTGCACACTTCCAAGTTGAAAGCGAGTCTCTCAGTGCTAAACAAATGCAGTGCTATTCAACAAATTCATTTATGCATGAATCACAGCATAAATCGCAGCACAGCGCACAATCAGCGTAGTAAGTTGTTTATTTAGTACTGAGAGCCTCCCTTTCAAACCCAGAAGTGTGGAGATCGGTGCTATTTTCGTTACAGGATTTGTTTATGGAAACGGTTTATAACATTGTCTCTTTTATTTAAAAAAAAAAATGATTTGAGCCACCTTGAATGCATTTGTAACGTTTGTATATTTCTTTGGCTATCATTAAGGGAAGAAAAAACAACTACAAACTAACTTCATCAGTTCAGTGTACAGTGAACTAACACAACGTGACCAGTTGCACCGTGTTGCCTGTAAATTGTGCACATACACAACCAAGACAGCAAGGCAAAATGTCTGCTGACTGTATCTAGCATACTAGTGTGCATCACGTGCCTAAATTAACAACTTTTAGTAAAGTCAGAATCCTAAAAATCATCTTTTAAGATTGTGTTTTTGTATATTTCATGTCGGAGTACAGTGAGGAAACAGTAATAGCCGTTGTTAAATTATCACAATGTTTAACGATTCAGCAAAACGTAAGCATTGCTTTTGTAGACACACCCGGTCATAAAACCATGGATGTATTGATGTATTTTAGTTACATTTTTATCCCCATTTTTACTTGTACTTCAATTCAGTGCTGACATGGAATTTGGGAACAGCCAAATCTTTGTGGTTTTTATCATGAAATTTAGCCCTCTGTTGTTGTCGATAGGCCAGACCTTGGTTGTGTATGTTGCTTTGAACTCGTCAGTGCACAGGGGTACAGAGATGAGAAGCCAGTGTCTCTTCATTCCCCACCGTCTCGAATCTTGCTTCCACTTTTTTATTTACAGCATGGCCTGTCCGCTTTATTTTTAAGTTTTTGCCGCTTTTTACTGGTAAATCGAACAACTGAAACATTTGTCGATTTCATAACCCCTCTCTTGAGCATGACCCTTTCTCAAACAACTCTTGTTGAAGTTTGTTTGTTTTGATTTATCTTCTCTTGATCATTGATTAACCCACACAGTGTATTCTTGAGTAGAAGTGGTTTTAACTGCCTTTTTGGGGTCTCCGTCTTTTAATGTATCCTGTGTAGCATTTAATAGCTATAGGAATATCATGAGAACCTTTTCCTAGCGATTAGCGGGCAAAATCGGATTCTTTGAAGGTTTATTCTCACAACCAGTCGGAGTAAAGAGATCTTTAAGCCACTCAGTCCCATAATTTCTCCAATAGCCATTGGGAGGGATATAATTAGGTCAGGTGACCCTTCTCACCTAATCACATTAGAGTACCAAATAATGGTTTTAACATGTGATTACAAGCAGCCAATGACAGTCGAGTGTTGGTGTTTTTTCTCCCTCCCTCCTGGCCTAACCAGATATCTTGATTTGCCGAGCTTTTTTTTTTCATTTCATTACCGCTGTAGCAAATGTTAATTTTAAGCTGTCATAGTTGGGCTACCTGTGTCAGGGCCTTGTGCTGGTGTGGGGCTGTAGGTAGTCTTGATATTTGAACAAACAAACAAACAAACAAACATCAAATCACACATATGCCATTGAATGCATTCTGTCCTTGTTTGTGATTGGCCATTCAGATGAAAAATTGCCACTTACAGCCAATCATGTAGTTTTTTTAATTGGCGGTTTTGATCTTTTGAGAGAAAACAAATACAGTGAAGAAAATCTGTTCAGGTGATAAGCTCTGTATTGTCAGTTAATAGTTATTTCCATGCTTTTTCAACGGGTGAAAACTAACTCTTAAAACTTGTAAACTCGGTGAAAAAGCATTGAATGTTGGCTCCTTTCCAGCGCAATCGCCCTACATTTTCATCAGTGTTTGATGGGAACACTTTGTTGGCACCAGCATTACTAATGATCCTCAATGTAGCTCCTTTTAGTTACGTGTACATTTTAGAGTTCAAGATGACCTGGGTCAAAAGCCATGACCTGTATGTCACTGGCAACCTAGGTCACGACCTCTGACATCCTATCATGCATGTGATAATTTGTGTACAGATCTGTCTTTTAATATAATTTGCTATTGTCTTTTGTATTTCATAAACCACAAAACGAGAAATATTACTAAAAAAAGAAATAATAATGAGAAGCTAACACAGTGTTTCTTTTTCCTTTTCTTCCCAACTTATTTATTTTTTGGTTTCATTAACACCCTAGCTGTCATTGACTAAGCGAGCAACTAATCCAAGCATCTACTGCACATGGTCACAAGCATTTGCCCCACTCCTGCGTACAACCACTGTGACTGCTAGTTCGGTTATCAATTTGTGTGAATTCCCGGTTCCCTGCGGCAGACTACAGCTACTTCAGGAGATCATCTGTAACCTGTACTTACAACAAGCACTGCTTTTTTTGTCTCTGAATAACCAATCCAGTTTTATAAAAAATGCCTGTCATTAATTAATGTTTCACAGAAAAGTTTAACTTAAAAAAAAATACTACCTTTAATACTAATATCGTGATTGGTGCGTGTTTGTAACTGCCAGTGTCCTACCATGCATAAACAGATTTTGCCAAATCAATGTGTTGGGAAGAAAGATGTTGCTGTAGTTGGCAAAGCAAGCGGTATTATTTGTTGACTTGATGATGGAATGTGGACTTCACAGCCAGTCTGAGATGTTGTAACACTTTCTTTATCATCCGACCTTTGTGTCACATCAGCCAGGGGGGTTGCAAGATCCTCAAACTCAATCCAAATTCATGGATTGGTGTACTGTTTCACAACAAATGGTTTGCATTTGTAAACTTGGCAACATTTTTCTTCCCATTTGCTTACCAATTGATAAAAAAAACATGGGAGACTTTGGGAAGTCTAGATGACAGTTCAACATGCGTTCACTTTAGAATGGAAGTCTAGTTTGTACTGTCACCAAGGCTGGGTTTGGGCCGTCTGCTCTTGACACGTGAAACTTGTTCTTGCAAAACCCCGATGGATAGGTGGTGTGTGTTCCTGTTCCGAGTGCAATGTTCTTGGGTCGCGATCCCGCCGTTCGAGCGCGAGAACGAGTTTTGCGTGTCAAGAACAGACCGCCCGAACCCAGCCCAAGTGTCTCAAAAGTCATCCCATATCACAAGATATCTTAAAACCAACTCTCGCACTTCAGGGCCAATGTCTAACCCACAACCCAATCAATAGAAAGTTGTCCTGAATAATTTGCCAAATTGCTGTTTAGTTGCGATATTTAACATAGCACCTTTCTCACCCGTAAAGTAAAGAAACAGATTGCAGGATGTGTACCTAAAATTAACAACTGTTTAAATCGATTACTTTTATAACCCTTGCTTTGGGTTACAAAGTTTGATTTCTAATTAACTTTTTTCTCAACATTGTAACGTCTTCATATTAATTTCCCCCACTTCTCAATGGAACGCTCCACTGATGTCACTGGCAATGAATATTCGTGATTGCTGAACCCTTGGTGGAACTTCCCGCCCAGCATGGTGATTGGTTGAAATCTTTCAGCTGTGCATTATGTATTGAGACTTTTGGTGGTCAGCTGACTGAGGAAAGCATTCCATTGCGAGGATGGGGGTAATTTCATAAACATTCAAGAGTCATTGTTTGTAGTTCTTTAATATTAATGTAGAATGCTTCTTATGCTGTGCTCCACTTGCATTGAGGATTTATTGGTTTCATGAGTTGTAAATATTGTTCACATATCCCAATAGTTGGTCTGTCTCATGGGTTGCACTCACGTAAAATACTCTTCCTGTTTGTACTAGTACTCATTGAAAAGTACTCAACTACAGCTCAAGGGTTGAAGAACTCATGCTTGTATTCATACCTAGCTGAGTACTTATTTCTGTACTCATGCTCGTCAAATACTCGTACTGTACATCATTGGCAAGTTGAGAATTCAGATTTTTTTTTTCACTAGCTCCACCAATAGGTACGTACATTTTAGTGAGTCACACGTGAAACAAAACACTTTTCTGGATATCGTGAACATTCTGAACGCAATAGAACACAGCATAAATTGACTAGTCTTGGATGCTTCATGCTCATTCCAGCCATGTTATTTTTTAACGGCTGGTGGTAATTCTGTAGAAACAAAGAAAAGCTGCGTAGCACCATTGACTTTATTCAGCATGCTGATGTTAGCAACTGCCAACACACACAGGCGGTCTGTTCTTGACACGCGAAACTTGTTCTTGCAAAACCCCGATGGATAGGTGGTGTGTGATCCTGTTCTGAGTGCAATGTTCATGGGTTGCGTTCCGCGCCGTTCGAGCGCGAGAACGAGCTTTGCATGTCAAGAACAGACCGCCCGAACCCAGCCATATAGACTACCATAGTTTTGCTGGGGCCAATTTCTTAGCTGCTAAGTGTGCCAATTTCCTAAGCATAGAAAAGAATTGGTTACCAGCCAAAGTGTCACATATTGTATGTTTCTTTTGACAGGTTCTCAGCACAATTATGCTTAGCAAATAAAGTTGCTTAGAATATTTTATTCTTACCAGTTCTATTAAATTGGCCCCTCACTTCTTAAAGAAAGTCCCAACCCACCCGAACTGTGTGTATATAAACAGCTCAGTGCCTCGTAACTTATAAGCAATAACCCCGGAAAGGGGTGATAATATAGAGGCACCACAGGGCCAACAAACTCGAGATCTGGTGTTTTTTCATGCCCCATTTTGAAGACATTGGCCATGCTTCAGCTGTTAAACTAAAGAGGTAAAGAGCAGAGTTGTAGTCGAGTAACTCCAGTCCCTGCAAGTCCTTTCACAAGTCCTTTCAGGAGTCCAGTCAGAAGTCCTTTCATAAAGCCAGTCACAGGTAACTGGATGAACAATGACAAAGGAATGCCTTTGTCAAAGTTCATTTGAATAGCTTGTGATTGGAATTAGGACTGGAGGACTTGTGATGGACTTGCAGGGACTTGCAGGAACTTGTGATGGACTCGACTACTTCCCTGGTAAAGAGGCGAGTTATGTAGATGCATTGTGGTTCATCAGTGCCTAATGAAGTTGAATACGCATATGTATTCCCATCTTCACTTCTCTATCGACACACAATTGTTGGTCAGATTTCACCAAATTCACATCCATCGTGCCCCCCCCCCCCTCCTCAAGTGTCATTTGCATAGCTGAGTTGACCAGTCTAGTCACTTGCAATGGCCATTGAGAAACTGTGCTTTAATTGTTTACTGGTCACTTTGGGAGAATGCAATTGCGGCACAAGTTATTGATAAAGATGACCTGGTCCGAAAAACATTGCTGTTGGCCCTTTGTCAGAAATTGTATACCTGAGGTGAGTATGACATTGATCACTATCAGGGCAATAGATTGAACCGTTCCTTTCAAGAAATGGGAGGGTCTACCTCAATTTGGGGTAGATTTTTCAAGCTAATTTTTACCTTCCCTACTGTTGCCAAACCTATGATTGTTTGTGAGTCTCCTAAAAAGCCTTACAGTGGTTGTTCGTTGACATAGATATAGTCATCAAAAGATTGACGATACAAAAAAAAATGGAAAAAAAATTGTAAAAAAGAATTCATGTAAAATATGTAGACTGGCCAGGAGCCAGGTGACACATGGCTAGACGATGTCATGATTATTATAAGCAGTTTGCATAAGAAGTCACATGACTATGCCACATCTGCCTCGAAGCTTCTCAGGGAATGGATCTGAAGGAAAAAGATGTGGCCATAATGCCTGTGGCAGCTTAAAATCAAGCATCTCTAAAGAAAACCCGGACTAGAGCGCAGGAAACACAAGATTCCACAGGAATTCCGGTTCTCTTAAATACAAAAAAGATGAAGAGAGAAAAAAAAGTGGGATTTGTTTATATATTGTTTTAATTTTTTAGGGGGCAATCCCAAATCTAGTTGAATTGAAAAATATATTCAGTTGAGTCCGAAATTTAAATTAGTTGATGACATTTAGGTTTTTTTTGAAGAAAAGGTCACAGGGAATCCCTTCATGTTGATGTTGGATTTTCATCAGAGGGCTGAGGAATTTCACACATCTTGCAGAGGTGGGTGTCCGTTATAGTATTAGGCTCAGAGGTCATTGGAGTACAAGTTATATAATGTGTACAGGTTAGTATTACCAAGCAAAGTCGACGTGCTTCCATATTACTGCACTGTATAAGGGGCTTCTTCCCCACAAAAGCAAGCATTTGTACTTAAAGATTCTTGTTTAGTAAAAAGAAAGTGAAGAGAAAAAGGGAGACGGAAAAAAAATTAATTGATATGTTTTAATAGGAGGCTGAATTTAAAAGAATAAGCATTAGACATAAAGGTTGAATTGTTTTACTAAATTGATTGAAACGGCAGGTTAATAAAGCTGTTTAGGAGTTCAGGTGGAACATGGTTCAGTTAAGTAATTTGCAAATTTATGATTTAAGATGTTGCATTGCATATGTAAAGGCTGGCTTACATTTTGTTGATGACACGAGGGGATACCAAAAGTATTTTAAGACAGAGAACCATATGCAGAAGTTTAGATTTCTGTGTGGACAGATTTTGCTGTAAAAGTTCAATGATGTCGACATTTTGTGTTAATACGTGTAGTGTGCCAACACATGCCGTTTAAATTTAAACTCGAAAAACACGCTAATATGTTGGTTGGTGTCTGTTGACATTTTGAAGGCTGGTGGACCTTGCCATGGCTGCTGTACTTATACACAAAAAGGTGCTGTCGTGTCACAATATTTTCAGGTATATTTAATCCAAACAAGTAATATCTTTCTGTATAGAGTACTGAAGTGATGACGTCAATGCAATGTTTGGAACCAGAATACTTTTGTTATTTTGTGTCAATGTGTTTGCATGACTGGCTGTTAAGAAAGGAACAGTCGAAATCTCCATTTGTTTGGAGCCAGTTGTCGTGCCAACTGACGGCAGACTTACGTACTCTATTCCAAGTTTATGTTTCAAAGTATGGTTCCCAGACTTGTCAACCCATGGACAGGTCATTCAAAATGTAAGCCAGCCTGACTAATGATTACTACGATCTTGCGTTATGCATTATGTATAATAGTTGGAGTGTGTGACCTTTATATATGCATATTTACCAATATTTACCGTTATATTTACTCTTTCTTTGTAGTTTTGGTTGGTAGTTGGCTGCTTTGGTTATGTAAAGAGAACTTCAGAGTAGAATTGTGGATAGATTTATTCGGAACTCCAACATCCAGAATATTGTAAGGTTTATCTTCTATAAAGAGTCTTGCCATGTGAAAGTCACTCCAAGAAATTGGCTGAAACAATTCTTTGGTTTCGTTGTGAAATTAAGTTCCCTAGAAAACAAATAAGGTTTTCAGTCAGAATGAAGGATATGAGAAACCCTTATCAATGATTTCTACTTCCTTCTCTGTAATTCCAGGTTTTAATTCCTGTTTACCACAATTCAAAATAAGAAATGTGATTCTTCAAAATTGACTTGTCAAAGCTGAAGATTACAAAACTGCCCACACTGAATTGGCAATTTATTTGTTGTATGCACATAAGGTGCCTAAAACCAGCTTTTTCACAGGGTATATATGAAAAGGTTATTTATTGTGTTTGTTGTGCGAACAACTGATTTATTTGAAGCCCAACTAATAGGTTTCCCATAGTGATTATGGAAATCCTGCCTCTCCTGGTCACACGGAAATATGCAAAATGGCTTTTGACACAAAACAAATTTCCCTTGAAAGAAGAAACTCTAAAAGGAAATCTCTTCATAATGCAGACAATGCTATTGGTTTTTCAGCATATTTTGTCCCTTCGAAACGAAATAGTTTGTCGCACGGACACATACTTATATTTGGGTGTAAATCAAGGATTAGTTTCATTGTTGAGCGTGTAACCAAAATTCATGGAATTAAATTGGAAAAAGGAGACTGATTTAGACCTAATTTACTAACAAAATATGGATATTGCAGGGTCTTTTACTGTATAATTGATGTAGGATGTCGGACTGACTTGTGTATTATTTTAGGCCTACCCTGTACTTCTGTTACCATATATTTGCCAATAGTATTTGAAAATCAAGGGTATCCGTTATTTTCTCTTCTGTCATTGTATGCAGACCATAAGTAGGGTTTAGCCAATAGACAAGTATTTGACTCGCATGCTTATTTTGTACTTTGTAAAAAAAAAGACATTTAATGACGACTGTATAATTGTTTATACTCTTACCATTGTCGGTCTTAAATCAGGGTATGGATACCTGATACAGTGATATGGTAAATTCAGAAATGGCAAATTAAGTATTTGTCATCCTGGGTTGCTAGTTTGTGCCTTCTATCATAATGACACACACACACAAAACGATAGGAATTTCATGTTGAGGGCATTCTTTTGCATGGGGAACATTTGTTGACATAAACGCGTCAGTACTAATGAAGTACAATCACATGTGGACATCGATCTGCCAAACTTGATGCTAATGGTGTCTGGCAGTGTCTGGCAGCATCGTACACTGCTTTGAATTGTCGCTGCTCATTCACTGTATACTTAGTGGCATCACTGTCCAATGCAAAAGGCAGAAACACCCCCTCCACAAAATAAATAAATCAAATTTCCTATTACCAATTTCATGACCAATTACCTTGTTTTCCCCCCAAGCTCCCTTTTCACTGCTTTCCTCAAAAATCAAGCGACAAATTACCGAAATGATTGCCAGCATGTGTGGAATCACTCATTGAATATGATCCTTATGTTTCACAGTCACAGTATGCCTTCAACAAGTCATCCATCACAGTTACAGCTAGTTCGGTTTATGTAGTTCGTCCTCATTGTATTTATGTTTTTATTTAACCTTTAAGTCATTTGTACATTGTTCACTTCTCCCCCCTCCATTCTTAGTATATGCAAAAGTTATGCAACATTATTTGTTCACAAGTTATGCATTATTTTATTACTGTTTATACCTTATTCTTCTCCCAAAGTGTTCTTTTAACATTGATTTCACATTCTCAATGAAATATCTCCCCCCAAGTAATCTGCGATTCATTTCCCTTCCCATTTTGTTCAAATTTTCATTTGAATTGCGAAAATTGCATGTAGTATTCATGAGCCAGTTCAACGATCAAAAGTCATCGCATAATTTGAGTTATTTCATTTATCATTGAACCCCCTGATATAATGAGCTCGTTTCTGATAAATGATCTCATTTTGTACATACATCAATTCTTCCATTGACAATTAATTGTTCTTCCCAAAAGTTCCAGGAATTCAACGTGTTCATTTGCTTCCATATTTTGCCCAAAAGTTCAAATTTAATTGTTAAAATGGTCCTTTTTTGCGTATCATTAGAAAGGTCTTGTTTTCTTTTTCTTTACTCCTCGCTTTCCTTTGAGTCTGATAGTGTTCAAATTGTACCCAAAAACAAATGTAATACCAGAATTAATTTGATTTGAATATTTTTGTCGAAAGCAAACCGTTTTGTTCTAAATAAGTATCATCTTATCTATGCATTGAATAACAAAGATAATGTTGTTCATTCGTAATACTATATAATCTCTACATAATACAAAAAAACTAGAACTTTAGATAGTTACTTATAGATAGACAAGTAGATTTGTTTTTCTTCATTTATTTTGTTGTTTATTCTGAAGAAAGGTTGTATATTCATGTATTTTTGTATGGAATATTGTACTTAAGTAGTCTCTATATGGTTGGTCGTAGCTTTAGAATTTTTTTATTGGTTTGATGAGCCTCCTGAGGGAAACTAATCCTAGAAAATGCAGATAACCTGGTAGATAATAGTAACGGTCAGACATTACTGCAAAATCTGTGGGATTATATATCGCCCACTTCCTGTCGTCTCATTTCCTTTTGAAACGGGAATCTCACGGTCTTCCTGCTTTTTGGTGTTTTTTTTTTTACGATATTCTTTGAAATTGCCCTTCTTTTTCGCTGTTGCAGATATATTCGTCCCCGCCTCCACTCCACCCCTCCCCCTTACTGTTTTTCTTAGTCTCCACCCCTCGGTCATTTTCGTGAAATCTCTTCTATTGTCTGACTAGAATTCAACAGGTGCCAATTTCATTGCTTAGCACAAAAATGTCTTGCTTACTAAAAATAGGTTACCAGCCAAAACTCCATGTGATTTTCATGCTAAGCAAACAACAGTATAATACCAGTCACAAGCAATATACAACACATGGACATTTAGTTGGTAATCCAGTTTTTATCGAGGAAAAATTTTCATTTGATTACCAACCAAATTTTGATGTGAAGTGTATCGCTTGTTGCTGGCATTCAGCTGTTGTTTGCTT
Source organism: Hippasteria phrygiana (assembly GCA_037893225.1). Taxonomy (NCBI): domain Eukaryota; kingdom Metazoa; phylum Echinodermata; class Asteroidea; order Valvatida; family Goniasteridae; genus Hippasteria; species Hippasteria phrygiana. The sequence continues at coordinate 771,989 of JAZGUH010000253.1, forward strand.
AGCACGAAAATCCCATGGCCTTTTGGCTGGTAAAGCAAGACTTTTTGGTGCTAAGCAAATTGTTGTGCTTAGCAGCTCCATGAAATTGGCCCCAGTTCAGTTGAGTATAAGCCCACAAATTTTGCTGGTTTTACTGTTGCCATTATCATACATACTAGCCACAAGCCTGGCACTTGATACAAACTCTCTCAACACCCATCATCAGAGTAATAAGACCTTTGCAGAACAGAAAATGCTAAAAAAAAGCAACGCTGTGAACACTGCAGTTTGTCGTGATCAAAGATTTCATTTGGTAGCATCCTGCATACAGGTTATTTTAAGGTTTTTTGTTTTCTGAAAAAAAAAGCCGCACAAAAATGCAGATTTTTGTGAAATGCTGATTTTTATGAAATCCTCATTAATATTCATTAATAGCAAGAAAATGAACTCTTGTTTTTGTACCACCTGTTGACAAAAAAGTCGGTTTCATTTGCTCGTTTGTTTGCCAATGTTAATTACAACGAGTATTATAGAAACAAGTTTATAGATACCTGGATTTGATTTCATGATAGGACTGGAAAGGAACTTTCATACTCGACATATAGGAATAAATATTTGTTTCTGTACGACAGTTTCTCTTTGCTTTTGAAATAAATTGGAGGCCATCAATTCCAGTATAGTTAGAGGATATGAATGAATTGTTATTGGCATTTCCTACCAGGAATTTGTTATTTTTTACATACAATTTACCATAAACTGATTGTTAATCCATTGGAAATGTTTTTGATATTAATCGTCATTAAAACCAAGTTTAAACAGATATCCGCTTATATGGTGTGTTAATATGTTCAGCTTGAGTGTGATAAATTTAATTGCATGATATTGGTCCCTGTTATGAATATTCATATTGGTGATTATGCCAACATGAATATTCATCAGGAATTTTCCTGGCATGACTGATAGGTGGGCACCATGTATCTGATGTAGGTGTAAGCCTCGTCTCCACCATGGCGGTCTAGTGTCCTCAATGTTTCTTCAATCAGATCGCCGATATTCTCTCGCCTTTGCTGGCCGTACTCGATGCCGTCCCCTAAATTAACTGAAATAGAACGGTGCAAGTTGTCAGTTCGGCACATTGCCGGTTTTGGGCAAACCTTTCTGGTCTTCAGTAAAAGGGCAAAATCATATACATGTATTTGGTCTAACTTGAGAATGTTGCTCTACAGCGGCGGCGATTTCTCGTCAAGGTTGTTGGGGTGGGGGAACGGATGGAAAAGTCCACAACCAACAATAAATGTTAAGCATTTTGTACTCGGTGTCGACGTCTCTTGTGCATCTTGGGAAATGTTTTAACAAGTGTGCTGGTTTTTGTGTATTCTGGTGCATACTGGTGCATGCACAAGTCAGTGACCCATAAAATGTACATGTATATGACAAGGGGAATTGTGGGGGGCGGGGGTGCGTGGGGACACGCCCATAGCCGTCCCCTCCCCAAACAAATATTGGAGGACGTGTCCCCCCCCCCCCCCCTTCCCGGGATCGCCGCCCATGTTGCTCTAACTTACGAATATTGCTGTACTAGGAACAATATTAATCTAATCTTATTCATGTACACTTTATAAAGGTTTCTGTTCAATTATTTCCACTGATTTGACAGACAGCACTTACAGTTTCGGCTTTTAAAGATGTTTAGTACGGGTAGAATGTGTCTGTAATACGGCACCAAGGCCTCGCCAACCAGGTCGGCAGATCGCACTAGTTGCTGTATGACCTTCAGCGTGATACACACAACTTGCTTGTTTCGGGTGTTCAAAGCCTCTGCAAGAATGTAAAGATTTTTCTTTGTATTTTCGTTGAATTCCTTCGTTGATAAATCTTAATTTTAAGTAAAAGGTTAGAAGCAAGTTCTAGTTCTACAGAAACAATTACCGCACCAATTCTTGACAAAGTTTTACCCCCTCTTGTATTGACATGCCACTCCCCCTTAAATCTCCCCCTCGACCCTGTTAAATTAAACTATCCCGTGATTCTATTTAACTATTCCAATAACTATTGAACTATCACAATACCTTTGATAGGAATGATAAGTTGTGGTACTACGGGTAATATTTTCGGCCCTCCGTGCTCAAGTAGATCGCTGATTCCTTGATAGGCAAAGAAGCTGTAGGGATGGCCCATCTCTGTGAGCCCATCAAAGAACAACGGTAGGTAGTGATGGTAATCTAACGCCTCTAACTCGCTCTGAACAAACAATGGTGAGGAAGAGAGGTGCTAGATTAGAACCCGTTTGTTATATGGGGAGGTGGGGGGAGGACATTGCATCCTTTGCTTTTGAACCAGACTTGACCCAGTGACTAGGGGCGTCGCAAGACCATTTTTAATGGGGGTGGGGTTACAATTTTGAAGGAGGGCCGTGACAGTGATAGCGGCATTAAATTGTTGCCATATTTCGAATACTTACGTACTGTCACACATCGTGCGCTTTGCCGACCGAGACGGGATTTTGCCGACAGCGACACAATTTTCCGACAAAATCAGCTGTGCCACACCGCCGCACCCACTCTAGCAACGCCCATGCCTATGGGTGTGACCGTATCGCCAATTTTGAAGATATTTGCAAACCTGGATCTCATGATGCTCGGACCACCCAAACAATTCGCCAGTCCATTCAAGCATGAACTAGGCCTACCAATAATCATGTTTTTCAGCAGAGGTCGATTTGTTTCAGCGGCTGATGGCAGTCCCTACTCCCTACCCACCCCAGCAGAAAGAAGAAAAAAATCAAACAGTTAGGTGACAAACAAATCTTGATTAAAAACAAAACAGATCGTCAAATCCATAAATTGCTAACCTTCCAGATGATCTTGTTTCCCATGGAGTCATGCCTCAGCACGATGGGCAAATCTCCCCTGTTGTACAGTTTCCTAAAGACGCTGGGTCGGGCTTCTCGGGCACGGGTAGCCCCTGCCAATGGGGGCTTCGTCATCCCGTTCTCCTGCTTCCATTTCGGAATTAAAAATATGCTGGACGGAGAAGTCATTGGAAAATTAAATTATTCAACTTCCAGGCTGAGATATGAGCTAACAATGAGGTAGTGAAATGAATAAAAGATTGAAATTATGAATAATTTCGAAATGGATACTGTTTCTAAGTGCGCTTGAAACTTTTTAATTCCAATGTTTGTAATGAATCCCAATTTTCGAATGATAACAGGGCAGAATGCAGTCATTTGGATCATAGAGCTCTATGTTTGGATGAACGCGCTTGAATTTCGACAAAAAAGACGCGGGCGTGCTGAAAACTAAAGGACGCAAGGCACGAGTTCATTTTTAGAGGCGTGGCCAACCAATTCCGGCCCCATACATTTTGAATATTGTTTATGAAAGGGGAGGAGGTTTAGGGATAAACACTTTGTGTGGTTCAAATAATCCACTTGAGCATTATGATGAACATTAGTTAATTCACACATCTCAGTGACGGGCGAATTCATTCAATTTAACCACAAAATAATAATTTATCCAAATGATCACGTTTCGACTATTGGTGGCGCTATTTCAGACTTGTGTAAGGATTTCACAAAATGGCAGCGTCCATGTGGCACTTTTTCATGTTGTTCTTAGTCTGTCAAAAGTTTGAAATCATGGAAATTACACTCTTTTCTCAGTCTGATCGTCTTGTTGTTTTCAGTGCAACTAGCAGAACGAGCATGAAATAGCAAAGGGTAATGTGTTTTGAATGGTGTACGTTTTTAAACGGAACTGCAAACAGTGTCAATTGGATGCGCTAGCCCATAGGCCTATACTTTCCATAGGGGGGGGGGCCTACTATTTATTTTTGTGTTATGCCAAATGCCGAGCGTACTTCGTCAGTTTAATTCACCAGCATTTTAGGCTATTCGCAGTTCACAATTTAACAATTGAAAACATAAAGATTTTACTTTAATACCCCCAAGAAAGAGGGTTGCAAAAGTCAACAATATACCACATCTTATTACGCAAATTAGTTCCATTGTCTGGCAGAACTACAGTACCTTGCTAACATAATGTGTAATAATGAACAGATTCGTTAACAATAAAAAGACATCGTAAATACTGCCTGGCTGAGTCTGCACAATGGTCACAAGGGATTGTGGGAAGGAAAATAGGAGCAATTGCTCCTTTTTCCTTCCCACAATCCCATGTGACCATTTTGCGGACTCAGCCACCAGGCGGTATTTAGAATGAGGTCTGTGCTGGCCTCTTCCCCACCTGTACCCACCCACCCTGCCACAGGTAGAAATGTTCATTAAACCCTTTAGATAAATTTTAGTGCAGGAAAAATCTACATTTCTAGGGGTATTGAAGTAAAATCTTTCCAAAGCAAGAGGTAAAAATGATAATTGGTGATATGAGGTTTGGAATAACATTAAATCAATTAAATAAGGATAAGTTGGGAAGCTTGGGAAAACAAAGATAAATGATGAACTGCTGTGAACATTTTGGGGGAGTCATGAACATTTATAGAACAGCCCTATTTTCCAATAAATGTGAAATGTTCTTTTCTTTCATGTCTTTTTCATTTCATAAAACTGCAGCTGAAGACACCTGCAATTATGGAGGCCTAATCTAAGTGCAGTTGCAGCCCCTGTGACAGCCCATTGGGCTGTATTAGGCTGTAGAGGACAACACTACCCAGGCTGTTGAAGTTCAACCTGTACCAGGATTCCTTGTGATGCTTCAGTTCATTCTGAGAAGATGCTGACTTGATCTTTTGAATCCTGCCTTATATTAGTCAGCTTAAATTCTGAGATCAGCTCCCAAAGTCTGTCTTAGTAACTCTTACAAACTAGTCATTGTGATCTCACAAGCTACATTTTGTAACTACAATTTGCTGCTGTTGAGAGATTCTCAGTTGGCACAGTTTACAGGATGAATCCTGTGTTGGAGGCTGACTGTACCTCCCGGTGCCGCTCCACCCAGTGTGCTGCCAACCTGGTCTCGGTTGTCACCCGTGGAACCCCACATCAGACCAAGACCTACTTCAACACCTGCCAGAATGCTGGCCATGTCGCCGACAAGTTCGGCCGAACAGCCTTGCACATGGCGGCATCCTGCGGCAAGTTTGAGATAATTGATTGGCTGCTGAGGGAGAAGCATGCTAGCTTAGGAGCAGAGGATCTGGAATCCGGCTGGACGGCACTTCACAGGGGCATCTTCCATGGACAGGTGATAGCTGCAGTCTACCTGATCAATGTGAGTGAAAGGTCAAGTGCAGAGATTGCCATACACGCGGCTATTACACAAGTTTCATGTGGAATGTTCCTTCTAAAGGCATAAAAAAAACTCATGTTTTATTTGCAATGTTCTGAATGCTCACTTGCAAGATCTGGCTGCATTGAAACACCTTCCATCTAGTTTTCTCTTTGTTATAATGGAGCTAGCTGCATCTGAGTTTGTCTGTTATGGTAGAATCACATGAACACAAATGATAGAGCAACATCCAATCAACAGGTTTAAATGGACTCACAAAATGCTTTACACTAGCAAGCAATTGTTGCACAAAACATTGTATCAGTTGTCTTAATATGAACATGGCTATGACTTATTTCCCAGACCAGTTCTGTAGCATGAGCAGCCTCTGAAGAAATTCATGCCATCTTTGCCTGTTCAGGATTAGCTCTAAGGCTTCTAGAAAGGCACACCTTTCCAGGGATCGAAATATCCACTGAACCGCTGGACCAAGTCCAGTGATTTGAACTAGTCCGGTGGTCTAGTGATTTTTTTCATAAACTGCGTGAAATGCTATTACCAAATTTTTTTTTTCCTCTAAATCTGGTGAATTGAAAAAGCCCCATAATTTCTGGAATGGTCAGTTTTAGTTTTGAGGCAGGGAGTTTCAATCAAAACAACATTTCTAACCCCTCCCCCAACAAGGTCGGCAAAGGGGAAAATTGAAACAGCACATTTATTCAAAACACTGTGTGTTCTTATTTTTACCATTGGTCTTGTGAAATACCTTCCAGTCTGGTAAAATTGTTGTGCTACTAGCCCAGCTGTCTTGAAGATTTTAACCTGAAATTCGACCCCTGCCTTTCATAACATTGTAAATATTCTAATTTTGTCGAATTATTTTTCAGCATGGAGCAAGTCTTGAGAAGCATGACAATGAAGACTTGACTCCTCTCGAGTTGGCTATGAAGGACCACCCAGAGTACGCAGAGTACAGCCCCCGGGGCCCCACGCAGGTGTACTCATGGGGTAGTAATGCAAACTTCACCCTCGGCCATGGAGGAGGGAAGAGCCGCAGTCAGCCGGATATCGTGGATCAGTTTGCGAAAGACGGACTAAGCATCAAACAGGTACAATAGATGCATGAATTTGTAATAAATTACCATTGAAAAATATACTTTTTAGATAGTAGCCGCTTTCTTAAATGTGGGCCCCTGAGATGAGAAAACGTGATGTCTAAACTGCCCTTATCGCAACCTCATTCCCAAGAGTAGGAATAGGCCACAATTAATATTTGTTGCACCTGCAGGTTGTGATGTGCAAGTTCCACACTGTGTTCCTGACTCATCAAGGTACTGTTTTCACCTGTGGCCATGGGCAAGGGGGGCGTCTAGGCCATGGCAACGAAGAGGTTTGCCTGACACCACACCTGGTAACAGCCCTTGAAGGGAGGGTGTGTGAGTCTGTGGCTGCAGCGAGAGACCACACAATGTTCATTATGGAGGAGTAAGTAGCAAGACGTTAACTTCTCTCGAATCTTCTGGAGCTTACTGGAGCTTTTTTTTTCTTTTCTGTAATTCATTTACTACTACTTGATGATTGAAAATATGTATCGTCATTTTACCATTATCTTCTTGTCGCCACCGCTGCTGTCGCCACCCTCAACACTGTCGTCATTGTCGTCGTCTTCATCATCTTCATTGTCGTCATTGTCGTCGTCTTCATCGTTATCGTCGTCATCATCATCATCGTCGTCGTCATCATCATCATCATCATCGTTGTCGTCATTGTCTTCATTTTTTCGTCGTCTTCTTTAATGTTATGTAACAGTTAGATTTGAGATTCAATATTTTTCTTCTTTTTTCCCTCCTCACTTACAGTGGCATGGTTTTCTCCTGTGGTCAGAATAGCTGCCACCAACTTGGGCACTCCTCTCTACTGGTTAAGGCCCTTACACCCAAGCTCATCTCCAGCAAGCAGATCAAGAACAAGACCATACTAGGAGTTGCTGCCGGACGCTTCCACTCTGTCATGCACACCAAGGAGGCTGTGTACACCTTTGGATTAAATGCAGGACAGCTTGGTGAGGAATAGCGTGCAGTGCTTTGAAATATATTCTATTTACTGTAGGATTTGCTGTTTGTAATGCCCCGTCTGAATGTGTGGGCTGTGTGTGTCTGTTGGGCTGTTTTCCTAGTGGACTATATGCCAGCTTTGGTGATCAGGTTGGCGTACCAGGTTCACATCCCACCAGTTCACATCTACGGCAAAGGGAATCCCACTTATACATGTTGGTGTGGGGGTATCTTTGCTTTTATGGTGCCCCACATTGGGAAATGGAGTTTCATTTGACTAATCTCCACAACAGGGGTCAAGTGGCCTAGCAAGGAAGGGGGGGGGGTCCTTGGGAAATCATTTGTGACCCAACCCAACAAAATGAGTTGGAAGTTGCCAGAGCCACTTTTGAGCTTTATTCCTACTTCTAAATTTGAAGATTTTTTTGAAGAATTTCCTTGCTCGTGTTTCTTGGTGTCCACCATGTTGTTTAACTGGGTTTATCTCTTTTCTGACATCAGGGCATGTTAAAGGTGAAAAGTACATCATCTCCCCACGTCATGTGACCACCTTACATCACAACAAGGTGGAGCTGACCCACATTGCCACAAGCGACGCAGCCACAGTGTGTGCTACGAAGGCCGGAGATATCTATGTGCTGAATGAGTACCAGTGCCGCAAAGTTGCTTCAAAGTAAGATACAAATCCTGTTTAGAATTTCTTCTAATCTCGTTTGGTTTGGTTTGGTTTATTGGTTTGGTTGTGAATTACTTTGATTAATCTTACACAGGCAGTTGAATCTGCTCAAGATTGTAGCCAGCGGGGGTACATTGGATGCTGACCTCAGTGATGGAACACTGCAGAAGCAGGGAGGGACGGAACTGGTTCTTCTTGTCTTGCATCAGAGTGGACGGGTAAGACAGATCTTGAAAGTCTCCTGTAAGACAAAAATGACATTTTAGTTTCTCCACCTGTTTTGCATGCATATGATAAATGGAAAAATTAAAATAAAATGGAACAAAATTCAAATTTGCATTCTTCAGGGCAGGGTTGATGCCATGTCGAGACCTGCCTGATGAGACCTCATTCACTTGCTCCAGTATTTAGATTGACAAACTCTGGTAAAATATGGCTGTCATGAATATTTAGTCTAAATTAAGTTCAAAGATTAAAGGCCTTGGTGTTCTCAAGAAGGTCTCAACAAAACCTCATCCATAAAAGCATATTTTTAGCTCATAATCTTGAAAGGTTAATAAGTCAAGTAGGGTAGGGGTTGACTGGGCAGTTTGAGAGTTGTACACTAATTCCAGCTGCTGCTGATTTTACACTGATCTCGTAGGTGTACAGCTGGCGGTCAAGCAGTCGAGCCCTCAGACGCTGCTGTTGGACCCGCAAGCGTCAGATCTTTATGTCTGATGTAGCCTTGAGCCCGCAAGGGGTGCTGTTCTGCACCGAGGACGGGGAGGCATTCTCTGGCCGGTTCTTGAAGAGTAAGCCCTCATCGTCGAGTCACACCAAAGGTATTGGCCGGTTACTTCCATTCAAATCTTTCCATCATCGGAATACTTTGAGAACTGATCAGATATGCTTACTGGTAATGTCTGAATTGTGTCTCGTTCATTATTGATTCTGTTGGGTAGGCGTTCGAGTTGTAGCCTGTTCTGTCTAGTCAAATAGCCAGTACGTGAGGGGTGGAGTTGAACAGTTTTTGAAAGGTGATTACAGGATAAGTGTCTTAGATTGATTCAATCATAACCTGGATGAGCCTACCAGCTTACATCTTGTCTAACACTTTGTAAACTATTGGTCACAATTACTGTGTAGTTCCCGTGACCCACAATGCAATGCCAGTGTCACATCAGAAGACAAAGTAAGGCTCACTATAGAGCTCAGTTGAAAACAAGTATGAATACTGGAATATCTTTAAAAATTATAGAAAGCCCAAAATTGTTTGTTTTTTATAGGTAGTATACATGATTTGTTTTTTTCTGTAATTTTCAGAAATGAATGGATTTGGGGGTTAGTTATGTGCTAGCAAATACTCTAACACTGATCTGTTTAAAGTTTTGTGTGCATAGATGCCGGGAAAACAGAGAGAAAAACATTTTTGTTCTAGTAGTATGGTTCCCTGATCCTACTTTAGACAAAACGGAGCAATTTATAGAGTCAGTGAGTTATCAGGTCGGGGAACTAGACTATTTCCAATGATTGTCGGCTGACAATCGTTGGAAAAATAATATAAATTTCCACTTTTCTTGAAAACGACAGCACTCCAGGTGCCATGATTTCACAGGATGCTTGAGACTGATGTTTATTTGCAGTCTAGTTCGGTATTATGTAATAATTCAGTAGTTTTTTTTATGTTTGCAAATGCTGTATAGTACCTTTAAGAGAGGGGTTATCGAGAATCGCTATATCCCCCAATCCATATCCCCTAGACTTTTCCCATTTATTTTTGTGTTAAATATTTCTGCAGGCAGTAGGTACGACAGAACATATGGAACTATCCAGACTGGTAGTTTACCAAGTTGTCTCACAAGTTCCTACATTTCATATCTCCATTATTTGATATCCCTCAGATTCATCTCAACACACTGCATCCCTTCACTCTCACCAAGTCTCAACGGACACCGTATCCTTCCGAGACTGGCATGGCGATCATGAGGAAACAGAACGCGTCAGCTTGAACAGAGTCCCTGTCATCCATCGAGCAATCCAGGTAGGCTGTGGCCCCAACGGACTCAACTTTGCTGTCCTACAGGCCGACCCTAAGGCAAGGTAAGACATTGTTTCAAAGAGTGAAATTGCATTTTCTGAATTAAGACGTTGATCATTTTGCAATCAATCTTGGGTGTGTTATATCATCCCTTTCTCCCACCTTACAGCCCTAGACTTGAATTCATTGAAGCAAGACTATAGTAAGGGAAAGCTATTTTGGTTCTTATATTCCCAATTATTAAAAACAAAATAAAGATTAGTAATACTAGTCTGTGCAATGGAGTTATCTTTTGAGATTGTTTTTCCTAGTTTGACCGAGGTTCCTTCAGTAAGCCCATCTCTAATGGTGAAACACTTGACACAACTTCTCAAGGAGGCTGACTCAACAGATCGCATACATGATATCGTACTTAAGGTCAGTACTCACATCTTGTCTAGAAGCCACTCCAAAAGTTTTCCAGGATATGTTGACAGTTTTTTTTCTTAAGTCTTGAACTTTAATCATATTTTCATAACAGAATTTCTATTTTACTACAAATCTGTATTGTGTCAATTGTCTATATTAATTTAAAGTTATTATTTTTTCTTTCTTTGTACACATAGGTTGGACACAAGTCCATTGCAGCCCACAAATACATCCTTGCTCTCCGCAGTGACTACTTTCGCCGCCTCTTCCTTCAGTCCCCGCCTCCAAATAAGACCAACTCTACCGACGATTCTGACCCATTCTCCCTGTTCCCGGACGAACATCACGAAATCCATGATGTCACAGAAAAGGCAGACTTCCACATGTTGATGCATCTACTTCAGTACATTTACACAGACACCTGTGATTTGTTCAGACGAGACTACGATTTCAAATCCGTCCCCGGGAAGTTGCAAAGTGACAATGCTAGTTTGGATGTCACTGCCGACTTGAATAACTTGACTGTAAATGAGGAGAACAGACACAAATCTGCCTATGGAGTTTATAAGGAACACTGGGAGAAGCGTGGAGGAAAGGAAGGTGGGAAGAAAACTAAGAAGGGAGGCGGAGGAAGAAAGATGAACGACACTGATGCAATGGTTCACGTCAGGAGACTGATTGAAGTAGCCAAGAGGTTTGGTGTGGGCTCTCTTGTGAAGAGGTAACATACATTCACTGATATTACTGACCTGGATTCACGGCTATGTCAGTAATAGAGCAAATCATTAAGCCCTACCCAATGACTTATTGACTAATCACTTATTGACTATAAAGCCATGACTTCATGTTCAAAGGTCTAACAAGCCTTGTGGGGTACTCACAATGGGAATATGGTACCCCATACACTATGAACATCTAACAAAAGAAAACCCACGCAGTCCTTGTTTGTAACAAAGGACTGCCTGGGTTTTCTTTTGTTAGATGTTCATAGTGATACTTTGGTCTTTGTGTAACAGTACTCCACAGGAGAAATTCTAAAGATTAGGGATAATGGGAGGACAATAAAAGTACCACGTAAACCCAAATTATGAGTTTGTATGTGCATACGTGTGGCACATGCACGGTGGCATAATAGGTGCATGTATTGAAACCCAAGTGCGTATTGGACAGGGCTTCACGAATCAGTCTAATGATGACACCACTTCATTTCACAAATTGCCCTGAAGAAGTCCAGCAAATTTGGGCAAGAAAAAAGTTAACTACTGTTAACAATTAATTCGTCAAACAATCCACAAGGGAAACTGACTAGGTAAATTTGAATACATTTTCAAAGTGAACAAAGAAACTGGCAGGAGCGGGATTCGAACCTACGACCTCCGGGTTACCGTACCGGCACTCTACCAACTGAGCTATCTTGCCCTATGTTGGCGGTCTCCCAAATTGTCAGTATCTTTGTTCGGGTGGGCGCTAGTCAGAAGTCATAAACCCAGAATGCCGTTAGTTGGACTAACCTTACCCGACCCCGTCTAGTCAACCGTGTCTAGTTGACCATCTTGAACCAGCCTACCGGGCATAGTTTGCTGGTTATCAATAGCACTGCTTGTTAAGTTGTTACAGCAATGAGGTTACCAGCCAAAGTTGCATGGGATATGTATTACCTATTACAGGTTCTCAGCTAATTGTAGCAGGAAAGGTTAGTAAGCAATATTTTGTGCCGAACAGCTCCACAAACTTGGGACTGGGGCATGGCCATCCGTTTGGAATCTGACCTCTCCTACAACAGTCAAAAATCTTTGGTCACTCAGTGTTACATTGCATATTCAACTAAGATTTGTTTCCATTAAATAGAAGAAAAATGAGTGAAAAGGTTTTGAGACAAACGGAACCATTCTTTCCGTTTTAATGTCGGAAGTCTTGTGTGCTCATTCCAGGCTGGACCAGGTCAAATGCAAAGATGGACACCTGCAGAATTTCCGGCCCAGCACCAAACGACTGCAGTTCAACCGTCGACAGCTGTCCCAGCTCTGCGACGTGGTGCTCTGCTCAGAGGAAGACACGCTGTTCCCCTGCCACAAGTGTATTCTGGTTGCCAGACTGGAGTACTTTCAGAGCATGCTGGGATCTGGCTGGATTGAGGTGAGTGATGTTGTTTCTTATGGAGGTCAGGGGTGTGCCATGGTGGTTTTTTTAACCTTCCACTGCATGACCCTAATTTAATGCCTACTTGGTTCATTAGCCAGAGAGAGAGAGAGAGACTTTCTCAAAAAAGGAGGAGGACTTTGTTTATTTCTTTTTTTTAGATCCTGCCAGGCAATATTTTCCAAGATAGCTATCCCTTGTGTTTGAAGGTGGCTCCTGCCAACAGTGGATTGGAATCCACCAAATTATTCAAAACATGCATTGATCGACTGGGGGAATTTCTTCTCGTCCCTTTGCAATTTTGTTTTGAGAAAATCCCCCAAAACAGCCTGTAAAGAGGAATCTGGCGGGGTTTCTAAATATGTTTTTGTGATTTTCTTGGCCCTATGTGTGCAGTGGTTGTTGTGTAACAGATTTATGATTGACATTTCTATCCTTTTTTTTTAACCAGGCCAGTTCCAGTGATCCTTTGAAGATGCCCCTTCCAGCCTCCATTTTGTCAGTCCTACTAGAGTACATCTACACTGACGATGCCCCATCAGTCAGAACCGCTACAGATGTTGAGTTGCTGTGTAACACTCTAACCACTGCTGATCAACTTCTGATCAGTCGCTTGAAGGAGATCTGTGAGGTTGCTCTCGTTGATTTAAGTACGTGAACAATCTTATATCTATCTTTCCACTTTTCGCCAAGCATTGTAGACTTTGTTTGTAGTTTAAAACAATAAAATCTGATTTTGAGAAGTTAGAGTTTATAGCTGTAATTGCTGATTGGCTGATTGACTGTCACATGTCAGCATTTTGGCACTCTAATTGGCTAGCTGGATGCTACAATGTTTGTAGTCCACACTTCTCTATAACTAAAATTTGATCAGTTTTTGAAACCATTATCTGTCTCCTCAATATTTTCTAGTTTCCCTGCGTAATGTAGCAGAGCTTCTCCAGTTTGCTTCAGTGTATCGTGCCGACCAGCTGAAAGCAACTTGTCATCAGTACATCGGACTGAATCTGGCCTGTCTACTTGAGGTGAGGTCGCTAGAGATACTGAGCAATGATGTACTCCTGGACCTCACCAAGACTTACAAAGAAATGGTAAGGGAACATGATGCTTGCTGAATCTAGCTGAAAGATTTCTTTATGACAAGTTTTTTTCATGCACATATTTGTAAGTGCCCTGTTGAAGCTCATCGTATTTCAATGAAAATGTCATTAATATTTGCTTGATAGATTCCGTCCATGCCATATCGCATCATCACACCCTATCTGCAAGGACCAGATATCAGTTACATTGAAGAAGAACCATCATCAGAGGTCCCCAATGCCACTCATGTCAGGGGTCAAGAGGTCACAGGAAGTAAAGTGCTCAGCTTCGACCTTGGAGATTTTGACCAGATCATCAAAAAGGCCAAAGCGAAGAGGAAGGCAGGTCGAAGGACTAGTACTGGAAAGCGGAAAAGCCTGTCCTTCAGTGAATCGGGAGAAAACTTGCGGGCTACCTTTGCACTGCCTGATGTGATACCAAGGACTGTTCCCATGGAAACGGATGATTTAGCCTTAGCAACAGATGTGTTAACGGAGGGAGGGAGTGTAAGAGGCGACAGCTCCACAAGTGCAAGCTCTACGTCCTCACCAACAGGCCCATCAAAGCTTGATGTCGCCAAGGAGCTTGGAAGAAAAGAACAGGATTTTGGTGTCAGCGATTTGGAATCTGTTTCTGTTGATTCTGTCAGTGGAGATGTATCCTCATCGGGGAAGGGGCTAAGGAAAGGGCAATCAGAGGGAGTTGCCGAGAAGGATAAGAACAGAGAAGAGACACAGTCCAAAGGATGGCAAAGGTAGGAATTCTAACTGCACTCACATTTAGAGAAACTTTAACGTTCTCTGAAGTGATTCAAATTAATTGTTTGTAGTCAAATTCCTTTTATTTAAGGAGGAAGAAAACATTCTTATTTCTAGATTACAAAAACCCCAAATTGGAATCATACGGTGATATCAGTAAAAAGTATTTTTTGAAATGATCAAGGGAAGTCTGCTCAATGAATGGTTAATAACTTTATATTTAACCTTCAAAGAGCCGAGGTGGGTGGAATCAGCCCCCCCTCTAATTTTTTGGCGATAGTGTCGCAATGTTTGCTTTTAGGAACTAACCCTGTCTGACTTCTTGGCCATCATCTTAGACACATTTCAACACCAAGTTTATTAAAATGGGGGTTCTTGAGCAATGCAATTTTTTCCGCCAGTGGGTGAAAACTGCCGTGATCGCTTAAATGACTGTACATAAAAACCATGCATCTGCACAACATGGTGCGGCATGTATAATGTATTATAATTACAACACCCTTTGATTAATTGGAATGAAAGTGCTAATGAAACATAGAATTCATAAATACATTCAGGAAAACAGAGAATCAAATACTCCACAAGAACACAAACAATCGGAAGATTTTCTCTGAAAAGCAGTAAAATTTAAAGGCTGTAATCTCATTTTTTGCCTAGTGTTCTATTTCTCACCATCTACTGTAGTGATCCGTCATGGAAGTTAAGGGTAAAACTATAAAGCAAAACAGTGTGAATATGACGTGGCTTATATGTATTCATGCAAGCTTGTAACGTGTGCAGTATCACAGGAATTTTTAGAATACAGTTGGGAGTTTTAAAAAAGTATTCATAAATGCCTCAGCGAGTTTCACTATCCCTATTGGTCGAGAGCCTGTCACGTGGGTGTGTTTAAACGGTTGTTTAAACACGGCTGGAAGTTGTTTAAACACGGCGCGTCATAACCAGCTGTTCTCAGCCGATACGCAACAGGGAGAGCGTAGTAGGTGCGCGCACAAGATGTACTGAACTTCATAATGTAAGACCATGCTAATGCACGCGTATGAAATGCTGCATCTCGTGCGTGTGCGTACGCGCATGCGACAGACAGGCGCGGAGCGCCTTCACGCGCTCACAAGGCCGATCCGTACACATGTGTTTTGTACTGGGTAAATGGGAGAAAAAGTGGGGTGAAAAAGCTTCGCATTTTGTCCTTTTTAAGGGAGGTTTTTGCATTTTACGTAAGAAGGCATTTAGAATGGGGATAAAAATGTGATGACCCGGTCTTTACCAGTCAATAATAACCTCGAAGGGTCGTGACCGCTGTTAATGGACCTCGCCTTCGGCTCGGTCCATTAACAGCGGTCACGTCCCTCCTCGGTTATTATTGACGTGGTAAAGACCGGGTCATCACACTTTTATCCCCTTATTAAATGAGCCATCTTTCTTGGTTAGTCCTAGCATGGCAGATGTTACTGGACCAGACCTGCGCAGCATCATGATGTCGGAGGCATCTCTGTCCGCATCACCAAGGAAACTGTCTTCAGCCTCGAGAATGACCATACCCATACCCAAAAAGTCACAGAAGCAGCGCAAGAGAGACCAAGAGAGGGCAGCAGACAGTTCAACATCGCCAACCACTGTCTCGCCAGTTGAGCTTACTGTGCCATCGTGTCCATGGTATGCACTAGCAGGCTGGCTTGCCAAATTAGACCATACAGAACCTTTTATTTTGAAGGGAGTTTCAAAATCTTCAGGATTAAATGAGTTGTTTGAAGCTTTGCACAGTGGAGTGAAAAGTTAGGGAAATAGGTTTGAGAAAGTGTTGGTGAGTGTATGATATCTCATCAGAGTTGTAGTCGAGTCCCTGCAAGTCCTTTCACAAGTCCTTTCGCAAGTCCAGTCAGTAGTCCTTTCATGATGTCGGTCACAAGTAAGTGGATGAACAATGACAAAGGAATGCCTTTGTCAAAGCTCATTTGAATAGCTTGTGATTGGAATTAGGACTGGAGGACTCGACTACATCCTGTTTCTCATACTCTCACCACCAGCTCTTTTCAGAGCCAACACTTTCTCCAAACGAGATCTTTCCATGGTGTACCCAAAAACCTACTTCCCTATATTTCTTTCATGTTATGATGTTGCCACCAGGGGCCAATTTCATAAAGCTGTTAAGCACAAAAATTAGCTTAGCATGCAAATGCTTCCTTGATAAAAACTGGATTACCAACCAGATTTCCATGTGTGGAATATTGCTTTTGACTGGCATTCAGCTGTTGTTTGCTTAGCATGAAAATTACATGGACTTTTGGCTGGTCACCTGCTTTTACTAAGCAAGACATTTTCATGCTAAGCACTATGAAATTGGGCCCATTGCACTTGAACCAAGCGTTGTCCTGATGTGAAATTCTTTGCTTTCCAAATCAGGGGAAGTAGACCAAAGGCAGTAACATCATCCATGTCGTCCTTCAGACAGGTACAGATGGAGGAACATAGGCTCATGGGAAGTACCTCTGTATCCATGGCAACATCACCGCCTACCAAATCAAGAAGTTTGGAACAGTTCAGGTAAAAGCAGAGAGATGTATTGAGATGAATTGATTGGAAGGAAGGGAGGTCAAGACTATCATCAGCTGAGTACCCTTTGACCAACCAGTCATGTTTTCGCGTCTTCCCTCGAAAATTTGTCTTATTGACTTGTCCCTCCAATATTATCTAGAGAAACAAAATGTTTTAACCTCCGTCCCTTCGGTCCTGCCCCCAAAATAGCAATTTAGAATCAAATCGTCTTCCTGCATGTTATGAAATCCTCCAGCTGTGTCAATATTAACTTGTTTAAATGAATTCTGAATTTATCTACAGTTTTGGTATTGTGTCTCGTGCGAGAAGAGTTTCAGACAATGACCCGAACCTGCCAGGCGAAGCACCCCCTCAAGAGGCAACTCATAAAGAAGCTCCTGAAAAGTAAGATATGTATCTCTTTCTTGTCAAATAAAGACGTAGCAGCTTATGTACATACATTTTTTTACGTTTGGATGAGTCTCAACACGTAATACAGAGACCACAAAAAGGCTGTGTTTTGAGTTAACGGTTCTTGATGATTCCTGAAGAATAAAATGAAGGCGAATAAAGGCTTTTATGCCCCAGATTTGACTGAGGATTTATTCTTGTCCTTTAGTTGGCCACCTGCTATGCTAATAGGCTCAAAATCACTTGTTCAACCTTTTTGTACAGTCCTTGGCACCATCGCGCCAGCTCGCCCCCAGCAGCCCAAGTCAGCTTCTCCGAGATCATCAAGACAGAAACCGAGCAGCAAGAGACGCTGGCTAAGAGTCTCAAGAAACCGTTCTCCCTCATCCAGGTAAACAAAACACTTGAAAGGGTTAGTGGGATTGGGTCAGAAAGCACTGGATGTCCATTGCCACAAGAATACTCCAGACGTACCCAATCAAATTAATTGCCATAGACATCAGTGATACACTAACTTCAGAAAGGTTTTCCCAAACACTCACCTCTCCAAGGTGATAGACAACAAATTACGGTAAACTTAGCATTATTTTTCAGATGTATGGAAAGGGTCAGTTTAGAATATTAATCCTTCCACTAGATATTGGCCATGTTTTGTATGTTTAATGCTTGAAGTTTGAATGCAGAAATCCAAAGCTGTGACATTTGATTTTAGTGACATTTTGAAACCTACCTTTAACAGAGTAGTGAATCTAGTATGGAGCTGACAGTGTGGAAAGTTAGGAAGGTTTGGAAATGAGTCAAGTGGGGTAATTGGCATATTTGTGACCCAGCCCAACAAAGTGAGTCACAAGTTGCCAGAGCGAGTTTTGAGTTGCAGGGCTTTAAACTTGACTTAGACAATGGAAGTAAATAGAAACTGTCAAGTTTTTCACCCACATAATGTCCATATTCATCAGTATGTCAATCTGAGTGATATATCGAAATGAAGAGCCAAGTATGCTCTTTCTAATGCAAGCAAAAAACTAACAAGTCAAAAAATGGCCTTTAGACTCATTTTGTAGAATCCAGTCAGAATTTTAGAGAATCTTCATTACTAATGTATTGATGCAGTTGTTCTTGTTCTTGAATTTACATGCCAACTTGTTTTGCATGCAGATTGAGGAGAAGGCAATTGAGGAGTTGCGAGCCTATTACTGCACACAGGACAGAGCTGACGAGTATATCACGGTGGAGCGGGCCACGAGTGTTGTAGCCCCGCCCCTCTGGAAGAAGAACAAAGATGGCAGCTGACACTACAGCTGCTTAATATGAGAAAACAACCTTGTACAATTTATGTAAATTTGCCAAAGAATTTTCATAAAATTACCATAAAATTACCATGAAATTACCATAGAATTTCAATAAAATGATCATCTACAGAATTTAATCCTTGTCAACAAAAAACTGACTTCTCTAAACTTTAGTCTATAATGGACCTTGCTAATGGTATGAATAATGAATTAAAAAGTATTGAATTTTTTGTATTACCATTGCATCAAAATAAAGCCCCCTCAAATAAAAAGTAAATTCCCTATTTTGTGCAGCAGGGGTGGAGCTGGAATATTTGCAGGTAAAAGCAAAAAACAGTTGGGCGAATGGGTCTGGTCTGAGACTCGGGCATAAAAGAGCAAACAAGGAAAGAAACAAAAAAGTAACAGAGTGGTGGTGGGGGGGGGGGGGGTCCAACCCTCAAACCCCCCCTTTAAATCTAGATCTGCCCCTGAGAAGGTTCTTTGGAGGAAATCTTAAAGTCTTTGATCACAGCAGCATCACACCATGGAATCATACCTATCAAAGACATTCCAATTAAAAACAAGTGTTTTTCATCCACATAAGTTTTTGATGCATGCTTACATACCAAAAAAATGAATGATATAAACTTCTGTGGTGTGCTAAAAGTATTTTTGAGATTATTAAAATTTCTGGATGGAAAAGGTATTTTATGACAGCTTTCATTTATTATTTTCTTTAATACTAACTAAAGAAAAAAAGTTGGCAGAACAACATTTTTTTATTTAAATATATGTACTTGTGGAAAATTGATTACAGGTAATATGTTTACCAGTATTTGTATGTGTAAGAAATCTTGTTCTCGGTCTTGGATTTGTCAGTTCCCGATTTCATCTTAGTTACCAACTTGTAAAGATGAAAGGTTTGCGGAAACACCATTTGGAAATATTTCTCAACTGAGAGAATGGTTCTGAAAAGAACCAGAGGTATAAACGTGACGTTCTGGTCAGTATGCTCTGACTGTCTTCAGGAGAATGAAGACGGTCAGAGCACACTGACCGGGAACGTCGAGTTTATACCTCTGGTTCTTTTCAGAACCATTCTCTTATTTAAGAAATATTCCCTTCCTGTGTCTGAGACATTTAAGACGACCAATTTCACAGAGAATTGTAAAAATAAATAGACTAAAATGTAATTTATTTCAATGAAGCCATTAAAATTCATTAAAAGTGACCTAATCTGAAGTAAATGTTATGGAACTGAAGCATGTCTTATTATGTTTTTTGTATTAATCTTTAACTTAACATGTATATAGGTCTACTGCATTTTTATCTAGCCCCCACGCCCCTCAGTGCTTAAAATTACCCCAA
Organism: Hippasteria phrygiana; assembly: GCA_037893225.1. Classification (NCBI taxonomy): domain Eukaryota; kingdom Metazoa; phylum Echinodermata; class Asteroidea; order Valvatida; family Goniasteridae; genus Hippasteria; species Hippasteria phrygiana. The sequence continues at coordinate 791,916 of JAZGUH010000253.1, forward strand.
CAAAATGGAAATGTATCCCATGTCATTTTGGCGTTCATTTTCGCATTTCTTAACTTCTGACGTCACATCTGAAGGTATGGCTTTATACCTCTGCGATGGACATGAGTGGTTTGATTGTCAATGAGTTTAAATAACAAAACAAAACACTCGACGTGCGATGACCAACGCCCAAATGTCTGTTTCCCGCCAACTTCTGGCACCTTTCAGATTTTTGTAGGGGATACGTGCAGACTACACAACAAGCAGCTCATGCGACTTTTTAGTGCAGACTCCAATTTTTTCAGCTCCGACTTCGTCGTCGTTTATTCAATTTTCGCAGCATTCCTGGGTGTGATAGTCTTCGATTTGTGTAAAATGTGAGCTATCCGAAAGGTTTGTGATGCAAAATGTTCACGGCATGGGTCGTATGTGAGTTTATACGTCGGCTTTCCCTATCGAAATTGTCCTTGTTGCAAGAATGCAGAGGCCGTTTCTCATAGCCTTCGTGGAAAGATTTTACCTTAATGCCTCACCAAAATCGGTCAGGAACAGCAAAATCTTGGAAAATAACCAACCATCCTTGATACTAACTATCTAAACATGTGGCACAACCTGTTATTTCAAGATTTAAAGATTTATGTCGGCAAAGTCTGTAAAATAAAATGAGGCAGAAAACACCTAAGACTGAAATCACAAACTTTCGTCCCCTATATTGCACGAAAAGTTCCCTACTAAATTCTCAAAATTAAAGTTTTTGCCAAGGGGTTTATACAATTCTGAACACAAATGGATGGTTGTTTTCCAAGAATTGCTTTTCCTGACCGGTTTTGGTGGGGTGGTTATTAATGGAAAATCTTTCCTAATTTCATTTGAATGCAATACCAAACTGGCACTTGTAGGCAGTGTACAAATTCTACGCAGAGTTCCGAACTGAATCGAGTATTTTCGGTGAACAATACCCCTTGCGTACGGATGACGCCAAATGGCGCAAACAAACCAACAGTGGCACTAGGCCGGATGACGCCATTTGCCGCTGTTTGTGCAGTTTCAATCCATTGTTGGATTATGGTGTGTTCCGCTTGACTGCATAGGCACATTGTGGCCGTTTTGCTTGGCTGCACAGGCCGATCCGGCACCCCGGCGCTTCATCACCACGATAACCGTACTCAAGGTGTTAAATGACTGATCGTTACAAAGGTTATCTTTAGAGGAAAAAACGGGGGTGTGATTCGGCATTCAATGTCGGGGTAAAGGAACTTTTGTCTAAATGATTTCGAAGTGGGGAAAATGTTTGGGTTTATTCTGGCTTGGAAAAAGAATGTAGTATCCTGGGTGCCACCTTTTAAATCATTTGTAACTTGGACAACGGCAAATGTGTTGAAACCCCCCCCCCCCCCCCCCCCAATCCATTTAGGCGTGAGAAACATTCTGCATTTTCTTTGAAAATATTTTGAAAATATTAATGACCCCGCATATGATTTGTACAAAGCTAAGGATGAGTGTCCGAATGCTACATTCTGTATGTTGCCAGTTTGTGACGGCCAATGTCACCTTTACTAGTTAAACTGTAGTTACGATAATCCAACCCTGGGTTTAGTAAAGGGGTATCTTGGCCCGATGGACATGAGAGAAATTGATGGTTTTTACAATTTTCGGAGAAAATTACACTAAGTTCGGTACTTCTCAAGAATTACAACAGTGTTTGCAATGTGAAAAACAATGATCGAGTAATGTCATTTTCACGTTTTTTAATGATTTTTGTCTGAACCAAATGAGCGGCAAAAAACAGATACCTGAGCAAAAACAAGGACATGTACCATAACCAAAAAGGTTTGACCTTTCAGAAAAATCGGGTTTTATCGGGTTTTCTGTTTACTTATTCCAGTTGTAGCTATTTCCTTTTACCAAATATCATCGAAAATGTTACCAGGTTTGGACGCAAATTAAAAAGGATATCCACCAATCTGACCCGGTATGATAAATCACTTCTGCGCAATGTTGATGCCAAAATTCTAAGGAAAATGTTTCCTAACTGACGTTTTATTGTGCCCATTTTCCAACAATTGCAACAGGCCCCCATTGACGAAACCGTCTCTCTCGCTTCCTGAAGGTGTAACCCTAGCCCCAGAAAGGGGGACCTTCAATAGGGTTACGAACCATTCCAGGCCTATTCATATTTCTCGTGTATCCACTAAATAATAGATTATTTAATTTTACATTTCTGAAGTCCTAGCGCCCTCAACGACGATACCGACGATACTTTAGATGGTTTAAATTGGGTTATATTTTGAAACTGCTTGAAACTGTATTTTTTTAGACCTATTTTTCAAAATGCAATGAACATAATAGGCCTATACAATTTCGGATGATGAAAGTATTAGCGGTTGGAAAGTAGCGCTAAAATTGATATGACTTAATTAAATTGAACGATTGAAGGTATTCTCATGGTCGGTGTCTTGACTTCCCCCTTCTTGATCGAATATTTGAATTTCTTCAAAGTACTAAGATATAACGGCCATGTCACACGCCTTCCGCTGATGTGGTCTCAATCATGGAGGAAGGATCCTTCCTCCATGTCTTAACTAACATACAAAGTCGGCTCTTGTGTGTTAGTTCAGACCCCATCAGCGGAAGGCGTATGACTTTTTGGCTCGTTTTATTTGAGAATATTATGCCCGTAGGCCCCGTAGCCTAAGCTTCTTATCCAAACATGTACGTTTCCCTCCAGATCGAATAGGCCTAATATGTCAGGCGTACGTTTCAGTCCATCAAAGTGTGCCAAGTCAAACTGGAAATGCCGACTTAGAGCACCTAATAACTTTAGGGCATTTCAGATGTAAAATTTGTTTTTTCGGGCTGCCACGCCCAAAGAGAACGCACATGGTATGTCAAATTTGCCTAAAGAAACTAGACAATGTTTTGCGTGGAATGAGAAAATAATACATAGAAAAGGCGATTATCCTCGGGCCTGTACTAAACAGAAAAAGTACAAGCGAATTTATTTGATTTTGAAAGACCGCTCCTAGGCGTACGTTTCAGTCCATCAAAGTGTGCCAAGTCAAACTGGCATGATGGAAATGCCGACTAAGAGCAGCTTGTGCGTCCAACTCCTTCCAAATACAACTCCCACCACGTCTTCCTCTGATCTGCTCATCAGCGGAAAAAATCGTGGTTGGAGGTTGTTCTTTTTGGCTCGTTTTTTCTTTCGAAATACTTTATATATTATTTCCAAACATCTTGTGGTAAGAAGACGAGTTGGCATTTTGGGCATGCACTCTGACTCTGATGTTAGAGGCATCGAGTTCGATTCTCCATCATGTTTCGTTCTTTTTATTTATCTTATTCGTCATGTATCCAGTTAATTCTTTATATATTACTTCTAAATGTCTCAAAATAAGAAGACGAGTTGGCATAACGGATATGCTCTCTGACTCTGGTGTTGGAGGTATCGAGTTCGATTCTTAATAATGTTGTTGTATTCTTTGTTATAATTATTTTTTTTCGTCATGTAGCCTATTCATTCTTTATATATTACTTCCAAACGTCTTATAGTAAGAAGACGAGTTGGCATAACGGATATGCTCTCTGACTGTGGTGTTGGAGGTGTCGAGTTCAATTCCAGTTGATGGTGGTGTTGTTATTATTTCTTTTCGTCATGTAGCCTATTCATTCTTTATATATTACTTCCAAACGGCTTATAGTACGAAGAAGAGTTGGCCTAACGGATATGCTCTCTGACTCTGGTGTTGGAAGTCCTGGGTTCGATTCCAGGCGGTGACAGCAGGGTTTTTTATTCTGTTTAAGTTTAGTTATTTATTGTAAAAAAGTGCAAAATTCCATTTTATTTTATTTTATTTAGTTTTATAGAGAACCGGGGCGGTTCTCGAACCAGTGCGGTTTCCCCTCACCCAAGGTAGGGTTGGGGCTGGGATTCGAACCGGGGCCATACCAGAGGGGGGGGGTGGGGGGGGTAACACACCACCTGCATCCACCACTTGGGACCCCCCGTCCAAATTACTCGTTTCTAATACTTAAGGTAAAGTATTGCGCAATACAATACAAACGAAAATAAAAAAGCATACTCGGTTGGGATCGAACCCGGGTCTCAAGGCCTGAAGTCCCGAGCCTTTCCACCACGCCACCAGCACTTGTTGATCACAGAGAAAATTTCAAATACTTATATTATAGTTTCGTACTTTAACATAAACGGAAATAAAACTGCATTACCGGGATTCGATCCCGGGTCTAGGGATCTAAAGTCCCGAGCCTTTCCACCAGGCCACCACCACTTGTTGAATTGCTGCGAAAATTTCAAATACTTATAGTATAGTTTTGTACTTTAATATAAACGGAAATAAAACTGCATTACCGGGATTCGATCCAGAGTCTAGGGATCTAAAGTCCCGAGCCTTTCCACCAGGCCACCACCACTTGTTGAATTGCTGCGAAAATTTCAAATACTTATAGTATAGTTTTGTACTTTAATATAAACGGAAATAAAACTGCATTACCGGGATTCGATCCAGAGTCTAGGCATCTAAAGTCCCGAGCCTTTCCACCAGGCCACCACCACTTGTTGAATTGCTGCGAAAATTTCAAATACTTATAGTATAGTTTTGTACTTTAATATAAACGGAAATAAAACTGCATTACCGGGGTTCGATCCAGGGTCTCGGGATCTAAAGTCCCGAGCCTTTCCACCAGGCCACCACCACTTGTTGAATTGCCGTGAACATTTCAAATACTTATAGTATAGTTTTGTACTTTAATATAAACGGAAATAAAACTGCATTACCGGGGTTCGATCCCGGGTCTAGGGATCTAAAGTCCCGAGCCTTTCCACCAGGCCACCACCACTTGTTGAATTGCTGCGAAAATTTCAAATACTTATAGTATAGTTTTGTACTTTAATATAAACGGAAATAAAACTGCATTACCGGGATTCGATCCAGAGTCTAGGGATCTAAAGTCCCGAGCCTTTCCACCAGGCCACCACCACTTGTTGAATTGCTGCGAAAATTTCAAATACTTATAGTAGGCCTATAGTTTCGTACTTTAATATAAACGGAAATAAAACTGCATTACCGGGGTTCGATCCCGGGCCTCGGGATATAAAGTCTCGAGCGTTTCCATAAGGCCCCCAGCACTTGTTGAATCTTCGCGAACATTTCAGATACTTATAGTATAGTTTCTACTTCAATATAAACAGAAATAAAACTGCATTATCGGGGTTCGATCCCGGGCCTCGGGATCTAAAGTCTCGAGCGTTCCCATAAGGCCACCAGTACTTGTTGAATCGCCGATAAAATTTCAAATACTTATAGTATAGTTTCGTACTTTAATATAAGCGAAAATAAAACTGCATTACCGGGGTTCGATCCCAGGTATAGGGATCAAATGTCCCGAGCGTTCCCATGGGACCACCGGAACTTTTGTCACTTCTTCGAAAATTTCAAATATAGTTTCGTACTTTAATACCAGCGAAAAAGAATTAGCTTTGTTAGGGCTCGAACCCGGGGTCTCGGGATTAAAAGTCCCGGGCGTTTCCACCAGTCTATCGGCACTTATTGATATCAGCCAACATTTTAGATACTTATGGTATCGTTTGTACCGTAGTTTAATAAACGAAGAAAAACATGCCTGCCGACGAGGCTCGAACCAGGAGTCTTCGATTGTAAAGTCCCTTGCGTTTCCATCATGCCACGGACACTTGTTAAGTCGCTGCCAAAATGTTTGATACTTACAGGAAAGTTTCGTATTTCACACCAAAAAACCCTCGCCTTGTCGTATTAAATTGAGCACGGCATCTCAACGCACTGTTGAATCGCAGCGAAAATGTAAAATTGTTTTGTCCTTCCGTTTAAACAATCAAACAAAACAAAACAAAACAAAACAAAACAAAACAAAACAAAAACAACCCACCCCCTCCCCCACAAAAAAAAGACAAAAACAAACAAACACCAAAAAACAAAAACCTACCCTTGCCGGGAGTTGAACACGCGGCCTCAACCGGCGATCTCTCGATTGACTTTGAAATTCTTTTAGGGGGGGGGGGGGGTAATATCCAGCCAAACTTATAGTTTCTGTTCCAAATACTGAATTTCTTTAGGATGTATTAAGTCGGAAAATCTTGGTTTAGAAAAAAAAAATGAAAATGATATGGGGTATCGAGCGTTTTCTTACGCCCCCAATAAAATTTAAAAAATCGTCGCTCCCCTCAGTCTCCCCACTGTAAATAATTCGCAAATGGAGAAAATAACAGTGCAGCACCGGCACTGCAATCATTTAACTACATCTACTACCGGTACATTACTATGAAATACGTTAGTCCTATATTAATAAACTGGTTTAATAGAAATTGTGCGCCCCTGACTTACCCCTATAGAGAGAGCCCTGGCTACGCTGCTGCCTTAAATCTCTTCTGGACATATTTCCACAAATTGGAAGAGGGGGTGCAGATTAAATGGCAAGGAACTTTTGTGTGTTCCGTTTCGAAAATAATGCTTGGTATTGGTGCAATTAGGCCTAATTGAAACGTTTGTTTTTATGCCTCAAGCAATAATGTTAAAGGTGTGCCCTCTTCCAAACTTTAAATTATTTTGGAATATTTTATTAGTGGCGTCCAAATAAAATAAAAGAAAGTAAAAGAAAAATAAAAAACGGGAAATCCGGGAATTTCGGATATTGACCACTTTTTATGACCACCATTTTCGGGCTAAAATCGGTTAAAATGGCAAGCTTGGTACCTCTTAGCCATTTTTTTTCAGACGAAAAAGAAACTAAGGTAACATTTTATTTTATTTTATATTAATGTCAATCGAGGGATCGCCGGTTGAGGCCGGGTGTTCAACTACCGGCAAGGCTATTTTTAATTAATTAATTAATTAATTAATTAATTAATTAATTTATTTATTTATTATTATAAATTTTGTTATTTAAAAAAAAAAAATTTGGGGGGTGCTTTTGTTTTCTTTAATTTTGTTTTATTGTTTAAACCGAAGGACGAAACAATACTATAGGTACATGTATTTAACATTTTCGCGGCCACTCAACAGTGCCGGTGGCTGGGTGGAAAGGAACGGGAACCGTCAATCGAGAAACCACGCATTGAGATGCCGTGTTCAACGGCAAGGCGAGGGTTTTTCTGGTGTCAAGTACGAAACTATACTGTACCGGTAAGTATCTAAAATTTTGGTGGCGACTTAACAAGTGTCTGTGGCATAATGGAAATGCATTGGACTTTAGATCCCATGACTCTGGGTTCGATCCTCGGTCAAGTAGTTTTTATTTTCGTTTATATTAAACTACCAGTGGAAACACTCTGCACTTTTAATCCGGAGACCCCGGGATCGATCCCTGGCAAGGCTATTATTATTTGTTATTTTTTTATATGTAAAATATAGTACGAAACTATACTACAAGCATCCAAAATTTTCGAAGTGTTCTAACAAGTGACAGTGGGATAGTGGAAATGCACGAGGATCTTGATCTCAAGACGACGGGTTCAAGCACCGATGATGTAGTTTATATTTTCGTTTACATTAAAGTACAAAACTATGCTATTAGTATTTGAAAATTTCGCTTTTGTTCAAAAAGTGCTGGTGGCCTATTGGAAATGCGCGGAACTTCAACTCCGTCAAGGCTGGATTTTTTTTTGACACTATTAAAGTACGAAACTGTACTAAGTATTTGAAATTTTCGTGGCGATTCAACAAGTGCTGGTGGTCTGGTGGAAACGCACGAGACATTAGATTCCTAGACCCAGGATCGAACCCCGATACTGCAGTTTTATTTTCGTTTATATTAAAGTACGAAACGGTACTATAAGTATTTGAAATGTTCGCAGCGATTCAACAAGTGCTGGTGGGCTGGTGGAAACACTCAAAACTTTTGATCTCTAGACCTGGGATCGAGCCCGGCCATGCCCCGGTACTGCAGTTCTATTTTCGTTTATATTAAAGTACGAAATTATACTATAGGCCTAAGTATTTGAAATGTTCGTAGTGTTTCAACAAGTGCTGGTGGCCTGGTGGAAACGATCGAGACCCGGGTTCGAGCACCGGTAATACAGCTTTATTTTCGTTTATATTAAAGTACAAATATAAGTATTTAAACTGTTCGCAGTGATTCAACAAGTGCTGGTGGCCTTATGGAAACGCTCGAGACTTCAGATCCCGAGACCCGGGATCGAACCCCGGTAATGCAGTTTTATTTCCATTTATATTAAAGTACGAAACTATACTATAAGTATTTGAACTGTTCCCGGCGATTCAACCAGTACTGTATGGTGTGGTGGCCTTATGGAAACGCTCGAGACTTTATATCCCGAGGCCCGGGATCGAACCCCGGTAATGCAGTTTTATTTCCGTTTATATTAAAGTACAAAACTATACTATAAGTATTTGAAATTTTCGCAGCAATTCAACAAGTGGTGTTGGCCTGGTGGAAAGGCTCGGGACTTTAGATCCCTAGACCCGGGATCGAACCCCGGTAATGCAGTTTTATTTCCGTTTATATTAAAGTACGAAACTATAGGCCTACTATAAGTATTTGAAATTTTCGCAGCAATTCAACAAGTGGTGGTGGCCTGGTGGAAAGGCTCGGGACTTTAGATCCCTAGACCCGGGATCGAACCCCGGTAATGCAGTTTTATTTCCGTTTATATTAAAGTACAAAACTATACTATAAGTATTTGAAATTTTCGCAACAATTCAACAAGTGGTGTTGGCCTGGTGGAAAGGCTCGGGACTTTAGATCCCTAGACCCGGGATCGAACCCCGGTAATGCAGTTTTATTTCCGTTTATATTAAAGTACAAAACTATACTATAAGTATTTGAAATTTTCGCAGCAATTCAACAAGTGGTGGTGGACTGGTGGAAAGGCTCGGGACTTTAGATCCCTAGACCCGGGATCGAACCCCGGTAATGCAGTTTTATTTCCGTTTATATTAAAGTACAAAACTATACTATAAGTATTTGAAATTTTCGCAGCAATTCAACAAGTGGTGGTGGCCTGGTGGAAAGGCTCGGGACTTTAGATCCCTAGACCCTGGATCGAATCCCGGTAATGCAGTTTTATTTCCGTTTATATTAAAGTACAAAACTATACTATAAGTATTTGAAATTTTCGCAGCAATTCAACAAGTGGTGGTGGCCTGGTGGAAAGGCTCGGGACTTTAGATCCCTAGACCCGGGATCGAATCCCGGTAATGCAGTTTTATTTCCGTTTATATTAAAGTACAAAACTATACTATAAGTATTTGAAATTTTCGCAGCAATTCAACAAGTGGTGGTGGCCTGGTGGAAAGGCTCGGGACTTTAGATCCCTAGACCCTGGATCGAATCCCGGTAATGCAGTTTTATTTCCGTTTATATTAAAGTACAAAACTATACTATAAGTATTTGAAATTTTCGCAGCAATTCAACAAGTGGTGGTGGCCTGGTGGAAAGGCTCGGGACTTTAGATCCCTAGACCCGGGATCGAATCCCGGTAATGCAGTTTTATTTCCGTTTATGTTAAAGTACGAAACTATAATATAAGTATTTGAAATTTTCTCTGTGATCAACAAGTGCTGGTGGCGTGGTGGAAAGGCTCGGGACTTCAGGCCTTGAGACCCGGGTTCGAACCCAACCGAATATGCTTTTTTATTTTCGTTTGTATTGTATTGCGCAATACTTTACCTTAAGTATTAGAAACGAGTAATTTGGACGGGGGGACCCAAGTGGTGGATGCGGGTGCGGGTGGTGTGGTACCCCCCCCCCCCCCCCCCTCTGGTATGGCCCCGGTTCGAATCCCAGCCCCAACCCTACCTTGGGTGAGGGGAAACCGCACTGGTTCGAGAACCGCCCCGGTTCTCTATAAAACTAAATAAAATAAAATAAAATAAAATGGAATTTTGCACTTTTTTACAATAAATAACTAAACTTAAACAGAATAAAAAGCCCTGCTGTCACCGCCTGGAATCGAACCTAGGACTTCCAACACCAGAGTCAGAGAGCATATCCGTTACGCCAACTCGTCTTCTTACTATAAGGCGTTTGGAAGTAATATATAAAGAATGAATAGGCTACATGACGAAAAGAAATAACAATCGCCGTCATCAACTGGAATTGAACTCACCACCTCCAACACCAGAGTCAGAGAGCATATCCGCTATGCCAACTCGTCTTCTTACTATAAGACGTTTGGAAGTAATATATAAAGAATGAATAGGCTAGTGACGAAACAAAATAATTATAACGAAGAATACAACAACATTATTGAGAATCGAACTCGATACCTCCAACACCAGAGTCAGAGAGCATATCCGTTATGCCAACTCGTCTTCTTACTATAAGACGTTTGGAAGTAATATATAAAGAATGAATATGCTACATGACGAAAAGAAATAATAACAACGCCACCATCAACTGGAATTGAACTCGACACCTCCAACACCAGAGTCAGAGAGCATATCCGTTATGCGAACTCTTCTTCTGACTATAAGACGTTTGGAAGTAATATATAAAGAATGAATAGGCTACATGACGAAACAAAATAATTATAACAAAGAATACAACAACATTTTTGAGAACCGAACTCGATACCTCCAACACCAGAGTCAGAGAGCATATCCGTTACGCCAACTCTTCTTCTTACTATAAGACGTTTGGAAGTAATATATAAAGAATGAATAGGCTACATGACGAAAAGAAATAATAACAACGCCACCATCAACTGGAATTGAACTCGACACCTCCAACATCAAAGTCAGAGAGCATGTCCACTAAGCCAACTCGTCTTCTTACTATTAAGACGTTTGGAAGTAATATATAAAGAATGAATAGGCTACATGACGAAACAAAATAATTATAACAAAGAATACAACAACATTGTTAAGAATCGAACTCGATACCTCCAACACCAGAGTCAGAGAGCATATCCTCTATGCCAACTCGTCTTCTTATTTTAAAACATTTAAGAGTAATATATAAAAAGAATTAACTGGATACATGACGAATAAGATAAATAAAAAGAACGAAACATGATGGAGAATCGAACTCGATGCCTCTAACATCAGAACCAGAGTGCATGCCCAAAATGCCAAATCGTCTTCTTACCACAAGATGTTTGGAAATAATATATAAAGTATTTCGAAAGAAAAACGAGCAAAAAAATCCAACCAAGGTTTTTTTCCGCTGATGAGCAGATCAAAGGAAGACGTGGTGGGAGTTGTATTTTTTGAAGGAGTTGGACGCACAAGCTGCTCTTAGTCGGCATTTCCATCATGCCAGTTTGACTTGGCACACTTTGATGGACTGAAACGTACGCCTAGGAGCGGTCTTTCAAAATCAAATAAATTCGCTTGTACTTTTTCTGTTTAGTACAGGCCCGAGGATAATCGCCTTTTCTATGTATTATTTTCTCATTCCACGCAAAACATTGTCTAGTTTCTTTAGGCAAATTTGACATACCATGTGCGTTCTCTTTGGGCGTGGCAGCCCGAAAAAACAAATTTTACATCTGAAATGCCCTAAAGTTATTAGGTTTCCAACGAGATCCGTTTACGTTTATATCGAATTATTACAATTCTGTAAGTATTGGCAGATTGCCAATAAATTAATTTGAAATTCAGCATGGAGTTTGACTGAATTTAGCAAATGTCAAACTTGAGCCGAATACTGTAAAATTAGCAAGGGGTATACAAGTAAAAAAAACTTAAAGTTCACGAAACGATCTTAACAATTAGGGCATGATATTTACCAGTGGTTTTCCTTGTAACTTTATATGATATCAATATTTATCGACAAAGTTCTAATTACCGACAGACAACCAATAGTTCAGTTCGAACACTAGCACAATGAAAAAAGCCATTTCCTCTATTTAGATCTGGGTCTAGAAAAACTGTATAAGGGTATATAGGGTTGGCAATTCAAAATATCGCCAACCCTACCGTGTAGGCCTACCTCTGATCGTAACCCTTTACACCTAGAGTGGCTGTAAGCCTTGTATTGGGCGATTTAGAAAAAAATCCGGGCCTGTCATTTTAAAACAGCCCACATTTGAGGAAGAGTAATATATTTATTGAAAAAAGTTACAAAAATGTACATTTTGGAAAAGCACGGACATAGCAATTCTAACATTTTCTCCAATAGGGCCTACAGAGAGTCATTTTTAAGCGTACAGGCATGAAATCATAACCTTTCTTTCAGTAAACAGAAAAGCCGATAAAGCACAATTTTTCTAAAAAGGCCAGACCTTTTGGATTCTGGAACATGTCTGTTTTTTGCTCAGGTATCTGCTTTTCATTTTAAAAAATTTGAAAATGGCATTACTCAATCATTTTTTGTTCACATTGCAAACACTGTTGTATTTCTTGTGAGATACCAAAATTGAGTGATTTGCTCTGAAAATTGTAAAAAGATTTTGCTGACATAGCCTAAATCTTGAAATTACAGGTTGTGCCACATGTTTAGATAGTTGGTATCAAGGATGGTTGGTTATTTTTCAAGATGTTGCTGTTCCTGACCGATTTGTGTGGGTATGTGTGTGTGGGGGGTGTGGGGGGTGTGGGGGGTGTGGGGGGTGTGGGGGGTGTGGGGGGTGTGGGGGGTGTGGGGGGTGTGGGGGGTGTGGGGGGTGTGGGGGGTGTGGGGGGTGTGGGGGGTATGGGGGGGTTGTGGGGGGGTGTGGGGGGGGTGTGGGGGGGTTGTGGGGGGATGTGGGGGGGTGTGGGGGGGTGTGGGGGAGGGGGGTGGGGGGTGTGGGGGTGTGGGGGGTGTGGAGGGGTTGTGGGGGGGTGTGGGGGGGGTGTGGGGGGGGGGGGGTGTGGGGGGGGGGGGTGTGGGGGGGGGGGGGGGTGGGGGGGGGGGGGTGTGGGGGGGGGGGGGTGTGGGGGTGTGGGGGGGGGGGGTTGTGTGTGGGAAGGGGGGTTCGGGTTCCAGGAAGGCTATGAGTATTCCTGCATCAAGGACAATTTCGATAGGGAAAAACCGACATAAAAACTCACATACGACCCACGCAGGGAACATTTTGCATCACAAACCTTTCGGATAACTCACATTTTACACAAATCGAAAAGTATCAGACCCAGAAATGCTGCAAAAAATTACTAAATGACGACAAAGTCGGAGCTGAAACTGGAGTCTGCAGTAAAAAGTCGCATAAACAGTTTGTGGCGTATAGTCTACACGTATCCCCTACCTAAATTTGAAAGGCGGTAGAAGTTGGCAGGAACCAGACTTTTGGGCGTTGGCCATTCCGCGTTCAGTGTAGTTTTGTTATTTAAATTCGATAACAAAGTACTGTATGCTCGTCTCCACTCATGCCTATCGCAGAGGAATAAAGCCATACCTTCAGATGTGACGTCAGAAGTTAAGCAATTCAAAAATGAATACAAAATTGACAAGGGATGCATTTCCATTTTTTCTTAAGTAATTTTAAGCATTGAGGGGCGTCGGGGGCTGGATACAAATGCAGTAGGCCTATAATAGTTGAAGCGGAATACAACAAAAATAAAAATGCACGCTTTAGTTCCATAAAATTTGCTTTTGACTTAAAATTTATTCAGATTAGGTCACTTTGAATAAATGAAATCTCCCATCACATGTAGACTTTCATTCAAGAAGAAAATTATATTTCAAAAGAAAAGTACATAATTGAATAAAAACTTAATTGGAATGTCTTTGATAGGTATGATTTCATGTGAGGGGGCAGATGTTTGCTTGTGTGATGCTGCTGTGATCAAAGACTTTAAGATTTCCTCAAAAGAACCTCCTCAGGGGCGGATCTTTATTTAGAGGGGGTTTGAGGGTTGGACCCCCCCCCCCCACTACTCTGTTACTTGTTTGTTTCTTTCCTTGTTTGCTCTTTTATGCCTAAGTCTCAGACCAGACCCATTCACTCAGTCTGTCTGGTCTGACCACCCCCCCCCCCCCCCCCCCCTGCAAAAAATCTAGCTTCACCCCTGCTGCACAAGAAAGGGAATTTACTTCATTTTTGAGGGGCTTTATTTTTGAGCAATGATAATTAAAACATTATATACCTTCATCATTCATATCTCCAATACAAAATACATTGGAAAGGTCCATTATAGACTAAAATTTAGAGAAGTCAGTTTTTGCTGCCAGTGATTAAAGTCCGCAGATCTTATGATAATTTTATGATAATTCTTTGGCAAATTTACATAAAGTGTTCAGGATTGTTTTCTCATATTAAGCAGCTGTAGTGTCAGCTGCCATCTTTGTTCTTCTTACAGAGGGACGGGGCTACAATCTTGTGGCCTGCTCCACCGTGATATGCTCGTCAGCTCTGTCCTGTGTGCAGTAATAGGCTCGCCATTCCTCAATTGCCTTCTCCTCAATCTGCATGCAAAAACAGTTGGCATGTAAATTCAAGAACAAGAACAACTGCATCAATACATTAGTAATGAAGACTCTCAAAAATCCTGACTGGATCCTACAAAACGAGTCTTAAAAACATTTTTTTTACTTGCCTAAGATGATAGCCAAGAGGTCAGAAAAGGTACCACAATTACGATTCCAATGTGGACTACCAAATTGTCAGTGTCTTTGTTTGACGGTGCTACTGCTAGTCAGAAGGGATCACGCCTAATTTTACGAGGCAACCTGTGAAGCGACATTATTTTGACACTTCTGTTGGCACGAATTTACAAACTTAAATTTTGTTGCAATTTTCCTTTAAACTTGTTTACCAAAATGAGCAGTGATATCAGCAGCCATTAGTAGTATTACCCACAATCTTTGCTTTGCGAAAGTGGAAAAGGTTAATTGTTACCACTGTTTTAGTTGATTAAAACCACCTGAAATGTACTTACCTGTAACCTGGAAATTCTTGTTGGAGTTCCTTAAGTCCAAATACTGATATTTGAGGTCCGCAAAAACTATAAATTTGTGATTTATAACTGGAACTGACGTTTGGAGTATCAACACTACAGTTCGAAATGTGCGCTCTGGTAAACACTAGCGCATGGGGGAGGGACGGTGGCAAAAGGAAAGGCGCGCCCTCCAAAATCTTGTACAGCGCCCCCAATCGCCCGAAAGGTAGAATATCTCTGTTTTTTGTTTTATTGTGGCAGGAATTTTTCCGGACTTATAATTTTGGCGACACTTTTTCTTTAGCCTAGGAGATAAGTTTTAATGTCATAGAAAATCACGCATCTACCTGTTCGAAAAAAGGTCCAATATTACTCCTTGCCGCATGTTTCGGCTGTGAAATGCATGTTTTTATCTTCAAAATATTGTGAAATGTTTTCATCTTCAAAATATTGTTCCCGTTGACAAAACTTAAATTCACATTTGCATTAGCAGAACATTGACACCGCAGTGATCATTGAGGTAGCGACCGGGGGGGGGGGGGGGGGGGGGGGGGGTGGAGGGTCAAAGAAAGCAGGAAAATGGGTGAAGGGCAAGTGAATAAAACCAAAGCCAGTGGTGGTGCAGCGTCAAGCTAGCACCAGATTCAGCACCAAATTCAATCGTCAAGGTCGCACCGGATTCAGCCTCACGATCGTACGTACATAAATTACTACGATGTCCCAGTGGGGACATACTATATATTTCTCAGAATACAATCATCCAGTACAATTTATGTTCCAAATGAGAATCGTCTCTACTTGTGCAATAATATAATGATTTCGTATTCTTGATGTTTGCCTTACTAGAGCATGGTGTATATTTACGATCAAGAATTAGCAGTGATGAGACAGACTTCACTTCTGACATGTACAAGTACGACATGACAACATAACGTTCATTATAGCCTACACAAAATAGAGGGAAACTCAGGGATATTCCACACACAAACATTGTTCACATTGACAGTCATAGGCTTAATGAGGAGCAGAAAATATAGGGTGGCTCACGATGTATAACTGGACTTATTGACAGTTCCATTAACCCCATCACTAATGATTGTATTAGTACGGGAAAACAACAAGAATTGAATATCCGTTGCTGGAGTTGACTGGATCACTACTAAAAAACGACAAGGAGGAACATTTTTAAATTTACATATGTTGTAGCAATCCATCCTGCATTTATACATAAGAAAATATAGGGTGGCTTACGATGTATAACTGGACTTATTGACAGTTCCGTTAACACATCACTAGGGATTTTATTTACACGCACAGGACGGGAAAACAACAAGAATTGAATCCGGTGCTGGAGTGGACGGGACCACTACTAAAAAACGACAATGAGGAAATTTATAAAATTTACATATATTATAGCCATGTATCTTTCCTTTGTACATACTAAAATATAGGGTGGCTCACGCGTATATAACTGGACTTTTTGACAGTTCCATTAACCCCATCACTAAGGATTTTATTAGTACGGAAAAACAACAAGAATTGAATCCGGTGCTGGAGTTGACGGGACCACTACTCAAAAACGACATGGAGGAAATTGTTTTAATTTAAATATGTCGTAGCCATTTATCTTGCCTTTATACATAAGAAAATACAGGGTGGCTCACGATGTATAACTGGACTTATTGACAGTTTCGTTAACCCCCATCACTAAGGATTTTAGTGAAACTGGGAAGAAAAGCTGGGCGGAATGTCCTCTAACGTGGTGCGCACTCAAATGAAGTATAAACGTTTTACGTTATTTCTACAAGTTCCGACAAGTCACATGATCATTCGCAATGCATTATGGGAACTCAAAATGTGCACCACTAAAAACAGTTTATTACTTTCACATTTTCCCAAGATTTGTGGCCTGTTTTTGAATGTTAGGGTAGCAACCACTTTTGGGATGTCGATTTGATAGATATGCACAATATTGATAAGCATTTTTGTGAAATTCAATCATAATTGTGATTTATACATGATGACTGTTATAGCGTACTCTATCGCTTATATTACATTTTACACTAAAACTGACCTAGCCTTACCTGCCATGCTAAAGAAACATATCCACCAGGTTTCACGAACGTTGGACATTGAATACAGGAAATAGGTAAACAAAACACTGTAAGTTTGAACCAAATATTGGCAAAAAGTGAGTACAGGGCCCCTCTCAGAAAATTTCAAGACAACATAGAGCTTGTCCTTATCCAAATCCCCACAAAAGTTTCTAAACATTCCGGCCATTATTAAAGAAACTACACGGAGGAGGGAACTATATCTCCCAGAGGTGAATAATGGCCTAACATCTCCTTTCGTATTCAAATAGTGAAATTGTACATCGGAAACCGTGACTTCATCATGATGGCGGGATAAGGCTGAATATAAAACTAATAAAACTAAAGCACGACATGATTCAGTTTGTTGTGTTTAGTAGATTATCGTAGCGCGTGTGTACTTTACTTATAGTAATGTTTAATAAATTACGTCTATTTAGTCTGGTTCCAATTTCTGTAAATTTGTAATTACTTACACCAAGCTTCCAGTAACTAAGTTAATTTTGTTTCATAACCCGTCTTTTTACGGGAATAGCAGTGTTCATGAGTCGTTGTAGATAACAGCTTGCACCGTTTTCTTACGGGATGGTACTTGCGTCCAAACTGCCAGGAAATTCCCGTAAAAAGCGGTGTTGTTTGTTTAGAGTGCATAAACATGGGCGTCGCTAGGATGGAGCAAGGGAGGGTGGCGCTTGGCGCCCCCAGAAAAGCCACCCAAAAATGGGAAAAAGGGATAAAGAAAAAGGAAAAAGAATAGGAGAGATTCGAAGTAAATATGTTACTAATGATTGAATGTATATTTTGCAGAATAGGTACTGCCGAAATGACCCTAAAACGCGTTTTGTTGCTCATAAAATCCTTAGTGATGGGGTTAACGGAACTGTCAATAAGTCCAGTTATACATAGTGAGCCACCCTATATTTTCTCATGTATAAAGGCAAGATACATGGCTGAAACATTATGTACATTATACAAATTTCCTCTATATGTCGTTTTTTTTAGTAGTGGTCCCGTCAACTCCACCACCGGATTCAATTCTTGTTGTTTTCCCGTACTGTGCATGCGTGTGAATAAATTCCTTAGTGATGGGGTTAACGGAACTGTCAATAAGTCCTGTTATACATCGTGAGCCACCCTATATATTTTCTTATGTATAAAGGCAAGATACATGGCTATAACATATGTACATTTAAAAAACATTTTAATGCCGTTTTGAGTAGTGGTTTCATCAACTTTAGCACCGGATTCAGTTCCTATTCGCGTCCTTCTTCTCTTATATCAGCCGTCTAGCTGCACTTTCCCTTTATAGAGACATATCTATAATTACAAATTAAAATATCGCAAGCCAAGGCTTATACATCGTGAGCCACCCTATAACTTCTGCTCCTCATTAAGCCTATGACTGTCAACGTGAACAATGTTTGTGTGTGGAATATCCTTGAGTTTCCCTCTATTTTGTGTAGGCTATAATGAACGTGATGTTGTCATGTTGTACTTGTACATGTCAGAAGTGAAGTCTGTCTCATCACTGCTAATTCTTGATTGTAAGTATACAACACTCTAGTAATTATTATTAAGGCAAACATCAAAATACGAAATCATGCTATTATTGTACAAGTAGAGACGATTCGTATTTGGAACATAAATTGTACCTGGATGATTGTATTCTAAGAAATATATAGTATGTCCCCACTGGGACATCGTAGTAGTTTATGTACATACGAATGTGAGGCTGAATCCGGTGCGACCTTGACGATTGAATCTGGTGCTGCCAGCCAGTGGTATACTGTGGACCCCCCCCCCCCCCCCCCCTCCCCTACCATTTGTCACGAATCTCCCACCGTCGGAAAATCTCAACATTATTTTTCATAGTAACCACCCCCCCACCCCCCCCCCCCCCCCCCCCCCCTCGCCCAACCAACCCCCGGATAAAAAATATATATTTGGGGGGCGCACAAATCGGGCAAAATTGTTCATTTAAAAAAGTAAACAAATATTTCCGTCGGCAAATAATTTGATAAGAGGCTATGCGACGTTGGTGGCGCAAGTTTAATGCCGCATTTTGGGCGCTGTGCGGCCCGGTTTTCGCGGAAGAATTTCTGGCTTCTCAATTATTGCTACATAAAAAAAACGACATTATTATTATTATTATTATTATTTTTTTGGAGGGGGTGAAATTTCTAGCACACCACTGGCAATGATACACGACCCATTGATAAGAATCCAATTGCAAAGCCTAGTTGTACAACCACCCACCTATTTAATTGATCAAGGGTATTAGCCTTTTAGAGGTATGGCGTACACAATAGGAGGGCGCTATTTGATTTGGGTAAAACCTGTGTATCACAGACACAAATAAACCCAGTCTGTGGTATTTATACCCAAATCAAATAGCGCCCTCCTATTGTGTCCGCCATACCTCTAAAGGCTAATGGAGTTTTATTTCTTCTCAGAAATGGAGTACCTGATGAGTCACAGAGTTAACTTGTCTGACTTGGAAAAATAAGATCATAAAGGGGTTTATCGACTTTAAAATCCCTCTCTAAAAGGCCCTAAATTATTCAGCCAAGTAACGAATTCCTTTGTGCAATGTCCGATAGCTCCTTGCTGGCGGGGGGGGGGGGGGACAAGTAAGTTCAGCCTCTGGCTTTTTGACAGCATTTTGGTCGAAACCAAAGTTGTATAGAGGTAGAAATTACTCACTAAGGGGGAGGGGTGTAAATACCTCGACATGAATTTAACAAAAATAGGTAGAATTAGTGAATTTATTTCAAATAAATCTGATTTTCATTATAAATTGTACTATTATTATTTGGTCCAGGATTTGGTAGAAACATCAAGTTATTATTCTTAGAAGAGTACAGTTTAAAAAAAATTAGATTATACCCATTATTGCAATAAACGATTCTGCAGTTTGACTAGACTTGTTCATCAGTCAATGCACACACTGCGTTTTTACACACGCGTGAAGCACAGTCGAAACTTTGGAGTGAGTCCACGGCTTTTGTTATCGATTTTCAGTCACTTGCCAGGATTTCAGGTAAGATGATAATTTCCTAAGGTGTTCGTGAGATATTTGACTGATTTCAATAGATCTGATGAAAGTATTTATCTAACGTATGGAGAATAAACTATTCTGGTGATCAAAGTGTCCAGAGTTGATTTTCAAGTTCGCAACGCGAAAGGTAGTCTAGGTTCCAAGACGTTCTTTAGCGGTGCAACGTATAGCGGCCGACAGCGCCCTCTCGCTACACACACACACGCCAAGGCCAAATCGCTAAGACCGTCTAGGGAATTTTGCAAGTTCCGCTCGCGAAATCGCGAGCAGAACTGTGTGGCATTTGCATGCGCGTGTGACGTCACTGTATTATCGCATGTAAATAGCCAACACTCACTAGTCTGGTTTCTGTACTCACGTGGGGTTTACGTGTACGTACGTATGAACGTGCAGCGCAGTACCAAGCCATTCGTTGTTTGTTGGGAAAAATGTCTGACCGCGTGGACGTACCAAGCGATCGATTTTACAGCAAACAAACTGGGCTTTGGAAAGCTAAAAAGTCATCAGATCAGTGCCATTCATCAATTTGTACGTGGCCATGATTTGTTTGTTAATTTACCAACGGGATTTGGCAAGAGTGTAATTTTTCAAGCTGCTCCATTGGTCTTAGAAGATTTCTTGAAGTTTTGAACGAAGTAACCGAAGGTAAACACTAAACAGGAGAAAGCGCTGGTTATTGTCGTCGTGCCATTGAAAGCCCTGGCCGTTGATCAGTTACACCGTGCTGAACATCTGGGACTGAAGTCGGCAGATATAACGTCTGATATTCCAGATCACATTTTGGAACAATCCGAAGATTTCTCAATCCTGTTTGCCAGTCCAGAATCACTCTGCTCAGAACGTGGAAAAGAGCTACTTCAATCTGTCCGGAGTAGATGCTACGGATTGTTTGTGGATGAGAGTCACTGCGTGTCAAAGCATGGTCAAAGTGGTGAGTGACAAAACATTCATGGGAAAGATTTTACTTATAATACCATGAATACCCCCACCAAAATCGGTCAGGAACAGCAAAGCCTAAGAGAAAGATTTTACTGTAAAAAGTGTAATACCCCCACCAAAATGGATCAGGAACAGCAAAATCTTAGAAAATAAACAACCCTCCTTTTTATTGATTACAAACATGTGGCACAACTTATTTCAAGATTTATGTCAACAACATCTTTTTTTTAATGAGACAGAAATCAACCTTGTATTTGAGTGAACATACACTGTGCACTGTACCAAGAACATCTAACACAGAAAACAAAATTTCTTCCCCTATATTGCACAACAAATTCCAAACTAAATTCCCAACTAAATTCTGAACACAGATGGATGGTTATTTTTCCAAGATTTTGCAGTTCCTGACTGATTTCTGGTGGGTGGTATTGAAGTAAAATCTTTTGTTCAAGATTTATGTCAGCAGAATTTGTAAATCTGAGGCAGAAATTGACATGTGCATGTACATGATATATGTACATGTATGTGAACATTTTGAGTGACCATTTTTTGTGCCAAGAACATCTAACACAGAAAACACAAACATTCTTTCCCAACAAAATTCTCAAGTTTAAATGTTGTGGCAAGTGTTTATATCATTCTGAACACAGAGGGATGGTTATTTTCCAAGATTAGCTGTTCCTGACCGATTTTGGTGTATGTATGAAAGTAAAATCTTTCCTATAAAAAAAAATATTTAAAACCCTAAATGAGAAAAGACTGCTCCAAATTTCATTGACAGTCATTCGCACGGTGCATTTTCTAGTGAACTAGAACTACATGTACATGCACACTACACTTTTACCCTAAAACTTCAATTACCTGAACTACATGTTTTTAGCCCCACTATCGCAGGCTGATCAGGAAGCAATTGATAGGCGCATAACATTCGAATTGTGAACTGAACAAAACCAAATACCTTTCCTATATTTCAGATTGTATATCATTTCCTCTTTTCTGCTTTGATCAGGGGACACTCATCAGGACAGAGCAGTGCCTTTCGGAAGTGCTATGGGCAGCTTGGTGAGCTTCGTTCTGTGCTGAAAGGGTCAACCAGCATCATTGCCTTGACAGCTACTGCGACCAGAAATGTCAGAAAAACAGTCGTGCACAGTTTAGCACTTAGAAACTACTTTCTCATCGAGGAGAGCCCTGAACGCACAAACATAAATATGTTGTTGTTAAGTCCAAATTGAAGGACTTTCAGCTCACCTTCAACTGGATAGCAGAAG
Source organism: Hippasteria phrygiana (assembly GCA_037893225.1). Lineage (NCBI taxonomy): Eukaryota > Metazoa > Echinodermata > Asteroidea > Valvatida > Goniasteridae > Hippasteria > Hippasteria phrygiana. The sequence goes on from JAZGUH010000253.1 coordinate 814,072, forward strand.
AAATTGCTGAAAAAGGAATTTCCACTGAGCGTACAATTTTGTACTGCCAGTCAAGGAAATGCGTCGGTGAACTTTACTCACTCTTCTGTTCTGTCCTCCCGAAAGATGCACACAGGTTCTTTGACATGTATCACACAAATACAGAGTCAGATGTGCAGAAGAGAATCATTGACAGTTTTGCATGTGGAGACGGGGAGGTTAGAGTGCTATTCGTGGGTTTAAATCCCGCCCTAGTAAGCCTATGTGGTTTTTTTACACCGGCTCTCTGAAAGCACCGAGTATACAGTGCTTCATATATTATGTCGGGACAAAGCAAAAGAGAAAAGCAGTCTCAAGCATGCTTAAAATCCTGCATGGCACCTGGTGTGCTTTTTTTTCTTCAAAATAACTGGAAATGTGTAACCCTAACCTTGCCATCAGATGCAGCACAATGCATACATGTACATGTATGTGCTGACAGCTCAACTTTGCTGCACTCTGCACACAAGTCAATGTGACAAGTCAATGTGACAAAGTATGCAATATGATGCGTCTGGCAGGGTTCTACATGTACATGTACATGTAGCAAAAATGCCATGAAGGGTTAGGGATATGTTTTTTTTTTCCCCCAAGAGTTTTTGGCCAACAATTGTTGGAAAGTGTACATGCAGTTTCCCCACCTGATAATTCCCCGACTACATGTATATAAATTCATTAGATTTGTTTTTTGTAGGTACATGTAGGGTCAGAAAACCAGACTACTAGAATTAAATGTTTTTTTGGTTTTTCTTTTTTTTGTAGCATTTACAGTATGTACAAAACTTTATGCAGGTCAGTGTAACAGTATTTGCTAGCATGTAACCCCCAAATCCATTTATTTTTGAAAACTATAGCAAAAGCAAACGATGTACACTACATTTAAATGAGCATGCTCTTTTGGAAAAAAATAATTACTACAATTGTTATGAGATGCATACATGTACATGTTCTGTGTTTCACCAGGATTCCCATTTTTACAGCAGAAAATGGAAGTCATTTGAAACTACATGTATTGAGCTTGGTGAGAACAAAGTGATTACACATACATAGCCATTCAGATGCAAATGAAATGTTTTGGATACATGTACATTGCTGGTCAAGATGAAGTAAGATTTTGTTTTGATATTTTTTTTAATCACGATTGTCTTTTTTCATCCATGAAGGCAGGAAATGCAATATTCATTGTTGTTTTGTTTATTGTATTTTAAATGATCATTTGTAGACAGTTTTGTGGTGTTTGTATTATAAATAAAATCGATATGACCTGTGAACACAGTACTTGTACATGTTCAAGCATGCAAATATAAAAATCAGTTGCCAATTAAAGTGTAATCAATCCCCATGTTGCTGTTACAAAATTGGAGCAAGCCACATGTTCAAAAATAATATACTCATTGGGTCACTTTCTTTTGGACCCTGTGGTTTCCGAAGACTTTGAACAATAATTATAATACATTTACATGTAGCTTGCCAGTGGGATTTAAAATGCATTACTTGGGAATAACGTTACAAATTTCACTTTCCAGAAAAAAATCTGCATGGGTTTACTGTCTGTACAGTGGAATTACATGTACCCACTACTGAGATATTTTTGAAATTTTGGAACATTGAATAATCTTTGCAGTGTAAATACAGTAGTAAGATTCTACAAAATGCCTTCACTAATTAATTTTGCAATGCAGATACATGTAGCAAGCTATAATGTTTCATTTGTTTCATTTGTCTTAGTTTTAGATTTAGACATTAACCCTACATACATGTACATGTACACCGTAACTACCACAAGTCTTACAAACTCCAACAGCAGGTTGTATTGTATTTTGATGTAGTGCCTTGGCACCATTACTTTACATGGAGCTACAAAAATGTATGTGTATGATGCCGAAATTTGTTACAAGTCTAAAGAATGTGCCATATAGGGTCTACTGCATATTTGACAGGTTGCGTACACTTCCTAGTAAAAATGCTCAGAAGGTTTTATACTTCTTGAATTGGCCAACAATTTCTTTTGTGAATTTGAATTGACAAAAATGACAATGTTCATGTACATGTAACTATGGTATTAATTCAAGTGTTATTACATGCACATGATCATGTACTTGTTTAGAAATAGAGTACAGTATTGAAATCCTAGGTAACCTCAACTTTCTGAATTATTAACTAAAAATAACCTAAAAAGGGTTAGAAAAAAATACATTGTTTCTCGTTACATTGGAATATCGAGTCTCTGGGTGTTATCAGTGTTATTTTGTTTTCATTTGAATTATTGCGCCTATCAATTGCTTCCCCCACCCCTCCTCCTGGGCTGCCCCACCCAAGATGTTGGGATTGTCACTTTTGAAGTGACAAACTCCCCACCCCTGGGGCAAAATTTTAGTGACAATCCCGACATACATGGGTGGGGCACTCCACCTCATGGTTTTAACTTCTGATGATGGGGAAACAATGTCAAAATTAGTGACCAAAATCACCACCCTGGGGCTTGAAAAACATGACCAAACTCCCACATAAGACCTGGGCCAGCCCGTGGGGGAGGGGTGAGGAAAGCAGTTGATAGGCGCATAAAAATTACGCTATCATGTATGGTGGATAAATATATTTTTTTAACAATCAGTATGTGAAAACAATATTCTGCGTTTACTGTGCAAGCATGTACATGTCCTGGGGCCAATTTCACGGAGCTGCTAAGCACAAAAATGTCTCACTTGGTAATTATAAAAACAGGTCATCAGCCAAAACTCCATGTGATTTCCGTGCTAAGCAAATAACATCTGAATAGCATTCACATGCAATATACATTACATGCACATTTAGCTGGTAATCCTGTTTTTACATGTATACATTTTCATTTTGAGCAAATTTGTGTGCTAAACAGCTCCGTGAAATTGGCCCTGGTACCTACAGTACATATGTAATGTACAGTGTTGTAGTCAAGACCAGCACAAGACCAACAGTCTTATGCTATTTAAATGAACTGTAACAAAAGCATTCCTTTGTCATGGTTTATGCCTGTTACTTGTGCATGGTCTTGTGATGGTCTCGACTACATGGTATACAACACAACTGCTCATGAAAGGATCATTTTACTTTTCTTAGTGCACACATGTACATTTGTACACATTTGTACACGTGTACATGTTACAGTTGGGTGGTTGTACATATTATTATACAAGTACATTGTATATCTATACATTTATAAACAAATAATTTAAGGGTTTGTGCTGTGAATATTTTTCGGTACATGTATGTTTTCTGTTAATCTTCTGATCACTTTGAAGTTACATGTAGATATCAATTTGACCTGAAAAATAAATCAATCAGGATTTGTACATTTGGCTTCCTCTTGACATTTCTTTTCATTGCGTGCATGTATGTACATGTACCCCCCCCCCCCCCCCACCAAATAAACAATTAACAGGTTTTTGTTACTGAAGCGATCTCCGTGTACTTATACCAATGTATACTGTAGACATAACACTTCAATGACAAGAAAAGAAAAGGGGAATAATGTTACTTAACAAAAAAAAGGCATGCAATGTAAAAACACTGGATTATCAACTTCAAGTTATCAACAAAACAAAAAATGAATGAAGGGAGAAGTAAATAAAGTGGAACTACATGTACATGTACAGGGCAAGTTGGTTCTGGCTTTTCATTTTTAACAGCCTGTACATACATGTACCCAACATTCATCGCCCCCCCCCCCCCCCCCCCCCCAGTAAAATATAAATGAATAATTTAAAAAGTGTGCTTTAATTAATTAAATGAGCCGTTTGATTTATATATCGCGATTAAACACCCTCCCCCCCCCCCCTCCCAAAAGACATTCGAACCTGCGACCTCCGGGTTACCGTACCGGCGCTCTACCAACTGAGCTATCTTGCCCTGTGTTGGCGGTCTCCCAAATTGTCAGTATCTTTGTTCGGGTGGGCTAGTCAGAAGTCATAAACCCAGAAAGCTTACTTTTTGCCTCAACATATTACACATGTACAAAAATGTAGTATGTTTTCATGGATTGTAACAAAATTAGACACTCCCGACTTGCAATCTTGCGACCACCGGCCGCGCGAACATCGACCCGCTTCGCCGAAGCCATTGTGCCGTACTGCATAAACTTTCCACCCCCGGCGGCCGCGCCGCCCGCCCTGCCTGGCCTGCGCCTGCCGCCATGCCGGCCCTCTGGCCCGCATCCGGCCGAGGGTACGTACGTAAGTACCATGGTACACGTACGCGTGTGTGCACGTGTGTACGTACAAGGTACGTTAACTGACTAGTAAGTTATTACTAAAACATGAGTTTCCTCCAGTGCGCAAGCGCGATTATTCGTTTGACCCGCCTGTTAAATTATGCATGAGCAGGTCGCGCGCGCTCCCTTGCGAAATGCCCAAGACGTTCTTAGCGATTTGGCCTTGGCGTGTGTTTGTGTGTAGCTAGAGGGCGCTGCCGTTCGCGCTGTACGTCGCACCGCGATAAGAACGTCTTGGAACCAAGACTACGCGAAAGGTTGAGTGATGATGAGTGCGTCGATTGGGCATTTAAAAAATCTTTTGTGCATTTTTTACCAGTTGTCGTGTTTTTCCGACAGTATTGTACCACGTGTACACGTGTGTCTATTATTATGGCAGGTGATTTACATTAAAGCCCAAGGTTGGAATATTTAATCATAATGCATATTCACCAGTTCAGTTGTATTGTCATCATGGACATATAGCCTACACGTGTACATGTACATGTATGCAATAGGAGTCATTTATAACCATTGTGATGATCAGTGATATTGGCAATGTTTATGTATACATTTCGTTCAAAATAAAAGTTTTAATTATGCGGGTAGATTAAATGTAGGTCATAAGACTGGAGTATCTCCCTGGGATTTCCATTGCAACATGATTACATGTGTGGTTACAACATTGTTTTGCTCATTTTTTTAACATTTGTTTCACTTTTTAAAAATTTAATTTCACACTTTTTAAACAATTTTAAAGTATGTAAAGTGCTATCAGAAGACTAGCCCTAGAAGGATGCTATGATATAGCGTCCTAGCGCCCAAGTATGCAAAACAGTCCTATGCTAGAAACCGAAGATCAAAAATCACACTTTCCCTGCATAAATATTCTTGGCATCATCTTCGTCAAACAGACAACAGCCCATCTCCCCGTTCGGATAGAAATATTCCTCCAAGAATGTCAAGAACATCCAGGAGATATTTGCGGCGCAAAATCGTCTCCACGCGCTGCTGACTTCACAAACACGAGGAGTAAAACCCACATTTAGAACGTTCATCAACAGAAGGCGCAATTTACAGTCGCCGCGTGCACGGCCGAAATTGCGCCCTCTGTTGTTGATGAACATTCAAGACGTGTGGACAAGGTATTACTCCTCGTGTTTGTGAAGTCAGCGTCGCGTGGAGACGATTTTGCGCCGCAAATTTCTCCTGTTCTTGACATTCTTGGAGGAATATTTCTATCCGAACGGGGAGATGGGCTGTTGAGCTGTTTGACGAAGATGATGCCAAGAATATTTATGCAGGTAAAGTGTGATTTTTGATCTTCGGTTTCTAGCATAGGACTGTTTTGCATACTTGGGTGCTAGGACGCTATATCATAGCGTCCTTCTAGGGCTAGCAGAAAACAAACTTTGCTTGGCTAAAAGCATCTTGATTTGGTTTTCATCCACATCCACTAGCTGCAATAAAAAAAGAAATGCATCTGCTGTATCATGCCAAAAGTCTGTCACGTGTAATTGCAATCGACGCCATTGTGGGAAACACTGTGCACTTACATGTATTATGGCAGCACTGCACCATGCCACATCACGAGTGTACTGTACAAACAAAACCCCCAAGTTGACTTCGGACCGAGTTGACTTCGGACCGAGTTGACTTCGGACCGAGTTGACTTCGGACCGAGTTGACTTCGGACCGAGTTGACTTCGGACCGAGTTGACTTCGGACCGAGTTGACTTCGGACCGAGTTGACTTCGGACCGAGTTGACTTCGGACCGAGTTGTCCAAGACGTGCATTGCTATCGGGCGGAAAGGTTTGTTTTATAAAAAAAAACTTGTCGTCGGGGAGTTGGCGCATGCGCGAGCGAAACTTCGAACTGGCTTATACATGATTTTTAGCACGTGGAGCCTTCATTCATTTTACAGAGACCATAAGCAGCAATCACAGGAGAAAGTTTTAAACACGTTAGTCTAAGCAAAATTTGCACATGCAGGCATTAGCTTGACCTAAATGTGAAACATTGCTAAGGTCATCAAACATTTCTTCCAAAAATGTAAGGCTCCATTAGCCTTACAACGCCAAGCTTTTTTGGACCCCGTAACTCAATGGGATTTGCAATACGCTTTTGTTAGGTCAGTTACAATGTTCTAGAATTCCACTTTCCCAAACGTTAATCTACCCAGAAAGTTATCCAATCCCTCCTACAGATCTTTGAGACTTTTGCAGCACATTTGCGGAACATTGAAACGGAAAATTTATTGAGAAATCTGAGTTTTTACTCGCCAACCGACGTATTCAGCTGAGATGAACATGTACCACACAGCTGAATACTATAGTCCACCAGACTGCGCATGCGCGTGAAGTTGTGGAAGAGATGTGGGGCTCGACCATTTTTTGAAGGGGGGGTTCATCTTTTCTACATCGCGCATTGGTAATGTGTGCATGACGTGCTTTACACACTGTTGTGTGTGTTTGAACATTCCTTCGGTTTTCAAATGAACAACGTGAACAAAATATTGACCATCGATCCAGATTCTGCTTTTTTCTGATTTGCATAAAATAAAAGCTTGCATTGGCCAAAAACATCAGACAAAATGCCAAATATCACTATATTTAAAGCCACTACAGCTAGGGGTTGTGCCTATTTGGGAAAAGTCGTTAATAGGCTACCTGCCCTACAATTTAGATGTCTGGGCATAACAAACATTGTCAGGCCAAGGAACCACACTAGGTATAAAATAGCGCGCCATTTATAATTATCCACATTCCACACATCACCGTTGCGCGATGTAGAAAAGATGCCTCCCCCCCTTCAAAAAATGGTCGAGCCCCACATCTCTTCCACAACTTCACGCGCATGCGCAGTCTGGTGGACTATAGTAGTCAGCTGTGTGGTACATGTTCATCTCAGCTGAATACGTCGGTTGGTGAGTAAAAACTCAGATTTCTCAATAAATTGTCCGTTTCAATGTTCCGCAAATGTGCCGCAAAAGTCTCAAAGATCTGTAGGAGGGATTAGATAACTTTCTGGGGAGATTAACGTTTGGGAAAGTGGAATTCTAGAACATTGTAACTAACCTAACAAAAGCGTATTGCAAATCCCATTGAGTTACGGGGTCCAAAAAAGCTTAGCGTTGTAAGGCTAATGGAGCCTTACATTTTTTGAAGTAATCAAACATGTACTGCTATAGTTGCACGTAACTTTTCCGTATACCATTAAGCTCTGCCATGAAATTGGCCAATCAAAAAGACAGTATTTGTGATCATGTGCCAGTGATGTGTAACATTACATCTTTTGGGGGATTAATTTTAACAGCGTAAAAAACAATCTGTAAAGATGTCTGAAAAATCAGCTTGCATACATGTATCGTCATATTGTGCATACAATTCTTTGGAAATTCCAGTGAACAGTATGTGCACATCTTGAGGGCATAGCCTGCTGCAAAAACAAACTAGTGATATCGGGGAAAGAGTTCCATATCCGGACATCACTTATTTTCCCTTAATATGACTTAAAAACTACCAAAAAGTGTAAATCTCATGAAGAAACACGAATTTAGGAGGGAAAAATGTTCAACTTATTCTTTGAAAATACCATAGACTTTGTGCACAAGGTATTTATATAAGTGATGTCCGGATATGGAACTCTTTCCGATAACAGTTCTTTTGCATTTTTTTACCAATACTTTTTTTCAAGGCAATCACTGCTTTCAAAATTAAAGTTTCTATTTTTTATTTTCCTTTCAGTTGGCAATTATCATCTATAATATATCTTTTTTTTCCCTATGGGTCACGACATGTTTCCACTCCTATGTACACGTAAATGTAGCATGCTGGCTGATTTGCCGCTTGTTATTCACACATGGTTTATTTTAACCTGTTTGTGAATTCCGGATAGTTCCACAATTACCTCGAGGCTAAGGAATCGGTCACTCACAGAGCACAAAGTGCACGATTGACTGTTCCCTGGTCGATAATATGACATGATCAAATATTGACCTGTCGTCTGTGTACTCGGGACGTGTGGTTGCACAGCAATCAAGGATATTAACAAAGGATTACAGCCCTTAAATAGAAAAATGGCAAATCAGTATTGATTCAGTTGATTAGGCCATACTCTAGAATATCTAAAATCCTCTAAATGGCATGATTAAGAGATCACTCGCTGTTTTGACAAGTAAATGACTGACAGATTTTTTTTCTGTTACATGTATAAATTAACATAACTGCATACTGTATGTGTACAGGGAATATAGATGCTGGATGACGTTGGTTTGGGTAAGATCTTTTCAGGGTCTGAAAAACACATGAAATTTAAGAAGAGAACTTGGACATAGGCAGAACTACACATAACAGTGTTTTTCTCTCCGAGCAGACACCAAAAACCACAAGGGCCAACTACATTATGATGTACGTGTACATTGTACATACATATTTTCCCATTTGTTTGTTACCCAACGATACTATACATTGTACGTGTTAAGAATCCCAGTATCAATTCTGAATGCTGTATATTATTAATTCTGCTTTTCCAGGGACAACTGGTTCTTGATACAAGGTTTTTTAGTGGACTGCTTGAAATTTGTAACTTTCAAAAGTAAATTTGTATTTTCATAATTTCATAATTTCATGAGTTCGTAGTCATTATTTGTTTTGGTAATAGTTGGTAGCTGTGCAGATTTACATGTATTTTCTTCATCAGGAGTGGAATTTCATACAATTTACAAATACATGTACATTGTACATGTATGTGTTACACCACAGATATAGCACAAGAAATTGCTTTTGCAAGACAACCAGTAGGCCTATAGGGCCCAACTCATTTGGTATTTGTTCAAAACTTCAAATCGCAATAAATTGCACAACTGAGAATATGCTTAAACAAACAGTGATAAATTAAAATGAATTTACTTTAAGCTTCACTTGCTAGATATTTTAAAGGAAGGTCACCAAAATGCCAGACTAGTTAGACCGACAAACAAACAATTACTTGCCTCGTCTTGTGGAAAATTTCAAACTCTAAACTAGGATATCAACCTTTAATGTTTTAACATGTACATCATGACCATTTACTGCTCAACCTTATGTAATAATATATTAGCAATGGACATTAGGATGATTAGGGGACACCCTGTTCTCACCCTTGAACTTGATTCACTACACTGTACCCTGAATCGTGATGCAGACGTTCTAATCTCGGAAATGATCAATTACCAGGTAGGCAGTATTCTGCCAACCACTCCTGGGAAGGTTCACCACTTACGGACTGTTTGCATGTTTACCCTAGAGCATTTCAGAGCCTTTTCTGACTGGAATAGCCAGTAATTCAATTTTCAGTAACGATGAATACAGTGAAAAGGGTTGTTATTTTTTACTCAGAAGGGTGCTTTGTGGGGGGAAAACTCATTTGCTTTCTGGAATGCTTTGGATAGTTGTTGGAGTCTGTTAGGCGTGGAGTGTACCTGCTGTGTAGGATAATGTGATTTGTGGTACCTAAGCGTCCTCCTACCAAGTGTTGGAGATCCAGCTGTGGGCCCAGCTATTAAAACTACAGTTGTTTTGTACAATCTGAGTATCCCTTGGTGTGTAAATTTGCACACAGCTTAGCATCCTAACAAACTTTAGTTTACAGTTTCCCCATAAAAAAATACTGGCCCATGTTCCTTTCTAATGACCACAATTCTTTGCTGTTTTGCTAAGGTGGACTACCTCCAGTGCAGACATTCTTTAAATTGAGTTGCATTTGTCAACAATATTATCAGTTGATGAAATATGGAGTGTATGGAAAATAAGACCAAGGTCCTTCATCTAGAAAATAACTATTTTGCATAGATTTTTACATTTCTGAGTTTTATTTAATTTCTTTCAAGGGTGGGAGAGAAATAATTTATCAAAGTCAAACAACATGTACATGTATTCAGTGGAATTCTGTGGAAGGGAAAAATAAGGATAAATCTTCCAGCTACATGTACATGTACATTCAAGGACAAGAGGAGAAAATACAAAGGAATCTGTCCTTGGGAGTCAGTCTTTTGTTAAAATCGGTCCTCGGATGTAAAAATACGTGCTTAGTTTATGGGGTTGGGTTATATTAAACAATAGGAAACACAATGCATTATCCTCAGCAGTATAAGAAAACATGACTTCTGGTCTTTACTAGTGCGTAGTGTCTGGCTATGCGAGTGTATTCTAAATTTGGCAATTTATGTGTTACATTTGCTATTACATGTAGTAGTCTGGCTGTGGGTACTGCGGCAAATTTTCATTCAAAGTCTAAGGTATTCAGTGTGTGTGTCGCTCTACTCAGTACCTCTGGATCATGGAATACTGAGCGTACATGTAAATAGATGGGCTCAAACTAGACAGATGCTGGTGTTTAGATTACTATTTGATCTGTCGGTCTTTGCATGCATTGCCTTTTTACTCGAACTGGGATTCGAATGTTGATAGAGTTGACTGAGTTTGTGTGACCATTAATTAGACTTGCATTCAAGTCTTTGAATTCTTTATCAAGGTTAGGTTGACTTGGAGTCCCAAGTAACCAGCGAAAATTTGGTCACCTCAATTTAACAGCAGAACATCATCCGTTTGTTGTCACCAAGTTCAAGTAAGCACACATGTTTAATCTTAAAGTGAGCGGCAGTGGGACGAGTCTAGTTTTGACTCTGGGATCCAGCATCTATTCATAGTGGTCCCAGCTGGCCCTCTGAACACCTTCATACATCATGTATGTATTACCACAGATCTGTGGTATTACATGCAGCTTCCTTTCATTAGAATGTTATTTGGCATGCATAGACGCAGACCGATGCCTAAGATTGACTCGGATGTCACGCGCATTTTCAAAATGGGCCAAGGCATCAGTTGAATTATTGAGCCAGTCGCCCGACTTGGGATTTGTAAGTATCCGCATCGTCATATACCATGTCTCCTGGCATTATGATGACATTCATCAGAGCGTGTCTACTTTGTCTTACGCTTCATCATAAATATCACACCTATTTCCCCCTGGTACACCCTAATGATGTAGAATTGCCGTAACACACAGACCACTAGGAAGGCTTTGGCTCATTAGTCTGCAGCGTCTTCCGGAATTATGACTTTGTGGAGGGAGATGCTTATAGGTACAATACTCTAACCATGATCCATTTGTCAAAAGGAGTATTGTCGGGTCTTTTCTACAGAGAATTGGTACGAGTCTGGCCATTTGAAGCCAGGCTGTGTTTAATACCTTGGCCTGCCCAATAGACACGTTGGTCTTGCCTTTTTGAAGATGATGATGCTGAAGATGATATTCCTTCTTTTAAAATTCAGTTTATTTAATCTTCTATTTGCAGTTTATTCCATGGCCAATCTTCTCATAACTCCTGCAAGACCTGTGATACTTAAATATTAATCTTTCTCCTTGTTTCTGCTCTGCAGGGTTTCTGCTCGAGTGTGGAGCACAAGAGTATACCATTGGAGACGTTGAGACACAACTGTGAAAGGTGTCAATGTGTGATATCGCATCTTTTATTGACAGATCTTGAAAAGTGCGGACTTGTGCCCCTCCATAGAGCAAGCTGGCACAGCTTTTTTTTCGCAATAAGGCCAAGTGAAGCAAGAAAGTTTGAGAACACGATGGCATCAGCTCTTCTTCACTCTTGGTTCGTCTTTGCCTGTGTTGTTACTGTGCTCTCTGACACAAATTGTACACTGAGATCCCTGCCAGAAGATTGTGAGTGCTCGGGCACAAGCTTGACCTGCCATAACTTGCAATGGAAACAGATTCCAAAGGAAACAACTTCTCTGACGATATCTGGGACAGGCGCAACTGAGCTGGAAATTGATGCTGCTGTCGTTCTCCCAAAGTTGACCATCTTAAATCTTACGGACAACAACTTCACCAGCATTGCAAAGGGCTCTTTTTCCAAAAACTCATTCCCATCATTGGAAGAACTCATCTTGGACCAGAACAATCTCGCCCTTGATGGCGGTCCGGAAATATTCACCAATGTCTCTAGTACACTCCACGTGTTGAGTCTTGACGGAGCACTGAATCGCAACCACACGATTGTCGTGGACAATTTGAAAGATATTTTCAACAAGACAGATTTCTCAAACCTGGAGGTATTGAGATTGGACAATAACAACATTGTGTTCTTGTTCCCGTTCGCTCAACTGTCTAAGGCGTTCAGACTGCCGAAGCTCCAAGTATTCACTCTGCAAAATAGCAGCTTAATGGCCATTCGAAATGGCACTTTCCAGGTAAATTTGTCATAAAACCATTAAATTAAGAACAACATATTGCCAACTTAAAATACTTTTCAAAACAAACAAAACTTTATTGTTGTATACTCAAATCAGTGGTCTTTCGACTCTGCAGTCCAAGTACAGCATTAGAAGTGAACAATTTTGACACTTTTTTCAGTTCACAGCAACTTTAGGCAGGCCTGGCTGAAGCCTAAATCTTAGCAATGTAGATAAACAAAAAAGTTTTCCTTGTCGTCCATATATATTTCTGTAGCTCGTATTGTGTATGTCTTGCTAAAAGTGTACATTGTACATGTAGATATTTTATTTCATAAAAATAAATGAAATTGCTGCAAACTGCTACATTAACCGACTGGCCGGACATTTTGAACTGAAGCAAGTTTTTCTCAAAGGCAAATGTTGGAATTATTTCAGAATTTGTTGTCAATTTTGCAAACTCTTCTTCAGATTGGACTGTCCAGAAAATATATGATTATTGGTTTTTCTTATACTCAATTTGTTTGTCTCCTTCCATTTTCTTAGAAAAGGGTATTCCCGCAACTTAAGTACCTTGACTTAAGGGACAACGAATTAGTCAACATAGGTAAACCACTCATCAAGTATGACTTCACAAGCTTCACCGACCTCAACATCAGTCTGGACGGCAACCCCTACTACTGCAACTGTAAGTTAATCGATTTCCGAACCTGGTTGAATGAGACAGATCTGGTCCAGGACAAGGAGAATGTGACGTGCAAGGATGCTGTTGATAAATCCAGCGTGGGTCAGCCAGTGGTGCAGTCCAGCCTGCTTTGTGACGATCTGGACGTACTGGACATTGAGGATGAGCTGCAGCCATCCTACATCATACTGAGTGTCATCCTGGGACTGGTGGGCATGCTGGCATTGATTGTGCTGTATATGCGTCGCAACGACATCAAGGACTACTTTGTGGACATTTACACCACCACCAAAGAGGCTTTCAACAGCCGGCAGGGCTACGATGACATCAGCAGAGTACGGCGGGACACGCCTGAAATGACGCCCACGGAAGTTTGATCAAGGTATGTGCAAAGTAGTAGGTCTGCCTAGCTTCAAACTTAACAAGATGTCCAAGGCAATGTTTGCTCTTTAACCAATGAAAACTCATTCTTCCAAGTCATTGGACTTTGCATGCTTCATATCCACATTGCCTCAATGTAATAACTGTTTAAAGGAAACTATCAAGAATGTGAATTTTTGTGTCGCCTAAACGAATGTTTTGGGGCACTTACCAGTCATGAATTCTGTCCGTGTGGCCATATGACCGTATGTTAAAGTTTTAGGTTAAGTTTTTGCTCTCATTTGGTGTCATTTGAAAAGTTGAAGTCTAATTAGAACCAAATGTGGGTTATACATGTAACATGGGAACCTTCATATGTTAATAGTCAAATGTCACATACCAAGGTCAAAGGTCATCTGAGGTCAACTTGTAAAATGGGCTGAACATGTAAAATTTGCCCATTTGAAAAGTTGAATTCTAATTGCAATCAAACTTGAGCCTTAGGTGCAACATAGAAACATTTATATGATGTTGATGTTACAGGTCACATAAAGGTCATTGGAGGTCAAGTGGTAAAATAGGCTTAAAATGTAAAATTGCTCTCATTTGAAAAGTTGCAAATGCGATGCAGTGACCAAAAAAAGGCGTCAGGGGGGATTCACAGATCACCTTGTTTCCAAATAATCTCTCGGAATAACACTGAGTATATAGTCTTTATAAATACGTCGGTAAAGGGCAAAACCCCATATTGAATATCAAGAATGTGTTGCTTCACAGGGTGAATCCAGCCACATACATGCACTTGGTAATATTACAGCTTTTGAAACTTGTCTTTAATTAACCCAAACCCTCCAGGGCATTTTGGCTAGAACCCTGCCAGACGCATCATATTGCATACTTTGTCACATTTACATGTACTTGTGTGTGAAGTCCAGCAAAGTGGAGCTGTCAGCACAGATGTACTGTGCTGCATCTGGCAGGGTTAGGGGAATAACTGAAACATGCATGCCAGTGATCCACAGTTTCCACACTAGGAAAAAAATTACGGCATTAATAAATAAGTGGGAAGCATTGTAGGTTAACGAAAGTCTGCTAAACTAATCAGGGATAATATGTAAATCTATGTACATGTAATGCAGGGTAGAGGTCTATGGCGTGAATGTCAATCATTTTTTTTGTGCATAAATTCAGCACAATTGGAGTTTTTCTCAGTGTCAGTTGTTATCTTCGTAATTAGCCGTAAATAACATTTATTAGTTTTTAATTAATGAAGAAGGGTGTTTCACTCGTTGACAATACATTTATGTACACATTGAGGCTCTTACCATGCACAAGTCGCAATTACTACATGCAGTTGATATGAATTATGGTTAGATTTGCTTGACAAACAGACGGCTTTCGACCCTGATCAAAAGGTTCACACTAAGGATAAACCCACTATGGATATTTTTAACCTGCTTAGCCCAATAATGAAGTAGCCAAACATTTCTACATTGTGGTTTGAAATTTAAACTGCTCATAATCCTTTTTATTTGTGGAATGTCACCATAGAATGTGATACAAACTTTAGAAGTTTGTGTTTCAGAAAATGTTGGGGCGGCAGGGGAATTATTTGCAAATTCTAACTTGATTGTAAGTACATGTACATGTACATCATTCAAAATTGGTTCCAGCACATTTTGTCTCGTGTGTACATGCACACACATGTACATGTGTAGATTATGCAGTTACATGTAGTTCTTTTTAAAAGAAAGTTGCTGTTAATCCACAACAAAAATGCTTTTGGTCTGTTTTTTTCTCAGGCACTCTGTAGTGTGTACGCCCCTATAGTACATTGTACATTCCTCAGTTTTTCCATACAATGGATTTTAAATATGATTTATGTGCATGAACATACACATGTACTATACATGTACAGTACAATGTACACATGTAGGTCTGAACAGATTTGGAAGTGATGCAGGCATGTCATCTTTAGTCACATGCGGTGAAATTCTGTTAGCCCCGATACACTGAGGAGCAGTGGCGTAGCTAATGGGGGTGCGCACGCCTCCCCATAAAAAATCGTCGCCCCCCCACTGAAAATAAGTATCATAAAGAAAAAACAGAGCGCCGCGCCCCCCCACTCGCCCCCTATGGAGACAGCCCTGGCTACGCTGCTACTGAGGAGTGATCACATTTTGCACAACACCCTGTCAGACGGGTGTGTGAATAAAGCTGACACCAAACATGCCAAATCTAATTGTCTTCTGTTTTTGTGTGCAGGTGACAGCAGAGAAATAAAAAAGTGTTTGCCTGACAGGAAATCTTACAAATATTTGTGGCCTTCACCACATACACTACAGTTAAATTTAGAAATTGGGCCGGCCTTTGTTGTCAGTATCGATTGGGAAGCAGAAAATGTAATTTGTTTGTCTCCATGGTTTCTGACTGGAAATCTTGATGCTGGCCAATGCAGGGCAGTACCCAAGTACTAACTTGATAACCATTTCTATTTTCTACCATAGGTTAAACAGGGAAGGGTTGGGTGTCATAATTATGCAACTACATGTATGTTTAAAACAATATAGAAATCATCCAGTGCAACATGTCTTTAAATTTGTGGCCCCTTCCATTTTTATTCCCCTTCACTTGTCTTTCTAGAATTGCCAGTTCATCAGAAAAATACATTTGAAGACAAATGTCAATTTTCTAGGATTTGGTCACATTTTGTCCTGAAACCTATACAAACATGTAGTTTCTGTTTCATGTGTGCTACATGTACATGTACACGTATATAAATAGACTGCTTACAACATTGCATTTTTTTGGCAGGGGTTTATTTTTTTATATTTACTTTATCCCCAACCTACCTGAATCCATTAAAATCCATACCCTTGTTTTGGAGGATTTCAGCAGATTCAGGATACTTCCATATTGAAAACTGGAGGATTTTGATGGATTGAGGATTGTAAGCCTAGCGGTACTGCAGGATTTTGATGGATTCAGGATACCTCCATATTGAGCAGTCACCAAAAACCAACTTTTTGTGCATGACAAAATAGGTGGATTTTGGTGGATTCAGGATACTTTCTAGTAAAGTTACCAAAGGGGTTAGGGTAAATGGCTGTATGTACAGAACACAAGCCAATCTCTGTACATGAAAATAAATTTAAATGTTTGTATTTTTCAGTTGACAAACATGGTTGTATAGGAAATGCATTGGGCTTGTTAGAGTGGCATCATTGTTTATACATGTACAAATGTAAGCCAAGTAGCCAATACAATTTGAAATCCATTTTCAGTGACCATTTTAAAGACTGTTTATGTAACGGCAACTCTATAAGATGTCATGGATGTGGTGAATCGATGGTGAACCTATTTACAAAAATGCATGCGTCATTGTAAACATACTTCAAATGTTGGGCAGATTTGATGTGAGCATGTCCAGTTATTTATAGTACGGAGTTGCATGATGAATTGTGAAGTAATGTACATGTAGGATCGACTGCTGGTTGTGCACATTCTTGAGGTCGATTTACGAGTTTCCATTTGCGGCCTCTTTCATGCGTAACATTATTTCCTCCCTGGGCTGCCAACTGCCGCTAATCATTCCCAGTGCAGTTTGTTTTCATCAATGAAATTCATCACCGCTCAATATCGCAAGAAAAGAGCTTATGAAGTACATCAGTTCAGCCATAATATTTTAAGTGAATTGCAGTTCTAGCCCCCTGCCAGAATGTCGACAGTGGTGAAAGGAAATTGTCAGCAAAAGGAAATTCTATTAACCCCTTGAGTACGGTATTTTACAGGGTGTCGGCGGTGGTTCGTGCAGTCAAGCGTAACACAAACAATAATCCAACAATGGATTGAAACTGCACAAATGGCGGCAAATGGCGTCATCCGTACACAAGGGGTTAACCCTAACAGTCCTGAATCCTCCAATTTCAATACGATTTTTCACACTGCCTAGGGAGTTGGGGCTAACTTAGCCAAGCAAGGTTCTTACAACAGGTACATTTTGTGTGTAAGAAAGCCTTAATGGTAATGTAGATATTACACAATGTTACCTTGAAGTACCAAAAAAATGCAGTGCCCCCAAATTGTCTGTCAATTAAAAAAATCAATAAGACTATTAATTAATTAATCAATCAATAATAAAATCATTATTAAAATTGGGGGATTTTGGGTTGTTATGGTTAATAATGATATTCCAATTCTTCCCCTTATTTTTTAGAACCCAGTTTAAATTCTTATATGTTGTAGTTATGGTTGCCAATATTACCCACCAATAGACCATTCCATCAACAGTCCTCATGAATCCTCCAAATTCACTAAGATTTTTCACACCACCTATAGGGAGTTGGGGTTAAGTAATGCCTTTTGATGTACATGTATTGACCAATCAGTCGTGCACATGCACGCATGACGGACTTTTGAGTGCATAGTCGTGGCTGTGATTGGTCAATACGCCAAGGGGCGGGGCTTAATAGATTGTTCCATTGTAACTCTCCTCGCATGAAAACCATCTTAATTAAAGTCTCAATTTCCTTGTCCTAATTTCAGACACACGGACACGAGAAGACGGGCACCCATAGTAGGCAACAGTGATGCTTCAAAGTCATGAGCCTGGTTTAAATCTATGCAGAGGTTTGTTTGGTAAAGGCAAGATGCAGGTGTGTGGGAATTTCAACGCAAGAGAATCCATGTTATTCAGATCAGGTTTTTTTTTTTTCTACTTGTACAGAAAACAATGTAAAGTGCTTGTAAAGTTTCCACATGTACATGTATATCCCTTTGAAAACAGATTTGGCACAGTGTGAAGAATACACCATCTGTTTGTTAGTTGTTTGTCCAAAAAAGGAAATAATGGTTGAAATTATGAGCATTGTTCAAAGCGTTTGATGTCCAATTGACTCATTGCCATTCACAAGTTCTGAGACAACTTTGCCCACGTGCAGCATGTTCAAGAGCACTCATATTAGAGCTGTTCCAAATACATGTATAGGCACGTACAGATATGACACTGTTGCTATTTTAATAGAAAAGTTACGGCATTTAGCAGTGTGAAATGCCACATTTTTGTCTGATAACTTTTGGTGGACGGAGGTTTATTGTTCCGTCCGTAAAACCCTTGACACTTATAAAATAATTACTGCCAAAAACAAAATGGAGACTGGAGTTTAGTTTCTTTTTATCAGAACGTTATACGTACCTGTAATGATCTTGAGGCAACATGCGCATGCTAAAAAATGTCGATCGGGCGGTCCATAATATCGATCACCCCACATAAGGCGCACTGACGGCGGAACAGGGGGGGGGGGGGGCCAGGGGGGCCACTGGCCCCCCCCCATTTTTAGCAGTTCCGCATAAAGAAAAACATGGCACTGCTTTGGCCACCCCACTTTCAAAAGGATATATTTGATGTTGACGTCAAAGTTCTCGAGAGTGGACAATTTATCCCCGTCTCAAATATCAGCTACCGGCAATTTGCGTTTTTCCCAAGTCGCTGCTGTAGGCAATCAAGCCAAGATTCCGTGGACAAGATGATCTGATCTGCATACATGTTACATGTACATTATACTCAAATCACTATTGATAGGAACTTAATCCTCATTAGCATGGGAAGCACCTCTTGCTTTGAGTAAACTAACGCACTCTGTCTTTAATTGTATAACTATCCAAATGATTTACACATTGATGTACATGTATTCCCTAATAATGGTGACAAGTACATTTGTAAATGTTGGTATGCACACGGACCTATTACAAAGGCAGTACATGTACTGTGCTTGTATTCATGCAAATGCCATTCAAAAGTGTTGTGAACAAAAGTACATGCAGCATACATTTGATACTGAAGGTTTGTTGTTGAAGGAGTTTTTAAATTATAAATATGCAATAACATGTATAGCTTTCCCTGTCTATAGTGGGGTGTGAATATCATTAAGATTAACTAGTGTGGTTTGTATTCACTCAAAATGTACATGGATGCCTGTACTTTTTTTGAAAATGTGGTGGTCCACGACGTAATAATTCCGCATGTCCCTACTTGGCAAACGTAGTTAACATGGTGCGAAGTCATTACTTAGTAGGTCCAAATTGATATCAATTACAAATAAAACTGTTAGTATCCAAAATTTAAAATGGCTTTTTGGATCCCCTGGACTCGTCTTTGACTTAAAGGTATGATATTAAGCTTTGGTAATCATGGTAATGATAAAAAATGAAATGCCGTCATCTTCGAAGATCTGTAAAAATGTTGTGGATTTTTTCGATTTCAACAGTCAAAATAAGCACACATTGAACTTGCACAAAATCAATTAAAAACAATGGTTTTTACTATTTTCTCATAACTTGGATGATGGATTGAGCTCAAACTTTCACAGGTTTGTTTCTTCATGTATATTGAATCACACAAATTATGCATACTATCTGCAAACTGGCATTTAGGTACAACAAAGCAATATTCAACTGATGTAAATTTGTATCAAGAATTGTGTTCCGCGTTAGCAATTACTAGTCTAACAGACTTTGAAGTGTGGGGAAACTGTATTTTACATTATAATTTCATATTAACCCTAACCCCCATGAGGTATTCTCTGAGCACCCTGCCAAATGCAACAGAATGCAACGCAGCTGAAATAAGAACCCTGCCAAATGCCTTGTTGCTGGAGGCTTATACATGTATAATACTAAGGGGCCATTTAAAATGTTCAATGTTTAAAAAGTTCAATATCTTTTCGAAAATGTGGGTGGGTCAAAAATCGAAATTTACTTTTTAATAAAAAAACAAAGGAAAATTTAAAGAAATGCTCTTTTGACTCTTTTTTTCAACCCTATACCTGTACGGTCTTAGACGTTGTATCATCAACGTCTATGCTCTAAATGCACAATTAAAGCGTAGCAATAATTCCTCTTTTTCGCTTTATATATATATATAATCACAATACATCTTTGAAATGCAAATAAGGGTGTCTGAGATCAAGAGTAAAATTCTATAGACCTATTTAAATTCTCCTCAAGTCATGCATCAAAATATACCCAATCGAGTACGCACTGTAGACTGGTTCCCGTCTCTACAATTAAGTACCGTAGAGACGGGAACTGTGCTAATAAGCATACACATTGCTTGCGTGTTGCGAAGCCCTAGAAAAAACGATACATGTACATGCATGATTTTTACACGAATGTCAACTTCAAAAGATGTATTGTGTGGCTTCCACTTCAAGAATTTCGGAAGTTGTTGAAAACATTTACTTGTGACTTGAATTGAAAAAAAAATACTTAAAAAAGTTGGCAACACTGGCCGTGGCGGTGTTAAGTTTTTGAAAGTTGTTTAGGCCTATGCATTTGTACATTAGGATTTTAAGATCGCTAACCTTTCACAACATTTTTATCATGCCGTAATATTAAAACATGAATGACCCCTAAATGCAACAACTTTTTACCATCGGTGCATTCTGTTGCATTTAGCAGGGTTAGGGTTTTAAGCTCCCAAATGTCATTAACTAGATACATTACTTGTCTGCCATGATTTTAAGGTCATTTTTATTTTTGCCTAAAATATGCATACACTTAAGTGAGTACCTGCTAGTATTGGATTATTTTGTGTAATTGTATGGATTCATTTTCGGCTTGTATTTTTATATTCATTTCATTATTGTATTCTTCCTTTCGCATTTTGATATTAAATAATAATTTACCTGTTTTGTAGTTTTTAAACAATTTAGTATTTTTTTAGCTGTTAATACATTTATGTACAGCATTTTTAAACGTTGTTTGGAAGTTGTATTCTTAAGTTTTTAAATGGAGAACATGCTGAAAAGCTGGCATTATATAGTAAAAACCTAATTTAAGGTACTCTGACTGCGAGCCGACGGAAACAAAATGTAAATACTGTACGATTCACTAATAATCAAATGTAGATGAATTACTTGCATGTACTACATGTAGTAGCATAATGACCAAACAAAAAGCCTATCAAATCATGTTACAAATGCTCCCCAAAACTGTTCATGTGTAGGGCCTAACAATTTTGTGTAGATTTCGGTTCGTGTACTATACATTTTAGTAAACTGCTAAATTTTCTGTCCTAACAGTTCTGTGTCAGCATTTTTTTTACCAGTGATAAATTCACATTGATTTCCAGCAGATTCAGGGTGTCTTGGTTGGCCACTTTTTTGTCTGTTAGAATTTTTTTGAAAGCCGAGGACAAAAAAGAAAAACAATTGGCAGACTCCTAATTCTTTGTCCAAATATTCTTGCTGTTATGCTGACACATGTATTGAATGCATTTTAAATGCGGGAATACAGGTCTTTACGAGTGGAATTTGGCCAGTTTATAGTCTGATTAAAGGCTAGGAAACATGTACTGTAATTGCACCCGCCAGTTCGCAGATTTGTCGGCTCAGTGTATTGTAGAATAGTATGCTAGAGACTGTATAGAAACATAGGTGGATGATGTACACGATTGGTCATTGTGGCAATTTTCAGAAATGGGCGGATTTGGGGGTTAGTATGTTATAGGAAATATCATTCCACTGACCTGTTCAAAATTTTGCGTGGTTGAATGGCGAAAAAACAACGCTCGTTTTTAACCGTCGGGCGGATGATAGCCTAATAGTCAAGGCGCGCGTGATGTGCCATCATGTCCGGGTAGCCACGCGCGCAGTTCTCCAACGATTTCCAGCTGGAAATCGTTGGAAGACGATATAATTTTCCACTTTTCTTGACAACGATAGCACACCTGGTGCTATAATTTCACAGGATGATTGAGACTACTATTAACTTAGTCTAGTAAGGTATTTTGTAATAATTCAGTAAAAAAAAAATTGGAGAATCACCAATCGTGTACACTGCCTTTAAAGTAATTTTGGCTCTTTTTGTAGCAAATTTTGGATTTTAACCTTATTGGCAGTTTGTATTCTTTTTTATTGAATATTCATTAAATTCTTCTTGTATGGCTGAAAGAATTTGTTTATTCCCTCCCTTGCAAAGAAATCATCTTTGAAAATTATTTTCTACACATAAGAAGAATTGTTCTTTCTAAAATTTTATTAACCTCATTTTATGTAGGTTGACAGTAACGTGCGCCCCTAACAAAGATACTGACAATTTGGGAGACCGCCAACATAGGGCAAGATAGCTCAGTTGGTAGAGCATCAGTATGGTATTCCGGAGGTCGCAGGTTCGATTCCCACTCCTGCCAGTTTTCTTTGTTCACATTAAAAATGTCTAGAATGTTCTTTAATACATATGTGCAGGAACCACCTTTATTGTTCAAACTCTACAAATTTTAAACACTTTGTATTAACCACCGATTTGATTAATAAAACAAGCAGCATTCTAAATTGAATCAAGTCTTTCTGCTGATTTAGTTTCTTATACCCATCTACTTGAACATTGTCTAGTATTTCGCAGCTTGCCTTATTGTGTTATTTATGCTTTTACAATCGGTTGATTCAATTGAATTGGTAGGAAGGCATTAATTAAGAAAAAAATGTAGAAGTGGAAAGAAATCTCTTTTGGATATCTACCATTAAGTAGGGCGGTTCCCAGCAAAAGAGCTCTGGACAAAGTAATGTACACATTAATAACCAGCCAATTTATTTCACAGCTGAATTTCACTAATTACTCATGTGCAGTCAGAGAAAAAAGAAATGAAACTGCAAAAGACGTCTACAGCCAGTGCTGTAACAGTAGGCTTATTCAAGGATTTGTCGCAGAAATGATCGCTTCAGAAACCAGCAGAATCGGGATACCTGTTCCATCCCAACGATCAGGGGAATTTGTATTTAAGATTATCACTGTCCTCCCATGTGGATCATGGCGTGTCTCTAAAGCCAAGATTCGGCAGCCGACCATCTCCCTCTCACGGCGAGGGACTGGCTGCTGCAAGGCCGTCAACTTCTCCCTGCTACGGTTATTTCCCGGGAGGAGTGGACGGTGCCCAGCATTCTGGAAAGGTGTGAACATGAATTAGTTATTGACAGCGATCGTGGGCTTTGCATGGAAGGGAAGAGTCGGGAATTTATTTTACTTTGGCCTTTTGGGGACAAAGCAACGGTGGCTGAAATTTGAAGTTGAAACTTCAGAAAAACTGCACTGAAGATTCTAGTTCTCAATTATTTTTAACCTGCAGTATGGGAATCCCCTTTCTGATTCCACATCAAAATCAACGTCTTGCAAAATTGGAAACGATTTGTTGGGTAAATTCAGAAAGTGTGAACCAAATTCAGATGAGAGGCATAAATAAACATGTACTTGTAGTTGGTTTTAGAAAGACCGATATTTGTTTTTAAATTAAAAAGTGATAGTGTTCTGTTTTCTTGATCAATATTATCTTCTCTCAAGTTGCATTAAAAATGACTGAATTTTGCACCATGCCTCTGTTAGAAATTACAAAACACCTCCCCCAGCAAATATGAAAAACTACAAGGTAAATCACAAAAGCCATGTTTGTCTAAATTTTGAGTGCTGAAAGCTTCGGGGAATTGGGAACCTGAATCCCACCCATGTGGTCGTGGAATAATGCATGACGGCATAGAATGTGTAACGTTGTTTGCATAAGGTGATTGTGTGTTTATCATTTCCTTCAATCTCCGTAACAAAAAAAGGGCTGACGTCAACGTGAGTGTTATTAGAGAAATGACGTGCTAATTTACGTGGGAGTCCGGGTGTAAACCATCACACCCCCCCCTCCCCTTTTCCCCTGACTTCATCCACTATCGCCCCGCCCGTCTCACAGCACTGACCTCACAAGTCGGGCGATATCATTAGGGACTTGTGACTCCGGTGAATTTTTTATGATTTGGACTGGGAGGGAGCAGATGAGCTTGACAGTGATGGTGACAAATTCCTTGGGAATCGGGGGAACTTGGGCCATGGTGGCCATGTCACTGGTGAAAACCTATTAAATTCTATTCCTGTTGTGGGTGTGAAGATCCTATGAGTTGCAATGGGAACAAAAAATGTGGGTGGGGCATTGAACAGAGAATGTTCACATTTTCAAAAGCATGGGGAAAAACATGTGTTATGTGCAATCACAGTGTTCGGTGACTTGGATATGATGCAGTTTTATGTCATTGATGCCCGGGTCAATACTGCACACAGTCATCCTCGGCTACACAACATGACTTTTTATAATTAAACTAAGGAAAGCTTACAATATGGGAAGAGAGGGGTTGGGTGGTTCAATTGGAGTCGGTTCGATACAACTCAAGTCAGTGCAATTATGTATTTCATCACAAAAATTAAGTGAAATTCATCTTTCCTATAAAAAAAATTATTCTAATTGATAAAACCAAAATTAGAAGACACTGAAACTGTTTCCCAAGTGGCCATTTTTGACTGACTGACTACTCAATGTAGCGCCCTAATGGCAATCACCAAAGCCATAGCCACCAGACACCCAATTCGGACACACCGTGAGAATCCATACGATTTGAACACAGATGAACCATGATTAGGCCAAAAAAGCCCCAAAAAACTTCTGTTGCCCTTAAAATGGGAAAAATCGGGAGGGATGGTCGGGTCAATTTTTTTTTTACCATCCATGAAAACATCAAAACAATACTATAATTATCTCGTGTAACTCAGAAGTCGGGAGACAAAAATTCATTTTATGCAGGAAAAGGCGAGATAAAAAAAAACGTGGCCCTACTTTTGTGACTTTTATGGTCGGTTGCGTAGGGCAACACAACTATATAATTTTTTAGCCTTAGAAAGCCTGGGATAAAATCCTTCAAAATTGGCAGACAGTTTAATCTTGCTCCCGAGCCGGGTATTAAGGGTTTACAAAAACACAAGTCACCCTGCTAATTAAGTCCCCCCTACCTTGTTGACTATTGCCATGATAATTTTTGTTTGTGTGGTAAAGTAATCATTATGCATGGCTGCAATCACCCAAAAAAGTCATGTTCATACTTCAGGCAATCACTTTGATTGCATCTACAACGTGATGCAATGTCAGCAGTACTACACGGCTAGCGTCTGAATTTTCAAAGCACATGAAGACTAGCATACGGTATTCCATTTGCTGCAGAAGACTTTGGGCCACTCAGCAACCTGTATGCGATTAGGAGACATTAGAAACTTGAACTTCAAGATTGTTGGTGCCGATAGTAATCTAGGTCTCCTTGTGAACAATCCCCTGTCAGTGATAAAGGTTCTGAAAACACATCAGCTTTTCGGTTTGCGAGCACCATCTTAAAAAAAAACCTGGTAAATCTGACTGTTCCATAAACATCCAAAACAATGAAAAAATTGTTAATGCTCTTTCTTCTGGTGACAAGCATTTACTTGTTTCAGGTCTGTTTTTGTGGGTGTCCCCACAGCTGGCACAGTTGGTGTGACTCGTGTTACATCCCACTGATGGCACAACTCGGCTGGATCGAGGCGTCAAGGGCATGTCTGCACCAGATGGGTTGAGGTTTGATGGTGCCAAACTCATGGGAAGAACGCAAGTTCATATTGGGGCTGCGTGACATGTCCTTCAGCAATAAGGAACTTTTAATGCCACTTTGGATCGGCTGTGAGATGTCTAACCAGACAATCACCTGCCTGGGAGATGTGGGAGAGGGCATTTTCTTCCATTGGATAAGAGGGCAAGTTCCATCCAATATCGCTGGAAGAAAATGTCTCTACAAGGGTGGACGACGCAACGAACATAGATTTGCGATTTGCGAAATGCCAAGTACTAAGAATATTCCAGCTTTACGCTGTGTGCCGACTGGATCTGACGGCCGCATAGTACTGTAGTTTCTGCACAGCCATAAAATCAAGAACCTGACGGAAAGTTTAGCGAGTGTGGCACGAGTCTCCATACCACTCCTTCAATCTCTGGCAGGAAGATCCAGCCAAGATCTGTCAACTCAACAATGGAATGTGCAATGACTAACATGACTGTAAACAACTATGTGCAAAAGAGTAAGCCATGGCGATCCACTAAGATTGGACACTCTTTCGACTTTGATCTGTAGACACAACGGCTAACTGGAAATAACTGCACTTACACCATGAACCCCTTGGATGTGATTTCCTATTCAGAATGGACAGGAGGATTAAGAGAATGTGATTTTAACAATGAGGGTCCAAAATCACATCCAGAGTCCAGAATCACAATGAGGTTTAAGCTGTTAAACCCAGAAGTCACAATGTTCTCTTTGTCAGGGTGGGATAATAGTTCACAGGCTTCAGATCTGATTTTAAATAGAGTAGGTGTGCCATCTGAACACAATGAAGTGGCTGGATTCACCAGAATCAGTCTGCACTGCTCATTTTTGCACCGTAAATCACACAGCGTGACATTTTGTTTAAATTGTCACCAAGTGTAAAAAATCACAAAAGAACAACGTAGCACTCTTCACATAAAGGACATGGAACTCTTGTCACGAGTGTAATACTGTAATGTTTCAATGCCAAAACCCGCACTGAATTGAATGGTGGAAAGTCATTTTGAAGGATAACTAATTTTGTTTCTTATTTGTGGAAACATACTGAATAATTAATATTTACTTTGTTTAATTTTATACTTATGATACAATTAATTGAAAGTACATCTTTAAATCTGTTTAAAAACAAAAATACCAGATTAATCATCACAATATCTATTGATATTTATTCTTAATTAAAGATGAAAGTATGTGCATTTCCCACCAAAATAAATATTTGGTACAAGTCCCACTTTTTTTCTGTCAAATGTACATATGTACT
Source organism: Hippasteria phrygiana (assembly GCA_037893225.1). Lineage (NCBI taxonomy): Eukaryota > Metazoa > Echinodermata > Asteroidea > Valvatida > Goniasteridae > Hippasteria > Hippasteria phrygiana. Next base: position 841,285 of record JAZGUH010000253.1, read on the forward strand.
AATGTTACTCACCCTCGCAGAAATATTTTAGTAAACAGTGTTTAAAATTATTAAGAGGTTGACATTTAAAATCTTCGACAACAGGATTTACATCCAAGTTGTGTTGTTAAAAATTGAGTAAACACGTTGACTGCCAATTACGAGTATATTCGTAGTGACGGATGTACCGGATTCTGCCACTACGAGTATACTCGTAGTGAACCAAACGCTATTGTTATGGTAATTGAATACTCTGGCATCACCGAAGACGCATCAAATACGCTGCTGGCAGTATGAGTATATCAATGTATGGAATGGTTGTGATCGATAGAGACAGCTTGAAAGCAAAGATCATCAGTGGCAATATGGTGGCGCCCTATAAATTATGGCTGGCAGTCATTGTGTTAAAGAAAGACAAGAAAAAAGAAATTGATCAAGAATATTTTGATTCAGTTTCACAGCAAATGTTTGAATTAGATGATAAGCAAGCAAGGATCATTATGTCTTTTGTTGATGGTAGTTTTCCCGATAGTATCCCACTCTTCAACACATATCTAATAAGGGAAGAGATTTTACGTGTTTTCTGTCCAATTTTCAAAAAGCCCCATTAACATGATTGTTGTTAAAGAATAAAGTGAATTTTGCTTTTATGATGACAAGAGGTTTGGGCAATCCCCCAAAATAAAAAGCTACATGTATGTAACAAAAAGCAACAAAATAACTATACATACTGTTGTAAACTTAAACAGAGGAAACAAAATAAAATTAAAATAAATTATATCTCGGTTTAACGTATGTAATACTTTATTGGAGGCTCATTACAATTGAAATGAATTTTTATCCTCGCTCTTTTAAACGGAGACTAAGGCCGCATCCGAAACTCTTGTCTAGGGCTATTGTCTAAGGGTGCGCCCATTACAACTACGTGAAGAAATGCTGACAATAGCCGCAGCCGTAGCTCTGGAAGCCCGTTTCGGACACGGCCTTACTTGTAATAGAGAAAGAAGCGCTAACTTCCGGAATTCTTTACTAAGTTAGTGTCAGAAATAGCTTTAACCCCCCCCAAAAAATATAGAAAACACAATACAATGTATTAACATGGTGGCTTAATACAAGAAGGTACTTAAGAATATGTGTAAAAAGGTCCTTCCCAACAACAATCTTCAAATACCAAATTAGGGAAAGAAATGGGAAAAAAATATGTTTGTTGAGAGGAAAATAACATTCAAATTAAATTGGAAATTGAATATACTTCAAGCCCAGCTTCTGTTCATGAAGTGTTTGCCATAAATGATTGATGCGTACGGTTATTTAAAGTGGAGTGCCGGGGCGGCCTGTGCAGCCAAGCAAAACGGACACAAGAAGTTTGTGCAGCCAAGCATAACATACACAATAATCCAACAATGGATTGAAAATGTAGAAAATGCCATGTATAGACGTCATCCGGCCTAGTGGCATTTCAATATTTTGTTTGCGGCTATTGGCGTCATCCGGCTTCAAAGGGTTAACGCCCTTCTGGTAACGAGTGGAGGAATAATAACGTAAAGGAAACAATCTTTTGTAATGTAAATGTAAAAAAAAAAAGACAAACAGTCAATGTTACATATAATGCATATACATTGTACAACAAAACACTGCAACAGAAAAAACAAAAAAAACAAAAGTCCTGAACTCGAATGGAAACTAACTTTTGTTCATGCTTGCCTTACTCTTCTTCTCAGACAAGTTCCCTTTCATGGCTTGTTTGGCACCTCCCGGAAGTTAGTTGCAAGATCGGCAGGATCCGTAGCACCCGCAGAAGTCACATGAGGGTGCTCTTGATTTGGGGTCACCTGGACGGTCATTGTGCAGTGCATGTCGATTAAGGACTTCTGGCACTGTGTTAAGCCCTGGTGGATTATAACAAAAAATGGAAATTTGTTTAAACATGTTAGTCTTACTGTTGATCAACTAAAAATGTGAAACCCTTAAAGTGGGTCAATTATAATAAATACAAGGGAAGTAGATTAAGTATCAATACTGACTGTTTCATCAAGAGCAAACAGAAATTCCAACTCAGTTCAACCTTACTCTTTTTTTTTTATAATCTTGTTTTTACAAACATGGCTACTATTTGTAGTTGATGCAAAACTCAGTTATTTCCAAAACTAAATATTGCCTAAAAAGTGCCTCTCCAATCGACGCAAATTAAATCCTGATGGTACACATTGAAGGAGCAATATGCAGAGTTGTAGTCGAGTCCCTGCAAGTCCTTTCACAAGTCCAGTCAGAAATCCTTTCATAAAGCTGGTCACAAGTAACTGGACGAACAATGAAGGAATGCCTTTGTCAAAGCTCATTTGAATAGCTTGTGATTGGAATGTGGACTGGAGAGCTTGTGATGGACTCAACTACATCCCTGGCAATATGTACCTGGAACTTGTTACCTCACAGTTTTGGGAGATGAAATAAAACACTTATGTCCTTTGCTATTTGAGTCATACCTGTCGTAATTTTGTCTCCAGTTCTTTGGCTGTCACTGGGTCTGTAGTTTTTAACCTTTTCTTTATTTGCTGCAGAAGAAAAAGAGCACAAATTTCAAGCTGAAAAAAAATGTAATTTTAGGATGCATGATGAGAGATCTAAGGGTGGTCATCCAAGCAAGAGGCAATGCTAAGGTATTTCTAGTGCATTTCTGTTTTAAAGGATTCACTATTTCAGTCCATTTTTAACATATTTCTTGACAATGGCCTTTCATTGTTAGTTCTCCCTGTTTAAACTTTCAGGCACTCTACCCGCCTGGCTGTCTCCTCATCCAAAGGCTAGTACTGTGAGGTAATCTTCAAGTTTTGTTGTCCTCGTACCGACTCTTTGGAACTCCTTACCTGTAACCTGCCTCCCTTCCACCTATAATTTTTCACAATTCAAACGAAATGTGAATGAATACATGTACCTTCTATCCCTGTGATTTCTGTCTTTTCTTGTCTTTTGTAGCCAACACCTTGAGTGGCCTTTTGGCCTTGTGTTAGGCAATACTCATAAAAATAATTGAAATAAAATAAAACAATTCTGTGCGGAAATTGCAATTATTAGGAAAAATACACGGTCAAACTGAAACTTTGAAAGTAAATTCAAGAAAGGAATGTAATTGCAGATTCAAAAATGTATAACTTTCCATCCTTTCAAAATATTTTGACAAATAGTCTGGATAGACATCATAAAGAATGTCCAATTACATGAATGAATCTTCAATGAAAATTTAATGAAAAGACGACAAGATGTCTTCTCACCATCATCTCAGGAACAGAGAATCCTATTAACCCCGTCAGAACCTGCAGTTTGTTAGGAGGAAAAGGTACAGAGAAAATACATCTGTAACATTATCAAGATCCTTTAATACTAACATAAATACATTTGGCCAATTTGACTTGATCTACCTATTACTAATTTATGTTTTATCTGATTCAAAGCGAATTAGCTGGGTAAATTGTCACAACACCATCGTATCCCAGCTACCCAACATTTGCAGTGTCGATGAAAGCAATTTGATGTTCATGATAAGTACTTTTGGTAAGATTATTAATAATTTTGGATGTTATTCTGTGTTAATCACATCTTATTTATATCTTTATGAGGTGCACATATTATTTACATGAGTTTCCTGTTGGTGGTGAGGTCAAATTATGCCAGACACGTGAAGTTGATTGGCAACAGAACAAAGTACTACGAGCTAGAAAGGGTTACGTATCAATGGAATTACATTGGGGTAGGGTTATTACCGCTGCCTTTAAGTCATTACATTTGTTTTATGAGAGAAAAGATTAATGGCGAATGAAAAGTAATTTCCTGGAGTTGTCCACATTTTCCACATTTGATGGGATCTAGCTCCCCATAAATTGACATAAAAGCCCCAACTGTAACAGAAGCTAAGGTTTTCCTTTACCAGGGGCCAATTTCACAGAGCTGCCGGCCCACAAAACCTGCTTAAACACACAAAAAACCTGCTTAGTAAAATATGGTTACCAGCCAAAACTCTGTGTGATTGTTATGTTAAGTAAACAACAGCTAAATACCAGTCACAAGCAATATACATCACGTGGAGTTTTGGCCGGTAACCTGATTTTATTAAGCAAATTGTTTTTTTGCGCTTAAGCAAGTTTTGTGCTTAAGCAGCTCTATGAAATTGGCCCCGGGTGCTTATCGAAGACTTACCTCATCAGACAGGTTGACGTCCAGGGTTGCGGTCTTGTCACTGATCTTAGCAGAGATGCTCCAGCAGCCATCGTTTCGGCTTAAGGGAGAAATCAGGGTGACAACAAAGCCCTGCACCACGAAAAAAATCAACGAAATTGGAAAAAAAAATTGCCCTGTGTGCGTACAACATATATGGTCAAACCAACTACTTATTTATGAGACCATTGATTAGGGTTGAATCTATAGTGAAGACACTCTGTTCGATATAATTTTGGTATCTTGGGCTACAGATTTATGTGCAATGCATGCCACAGATTTCTACACTGAATGATCAAAATACCAACAATTTGGGTTCCATGATGGTCTTTGTAGCAGCTTTACACTACATCACATTAGAGTACCGAAGTGATGACATCAATGCAATGTTTGGAACCAGAATACTTTTTTTTGTGTCAATGTGTTTGCATGACTGGCTGTTAAAGCAAGTCGAAATCTCCATTTGTTTGGAGCCAGCTGTCGTGCCAACTGACGTCAGACTTCGGTACTCTATTGGGATGCAGGCAATATGCAAAGAGTGAACACACCAGCCCCATGCATTTGTATTTGGGCAGCTTGGAACATCGACCATTTACGAACCACTGGTAAATATCTCAAGGTAACCACCACACCATCATTGGTTTGCAAATGGTCACAGCTCAAACCTGTCCTTCGCTGACTGCTTCTGCACTCTATCAAATTGAATATATCAGATTTAGCATCCAGGTTTTACACGCTTTATCTTGAAACTATAAAATTGAATCCACAGTGTACTGCCTGGCACAAAATGAATTGCAATTATAATGACATTGCATACCTTGATAGTGAATGTAAACACTTCCTGAGATTGGATTCTACCCATTACCGACGAAAGTGTGACCAAAGGAGAATCTTCTACACGATGTGCAACACCTCCTAGAATTTTTTTTTCAAATACAACAGAAAATGTCAGTTGTCTAGTCCAGTTAAGAAATTTCCATTTCCTGATAAAACCTAATTTCATACGAAAGAGAAAAGTCAAAAGATGGAAGGAAAAAGAAAGAAAATTGAGAGGTGTACCCTATAGACAGAAAAAGTAAACAAATTAAAAAAATGATTAAAAATCAAATAATTACTTTGAAACAAAGTAACAAGGGCAAATAAGTTAGGACAAGTGGTTGTATTAAATTGTTTCAATGTACACTTACAATGGTTTTATTTAGAGTGGGAGGCAGAAAAACTAATTTATCAACCACACAAACACAACAACTTTCAATGTCTTGAAATAACGAACCTTCAGTTGAATGGAAACGTCTTCGCTTAGCAGCACTGAAGCCCTCCTCTGCAGTTGATGACCCTGTATCCTCCAAGCCTGATGCACAACTCTGTGCTATGACAGATGCATTCTGGGTAAAACTAGACAAGTCTGCAGCATCGTTGCTCGATTTTCCTAGAGGGAGATCTTTACTGATCCGAGCGGCTATTCCTGCAGTCTGGGCTGGCTTGGTGCTACATGTTCCCGATTTCTGGAAGATGCTGCTAGGCCGCGTGGAATCACTGGGTAAAGTCATAGGTCTAGATGGTTGTTGAGCCTTTTGCTGGAAGTCCATGACTGTTTTGGTTCCTGGCAAAGCTGTTTTCTTATTCTCAGGAATTTGAGAAACCCTTTTGACAGGGTGGTCAAGGGTTTTCTTTGAATCAAAGCTGGCTTTGCTGGCTGGAAGTCCCGATTGAAAATTTGTATGAGAATGATGGTCACCACTCCGAGGAAAAATTGTGGGGTTTGATTCAGAAGAGAAGTTTGTGCTTCTGTTGGACCCAGGTTCCTCTTTGATACTACTGAATGCATCTTTGCAGTCACTGGTTTCTCTCCTTAAACCATTTCCATAACCTGTATTATTAGAAAGATGGTTTCCAACGTTCCTATCATGAAGATGGAAATGTGTATGGCTCTTTGGTGCATGAGATTGGACAGTACTTGCACCATAGTTAGTTCTGCTTGATGTTGACTTGCCATTGGCGTTACCCTGGTCGACACCAAATTGCTTGACTTTCACATCTTTAGTGTCTTTGTGACCGCCACTACTTGATGGCATGGAGTATTGATGTGGAACCTGGTTTTGGGTGGTAACTGGTCCTGGGTGAGTGCTAACCTGGGCACTGTGGGTCTGCTCGACTTGCTCCAACCACATCTCATCAATGTCATCATCATCAGTTGGCCATTCGGGTTCTTCTTCAGCCTGTTAAGGAAAGAGCCGCACATAACAAATCAGTCTAGGTGACTCGAGGGTACTCATCAAGAGGAAATAACAGGAATGTGGTTATAAAGGGCATCGTGATCAGATGGTGGTAATGTACACAAACTCCATAGTTTAAAACAAGACATTTGCAAAAGAAGAGGTTCTTCAAAAACTTCAAGGGACAAATGTCTGTGACATCAAGCTGCATATTTCATTAAACTGCCATCAATAAACCCAAAATGAGAACAAACAAGTAAGTTATTCTGAATTAGAACAAAAGGTAAATGTCCCAGGTGTCAAAGCTACGTCAAGACAATTTAAGTTAAGTTAAAGGTAGTGTACACAATTGGTAATCCTCCAATTTTTTTACTGAATTATTACGATATACCTTACTAAACTGTAAGTTAATAGTAGTCTCAATCATTCTGTGAAATGATTTCACCAGGTGTGCTGTCGTTGTCAAGAAAAGTGGAAATGAATATCGTTTTCCAACGATTTCCAGCTGGAAATCGTTGGGAAAACTGCCCTGTAGCCGTTAGTCAAGGCGCGCGTGGCTACCCAGACGAGTAGCACGCCCCGGACATGATGGCGCCATAACATATCCGGGGCGCGTCACACGCCCAGATAGCCACGCGCGCCTTGACTAAAGGCTATCATCCGCCCGGTTGAAAGCGTGGTTTTTTTCTCATTTTTTTCGCCATCCAACAACGCAAAACTTTGAACAGGTCAGTGGAACGATATTTCCTATAAAATACTAACCCCCAAATCCGCCCATTTCTGAAAATTGCAACAATGACCAATCATGTACACTGCCTTTAAGATGAGCCATTTCTTTTCTAAACAGGTGATTTAATGGTTAATAGTTTGAAATCACTTTCCATCCTCAACAGAAAACCTCAAACAATCAATTGTAATACTTTTGCCCTTGTTACCCTTCTATTTCTTGGGCAATGCCATGGTGTGCATAGGTGGAGTCCATATGAAGGCTAATTTGGGGGACAAACTACTTTATTGGTACAAAATGTGGTCAAATCTGCCCTTAAACCCTAACCCTGCTAAATGCAACAGAATGCACCAATGGTAAAAAGTTGTTGCATTTATAGCAGTCAAGGCATGTCTCCTGGTCTGATGCATTCTTTTGTATTTAGTATTATACATGTACATGTATAAGCCTCTGGCAACAAGGCTGGTACAGATGAGTTCACTGCACAGTGCAACATTGCATTTGGCAGGGTTCTTATTTCAGCTGTGTTGCATTCCGTTTCATTTGGCTGGTGCTCAGAAAATACCTCGTGGGGGTTAGGGTTAATATGACATTACAATGTAAAATACAGTTTCCCCACACTTCAAAGTTAGACTAGTAATTGCTAATGTGGAACACAATTCTTGATACAAATTTACATTAGTTGAATATTGCTTTGTTGTACCTTTATGCCAGTTTGCAGATAGTATTCATAATGTGAGTGATTCAACATACATGAAAAAACATTTGGCTGGTGCTCAGAGAATACCTCGTGGGGGTTAGGGTTAATCTAAAGCCTGGCAAAAGCCACTGCAATGTACAGTACTCACACTGCTTGCTAGTCTTTGGATCTGATCCATCTCCTCAAGCTGCTCTATCTCATTCAGCATCAATGCATCCAAGTCATCCCCGAGGTTATCACTGAAAAAGCCATCTTCATCACCTAATGCTGCTACACGTACATCCCCAGGAGGTGCTGTACGAACAAATTGAAGCACACAAACTTATTAAACAATCCCAGCCCACTAGTTAAATGCAAGTTCTCTCAGAATCAAAACCATGGTTTGGCTGGGGAAACTGTAGGGTTTTTCAATGAAAACCTTGGGTACGAGTCTGGATCCCATCTCTTGAAAAATTAACAATACACTAGCTTGGGCTAAACCTTGTCTAGTGGACAATGGTTTGACAAGTCTAATGGACAATATGGAACCAGCTTAAATGTAGTGTACACGATTGGTAATCCTCCAATTTGTTTGTACTGAATTATTACGAAATACCTTACTAGACTAAGTTAATATTAGTCTCAATCATCCTGTAAAATTATGGCACCAGGTGTCAAGAAAAGTGGAAATATATATCGTTTTCCAACGATTTCCAGCTGGAAATCGTTGGAAATCTGCCCTGTAGCCTTTAGTCAAGGCGCGCGTGGCTACCGGACGAGTGGCGCACCCTGGATATGTTTTTAGCCACGCGCGCCTTGACTAAAGGCTATTATCCGCCCGACGGTTGAAAACGAGCGCCGTTTTTTCCCACCATCCAACGACACAAAACTTTGAACAGGTCAGTGGAACAATATTTCCTAAAAATACTAACCCCCAAATCTGCCCAATCCTGAAAATTGCAACAATGACCAATCATGTACACTGCCTTTAAAAGCACCTGCCTTGATTATTATCCTTATTTCTGTCTGCATTAAGGCTGTTGGTATTTCTGTCATTGGTGTCCCCAGTGAGATCTGGGTTGGATGCTGCTGGAACTGGTTCTTGTTGACTTCCATCTAGCCCACTAAAGAAAGACAGAAATAAATAATAACACATAAAAGGTAAACACATTTGCTGTTTTGTTAATCTACCGAATTCCTCCCAAGAAATATTAATATTTTTCTGAAAATTGTATGACAATTATTTAAATTTTCAGCTCTCAGAAACTGGTCACCACCTGATTTTTTTCTGCACCCTAATCTTTTAGTTTAGCACCACACCTTCTACAAGTTAAGATCATAGATGCACAATCCTGAGACTTCTTAAAGAAATACTGAAGTGATTAAATGAGGTCTACATGACCCAAGAATCTCCCATCATGGCTGCTAGATACCTTCATGATTTCCACTTTACACATACACACAAGTGTGTAAATACCGGCAATCGCGGACCTCCTCTTTTGTTTGTACCTTAACTTTTTCGGAAGGCCTCCCATATGTTTTGTACACGATTTTTTATCGTGGACGTTCGGTCAATCTTGGACCATTTGTCTACGCCCTAACCCTTTTGTCCCTAGTCCACGATTGCCGGTATTTACACACTCATTTCACACACATCAAAAAATATTGCTTAACTGCAAGAGGGACTTACAGAGCTCTAGACAAGATCTGAAGCTGGGAGTTTGTTTCGGCTAGGGACTCTGCGTCTCCACCTAGAACTTTGACGTTATTGGCAGTCAACATGAGAACACCCAGACGGCACTGCACTGCTCCATGGACCAAAATCTGCAGAATGGGAAAAATTATTTAATGAGAGTCAATGACAATTTCATGCAGAGTGCAACAAAGCTGAGCTTGCTATTATACGTTTGAGTACAGCTAAAATGTCAAAAAATATTTAATACAATGTTTAAAGTAAATAAAAAGTGATATATAAAAAATGTGGCTTTTGCTCTTCAACGTTTGTTGAACGGTTAAAGCTGTAAATTTCACGAAACCAAATATCACAAATCTGATACCGAGAAATGCATATCACATGCAAACATCTGATTGCTTGTATCATTACGTGGACTGGCATGGCTAGCCATCAAAAAGGGAAAAAAAAGAAAACAATTGACAGCCATGCCAGTCTACATAACAATACAGACAGAATCTCCTCATCCAATTATCAACAAGATAGCAAGCCTCAGCTAGTACCTTTGTCCCTGGTAGCGTGTTAACACTCAGATGTGATATTAGCTGGTACTCCATTCCCTCTAGTGACTGGTGACCGTCAGTCAGTTGAAGCATCAACATACGGCTTGACTTCTGCTCAAACTGTGGTATAAAGTTTAAGAAATAAAGTAAGGAAGTTATTCAGGTTAAACCACATAAAGAGATCGGCTTCTTGCTCAAACTCATGATCTTCCTGGAATTGCCTATGCAGTGTGTCTGTGCACCACTAGACATGGAATGCTGAAAGAATTAGTGAATAATGCATCAAAGTCCACTGACGCAAGCATCAAAGTCCACTGGCGCAAGCATCAAAGTCCACTGGCGCAAGCATCAAAGTCCACTGGCGCAAGCATCAAAGTCCACTGGCGCAAGCATCAAAGTCCACTGGCGCAAGCATCAAAGTCCACTGGCGCAAGCATCAAAGTCCACTGGCGCAAGCATCAAAGTCCACTGGCGCAAGCATCAAAGTCCACTGGCGCAAGCATCAAAGTCCACTGGCGCAAGCATCAAAGTCCACTGGCGCAAGCATCAAAGTCCACTGACGCAAGCATCAAAGTCCACTGACAAGATTGACAAACATTGCTGTCCTTAACACTAATTAAATCAACCAATAGCCAGAAGTGGATCAACATGCAGCAGAAAGAATCAACTCTATTACCTTGTTTTGGGTTGGTTGAGTTGGTTGGGTGGCCGACACAAGAGCATTTTCATTCTCTAAATTCTGGAGTTTGAGCAGTTGGCCATATGCAGGCACACTGACATCCTGGAGTGAATTGATCTGTAATTTGAATTAAAATGGCACTTTGTAAAAGCATTAATCACACTTCTTAAATTCAGTCAGCTTAATAACCGAGAGAACAGTGGTGGCAGCCTTTGGAACCCTTTTTAAAACTTTTCATCAGCCAATCCAAGCTACTGCCTACTCCGCAAGTAGTTTGAGAAGAGGTAAATATGAAATAAAGAAACTGATAATTTGTAATTATACATTTTTCAAATATGGTTGTACTTGGTACAGAATATAGAAAGAGCACCAAAGGCAAAAATGAAGTACACTGTAAACCATCAAAGGGTAATTCAATCTGCAGAAAAATTCCTGTCTGAGGTTTGGTTATAAATACAAGGTTTCAGGGAACTTGAAAGTCTAAGGATCTGACATACGGATGATCACAACTACAAGAATGCCTTAAAAAATGAAAAATCTGTTTTACCTGCAGTGCGTAATTGCCAGTTAGTTGCGTCTGTCTTTGCTGTGAGATTCCTGCAGGTAGGACAGGTGAAGCGATTTCTCCCAGATCAGAATCTAGCCACTGATCATAAACGAACTGCTTCATCTCATCTGGTGTAACATTTTGGCCCTAATCACAAAATAAAAATACTCCATTGTGAGAACATGTCATAAATCATTAGAAACTCATTCAATACATTTAGTGTTGGACTGTGTCAATGGCACGTTTTTATTCCACTGCATTGCCCTAGTCACTGCTCGTAGCAGCCCAGTATTACTAATGATCTATACTCAGGGGATCAGGTCAACTCGGACCCAAACCAACTCGGACCCATACCAACTCGGACCTACGACCAACTCTGACCCACGACCAACTCTGACCCACGACCAACTCGGACCCACGACCGAGTTGGTCGTGGGTCCGAGTTGGTCGTGGGTCCGAGTTGGTCGTGGGTCCGAGTTGGTCGTGGGTCCGAGTTGGTCGTGGGTCCGAGTTGGTCGTGGGTCCGAGTTGGTCGTGGGTCCGAGTTGGTCGTGGGTCCGAGTTGGTCGTGGGTCCGAGTTGGTCGTGGGTCCGAGTTGGTCGTGGGTCCGAGTTGGTCGTGGGTCCGAGTTGGTCGTGGGTCCGAGTTGGTCGTGGGTCCGAGTTGGTCGTGGGTCCGAGTTGGCATATGGGTCCGAGTTGGCATATGGGTCTGAGTTGGTATGGGTCCAAGTTGGTTTGGGTCCGAGTTGACTCGAAACCATACTCAGTGGTCAGACCACCTGCAACAGTACAGGGCCGATTTTTATCCACGCTAGGCCTATTCCTCTACCTTTGGGCACAAAAAGTTACTTACAAATCACGGCGTCCAGGGAGGGATGTGTGGATGGAGGGATGTGTGGATGGAGGGGGGGGAGGGGGGGAGGGGGGGAGGGGGGGAAGGGGGGGAGGGGGGGAGGGGGGGAGGGGGGAGGGGGGAGGGGGGTTATAATGTTTTCCCAGCAAAAATTCCAAGATAACATTAACAATGCCAACATATTGCCGACTTAGTAGGTACCAGCAAGTGCAGGCCTACCTTCACATGCAAAGCCTAAACCACTGATTTTCCATGTATATACAAATCTGGATAGATCATTGGCTGTTAGGCCTAATAAGTTGACGACACTGTACACCATCTTTCCACTCCATGCGCGAATGTATGTACAATTTGTAGGCCTACAAAGTACAAGTACAAGCATGACGTAAGCTACTCCTAGAACTATGAGGTTCCTGACATGAACCTCATAGGAAGACGCCGATTTTTCCCATAGGCTAGTACAGCAAGAATAAGAACGTCATTTCCATGCAACACGAGTCTACATTTTTCGCCGTGAATTACTTCATGGCTGCCCCCCAAAAAAATAATATGCCGCATTTACCTCCTCACCTCGGTTGCGCCAAGTCAATTTTCGCCTGAAACGGGTCCAATTTGCGGGAAAAAAAGAAAAAAAAATGCAGTCGTTCCGAAGCGATCACACACGCACACCATCGATTAAGCCGCACACACGAAGCTCCTGTAAGATATCCCAGCATGCATCCAGCCGGGTAATGTGCGGGGGGGCCGTGGGTCGGTCAAGTCATGATTATTCATCGAAAATTCGAAGCGCGGTACGGCAGGCAACTGCCGCGTGTCCGTTATATACCGTCTGCGACGACAGGCAATGCATGCAGACGGTATATAACGGACACGCGGCAGTTGCCTGCCGTACCGCGCTTCGAATTTTCGATGAATAATCATGACTTGACCGACCCACGGCCCCCCCGCACATTACCCGGCTGGATGCATGCTGGGATATCTTACAGGAGCTTCGTGTGTGCGGCTTAATCGATGGTGTGCGTGTGTGATCGCTTCGGAACGACTGCATTTTTTTCTTCTTTTTTTCCCGCAAATTGGACCCGTTTCAGGCGAAAATTGACTTGGCGCAACCGAGGTGAGGAGGTAAATGCGGCATATTATTTTTTTGGGGGGCAGCCATGAAGTAATTCACGGCGAAAAATGTAGACTCGTGTTGCATGGAAATGACGTTCTTATTCTTGCTGTACTAGCCTATGGGAAAAATCGGCGTCTTCCTATGAGGTTCATGTCAGGAACCTCATAGTTCTAGGAGTAGACGTAAGCATGGGGCTAGGCTAGACAGCAATGGTTTATGAATGTTCCGCGAGTGGTATATCATGGCAGCTGCTGGCAACATAGTTTCGTACAGCTTGCAATGGCCAATCCTATCCAGATTTTTATACATCGAGATTCGTGCATACGTGTGGCTTGAGTTACCATTTTGCATTAGCTTCCACAAAAAAAGAGACTTGTTTATGTTACCCGATATTCCTCCTGAAGCCAGTCCAAGCATTCCACTGTCCACTCGTCGACAACTCGAACATGCCTTGACCGAAGAAATGTCGTAATTTCTGCAACCTCCAAAGGCATTTTGCCAGCCGAACTTGAATTGAAGTTGAATGGAAATCACAAAATGGCATTCAGGGGATTCAGCCACCCGGTCGGTACACACAGGGATTTAACACAGTCATATCATGGTGCCATCAAATTCATACAAGGTTTCTCAGTATTCTGCATGCTAACTAGTGCTAATGTCGGTAGGTAGGTAGGTACACATGTCCCTAGCCACACAAGCCTAATAAAATCATGAAAAGTTGACATAGGCCTACTAAAAAATAATGTCATCTGCTCTCGTACAGTATATTCTGACTTTGAAACAAGCGCGCCATATAGGGAAACTAAACAATTTTGAAAGGGGTTCAAAAAATCATCATACAAAGTTTGTATCATGTTTCAGAGTAATATAAAACGTAAAGACTTACTTTTTTAAATTACATAAGTATTTTTAAACTTTAAATGTAAGTTTTTGTTTTGTAATGTTGAAGTAGTGAATTTAAAAGTAGGTGTATTAAGTGAAATAGTTGTTTGCACCCATTATGTGAAATGGTTTAGTCTAAAATAATTGGTGGAGTAACGAAGTGGAGTATAGTGAAGTAACAAGTGAACCATAAAAAAATGGCGGCGCCCATGTCTGTGTTCTCTAGCTCTGCGTAGTGCGTGCGTGATGTTTGGAATTGGTAATACATTTGTTTTACTTTACTAGTGTAGTGGGGAACTAAAACATTAGGTATTCTGACGGCACTTGTTTACTGTTTACGAGTTCCATTATAAACCTTTTCGACATTCTCAATGCATCATAGGATTGGATGACTGAGCCTGCGGCATGGGCATGCACAATATTATTTTAGAATGTGATTGGTCATTTATTGGTTGTTATGGTTTTAAAATCCTATTCAGATTGGCTAATATTATGACATAACAGCTGTTATAATTCCACAGCAGTTCAAGTTGCATTCATCAGTAACTGAACTGGTACCGGCCTTAGGCTAGCGGATTCCCCAATGCAATTACTTAGGCCTATGTCCTTATTTTTATTGCCATTAAAAATTGAGGAAAGAGTTCCATATCCGGCCATCACTTATTTTCCCTTGAAACTACTTAAAAACTACCAAAAGGTGTAAATCTTATTAAGAAACACGAATTTAGGAGGGAAAAAAATTCAACTTTTTCTTTGAAAATACTTTGACTTTTTCTGTCATGGCATGGCATATTGACTTTGTGCAAGAGGAAGAGGTCCAAGTGATGGCCGGATATGGAACTCTTTCCGAATAAAATCAATTAATATTTGGACTGGTCCACAGTGCCATAGGTTTGTGTACAATTTACATGGTTTGTTTGACCTCCATACCCACAATGCATTGAGAATGTCGAAAAGGTTTATATATGCACCATACATCACTGGGAAGGGAACCAGTCCAAATATTAATTGATTTTATTCTAAATATCTTTCATGTGTTGAGAGATACTCTTTTCACTTTGCATGGAACATATTAAAGGAAAATGATAACCAGAAAAATCAATTTTTAATGGTAATAAAAATAAGGAAATAATAAACCTTTTCGACATTCTCAATGCGGCATTAGAAGAGCATATGCACAGTAGAACTAGAAGGCATGTGATTGGTCATATTGGTTGACAATGGTTTTCACAGTTGTAAAATCCTATTCTGATTGGCTAATAATATCGCATTTTTAGCTGTTCTAATTCCAGAGCAGTTGCATTCATGAGTAACTGGTACACTGAGAGGGATTCCACAATTATTTCCCTACTTTTGTTGCCATTCAAAATGGACTCTTCTGGTTATAATAAGGGAATAAATATGTGCTGGGCCGGTTTTAAACGTACGTTTAAAACCGCCTTGGGGCCTGGGCGCTTGATAATGACCCGAGCCGAAGGCGAGGGTCATTATCAGCGTCCAGGTCCCAAGGCGGTTTTAAACGTAAGTTTAAAACCGGCCCAGCACATATATATTCCCATTCATAAAATGCCTTTTTGTATAATTAAGCAAAAACCACCTCAAATTATAAATTTCCAATGATTTTGTTCAATTTGTTTTACCTTGGTTTGTAAAAAACCCCTTCAGCTATTTAATGGTTCGTGCCACGCGCGAGTAGTGCTAAACATTTCCTTATATGGAAATTGACACGCGCGCGCGACGCGCTCGCCAGGTGGTGCAGAACGCAGCAGTGCCGGTGTAGTGTAAAATTATGGACTCTCAATACGGACGTATCGGTAGTATTGCGCTTGCGTTATTAGAAGAGTGACTGGTCGCTCGAGTGTTCAACCAATAAAATGGACCATATTTTGTAGGACTCTACATTTCGTTTGACACCTGGAAATTTTTTTAAAACTGCGCCGTGTTTAAACAACTTCCAGCCGTGTTTAAACAACCGTTTAAACACACCCACGTGACAGGTTCTTGACCAATAGGAATAGTGAAACTCGCTGAGGCATTTATGAATACTCCTTATGCATGTTATGTGGCCATGCAAAGATATGTGAAAAGAGGATTACTCAACTCAAAACAGATATTTAGTATAAAATCAATGAATGTTTGAACTGGTTCACAGTGCCATAGTTTTGTGTACAAATTACTTGGTTTGCTTGTCATCCATACCCACAATGCATTGAGAATGTCAAAAAGGTTGATCTCAGTTACTGATGAATGCAACACCTCTGAAATTAGAACAGCTATAATAATATCATAGTATTAGCCAATCAGAAGAGGATTTGACAACTGTGACAACCGATATGACCAATCACATCCATTCTAGTGTGCTTGCTCTTCTAATGCCAGTATAGCTGATACTGCTGTTTGTCATCCACACCCATGATATTTTGAGAATGTAAAAAAGGTTTATTCCATCCATTTACATGTAAATCTCATTGTCAGCAGTACTATAATTAGGCCTTATCGATGACAACCTTCTCATTACGTAATTTGTTTAATTTTCATTTGTTTTTACAGCAGATTACCTTCAGCCATGATGACGATGTTGGAGTAAACTTTTGCTATTGTATCACCAAAAACTTGTAACACAATGACATTTGCACAAGTAGTTATTGGACCTCCGGGGGCTGGAAAGACTACTTACTGCAGTGGGATGAAAGAGTTCCTGACCAGTCTAGGTCGGAAGGTCGCTGTGGTCAATCTCGATCCAGCCAATGACATTTTGCCTTACGAAGCAGCAGTGGACATCTCTGACTTGATCACAGTATCAGACGTGATGGACAAATTGAAGCTTGGGCCGAACGGCGGTCTGGTGTATTGTATGGAGTATTTAGAGAAGAATGTTGACTGGCTGCAGGCTCAGCTGAAACCCCTGGCAAAAGACCATTATGTGCTCTTTGATTGCCCTGGGCAGGTGGAACTGTACACGCATCATAACTCGATGAAAAACATCGTGGCGCTTCTGCAGAAGTGGAATTACAGTGTAAGATGACAGAGACAACAGTTTGACAACATTCATTTTAACTTTTCCTGAACCCTAACCCCCTAGGCATTTTTACTAGGAAGTGTCCTCAACCTGTCAAAATCCAACACTGTGCAGTATACCTATGGCACATTCTTTGGACAAATTGGGGCATCATAGCTCCATGTAAATGAATGGTGCCAAGGCTCTACAGTCCTGAACCCATCAAAATTCAACACAACCTGCTGTTGGAGTTTGTAAGGCTTGGGGTAGTTATGGTTAATCGTGCCAAATCCCTGTTGAAGTCGCAACATCTTAACTGAAGATGAGCACCAGCTTTGTAATTGAAAAATAAAATGTTCAGTATTCAAAGTTTTCCGTTTGTCCAAAACATCTTTACCCCACTCAGTATTTTTCCTGTTCTTAGATTAGAATCTCCTTGTACTTCTTGGATAATATCAGATGTTAAATTCGCTGGTGTCAAATCATTTTTGCCAATTCAAAGTAGATGCCTTGTATCTGTCCCTTCTGTCACACTTTAACCGATCAGTGATTGAAGGACTGGCAACTTTTATGCTAATTCTATACCATGTTCATGAATATGTGACTGTTAGTACTTTTAGTGAGGTTTGGGCATGACAGACAGGACACAATGAATTGGACATTTGTGCAGAGTGAAGTTTTAGTGTATATGCTGTATTCTAATATCTGTGTCAAATTGTTGTCAAATGTCTTCAATTTCAAAGCCTGTGTATTCTCCTTGTAAATTATTTGTATTGACTAATAATCTTAAAAATGTAATTGCTTTTCAGCTTGTTGCTGTTCACCTTGTAGACTCCCACTACTGCAGCGAGCCATCCAAGTTTATCTCCGTCCTACTGACGTCGCTCTCTACAATGCTGCAGATGGAGCTGCCACATGTCAACATTCTCTCCAAGATCGACCTCATCGAAAAGTATGGAAAGCTGGGTATGTTGATCCTCTGGCTGTATGTATGTCTACTGGGTGTGATTCCCTTGGAGACAGGGGAACATACATAGGGCATTTCTCAAACCCTGGCTTGGGCTCGGGCTTCGGCTTCGCGTAATTATATGACCCCACATTTGGCAAGATCTTGGATACTGTTTTTGCTACATGTATATCAAAGTCTGATGTTTTAATCCGGAGCCTGAGTCTGTTAATATATTTATGTATTCAAGGCTGCAGATCGGCAATGGGACTGGGGAATAGCTGGAGACAAAGCTTAAGCCGAAGCCAGGGTTTGAGAAACCCCCATAGTCTATCAAGTGTTCTTACAATTGCAAAAATTACAATTCGTTTCCCAATAGTAAAGCTGTATATGCGTTCCCACCCCATTGCTGGTTGTCATGTTTCTTTGAATTCCTGCCCATGTTTCTGTGACCCTGGATGCCACCTTTGTAATTTCCAGTAATCTACACTGTATCATTGCAGCTTTTAATCTTGATTACTACACCGAGGTCCTGGATCTGCAGTACCTTCTACAGCACCTCAGAGGTGATCCGTTCCTGAAGAAATTCAAGAAGTTGAACGAGGCCCTGATTGGCTTGGTGCAAGACTACAGTCTGGTCTCATTCGTCACTCTGAATATACAGGTGAGATATTTAGCTTTTAACCCTCCTACTTCTATAACTATCACAGCCTATCAAAAAACCAACCCCCTTCCTCTCTCATAGCTTGTGTGTTACAACCTGTCACTTGATAGGTTTTGATTGACTCCATTTTGGCACCAAGAGAGGGAGGATTAATATAAAAGACCCTCGCAAAATAAGAGAAAACTAACTACTTTTAGTTAAGTCATAGGCTCTAACACAAAACCTGTACAACTTTCGAACCTACTTCAAGACATTGTTGCATACCTTGAGTGGACATTCTTTTTTTTCTCGTGTAGTTAAGAAAAGACATGTTTCCAAACCACTTACACTCGCACTGTAAACACTTTTTATATATGATTTTTTGGCTGTGATGTCCTGAACTATTCTACCTTATTTTACTACGGACAACCCTAACCTCAAACTGCCTCTGAGACCAGTTTTCAGAAAGTGGAAAAATGTTGTGTGGACAAGTACAAGTCTGCACAACATCTTAAGATCCTGCATTGTGTGGACATCTTTTGTTTGCAGGTCTACGCAATGCTAACTCACCTGTGCACATACTGCAACAATCGTGACCTTTGGAACATTGATCGACTAGTGTTTGGTCGTTGTCTAACAGCGTGCATGCACATTAACATCCAAGCATGAACAACTCTAATTGAACTTCTGTGTCACTGGACCCCTCTTGAATGGTAATATTGTAGCACGAAAATGTTGTAATCAAGGTATAATCAAGACAATCACAAGTCAAATCACTAGTCAGTTGGCAAGCTACAGGGGATGAACAATGACAAAGAAATGCTTTTGTCACAGTTCATCTAAACACCTCGTGACTTGGCTTGAGACCAGACTTGTGATGTGACTTTCAACTGACTTGTGGTGACTTGATTACAACTCTGCCATGTAGCTGGTTCCAGATGATCAAGCAGACATGGTTGACAAGACAGGGATTGTGCCAAGAAAATCCAACAATTGTCAACAATAGTTAAGTATAGATCTTTCACGAACTTGCTCCATCATGAGCAGGTTAATAAAGAAGTAATGTGCCCATATGCTATAGGATAAGGTACCCTCGTGTAAACAGGTGATGTATGTTGCCATTATTTTATTCAGACGTGCCTGCTGGTTTCGTCAAAGACGGCAGTTTATGTTCGTACTACGTATTGTTATCTTTCTATCTTCAGGACAAAGAAAGTATGCTGGAGGTTCTGAAGGTGGTGGATAAAGCCAACGGCTACGTCTTTGGGGGTTTGGAGGAACGTAACATGCAGGCCCTCATGTCCTGCGCTGTCGGAGCAGATTTCGAATATTTCAAATATCCTTTTATTAAGTGTGAAATTAGTAGTCAAATTGCAAAGTTGTTTTAAAAGACACATTGCTAGATCATCCCATCATGGAGTCTATAAGACTGATACCTAAATTACTGGACTCAGTATAGCATTTAAGTGGGTAAGTGTTCTTGAGCAAGACACTTTACTGCAAACCTTGTACCTGTGAGTTAAAAGTTAACTTGATTAGCCCTTTAATTAACCCTAACCCCCATGAGGTATTCTCTGAGCACCCTGCCAAATGCAACAGAATGCAACACGGCTGAAATAAGAACCCTGCCAAATGCAATGTTGCACTGTGCAGTGAACTCATCTGTACCAGCCTTGTATAATACTAAATACAAAAGAATGCATCAGACCAGGAGACATGCCTTGACGCTAAATGCAACAACTTTTTACCATTGGTGCATTCTGTTGCATTTAGCAGGGTGAGGGATATATCAAGTTGCAGCAACTAAACGTTGTACCTCCAACCCCTCCCCCTCCTCCCCTCTCCCAATAGCTGAGATGGTTCCAGGAATGATATAGGGGCTTTCGGGATTTCGGGCCTTAACATGTACAGTCTGGGTTCCTTTGCCTTATTTTTAGGTTTTGGACGGGAACCTCACTGGCATCCCTGGGGAATGTTGAAGATTAAATGATTTTAGAAGGAAGGTAAAAACAAGACCACACGTGAGCATGGATTTGCGGGTTGTGTATTTGTTCTTGACTTAAACTACGACAGCTTCTGCTCAGGAGAAATATGTCAAAGGAGACACGGATGTGCCCAACGTGATGGAGCATTGTGACATGAGTGATGAGGGCAGTTGACAGTAAGAACGTGCACCAAGATAATGTAACAACACTCCAGCAGTGTTAAATGACAGTACAATCTCTATATACATGTGCCCCTGCCATCACAAAAATGTCTGAGGATAGAAAAGCAAGTTTATATTGTCTGCAGACAGCCGATTGAGGGTGTCCTCTATGCAACCATCGAGAGGACTGTTATCTTGGAGGCTTTGCATACTTAGTGGCTTTCTATATCATGGACATACCACATGAGGGCGCTGTTTGTGCCAATTTGTTGAGCTAAATTGAGGGTTGGAGAAACATACACAAATTCCCTGCCTTTTGCCATTTGTTCAGAGGTAACATGTCATCAATGGTCTTATAAGACATTTTGTTGTTTTACTCATAAATGTTCATGATTGTCCGCAACATGGCTGCAGGAAGTGAGAAGGGGAACTTTTGTGGGACATCAACTTTTAATTCTTCCCCTGCTTGCTGACTGAGGAAAGATATCCAAATAACTGTATGTGAAGAGTGATACTAGTTTATCCTGAAAACGAGTATCCCAAAATGTAATAACAAATATGAAAAATAACATTTAATCATTTCTAAGGGAAACAACATGCTAGAGCTAAAATCAACCTGCATAAATGCATAATATTACACAACAGAATGCTCATCCAATACACAAATGTGTTTGGACTCTGCAGTTCTGACAAGAAAATTCAGGTCGCTCAAACAGACTCTTCTAGGTGAATTTGAACTTGGATAGAAATATTCACCACATAACCGATTACATAATAGGTGGTTTGCATTTTTACCTATTCCTTGCTTTCGTCTTAAAGTTTCCAACCTAATTTTCCATTATACCAAACATTATTTGCATAGTTTTGATAAAATCCTGGGCTATAGTTATGAAGGAAAAAACATTTTATACATGACAAATTCTCCTACTCTTTCTGTTTTTGCAAATGTTTGCAACTAAAATCATTCATAAATACAAGTAAATAAAAATTGCATTGAGTCAAGGTATATTGGATTCTTTTTCTTTGTATTGACTTCCTTGTGACTCGTCCAAATACAAGTTTTTCATGTCACACATTCACAATTCTCGTGAGGAAATCATGCAGTTAATGTTTTGTTGCTCGATCGTTCAGTGCCCAAGTGAACTCCCATATAAGGATAGATACTAGAGGTCGCCCTATTTACTCCTTTCCTGGACATCTTCGTATTTGTGCTATTGCTACAGGAAACAGCTGCATGATTCGGACGCGATCCTGGTACTAAAGGCGTAGCAATACGTACCCCCCCCCCCCCCCCCCCCCCCCCCAACCTACCTACCCACCCCGCAATACAAAGACAATCGCACATCTTGAGACTTATAGCTTTCATATTTGTTCCCTTTTATTTGTCTCTTTTTTTTATTTAAATCATTCACTTTTGTAATATCCAATACATGGAGTGACTGCATTATTGCGAGCGACAGTCCGATATGCTTTTGTATAGCCGGCCAAAGCAGTTCGAACCAGTTCCAACCCCGACTCCCAATGCACCAGCCGGGGACGTGTTGCCTTTAGCCAATCAAATTGGCTAGATTCGCGGATGAGTCACCTGCATACTTCAGACCAATAGTGTTCCCGAACACGGCTACGTCACTGGCGCTTTTGACTTTGGTCAAAGTAGGCCCTCGTATTTTCCCCCAAGGTATATAGCTTCTAAAAATCCCCATTGTTTCTCAAATTTTTGATAAAATATTTACCTCAAAATTACGTATAATTTATTTACATAAAAATGTGGAAATTAAGGACAGAAAACGCAAAAATTACGTGCGCGGATAAATACTCTTCAAGTACTTCGCCCATCGGAGTACAGATTCATGTCTGTAATTTTTGCCTTGATTTAACACTTTTCACTGCCTTGTCATTACGCCGTTGAAGTTCAATCGGAGCGGACCGTACTCGCCCTCGCTCGCGTGTTTTGCCCGCTCTATCGCAAAATAATGTTAGTATTTTAGTGACCAAAAAGTGACTCAAAACCTTGGTGTCTTTCGCTTGAACTTTTTCGTCTCCGCCAAGGGAAACTCCGATGCAATTCTTCCCGCAAAAGGAACCGGGAACTACGGAGACTTCAAGGTCTTTCCGGTTGTGTTGAAAACTTCATTTTTCGACGGGGAAAACGAAGGTGTCCGAGCTACAATTCTGCAAGTAATATTTGTGAGCTTGCCATCAACTGAACTTTAAAAACTGAACTGAACTATTAATGTAGGCCTACTGAACTTTTGTGCTTAAGTGAACACTTGAAATATACTGTGAACTCAAAATAACAAGTGCCCCGCTGAGTGAAGATTTGGAGACGGCTCGGTCTTCTACCCCAACGACAAATTTGTCGAAAAGGTCGTCGTTGGTAAGTCTGTAACTAAACCAGACCCGAGGTGAGTGAAATAAGGTTTGTCTTGCCAAATGCATTTCAACCCAACTACTCATAAACTTCGAAAATTACCTGATTTCTTGGGTTATAGTAAAAACCAAATTAAACGCTTATTAGTAGCAGAAAGAATCGTCAAGTTCAACCAAGATTTTCACCGAGAAAATCTTTTCTCCGTACTAAATAATCTACGATTACATCACATTCTCATCGGCCCTATTGAACTTCGGAATTTGCATATGAATCATTTCCACCTTCATTGTCTAACTCAACATTTGTTGGCATTTTACAAGAATTGGCGCCCTTTTGACAACCACAAGTCGTCTGCTGTTTTCTATTCTATATGCACAAAGACGATTAAATTCAGTGTTCCACGAGTGTAATGTTTTATGTTTATGAATATGCATATTTATTATGGCACGTGCCACACGTGCCACCACGTGCCCTGGGCCTGGGCCTGGGCCGTACAACATTATGGGCGTGGTTTAAATTTTTCTCAAGTGAATTTGCATATGAATAACTCCGGCACGTGGCTTTGATATAACCATAAAAGGCCGCGGTATGTGGCCAGGTGCAATGACGGCTAAGTTTGCCAACGTTACAAGTTCAGGTATCTTGAAAGAGACTGTAAAGATTTGTAATGAAAATTTCATAAAATTGTCTGATGCAACGTTTGGAAGAAAAAGATGCGCAGTTTTCCATCAGCAACAGAGGGCCCCTGACCACAGGATTGTTAAGATTTTATTGGTTGGTGATTTATTTTGTATAAAGATTTACGAAATTACTTTTAGCTCCGTTGAGGGCGGTATTCCACTGGACCACTAACAATTTAGCGGGCAACAATTTCTTCAAGTAAGCCCATGTACAAACATTTGGTGACGTTACCAGCTTTACACCAAAATGCTTTCGGGTAGTATTGATTATTTAATATTTATTCATGTATTTGTTTATTTGTTTATTTATTAATTTGTTATTTACATATTTATTTACTAATTATTGACAATACGTAAGCAAAGGTAAATATAACTCAGTCTGATGTTAAATACTAAGGGGACTTGAATCGTAAACAAGTAGCACACAAAGAACGTCAGAAACCCCATAAAAACTTAAAATTCATAAACGGACTTCAGGGAATTAATAGTGTTTATTGTGCGGGCTTAGGCACAGCAAGCGCGCAACCAGGCAGCAGTGCAAAGCGTCAACAGTTTGAGTGTTGTGGCTGAATGTGTGAGGCAGTCCAGGGGATTAAATAACTTTTAATTACTCTTTAAACTCGGTCTCGTTGACTAGTTAATCCATTCACGAATCGGTTACTTGGTATTGGACTCGGTATATCTTTGGCGGTTTATCGATTAATTTGACCGCGTGCTCGGTGCATAAATGCACAATCTTACCGCACTGTGCATGGCGACTAGGGGTAGAGTAATTTCGGTACTACGTACTGCAAAAAAACTGATTAACAACATGCATGAGGTATCTATATTGAAGCATTCGTTCAATATCGGTACCGCCTGGTGTTAATCGAGCAACACAGTTTTTGCAATGTAGTACATGTAATAAGTAATAGTGGCGTGTCCAGGTTGGGGTCGGGGATATCGCAGAAAAATGAAAAGGTGACCCCCAAATTTTGAAATTTTTGAAAAGGTGACCTAATTTTATCTGCCCCCGCCCTGCTAGATACGCCACTGGTAAGAAATGTCGGTAGTTAAGTTCAAGCTACATGTACTATTCTAACGACACTGTCCACATATTCATCTGCATTAATTATGCTTAATTAATGTTAATGAATGTATAGAAAGTTAGAATAGTACGATGAGTAAAGTAATGTAAGTAGTCTATGCGTAATACTTTACTTTGCATTACCAAGTTACATAAATATGTAATTAAGTCAGTAATGTAAAGTATAGTTATTATGTATTTTGTAGTAACTATAGTATTCGGTTAATCGGAATTCGTTTAGTTTGCTCGTTGCAACGGGTAGGTTAAGTACTACGTGGTGCGGTAAGATTTCGGTTTCCTCGTATTCGGTTTTGTCTAAAACAATTTTAGTAACGCGATGAAGTCGATGATCGGAAGTATTAAGGTTTAAGTTTAATAAATGACTTATAAATGATTTAATTAGTAAAATGAGTGACAGTGAACAATAGAGTGACGTGAAAGAGTGAGATTTTAGTCGCAGCAAGCAAAGTGCAAGCGAGCGAAGTGGGACAAGAATATTCAAGAAAAGCTGACTTTAGTTAATTAAGGAAAAATCTCAAGATAATCATCAACAGGTTAACATCCAAGGTGCAATGGACAATGCCTGGTGCGTTGTTCTATAAAGTATAACGATTGAGGAAGAGTGGGAACATATTTTTGTGGCATAATGATTTATTTCTGACATTGTCGCATAATTGTTTATTTCTCACTTAAAGTTAATTATTACCCGACTGTGTAATGGTGTAAAGCCAAATTAAATATTTCACTGTGTTGCTCCGCCCTTTACTGTCGTCACTGGTAACTTTTGGCATACAGTTGCAGTTTGCACCAAGTACTGAAATATCACGGTTGATTGGAATACCGCCCTCTATTTATAAAAGCAACAAGCGAGTTAGTTGACGAACTCAATGAGAAGGAGTACTCCGTACGTCATCGGTGACAATACCTGGAATGCTGTCAACGAGATGTACTTTTTTGGAACTACATTCTCCTCCTCCTCTGAATCCCACCCCACGTGGTAGCAGGAACATGTTTAAATCGAGCAACAGATGGGAAATGAATAAAAATCCCGTTGCTTACCAGGTTAGGCCTCTATAATAATGTAAAGGGGGAGGTGAGTAGGTTTCACCGACGGTGGAAGGTACCCCGCCTGGGTCTATAGGTCTAAAATTGGGATATTTTTGTCGGCGTTTGTTGGAGATTCGTCCTCTATTTAGATCTGGACCCAGGAGAACCGTTCGGGTGGTAGAGCTTGCAACCCTTCCGCCCAACCACTGAGTTAATGATTGATTCATTTTTTATTTCATTGTCATGTCGACAGTCTCTAGGTAAATTTTGTTATTCCTGTGCGAGTCACAGTACCCCCCGCCCACCCCAGCCCCCAAAAAACGCGTGACAGGCATCCTGTCTGTTCGACTGATGAAAAATAAAAAAAATAAAAAAATAAAACGCTGGAAAACGAAACAATGAAATTAAATGAAATTGAATGCCATGACTCTAAAAAGCGATGAAGTGAAAATATGCAATTAAAAATAGGCGTCCTCGTCGTCAAACGGCCCCAAAAAAGTGAGAAAAACGAGAATAAAATAATGCCAGGAACCCAGACAACATAAAACATTATTATTTAATAAGCCTTAAAATTTTCATTCCGTGTATTGACTGAGAAAAATTATAATTCGGATCCATACGAGTACGACGTCGAGTTAAATATTTAACAAATAATTCACGAAATTACCCCCCCCCCCCCCTACTCACCCCCACCCTGGAACCAACTTGGAACGATTACCTTACATTGAGTAACAGATGGGAAAGAAATTAAAATCCCGTTGCTCATGTGATCATTTTTAATTTGTTTCATTTTCAAAGGAATGTGGGCTAAGACACTGCATGAACTTCAGGCAAAAGCGGAGGTTGAAGTATGAATTGGAATTATACTAATGTAGCCCAGCTTGGCTAAGACAAGTTGTTTTAGTTTAGATTTGCAGCAGCTGGATTAGAATAACAACAGATTTACTTTACAGTAGCAGTAGATTTCAGTATCGGTGGCAATGCCTGGTACGTTGCCCTATTTGAATATTTAAAGTTTAAATCAGTTTACAATAATCGATGGCAATGCCTGGTACGTTGCCCTTTTTGAATATTTAAAGTTTATTTCAGTTTTACAATTAATTGAGGGCAATGCCTGGTACGTTGCCCTATTTGAATATTTAAAGTTTAAACCAGTTTACAATAATCAACGGCAATGCCTGGTACGTTGCCCTACTTGAATATTAAAAGTTTAAATCAGTTTACAATTAATCGACGGCAATGCCTGGTACGTTGCCTATTTGAATATTTTAAGTTTAAACCAGTTTACAATAATCGATGGCAATGCCTGGTACGTTGCCCTACTTGAATATTTAAAGTTTAAATCAGTTTACAATTAATCGATGGCAATGCCTGGTACGTTGCCCTATTTGAATATTTAGAGTTTAAATCAGTTTTACAATTAATTGAGGGCAATGCCTGGTACGTTGCCCTATTTGAATATTTAAATTTTAAATCGGTTTACAATTTTTCGATGGCAATGCCTGGTACGTTGCCCTATATGAATATATAAGTTTAAATCAGTTTTACAATTAATCAAGCGCAATGCCTGGTACGTTGCAATATCAGAATAAAAGCCTCAAATATTAATAATAAAGCGAAGAAACTCCATTTCAGTCAAAGTGGAAATTATCAGTGACAATGCCTAATGCGTTGTCCTGCGAAGAATAACCTCTCGGTGCATATTAGTAGCACTGATTTTCAGAGGTCCTTCACTAAAGATGACTACGGAGACTGTCTTGGTAAACTAGAATTTAAAATACCGCCTTCTAATTGACAGTCAGTGATTTAGTTAACAAACGTGATGAGAAGGAACACTGCATAGCCTACGTCATCCGTGACAATGCCTGGTACATTGTCCTTTAATAACAGTGAAATTAATTGCTAATCGAAGATGAAGAAAGATAATTTAAAAAAATTATGAATTTATAAATTACAACCTGATCCGAATATATAAAGCTGACAACCAGTGAATCCAGTGGACAAGAATCAACGGCAATGGCTTTTACGTTGCCATAATTATTTAGACCAAATCCTTTAGCTGCGAAATAATCACGCCAGTTTTGCAAGAATCAGTGATGACGAACTTAAAGAGGACGACGAAGAAGACTTGAAAATTATAGCTTTTAAAGTGAACTAATCACATATACCTGGAATGTTGTCAAAGAGAAGTACATTTTTCTTTCCTTTTTTGTAAACACATGATAGCTATTGATATCTGCTACTTTGACCATTCTCCCACGTTGAACATGATCGAGCAACAGATGGGACATGAATGAAAATCCTGTTGCTGACTAATGTAAAGGGGGAGGTGAGTAGGTTTCACCGACGGTGGAAGGTACCCCGCCTGGGTCTATAGGTCTCAAATTGCGATAATTTCTTCGGCGTTTGTTGGAGATTTGTCTTCTATTTAGATCTGGACCCAGGAGAACCTTTTGGGTGGTAGGGTTTGCAACCCCTACGTACTGAATTGAGCCACAGCCACTCCCCCTCCCCCCTCCCAAAATAAAAACCGAAAACGAGAAACAAATTGCGCAATAGGCATGTGCGTCCGACTGTGGGAAAGAATGAAAACAACAAATTAAATGCCGGAAAAGCGAAACGAGAGGGAATAAAATGTTCACGAAAAACGAAATAAAATGGAATGCAATACGGGAAGAACGAAACGAAATGAAATAAAAGCACGCAGGAAATTGAAATAAAATAAAATGAAACGAAATAAATTAACTGGAATTAAATTAATGAAAATAAATGGGTTGACGCTGAAATACGATGACGTGAAAATATGCTGCGGTGAAAGAAAAAAAAATTTAAAAAAAGTCGGGAAAATGCAAAAAAAATTGCGGGAAAAACAAACATAAAATGCGAGAAAAAAAACGAAACAAATTAAATCGACATTAAACTTAACCCGAACGGTGGGAGAAACAGCGAAATAACTAGAAACGGCAATAACATAATTGCCAACGATCGACAAGCCTTAAATGCCAGTTCTTAACTGACAAATTATTAGGATTCATACCAATTATACGTCGAGTTGAATACACCTCTGATATTTTTTCTTTAACACCTTGGAACCAACTTTTATTGATTAGTCATGGCGAGCAACAGGAATAAAAATCCCGTTGCTCAGTTGTTCAATTGCAGGAATTATGATTTTGTTTGTTTCCAAAGGACACTGCATCGACTGAAGGCAAATTACCGGCAAATCGTTACATGGTGAGTTAAATTTATCAAGTATGAATTGGAATTATTATACTAATGTCACCCAGTTCCGCAAGGACGAGTTTTTTAGTCTTAATTTGCAGCTGGATTAGAGATGACGGGAACTCTAAAAACCAAGTTGACATGGTGGATGAGGGACGGGCAGCCATGATGACAGAGCTGGGCGAGGGAGGGGCAGCCAAGCGGTTAAAGTGCTATCTCAGATGGAAGCTAAGGAACCGGAAGCAGGGAGGATGACTGATGACCCTGCTTGCTGTGCCCGCCATTACAGCTTCTTCAAGTAAGTCAATGGATGTACAAACAGTAGCAATTGACGGTGAAGTGAATATAAATTCACCTGAGGAACTCAGGGTGCGCGCATGTCTGCCTGATCCTGTAAAATAAAGAATCCCATGGAAGAGTACCGGTAATCATCGTACACTCATTGTAGTGATCTAAACATTTTTACAAGGCAGACGGGAAGTGCCCCTCCCCCAGAAATTAAACAACAATATTTCAAGCCCCCTCCGAGAAAACTTATTGTGACGTTGTAGGTAACTCTTTTCTTCTCCTTATTGATTTGTTCATCTTCTTTTCTCTTTGATTTTGACAATGCAGAATGAGGAGGGACTTCCATATAGGATCCAGCTCAACTGCATGGGGGAAGATATACCTGGTGCAACAGAGGAGATGGACCGGAGGTAACAGAATAGAGGTACAAACCAATTACATCTCACACGTGATTTTAGACCCAACATTCTAAAGCAGCAGTACACGATTGGTAATCCTCCAATTTTTAAAAATGAATTATTACGAAATACCTTACTAGACTGTAAGTTAATAGTAGTCTCAATCATCCTGTGAATTGATGGCACCAGGTGTGCTGTCGTTGTTAAGAAAAGTGGAAATTGATATCGTTTTCCAACGATTTCCGGCCGGCAATCGTTGGAAAACTGACCTGTAGCCTTTTATAGTCAAGGCGCGCGTGGCTACCCAGACGAGTCGCTGTGTTGCTAGCATATTCGGGGCGCGTCGCGCGTCCATGTAGCCACGCGCGCCTTGACTAATTTTAAGGCTATATCATCCGCCTGACGGTTGAAAACGAACGCCGTTTTTCTTTCGTTTTTTTTCGCCATCCCGCAAAACTTTGAACAGGTCAGTGAAGCGATATTTCCTATAAAATACTAACCCCCAAATTTCTGAAAACTGCAACAATGACCAACCACTACCTTTCATAAAGAAAATTGTGAATCATTTGGAGAATTTTCTAACTTTTTGAATAAAAATCTGTCTTGCATATGTTCCTGCACATTTGCCATGCCGCGTGCTTTGTCAACCTGCCATTATTTATGTCTTTGTGCAGTTGAGGTCATGTTATTATTTTTTTTTATTTGTTTCACTTTGCAGATGCTTCTTTTACCTCGCATGTCTCGAGTGATGCAAGGACTAAGATGCTAGCCCGGGGACAGCGATGCCAGAACAGCAAAAGGCAGAGGTGGATCCCGAGGTCGAGGGGTGGGGAAAAGGTGGAAAATGACACTCCCATTAAAAATAACAAATTTCAGAACTTTATGGTCCATTTTATTCTTGTAGAATTCGGTCATAATTTTGGTGCCTTTTAAAAATGACCCTAAAACAACTTTTAAAGGGCAACAATTCTGCAGTCTAAACATAATTTTTAACCACCACTGATATTGATGGACTTGGGAGCGAGGATGTGCTCCCCATGAAGATTAACCATTTTGAATTATTTTTTAAAATGCCAGTGATTAATTAATTATTTATTGGTATCACGACCCCCCCCCCATCTTGGATCCGCCCCTGACCACAGAGGACTTCGACGTACAGATCTCATTTTTGCAGAACTGCTAGGCAAATCTGGTGAAGATTTATTTCTCAAAACAACAAAAACTACCAACCAAAATGTTTGTTGCTCATTGAGCTCGTATGAAATTTGATATCTGCCTTTCCTTATTTGAAATATCATTTCCGTTAAAAACTACCTATTTAAAAAAATATTGTCGGATCTGGATTAATTCATTTAGAAAGTTAATGTATTGAAATGATTAATATATATTCTCCCTTTTAAACATAGAATGTGTTTATCTCGGTAAATGAAACAACCATAGTGTATTTTGGTGTTTCTTGACAGTATCGGGCTCTATTACATTCATCTATTGATAAGAACTCTTATCAGATTTTAACAGTTTGTTTATGTGATTTATTTAGCAGCTTTATTTAAAATGAAAATGAAAATCAGATAAATAACTGACACATCCAACTTTATTTGTCCCGCTCATACACGTAAGGAAATTAATGTGGTCCCCCTTGAAAGAAATCTTTACTTGGCCTTTATGAGTCCCTTCTGTTATGTTCTTCACTAGTTTCCTACATAATTTGAAATTTTCAATTGATTCGGATTTTATAACAAAAGTTTTTACGTCACTGTCAAATTTTAACTTTGACATGAATGACACTTACATTCACGCTGTGTTTTCCTGTAGTTGTTTTTATGCATGAAGCTTTAGCAGTTCGTAATGTTTTTTTTCTTTGTTTGTTTGTTTGCTTGTTTGCTTGCTTGCATGCTTGCTTGCATGATTGCTTTGTTTTTCTGCTATAATAATTGCACTCCGTTTAAACCCGCACAAGGAAAACACAATGTGAATTGTTAGTGTTATAATGACTAAATCTAACCGGTGGAAATTGGCTTTATACCTCTGATTTTCAAACTTGTGAACCACTTGATAAAGGTTTGATAAGAGAGACGAACATCAAGCGGCTGGCAACAACATTATTTTCAAACGATATTCTTCGTGAATAATGTTATTTTACAAATTCTTATTGTTTTAGACACCCCCAATGTACTCGTTTTCATCCCAATTACTCTGCAGTCCCCCCCCCCCCATAGTGTAAATATTGATTCCACGTCTTTGGACAATCTTCAAAAGGGTATTAATGTTGCCTTTTTCATCATTCAGAAGTTATGATTGCTATTGCACCCCCCTCAAAAAAGTTCCGAGATAATAATGCATAATAAAATGTTAGTTGTTTCAAACACTTTGTTATTCTCGTAAAATGACAGTGATGCGACACTGTATAATCCTAATCATATCACACTTCTTTAAATTGCGTATATACTATGCAAACCTGGAGCATATGCTTGATCGCTCTTGTGAAAAAAGAGGGTCGGAAAGGAATTTTCAGATTTTTTTTCCCTTTTTAGGTTTTTAAAATCTGTTTTTTGCCTTTCCCAGGTACACCAAGTTCAGGAGCCAGAAGCTATCCATTGTCTTATTTCAGACGTTCTTAAATGTAAGGGTCAGTTCAAGGGAAACAAAATATGCCACATGTCCCGCTAAAGGTTAAGATCTATCAATGTTTCTTTTTGGCAAAGTCCCGACTTGTGTACAATTCTCGCACTTTACTGACCATTATAAAATGTGATTACTAGTCTGACCAATTTGATCAAAACAATTTAATAAACGACTATTAGTTCAACGAAGAAAAATGTGTGTTGTATTATATACTGTATGCTGTCCTAAACCTATTATTTTAGGGGCAGTGGTGTATCCAGAGCGGGGAGGGGCAGGGGCGGGAGGGGTAACACCCCAGCGACAGTCTGCCGATATTTTATGTGCCACCGCTTCACAACGGCTCCCAAACTCTAAAAATATTTTTAACTAAAAAAACGGAGGCGCTTTTCAGAAAATAAAGAATTCCCCCCCCCCCCACCCCGTGGAACCCAAACCTGAATACGCCACTGTTTTGTATGGGTTACATCCTAGAACCGCGGTATTAATCCCAATATTGTCCCGAGAATTTGTCATCGGTATGGGAGGGTTACTAGGAATTTGGTGGTTGGACACGGGGTGGGGATGTGGGGTGGGGAGTTCAAGATTTAAAGAAAAAGGGGAAAAAGAATGACAAACTTTTAGGGGCTTCGAGTCCGAGCAGTTCCAACCCCCCCCCCCCCCCCCCCGCCAACCCCCCCCCCCCCCCCCCCCACCACCACCCGCTTGATACCGGTGTGATACCGGTACTTCATGATCCCCTTTGGATATTGCCTGGATTAATTGGCTCTCCTCACTCGCCCTCCCCACCTCCATTTTTCCTATTTCCTTTTTTCGGGGTGTCATGGGGGTTGAACTCCGCAACACACCCCGAAAAATGTAAAAGAGTGAAAAACTCACTCTCCAAAAGAATGAATCCCTTATCAAACTACTCCAAAAGAGTGAATCTCTTATAAAAACCACACCAAAAGATCGAAAACCACTCCAAAGAAGTAAAATGTCCACTCATTCGAGGAGCCACTCTTTATAAGGGACCAGTCTAAAAAAGGAGTCGTCCCTTATTATGGCTCTTCGAAAGAGTGGAAATTTCACTCTTTTGGGGTGGTTTTTAATTCTTTTAGAGTGGTTGTTATATTAAAGAGATTCACTCTTTTGGAGTGGTTTGATAAGGGATTCACTTTTTTGGGGAGTAAGTTTTTCACTCTTTTACATTATTAAAGAGAATCTGCATAAAAGCATACTTTTTTTTAACCAGCTGAGGGGGATATTGTTGATATGCTGCCCTCTCTCGACGGCCAACGGAAGAGGGCGTTACACGGGCGGATCCAGAGATTTTTGCGGGGGAGGGGTTGAAAAATCATAAATTTGACCGAAATGTTGACCCCCCCAAAAAAAACATTTTTTTGCGCCGGCAAAATAATTTGACAAGTGGTGGTGTTTGGGGCCGGGGGGTGGGGGGGGGGGGGGGGGGGGGGGGGGGTTGAGGTGGGGGTGAGGAGTTAGTGCCCTTTTCTTGACACGTTGGTGGCGCCATTCAACCCCAATGTCCTTGTGCCCCGATGCATAAATCCGCCATGTTTGGCCTAACTGTTGGGAACCCTCATTATCACGACTCTCTGCAATTTTTAAGTTTGCCTACCCCTCTCCACCCACCCCTGCGCCTGGGAGCTGCATACAGGCATAACCTGTGCTCAGGGGCGGGACTGGAGACAATGTGACACTAGGGGGCGCTGTTCATAATACAAAGGTCTGGTTACATTATGTTCCTGATCCTGTGCCTGACACGACACAACACAACGGTATACATTTACAGTTTTTGTACTGTTTGTTTTCCGTGTTTTATACATTTTGACTGTTGGAAAGTTACAAGATAACCTCGAAATCAGCATTTTTTTGTTTCTCACCACACACATCTGGAGGGATGATCCAATAGCCCATATCTCCCGGTCACTAAGTGGGGGGGGGATATATACCCTCCCCAACCCCCACCCCCACCCCCCACCCCCCACCCCCCACCCCCACCCCCACCCCACCCCCATGATGTACCCCCACACATGGATTACCAACTTTTCCTATGTACACAATCATCACTTATCCCAAAACATAATATACCCGTACATAAATGCACTATTTATTTCATGCCAATCTTGTTTTATTTTGTTCAAGTCCACTGATAATGTCATATAAAAACTACTCACTCAGGACATGGTCAGCTGATTTCAGCAGTCATTGTTTGAAAATAATTCTTTTGTACTAGTCCATCCGGCGTGCAAATAATAGTGAGGGTATATTTTGTGGTATATTGTGGAAATGATTGCTGGTTGTCTGTATGCTTGTATTGTTACTTCAGTCATAACGCCGACACCTTTAGACTGTTAAGAATTAATGCCAGCGGGCTTTGGACAATTGCTCCTATACATTTATTAACAAAAAGAAAAAATGGCCACACAAACGCTGAAACGACAGTGGTGACGTCATTTGATTGGGAGATGCCTAAGTCCAGCAAAGAATATTCACATGAAGTAGCTTAAATTAAGCTTTCAGATTCCTTCATAGATCACTGACTAGCAGCACACACGCGTTTCATCTCTATCTTCAACTCTGCACACAAAGATCAGATGTAGTCCGATAAATTAACTGGCTGCGATTCTGTCGTCGTCTTGTCTGAACCCTTGTGACATTTTCAACGGCGAGGGGACCTCCAGAGGATCTGACGTGAAGGCGATTGCTAGGCAACACATCCCATCTAATTGCCCGAGGGCAACCACTCTGCCGGACCAGAATTGCCGACTCGCCTCACATAGCTCTCTCATCTGGTATTATAAGCATACGTTGAGTCGTAACGACTGGATGTTAGTCATATACATTGGTCTATGGGTTCTCCTTTTGTCCAATTTACGTCTGGGAGAGCCCGATGAATAATTAATTCCCAGCCTTCGTTGCCATCGATTCTCTTACACCGCACTCTGTATTTATATAAAATCGTGTTGTTGACAGGTAGAGATTCGTATCTACGGATGCAAGACGCAGGACACATGATTTTCCCCATGTCAGCCCTGCACTCCGCACGAATATTAAATTGTCCTCAATGAAATAACGGCCGTAGCTCTGACGTCATCCGCATCTCCGAGTGAACCACCGGCATACATCATCATTTTTATCCCTGTCATCACCATCTTCTCCACCGACGTGCTCACGATGCCGAGAGGAACGCCGTGGTAAAACGGTCTTTTTTTATATTTTTGCCTCGCCTTTCTGCTCCCAAGATGGATGCCTTGAACTACTCCTTCCAGATGCCTGAATGGAAGGGCAAGATCAAGGAGGGATGGGGGTACGTGGTGCGATTGTACAACGCCATGCAAGATTACATAGTGCCGAAATACTACCACGACAGATCCTACAGGTAAGATTAACACAGCTTCCTTGATGCTACGTCATAATTAAACACAAACAAATTATGAGTTGATGAGAACCAATCCCGAGGAATTCACCCTAGAATCACCCTTTTGAAATAGAAAGAATACAAAATGCGACATGAGATTAATATAATGGAACGGAACATTGGTCACTAACAAAGCAGGATCATAATGTTTTCCTAAAAATGAAAGTTAAACTTTATTTTAAGCATTTTTGTCATAATTATCAGAAGGAGAAACAGTTAGTGCATGAATGTTAATGTTTCGATTATGATTTTCTTCGTTTTGCAATAGATCGGTTAGGTCCTATGGGGCCTAAATAAAATCCATTCATTGCCTCTGTATTACAACGCGGTGTTTTTCATTGACGTAAAGGAATAGACAATTATATGAATACAATGTTAAAGGGTGGTGTTCTATATAAGGACTGGGTTGCTTAATATAGGCTGTGCAGTTCAGGGTTCAATATATTGATAACTTAAATTCATTAAGGGTAATGTGTTATGATATTGCACCACAGCACACCACACGTCCATAGCATAGCTGAGCTAGCAAGTGCAGTGCATTTTCAATGTATGCCTAATGGCGTGCACGTGGTTCAGCTGTGGTCGAATATGAACACATGCGCATTACATGCATTATGGGCATCCGGAGCAGACGGCGTGATATGCGCAAGATGCTGGTGATGTAAATGATTGGTAATGATTATTATACCAGTGGATGCGGTGATGATGGTGTTAAATGAATGATGGTGATGCTAGCAGAGGCAGAACAAAGAATTTTGCAGAGGGTGTGTCAGGCGCGTTCTATTTTCTTTCCCTCCGAAAGGTCGCCAATTCCAACTGGCCCAGGCTTGAGACTGTTAGACCCATGGATAGACTGAGTTAAAGCAAAAAGAAAACACTTGAACAACACAAACACCCCCCCCCCCCCCCCCCAAAATAATTTCGCTGCTCGGAGGCTGTTAGTCGGCGTAAAAGCTATTTTACAAAAAGAGAATTGAGCGGGAGCCAGTAGCTGTGAAAAGAGCATTTCCGTTCGTATTCGTATTATTTATTCGTATTTTCGGGGCGGATCAAGGGATTGTCAACCCCCCCCCCCCCCCCCCCCCCCCACCCCCCTCCGCGTTTCCTTTGGGAATGAATAATTTTGGAGAGGCTCTTTTCACTTTTCACCTTTCCTTGCTAAAGATTTGCAATGTCCATATGATTTCAGTTTAACTATGGTTTAACCATGTTTTTTTTTTTTAAAGGTAATACGCCAAACCCGGAGGAGGGGGGGGGGGGGGGGGGGGGTTTAGGCCGTGTCCAAATTACATGGCTACGGCTTGAAATTACACACGATTCTATGGGAAGTGACTGCAGCCGCAACAATGTGTCCAGCCGGCCGTAGCCAGGTAATTCGTAGTGTGGTTAGTCTCTTGTGCGCGCCGCCGGACCCTCGCACGAGAAGAGACTATTGTTTTTGGCTGGTTCACGGCATGCTATGTGCGTTAGGTAAATACCAGTAGAGAGAGCCGAACGAACGTGGGTGCCGCGGGTGGCCGTGGGATATGGGATGGGACACATTTCAACGCGAGAAGTGAAACAGGTCAGGCCTGTAAATACCTGATTTAACCACAAGTTCCGAGTGATTTTATGCTATTTTGAAACCATGTTGGTGTAAAGTATACCACAGTCCATTTGCACGACAGCAAGCGTGGGATAATAACATCATGGGCAGAGAAATTGAGCCGTAAGTGTGTTAACAATAACAGGCAATCGATCCAACAATGAATACATCAAAATCAATCATACAAAAATACTGAAATAATGGCGATTGTGTAGTGTACTGTAGGCATAGGCCTAGACTGTAGTGTAGGGTCCCTCTTTAGAGTCAATGGTATTTTTTCTCATTCCAGAATGAGTTTCAACCTAAATCAGATTTCTCTTAATTCTAATGACATCTTTTTTTGTCATTTTGAACCGTTTATTGCGGTAGAAAATGCAATTTTCTTATGCGCTTTTAATACTGCTGTTGCATCAGTGCGGTTTTGCGTGTTTACTGTGCATCGCGTTGATCGCCATCTTTATTTTTGCGTTGCTTTTTGTCGTCTTCATCGTCGCTTCTTCACCCCAACATTTCCCTAAAAAAACCTGCCCTTAATCTACGGCATACCTATTGGTTTGTAATGTCGCTAACTAACTTTAGTTTGGCAATTCCAATAACCTAAAAGTGGATTTTTCTGTTGCCTGCTGAATCCAACAAGATCGTAACACTATGGGTCCATGTGTTACCTGCTCAATCCAACAGGGTCTAACGGAAATATCAAATTGTTGGATCCTGTTGGATTCAGCAGGGTTAGTTAAGTTTACTCCTAGAACTATGAGGTTCCTGACATGAACCTCATAGGAAGACGCCGATTTTTCCCATAGGCTAGTACAGCAAGAATAAGAACGTCATTTCCATGCAACACGAGTCTACATTTTTCGCCGTGAATTACTTCATGGCTGCCCCCCCCAAAAATAATATGCCGCATTTACCTCCTCACCTCGGTTGCGGCAAGTCAATTTTCGCCTGAAACGGGTCCAATTTGCGGGAAAAAAAGAAAAAAAAATGCAGTCGTTCCGAAGCGATCACACACGCACACCATCGATTAAGCCGCACACACGAAGCTAGCTCCTGTAAGATATCCCAGCATGCATCCAGCCGGGTAATGTGCGGGGGGGCCGTGGGTCGGTCAAGTCATGATTATTCATCGAAAATTCGAAGCGCGGTACGGCAGGCAACTGCCGCGTGTCCGTTATATACCGTCTGCGACGACAGGCAATGCATGCAGACGGTATATAACGGACACGCGGCAGTTGCCTGCCGTACCGCGCTTCGAATTTTCGATGAATAATCATGACTTGACCGACCCACGGCCCCCCGCAAAACAGGAGCTTCGTGTGTGCGGCTTAATCGATGGTGTGCGTGTGTGATCGCTTCGGAACGACTGCATTTTTTTTTCTTTTTTTCCCGCAAATTGGACCCGTTTCAGGCGAAAATTGACTTGGCGCAACCGAGGTGAGGAGGTAAATGCGGCATATTATTTTTTTGGGGGGCAGCCATGAAGTAATTCACGGCGAAAAATGTAGACTCGTGTTGCATGGAAATGACGTTCTTATTCTTGCTGTACTAGCCTATGGGAAAAATCGGCGTCTTCCTATGAGGTTCATGTCAGGAACCTCATAGTTCTAGGAGTAAGTTAAGTTAAGGTGATGGATTGCAGTGGGCATGTTGCCTGTACTAAAAACTGACAAATTTTAGAGTATAGATCATCCGTACTAGATAAAACATTATATAACAATGCAATGGCAGGTTCTTTAACAGTGCTGCAGCCGAACCGTTGAACTGAACTAAAAATGGCCGAACATGGCCTTCCGAACCGAACCGAACCGAACCAAAATTGTTGGTGCGGAAGTTCGGCAAACTTTACGCACACATATTGATAGCGCTAGGAATGCATGCGATGATAGGACAAAATTAGCGCACACGGGCGGCACTGATATGATTGAATTTACCTGTTGATAATTCTCTTTTTCGGCCTTACATTGTAACAGGTTTGGACTCGAGAACATGTACATTGTTCCATTATTATCTATCTTGCGCCCTGTGGGTTTGGCAACGTGCCAATCAACTTGTTATGACT
Source organism: Hippasteria phrygiana (assembly GCA_037893225.1). Classification (NCBI taxonomy): domain Eukaryota; kingdom Metazoa; phylum Echinodermata; class Asteroidea; order Valvatida; family Goniasteridae; genus Hippasteria; species Hippasteria phrygiana. Next base: position 880,900 of record JAZGUH010000253.1, read on the forward strand.
GCAGTGGGGAGGGCCGGGGAATTCCCGGAAGGACATTGTATGTGTATGTACTAGGGCTGACGATATTGATTTTTTTCGTAGTCGATTTTTTTTCCCTGCGATATCGCCGATATGGCGATAAAATCGTCAACAAATTTCAGCATAATTAAAATGTCGCAAAAGTTCGTTCGTAACTACATAATCGCCGGGCCCCATTGTCGCCAGGCATTGTTTGACTTTGAAGCCGTTCTAAAGGCTGTTCGATATGACGATATTTCCCAATATCTCGATATTTTTTTCATATTGAAAATCATATCGGCCTCTTAAAAAACACCGGAATATCGGGGAATTCGATATACCGAAGAATATCGTGATATTGCTTTTCGCAGCGTTCACTTGAAGTTGTCCTATTGTGTGGATTAGTCAAGATTACCTTGCTTGAAATTCCAGTTATTTCCAATAAATTTGATGATAGAATAGCACATCCATGTACATGTAACGTGTGATGAACCATGGAGGAATAGAAACAAATACCTTGTGTACTACATGTAAATGTGTTGTTTCTTGGATTGTTTTCTAAACCCCGACAAAACTTCTCGGCACCGTTCATTATACAGCGCACATGTGTGCGTGCATTCCATGTAGTCTTGGTCAAGTGCAAACAACCGCACTGAAAGCTCAACCGTATTATTCCCAGTGTACAATGCATGTGCACGCGCAACGCGAAGCGAAATTCGCCTTGAGGAAAGGCTACTAAGACCTGGGGGGTTAGAGCAATTGCTTCAATAACTCCAACCCCTAAAGCGTATCTGCGCGTGCGCGTTGCTTTGTTGCTAGCCTTGGTCAAGTGCAAGCAACCGCACTGAATGCCACGTCTTAAAATTCCCAGTGTACAATGCACGTGCAAGTGCAACGCGAAGCGAAATGCGCCTTGAGAAAAGGCAAACAAGTGTGGCGCATGCGTTGTACAATGCACATGTACAATGTCCGACGTGATCAATGATTTTGATCTTGTGCGATTGAGTACGTACACATCACAAGAAGCTCGAAGACACGTACGTCTGGTCAAACCACGCTGCTATTAGAATCGGAACTAAATCCGTAATTTCGCACGCAGCGCGAACACAGGTACGTAAAACAAATAATGAAAACTAAATGAAATAAATGTTAGCGAATCTGCTGGTAAAACGAAAGTATCGCCGATTTTTAAAGGGAAAATGAGGGTTCCAAAAAAATCGCCGATTTTAAAAACGATATCGGCGATATCTCGATTTTTCGATTTTAAAAATCATGTAGCCGATTTCGATTTTTGGGCGGCGAATATCGCATCATCGCGATTTTATCGCCGTATCGCCCAGCCCTAGTATGTACTAACGATCGGCGCGTTTGCGATTTGAGAGATTTAAAAAAAATGCATATGTACTTCCGAACCCGAACCGCACCAATGTTCAAAAAAAAAATCTGAACCGCATCCGAACCGAACCGAACCGAACCGAACCGAACCTGGAGGATCAGTTGCAGCACTATATCTTTAACCTAACCCCTTTGGTAACATTACTACAAAGTATCCTGAATCTGCCGAAATCCACCTATTTTATCATGCACAAAAAGTTGGTTTTGGTGACTGCGCAATATGAAGGTATCCTGAATCCATCAAAATCCTGCAGTACCGCTAGGCTTACAATCCTCAATCCATCAAAATCCCCCAGTTTTCAATATGGAGGTATCCTTACAACCTTGTGGATTTTCATGAGGTAATTTTTGTTTGTCTCAGATTGTGTGTGTTCCATGTCAAATTATAACTGATCGGACAATACTTCACTTCACTTCACAAGCTGCATTCACATGATTCTACCACTAACAAATTGTGAAATGTTTCTTAGTCATGTCAAATTGAAATTTGTGTAAAAAAGGTTTGTGAAAAAAAAAAACCGACAGCAGAATACATATTCCCAGACTTGACTTGTTAGTACCCTACCCATCCTGGGTTGGGAAGCTCCAAAGTTTTTTGTTTTAATAATAACAACAAAAAATGATGATGTAGTGTTTGTGAAATTTAAATTCCAAATATTCCCATATCTGTCCTGCATCTCAAATGTTCCCATTATGATTAAAGCTCCACTCGATCATCACCAAAGGCCATCAGCAAGAGCAGGATTAAATAAATGAGCAAGTTCAGTTTAAGATGAAAAGGGTGTCATTTGGTGCAGTACTTTTAGTGCAGATTTCTGAAGTCATAATTGTGGAGCTAAAGTTGTTAGTGTTTGTATGAATTGTGTGCTCTGGAATTGTGTGCAATCTGTCTTTTGTGTAGAAATAATAAAATCTGTTAAACACAATGTGTCGGCTGTTTGTAGCTATTTCTTATACATTTTTAAATAACCTTAACTTTGTGTACTGTAACCCCCCAGTGAATTACATGTACTGCTGACCTTGTGTATATTGTACTTTAAAGTATTTTTTGCCTGGGGGAAATTTGTAGACTGTAGCCTAGTAAGCCTACCATTGTGTGCCCAAGTTGTATGCATGGTAGGGTATTAAATAGGTCATTCTTGACTGTGCTGTGTTTTGCTTTTTGACGGCATTTGAAACAAAATAAAAAACAATTCGAAATTTTTTTGTATTTTCATTGTTGAGATGATTTGGGGTCATTACATCACAAGGGACAGTTTTGTGCCCTGCAAAACACTTGCCTAATTTTGGAGATTTCTCTTGGATAAAACTGCAGTCAGTTAATTTTTTTTTACATGGGTAGAGTTTATCATGTGAAGTGTGCACACTGTAAAAACAGACTTTTTTTTTCCTGGACGGTATACATGTACATGGCATCTTCATGAAGAACACAGATTGTTTGAGGAAGAGTGTATAGAAAAATGCTACTTTGTAGCAATAAAGAAAGCAAATAACAAGGGTCTTTCCAAAATCAATGTGTAAAGCATGAGCTACATATACGGTGTGTTACCTTCCTATTCCCTCACATAGGGGTTTTTCAAAACCTTGTCTTCGTCTCCAACTTCTGAATAACCGAGAAGCAAACCAAATGGAAATATTCTAATTTTGCTTTCATAATCAACCGAATGAATGTTCCTGAAGCAGAACATGCACCAAAATTTAGCTACATTTTCTGAAGTTGGGGGTCTTATATATACTCCTAAATCCTAAGACGAAGTCTAAGACGTAGCCGAAACCTAAGAGAAAGCAAGGGTTTTGAAAACCCCCTAGATGCTGTATCTAGGCATGGTCATGATTGATTTGGTGTTCATAATTTATTATCAAATGTGAATGACTTGGAACAGTTTTAATGATTTGCATGGCTGTCAAAAAATATTCAGAAAGTAACCACGGAAAGAGACAAAATACAAATGACGATAATATGTATATACGGTATTTATTTATAACAGCCATGGTGTTTTTGAAAGCTTTTCGTAGTTTTGCGCTCAAACGTTAATGTGCACTAGGCTTCGGTGATGCCAACATATTTGGAGTCGCCTCCAACTACGAGCACATTATGCACAAAACACCAACAGGCATCCTTTAAATCTGCATGGTTGTAATTTATTTTATGGACAAAACATTTACATGTAGCTCTGTGTGTAGTCTTTTAAGAGTATTGGCCATCTTTAATTCCTTTTTTGGAGTTGGTGAGTTTCAGAATTATTGGGCGGTGCCTAGAATCTACTCCAAGGAAGAACAAATATGGCTATTCAAGGAGTTGACTCCTCAAAAAAAAAAAAAAAGGAATCGCAATTCCAGTTCCAGTGTTTGAATGGAGTAGAGTCAACTCCCACACAGTCACCCAAGCCTATTAATGTGCACCTACATGCACCATATACATACATGTACTGTACATGCAGGTAGCTTGACTGTTTGATCCGGTTTTGGCATGTATTTATTTAGGTTGCCTGTATGGATTTTAGGTTTCCCTGGGCGACCAGGTTACCCTTAAATTTGTACCATGGAAATACCCCTGCATTATTATTGAAGCATTGAAGCATTGACAGTAGTATGTGTAATACAATGTACATGTACAGTATCTACATTTGTGTGTGTTATTCCTACTACATGTACATGACAAAATTCCTCCTACATGCATACATGGACCTTTCAAATAAAGTAATTAGCTTATTAAGTCACATTGCTGACTGGCCCAGAGATTATGCGCGGGACGTGTGTGCATGGTAGTCAGTAATTAATATCTAATAGAATATTTAACTACCTGTGCAGCTGCAAGTTTGCAGACGAGTGTCTATTTAAACAATCTGGCCCATCTGCGCGAAACACCGAGTCGCCGGTAGTGATTGAACAACCTACAGCTATATGCAGATTTCAAATTGTACATGTATGGCAGACGTTGAAGTTAATAAAAAAAAAAAAGCCAAGTGCAAAAATACAAACTGGAACAAAATGTTCAATGTCACGTGACCCAATATTGAGCCCCACAGGTGGTGAGGCGTGAAAACAAATATCCAACAAGAGACCTTTCAACAAATTTGTGAAAGCGAGATCAGTACGTGCACGCTATATTGCGTTAAGACCTGTTTTATTAACCTAACGAAATGGCAGGATATGAAATCACGGAGAATTGGTTGAACCTGTCAGATTAGAAGCCTTTGGATGTCCAGTTGTATGATGAGGCTGGAATTGAAGAAGTTAAAACGCCGTTACTTGAATCACAGCAAGGAAATATACTGGGCGTTCTTCCTCTATACACAGAAGTGAGCTCGGCTTGTTTGGTCTTGTATGAATTATGCATTTTGAACTGTATAAATACAATTTGAACGGCCTGCCAATTTCTGACAGTTATTGGGTACAAGATGTACAGGTAAAGATAGTTGAATTCTCTCTGGAAATGATGGTAACATTGCACATTAATTTAGTGTTACTGTGTACATTTTATACCTTGTTTGATCTTATTCCTGTTTTAGCATTGATGTTTTTAGCAAATTGAATCCCGCGACTGGATTTGTTTGACTACCTTGTGTATTGTATGGTGTATGTATTGTTACTCACAGGCACAGTGGGCGGAGCTTAGTGTCCAGCTATGACGATTTTGTTTAAATTTGTTGGTAGTGAAATTTAATTTGTTATATTTTTTTACCCCCAATGCAGATCAGTGCAGATGCGTCTTTACACCTTGACCAAGCGGCACTTTGTGCTGGTCTTTGTTGCGTTCTTTGCGGCGTTCATAGTGTCAGTACCACTAGGAATAGCAGGTAAATCATTGGGCATGTTTTCTGCTTTATGCCGCTAATAAGATTTCAGATATAAACAAACTGACAGTATTTACATGCATAATTGAGTTGTACTTCTACCTTGAATTACTCTGTCCCTGAAAACTATATATTTTTTATTTTCCATTTTTAGCAACACAAATGTTAGTTTTGAATGAAAAATCGGCCCACATTTATTTATTAAATAATTACTTTCCAAATGTCAAATTCATTGTGGCCCTACAAGAATTCTGTTCCTATAGACGAATCCGGCGACCAAAATTAGAAGCATTTACTGCGGTGGCATCACGCTCGCGTGCGTATTTTACGCACGCGCTCGATGCAGCTTCGACCAACAGGGTGTTTACAACTTGCCAAAATGCGCGCGCGACTAAAATTAAAGAACGCGCGCAACCTGCACGCGAGCGCGGCACCACTGTAAAAATGGCGTCGGCGAATTCCTGTATAGGATTTATCTTTTGTACATTGTATGTAAGAGGCACAAAAGCAACCATGAGTATGCCCAAAATAGACAAAAAGTCATTAAATTTTTCTTAAAATAAAACATACAATTTGAAAATCTGAACGAAGTAAAAATAAAAAAAAAGCACAGGTTCTACGTTTAACCCTGAAAGTATATTTGTATTTTCCATGCAACCCTATATTATAACTTCTGGAAGCAAAAATTTAATCTTGCTTCAAAAGGTTGACTATCCCTCATTTATTCCTCGCTGTGCGAAAAAAAAAGCGAATGCATAGTCATACATTATATATGTACGCAGTACTACGTATACATGTACGTGTGTCATGGCTCTGTTGTAACTTTATTTTGTTCTGCACATAAGCTATTGTATTGTATTGTATAAGTGTAGAGAAAAGCATTTTATGCAAACAAAATCAGAGTTTACCAGAAGGTCACACTTTTGCCCTCACAATTTATGTAATAACCAACATATGCACTGTATATTAGTTATATATTGACAAATGTATTGATGATTTGTGTGTAAACATGTATCATGTACATGTATGTCACCTGCCTTTAGCAATTCCATGGAGACCGACACTTGAAAGTGATTTAGTTGTCAAATTAAAAAGAGAAAGCATGCTGGAAAACATTCATGCCCTCATTACACAAAAACAAAATAGTAGTTTCTTAACCCTAACCCCTTGGGTAACTTTACTAGAAAGTATCCTGAATCTGCCAAAATCCACCTATTTTGTCATGCACAAAAGGTTGGTTTCGGTGACTGCTCAGTATGGAGGTATCCTGAATCCATCAAAATCCTGCAGTTCCGCTAGGCTTACAATCCTCAATCCATCAAAATCCCCCAGTTTTCAATATGGAGGTAATCCTGAATGGATCCGCCGAAATCCTCAAAAACAGGGGTATGGATTTGGATGGATTCAGGTAGGTTAGGGTTAAAGTACAATATACACAGTCTGCTCAATCATGTAGCAAGGTCAGCAGTACATGCAATTCACTGGGGGGTTACAGTGTGTTTTAACAGGTTTTATTATTTCTACACAAAAGGCAGATTGCACACAATTCCAGAACATACAATTCATACAAACACTAACAACTTTAGCTCCACAATTCTGACTTCAGAAATCTGCACTAAATAATGTAATTCTCTGTCCTGTATAAGGTGCAGATATACATGTGTAGATGTAGCACTTTACAGACTAACCAACAATTTAAATTTTGGCATCAGCTGTAAAAGGTGTGTCATACTCTTGAAGGATTTTTTTTAGTTGCCGAATACAATTCAGCGGTTCCATTTTATTTATTTTTTACAGGACCAAGGATAGAAATGTATGTAGAAAAGAAGACAACCAAAAACCTGCCAGTAAGTAACCAAACTGATTCACTGAATTGAAATGTGTTAGGGTATTCATACTTGTGAATACCAAGATCTTGCAGCATACTCAAAGATATAAACCTTTGTGTAGTGTAGTGATGCTCGTGAATTGTCTATTCAAGTAAACCAGTTAAGCATGCCATGTGCGCGTGTGTGTTTTAACCCGCCCTATACGATATGTGTACGTATTACGATCGCTCCAAGGCGGTCGACATGTGGTTTTGTTCAATTTAACGGTTTTGTCACTTTGATGAGAATGGGTCTACAGAGTTTCATGCCCTGTGATGTATTATTTCCCTATAATAAACTTTTACCCGCAACCATCCAGTTCTTTGACCCATTCATCCCCTTTAATTATGCGCACCTTCAATCAGTTTTGCCAGCATTGTTGACTTCCCAGGACAATTATATGTGGTCACAGTTTAGACCTGTTTGTGTACCAGTAATTGTTCTTTGGACAGTCACATATGATCACACTAGTAAACACATTTTCAGTGTACTTATGTAGTTACTACAATGTACATGTATAGCATGCTACATGTACGTCGGTAAACATTATGAAAATAAAGAAGGAAAAAAGCAAAACAATCTTCCCAATAAAAAGACAAGACATAGAACTACATGTGAGATATCCTGTTGCTGAATGTGGAATTCTTTTTTTTTACAAAATGGTTGTGGTTTCACTAGATATACTGGGTGAACAAAATATTTTCAGGTTGTTAAAATGTTTGTGTTAGAGAGCGAAATTGAAATTGGTCTGCATCAGTTGTCTACCAATTGAAGCCAACTTGGTTCATTTGAAGAAATTTTAGAAGATTGAATTACAGTATCATTGTGAAGAGGGAATTTTTGCGTCGGGGATGATGATGTAGGGCCAATGATTTTCCGTTTTAGTGGAAACCAAACGGAATTAACGGAATTGGCCTCTTTCATTGTGCATTCATTTACATGTATGAAATAATGTCAAATGGAAATGAAACAGATTTTTGTACACTGTTCTAATGGGCGAAACGGAAATGAAGATTTGTTGAAACGGAAAATCATTGGCTCTGTAACGGTAAATTAGAACAGAGATTTTCTCTTTTGCCCTTTCCTCTTTCATTGTTGAGAAAAAATTGTATTTGACCTAATGCTCATTGGCATGAAGCCACGCTCCTTACACGATTGTGGAATTTTGTATGGTAATGTCTACATGTACATGCATGTTTAAGATTTCACACCTATATGTTGAATTTATAGTTGATGTAATTTGGCATGGGTCAGTTATCATGGAATCACTCATACATGTACAGCCATTTTGGAAGTCAAATTGCAGTCAAGTTATTATGTAGATGACAGCATATTCTTTGCTGTCGGATGTGTGTGTGCTCAGTGTGCAAAATGTTCTAAATATGCGTGAATGTTGCTCAGAATTTGTTAAAAACGCAGTACAGCCGATGGGCATCACGAAAATGTGACTCCCAAAATGCTGATGTACATGTTTGTGCTAATTAGTGACTTCATTTGCACAAGCTCAATAGCAAATGTTTTGTTGTTTAAGCTCACAAATTAATTTTCCGTAATACCCTGACATATTTACTTACAAGTGCAGAAATGTTCTGTCTTGTTTGTAACCCTAACCCTTTCAGGGTATTTTGGCTAGAAACCATGCCAGACGCATCAGATTGCATACTTTGTCACATTGACTTGTGTGCAGAGTGCAGCAAAGTGAAGCTATCACTACAGATGCACTGTGCTGCACTCATGCCCCTATCGGTAATCTTCCACACACCCCACTGTCTGGCCCCAATGTATTGTTTAAATTTCTCAACTATTTATTGATGTGATATCATGAGGCATATCCGAAACATAAATTGGGTCAGTCATATTTAGTGCTAACTTATGAGTGTAATTACCCGTAATTAGCAGGGTCTTATCTGTGGTGCAAAATCTATCAACGCATATCCATCAATTTTTTTGGGTGAGCCGATCTCTTTGGCACAAAGCGTGAAGCAATTACACAGTGGAGTCTGGGAGTGTTTTCCCTGTTAAAGGTCAAAATTCCATGTGTGTATCTGACTATATGTATCTTAAGCACAGTTTCTTGCAGGGTTCCTGTGACTTTTCCATCACTTTCCAGAGGAAAATAAGGATTTCCATAACCATTGCTTACGCTGTTTTACATCTTAACCCTAACATCCTACATGTAGGCATTTATTTGGGGTGATGAAGACCTGTGTACTACGAAATACTACTTATTGTAGTGTTCTGTAGCACTGCTGAGTCTCTCTGTCTTTGATGATTGAGTGTATCATGACAGCAGTCAAGATAATTGCAAACTACAGATTACTACGTCTATGTAATACAGTTAAGTTACTGGGTAAATTATATTTGTGTCAATGAATTGGATGGCTAAGATAAAAAAATGTATCATGTCTGAAAACCAGTAGTGCTTTGTTTCTGCCTTAGATGAAAACAGACATTTTGCCTCCAACCCCAGCAACAAACAGTAGTTTTACATTTTACTACGTACTTTATTTGGGGTGAAGTATCAAATACAGGTACTAAAAATTACTACAAGCATTGTACACAAATAGGTGATAGTACTGCATACTACAGTTTACTACTAGTAGTATTTTGTGAGGTTAGGGTTAAGTCTATTTACAATACACTGACCAACCCTGTTCTTGGGAGGAATTTTTCTAAATTAATGATATTCTTGACAGTTTTCACAAATGTCAAGAATTTATCCCAAGATGCAAACAGTTGCATGTCGGAACCTCTTAACTTAGATTTTTGCCTGTTTATTGAAGGGATGGAGAGGCAGTGGCTCAATAAGACAGTTTCCTATAGTACGTGTATTTGACGAACAAATTTCCTTGGGAATATTTTCTGCTTAGCACTCGACTATATTATGCCCAGATTCCAATTTCATGGAGCTGTTAATTACAAAATGTTGCTTAGCAAAGATTGAAATTTATTGTAACTTGCACAATCTGATTTATCCATTTAACCTTTGACCTCCCTACAGAGTGGACCTTTTGAATTGACGTCACCGATTCTAAGCAGATTTAATCGGTCCATGTGGCTGACGTCAACGATAGAGTTAGACAATATGAAAGGTATGCAGAGCTCTTTAGTTTGTTGTTCATTTAATATACTGTTACCCCTGACCTGCAGGAAAATGATCATTCTTGAAACCACAGCACTTATGGATTTTTAATGCCAGACAGGAAGTGAAATTGTTTGGGCTAATTAAATACAATACAGTGGATGGGGGCTATAATGAACATCGCGGGATCCACAGATTTTGTTCAGTATATCGATCGTTCGGTATATAGCGATTTTCAGCTGCCGGTCCGCCGCGTGCCAATTTTTAACGTGCCGTCCGTTTTTTTAAATAGCACCCTCTTGCGTCATATTTGAAGTGCGCCCTCTTTTGATTGTAATTTAACATGTGCTGGCCATTGAATCATGTAATTACATGTTCATACTTTCTAAGCTTACCGAATTCTCAACGAACAGTTGGCTTTTACCCTTCTATTCCTTGGGCAAATAATAGCCACCTGTCACTCTTCAACATAAAGCTGCGGCCGTTTGGGAATTACAAACAGCCTAAATACCTGGTACATTTTTTTCAATCTGTTGCCCTTGTTTTCAACAACAATGTTCGGTAAGTTTTGAGCCAAGGATGGTGTTCGGTATAGCGGCGTTCCACTGTTTGTGGTTAGTGGCACAAAAGATGGTTTTTTTAGTCCTGGTTACATAAAACCTATTGTCTGACACTGATTTCTGGAGATTTTCATGAAAACATGTCAGTGTCCAAAGGTATTACAAGAACTAATAACATGCAAATCAATAATAGTCCATAAGAGCATATGAAAATACATTTAGTTTTCTGGAAAAGTCATTTTGTATTCCCAAAACCTCCCATTAGCGTGTTCGTAAAATGTAATTTTCCTGGAAATTGAGAGCGAACAATTCCTTCTGTTTGGTCACAGGTGAGAGCTTCCAGAAAATCTTCAACATCAGTATTTCCATCCGAGGGTTAGCGGAGGATGACAGCGTGGTACCAGTCAGCACGATGTTCCTCAATCACACCAGAGTCCTGTCTTGTAAAAAGGTTAAGATAAAAAAACTCTTTTACTCCTGACTTGTACAAAACTTGACACACCCATCTCTCCTGCAAACAGTCAAATTAACCATAACCTTCCCAAATCCTCCAAATTCATCTTTGCCAAATCGAGGAATTTGGAGGATTGAGTGTCTTTGGAAGTTGAAACATCAGAGGATTTTGCAGGATTGAGGGCATTAGAGGATTTTGCCTCTGGAGGAAAATTAAGGATGGGACGTTTACACGTTTAAACGAAAACAAAAAATCAAATCCGTTTAGAAATTTTCCCAAACGTTTAAACGGAACTCAAATTTTGAAAATGGGACCTTGTATTTACACAATCTACATTCCAGTTTTATTTACAAAGAATCCAGAACCTTTGTAAATGTATTTAATTTTAAAATAAAAATACAATCGCCTTTAGTAATACACAGTGTATACAATTGTTTGTCTTTGATGTTTTCAATACGTCGCTCGGACAAGATCAGTGCTCGACGTGGACGGCACCTCTCCTACGTCCTACACAAATGCTGGGACTGGCGGCAGCCTTTTTGCAATTGTTGACTAAACATTTAAACGTTTAAACGCTACGGGAAAGTTTTGCTAAACGTTTATCAAATTAAACGTAAATTCCCATCCTTAAGGAAAATGGAGGATCCAGGTCATCGGGCCCAATCTGAAGTGTTTATCCCAAAACCCACTAGAGGATTTTGCAGGATTCAGGCAGTGGTCCCCAGTAACAACCAGTAGAGGATTTAAGAGGTAAACAATTCAGGTCATTTTCAAACGTTGGTATGCATTCCATAAAGGCATATACCAAACTGGATATGTTGTCTTCCACTTAAATCTGACTTCACACCTGAAGTTCGGCTTTCCTTGAAAAATATGTCATAGTAAATTTGTTTTAATTACCAGTTCAGTGGCCATGTAGGATTCCCTTCAACTTCCAACTGTTGTCAAATGTACAAAATGTTATTGAAAAAGTTGATTAATTCAAGATTGTTGAACTTTGATTGTTTGAGTGATTTGTGAGAACAAACCATTTTCATCCACCAAATGTTCCTTTTTGAAATGTCTTATTTCAGGGTGAACTTTGTGAGGAGTTGCTTCTACTGCATGTCAGCCCCATACAGTACTCTTCCTATATAATCGTAGTGTACTTCCATGGGCTGGAGAGGGTGAAGGTCACAGAGGTCATCTTTACTGTAAGTCCAAAACCTTACTGCAATAGAATGTGACATTTTATCCTGTGAATTCAATACAGGTATTGCTGTACTGAATTTGTCAGAGCTGTAGTCGAGTCCCTGCAAGTCCTTTCACAAGTCCTTTCGCAAGTCCAGTCATAAGTCCTTTCATAAAGCCCTTTCATAAAGCCGGTCACAAGTAACTGGATGAACAATGACAAAGGAATGCCTTTGTCAAAGCTCATTTTTGAATAGCTTGTGATTGGAATTAGGACTGGAGGGCTTGTGATGGACTTGCAGGGACTTGTGATGGACTCAACTACATCCCTGGAATTTGTGCAGTAACCCTCTTAATCCCTTGAGTACGGTTATCATAGTGAGGTGCCGAGGTGGCCTGTGCAGCCAAGCGAAACGGACACGAGACTTGTGCAGCCAAGCGTATCATACACAATAATCCAACAATGGATTGAAAATGCAGAAAATGGCCTGTATAGACATCATGAGGCCTGGTGCCAATTTGTTTTGTGGCATTTGGCGTCATCCGTACGCAAGGGGTTAAAAGCCATTATGTTATGAGACATTCAGTAACCCTCTTAAATTCCATCACAATAGTCATTGAATTCAGTGTTTCTGATTCTAATGTTGGGCATCTGCAAGGGTGTAATTTGCAAATGAATGTATGTAATTTGTCCTCGTGATGATTACATGTATGCATGTAACTAAAGAAAACACGGTGCATTATATATGGGACTTACAGGGGGACCTTTTCTTGGACTCGTCAAAACAGTGATTCTATTTTCATAATTTGTTCATTCTTGTTAATACTCCCATCTTATAATTTTGAGTTGGAGTAAATTTTAAGTTCCAAAGAGTCTTAAGCCGCGTTCGCATTGGACTAACTATTGTCAAAAGTTATCGTATGAGATTGTTAACCCCTTGAGTACGTTTTTTTACGGGCGGCTCTGGCAGCCAATCAAAACGGTCATAATGTGTTTGTGCAGTCAAGCGTAACATACACAATAATCCAACAATGGATTGAAACTGCACAAACAGCGGCAAAGGGCGTCATCCGACCTGGTGGCACTGTTTGTTTTTTTGCACCATATGGCGTCTTCCGTACGCAAAGGGTTAACATTCCACTTTTAAACATGGAAAACACATGGTAAAAATGCATGTTTTACATTACAGTGGCTTTCCGCACTGGACTTTTCAGTGATGTAAAACTGCCACGTAACTCTTTCGCTGCACGGTTGGCCCTGTAAAAGTTCCATAAACGGACAACCGACGATCGACACTTGACAATTTGGAAAGCTTACAGGCTGTCCGCACTGGACTTAATTTGGTCAAGTTGACAACAGTCTCCGTACGTTTAAAAAAAAAAGTCCAATGCGGACACGGCTTTATACTACATTGTAAGTCAGTGTGGCTGAACCCTCTTATTAGTGTTAATGAATACCTTTGACTGGTTGCTTTTCTTCCTGTGAACAGTTCCGTACGTACAATCCTGTCTTTTGCGAGATGGAGATTTGGTTCCGCTTTGTTTATTTGGTTTTGTCCTTCATAGTTACAGTAAGTACATGATCTTCAGAACACTGTTTCTGTTTCACTAGACAGGGATTAGAAAACTCACTCACTAATAAAGATCTTTTGTAATTCGGTTTGATAGTTATTGTACACAAATCTGAAAAAAGTGTAATGTTGCACACACGCAGTTAGGGGTGTGCATCGGAACCGGGTACCCGAATACCCGACCGTTCATGTCAGGAACCGGTTCCAGATTATGGAATCGAGTACCCGTACAACTTTACATTATCTCTTAGTAACTTCCCAGAAAATGAAAAAGGAAAGGTTTCGAATGTTATTTGTCGGGAATTTTCAAAATTAAAACCCGACTACATCGGAAACCAGCACAGATTTCATGTTTTTGACCGTGACGCTCACGAAAATTGACAATAAAAGGAATCTTCTGTCTTTTGTGATATGCCGTCGCATGCACGTACCGGAACATGTAATGGCGGAGAAGTGATCATGTTTACTGGACAGGCATGATATTTTTCAGACTTTTGTCTGAAATCAGACTTTTGAATCTCAGAGAAAGACATTATTGCAACTTCAGGGATTGGAAGTTTTGGGTTGGGTTTCTTTAACGGGTACCCGTATTTTTTTCAATCAGGTACCCGGTTCTTTTACTACCCGTAAATGCACACCCCTACATGCAGTACAAAATTCACTTATGTATTGATTAAAATATTAAGAGTTTGCATTGATCCAGTTATTAGTCAGTATATTGGCCCACTTATTATTGAGTGTGCGTTGTCCATTGCATAAATGTAAAGCTCTGCAGATATGTATGTGTGATTGAGATTATATTGAATTGTAATTGAAGTACAATGTATTTGTAGTCATGGTAGTGATGGTGGTACATTTGAATGTCCACAGTGTATGTTTGCGCATTCCTTGAGGGAGTTTTCCATGCGGGATTGGTCCATCGAGCAGAAATGGCTGTCAGCATTGCTTCCATTCCTACTGCTCTACAACGGTAAGATTTCTAGCAAAATTCCTTCAAAATTGTACCTTAACCCCCTCTCCCCCCCCCAACCAAGTTCAAATGATACTGGTATATATCAGTGTTACCAAAAACAGATGTCAGCTTGGTTAGAAAAAAATCATGGTGTGGGGTGATTGTGTACCAAAGTGTTTCTCCGTATATCAATCCTACTGAATCCATGTTTTGTTTTTCTCCTGGTAGATCCGATCTTCCCTCTCACCTTCTTGGTAGACTCCTGGGTGACCACAATTCTTGACAACATCTTCCAGACCACGTTCCTGGCGGCGCTTCTCCTGTTTTGGCTGTGTGCCTACCACGGCATCAGAAAGGTAAGACAGACAGACCCATCCCATTAATGTAGTTTACCCCCCCCCCCCTGGTTTTATCAGTATCTCTCTTTTCTCACTACTGCTTGAGAGCCAACCGTCACTTCAATAGATACACACATACTCTTTAACCCTAACCGTCCCAAATCTGCCAAAATCCAACACCGTGTTGTGTTGTATTTTGATGGGTTCGGGACTGTAGAGCCTTGGCGCCATTACTTTACATGGAGCTATGATACCCCAATTTGTCTAAAGAATGTGCCATAGGTATACTGCACAGTGTTGGATCCAAGTTCAGGACACTTCACAGTAGAAGTGCCATAGGGGTTAGGGTTAATATGCACACAAGTGTGTAAATGCAATCGGGGACCTCCTATTATCCTTCTATTGTTCATATTTTAACTTTTTGGCAAGGGCCCTCATTGGTTTTGTACACGATTTTCAAATGAGGACCTTTCTCAATCGAGGAAACCCTACAGTCCTCTATTGTTAAAGGTCCCCTATTGAATGCAAAAACAAACTCGACAGATTTCTGTGTGGTTGAACACCAGTGATATAAATTGCTGTTCATGTGATTTTTACATGGGCACAACACATTCAATGCGACCAGCGTGTTATGAAATGTGTACATAGTCTAGATGTAGTGCAAATCAAACACATTTTGCATTGTGCAGTCCAAGTACAGTACAATTGTACATTGTACATTCCCGGCCCAGAGGAGAAATTCTCACAGTACCTATCATTTGAGACTTTGCATGGCGGAGATACTAATAATTGAACGTTCTGCGAAAACACCATGTGACAATAGTGACACTCCTCTTGTAGCTTGCACTTAAATGAAGAATTTTTGACACGAGGAATCCCAAAATTTGGGCACAAAATGGGGGTAGCACTCACAAGTGTGCATAGAAAATCCACACCTGAAAGTAGGGAAAAAGCGGCTAGGTTGTTGCAACTCCCTTGAGTTGTATGTACTGCCCTCAATAGACTGTGCACGGAGTGGATACTGAGATCATGTTCTCCAAACCAAAGGCTCCTGGCTTCCTCCCACAGTGTTCTTGTCACTGCCTGGGGCCTCCATCTGTGGGCTTGTGATTGGCACCCGTATCTTGAGCATGTTTTATTCATGAGGCTGGGCCGGTTTCAAGGCCTTGTTGGCATCTGAGATGTACCGAAAATAAATTATGTATAACCACGATAACAAATGTATAATTTGTGGGGAGCATTTGAAATACCATTTCTGCACTCGCTCTTTTTTGTGTGTCTGTAATATAAACGGGTTTATAGCTGCTATGTCTGAAAATGCCAAACTAATAGATTTCTCCCACAAAGGAATTATGGAAGACTATTTTTAAACAAAAAAGCACTTACTACACTAAGCACTCCATTCAGTCTTCCTAAAATATACTGTTTTATTATCATAATTATGAGCCCGGCTTGAAGATTCATATCAATTAATAATATAGGAATTAGGAGCGTCCCACTCCTTCAATGTGCAACTTATCAGTCATTTTTTTTTATGGAATGCCTCATTGAAGAGCTCTAATTCTAACAAATTAGCTTTTTTAGCAATTAAAATTTGGATTTTGATTTTTGTTACGGTGAAACACACCCAAAAGCATGGATATACAGCTTTGAGATATTTGTTTATATTTTTAGTAAAACAAAACGTCACCTGTACAATATTGTGCAACCACATACACCCAGCTTTACGTTCCATACCTAGTGTGGACATTCTTTTGTTTTTATGTAGTTAAGAAAAATAGAGACAAAAGCTAATTTTACACGCACTACAAATGCTCTTTTAACACAAATGTTTGATTGTGATACCCTTAAGTATTCCCGTTCATTTTGCGACGGATAACCCTAACCCCAAAATGCCTCTAGAACTGTTTTTCAGAGAGGGGGAAACCTTGTGTGGACGTGGGCAAGTCCACATAAGGTTAAGTCTTCCTGCTTCGTGTGGACATCTTTTGTTCACAGGTCCACACAGAGTTTGCATAGTAAGGGCATGTACTTGAGTACATGTACTGTATACATGTAGTACGTTCGAGGACAAGAGAAGAAAGAAAATACAAAGAAACCTTTTTTGTCCTCGGAAGTTGGTCTTTTGTTAAAATCGGTCCTCGGATGTAAAAATACGTGCTTAGTCTATGGGGTTGAGTTATATTAACCCTAACCCTCCAGGGTATTTTGGCTAGAAACCCTGCCAGACGCATCAGATTGCATACTTTGTCACATTGACTTGAGTGCAGCAAAGTGAAGCTGTCAGCACATATGCACTGTGCTGCGTCTGGCAGGGTTAGGGTTAAAGGAACAATAGGAAACACTAAGCATTGTCCTCCGTAGTCGAGGAAAACATGACTATATGCTCTATTGATTGTCGGCAAACAAACTTACTAGGGTAACACAATGTCGCAGTGAAACAACAATTTTTGACATCATTATGGATAAAAATGATGTCTCACCTGATTTTGTGATACATGTATCGTGAGGGTTAACTCAATCAAAATTTCACAACAAATGAAAATAACAAAATTTCACAACAAATGAAAATATAAATAGCCAACAACTAGCAGAAAAGAAGTCCAGATTAATCCGCTTTTGATCATACAGAACCGTATCTTCTGGAGGTTCGTTTAATTACTTTCATGTCTCTCGTAAGAAAATTAAGTCTTTATTTTTAGACTGTTTACACATTCACAGGCAACAGAGCATCATAACAATAATTCTGTGAGTGGAACGTCTGTTGTTTCATTGTAAGATGAGGACTGTATGTGTGCATCCATCACATATGCTTGTCCAACGTCATGGTTGTATAATTATTACTATGAATTACTAATGAGTGCACTCCAGTCAAGTGTGATGGTGTATAACACTTCCTTCCCTTAGGGCTTATGTTTTGTATGTGCATTTGTTTTTTGGGGGGAGGGGGAGAGTGGAGGGGGAGAGTGGAGGGGGTGGGAAACCTTGGCAGGAAACCTTGGCCTTACAATTATTGGTGCTTTGTGACAAGGTGGTGTCGTCAGCATTTTTGAAAAAAAGGAGCAGAAATAATGTAGAATTTGTTCATGCATGTACTTGAACATGTGTGTAAATGTGCATAAATGTGCATTCTTTCATCATTTCATAAGATCCAACATCATATGGAAATTTTTTTTTAACTCGAAATACTAAAATGCAGATATGCCTGAAAAGCATGAAAAAGGCAGTATTCTAACAAAGGAATATGAAGTAATCTAAAAAGAAAAATGTATTAGAAGCATATATGGTACCGTAATGCTATTTGATTTTTGCTTTGATTTTTTTCATTACATTTTTTTTTTTTGCCGTACATTTAATAAATTATTTTTAAGCTTGCACCAAAATACTTTTTCTTTCCATTACTTTCCTTCTTAGTTTTGCAGCGTGTAATAAAATTTACATTTGTTTTCCATTTGTTCTGTCTTCAAATTGTCTTGACAAGGATTATGCAGTCAGTCCCTTTCGCTTGTGGAAATTTATGGTTTGTTTTTAAAATGAGATCAGATGTACGCCTACATTTGAAGTGATACCTGTGTGTTTAGTGATTTTTTTTTTTTTTTTCATTTTTTTTTTGTATTTTTTTATGTTTTCATTTTGGTGAGAAATAAGGATTTTGTTGCTTATCCATTCACTTAATTTGGTTTTCATTAATTTGCCGGAGGTGGTCTAGAATGGATAAAGCTAATAGTGAATGTATATCCCTACTTTTGCCAAATGTAAATAAATCAATTTTTCAAAATGGCAAAAGATGCTTAGGACAAGCCAACATGTGTATTACAAATATTTGAACAGTGTAAAAGTTTGTTTTTCATGGCCTGATATTTACTGGTCAGCAATGGCCAGCTTTGATGGGGTTGTGGCTGCTTCGGCATGGTCCAGTCGACTAAGCAAGCAAAAACTGATTTTGGAAGGATATGAAAAATACTGTCCCTTCTTTTACAATAACCTTCAATAATGACAAATGGAATTTTCCCCTCGAAATAGTGTTCAGATAGCAAAGATAGCAAAGGGTACACAATGTGAAATAAATCTCTTCTAGGAAGATGTGTGGTTCTGAAAAGAACCGGGATGAGTGTGTAACTCAACGTTTTGGACAGTGTGCTCTGTCTGTCCTCAGGAGTGTGAGTGATGCAGCAACTCCACATCATATCACTCACACTCCTGAGGACGGACAGAGCACACTGTCCGAAACATCAAGTTACACACTCATCCCAGTTCTTTTCAGAACCATACATCTTCCTAGAAGAGATTTATTTCACATGGTGTTACCGGCAATCCCCCAGTCTTTCTCGTATAATACCCACCATGCAAATCTTCAAATCATATTTAGCCAAGGTTACATATATGCACAATTGGGTTTGGAATGGGAAGCCTGTTGTTTAGCATCTTTGCTTGCAGCGAACAGGCAGCTTTTTTTTTCATCCAGGATGAAACATTTCCCCCCGTTTTTCTCTCTTTTTTGTGTGCTATATCTAGAGTGACAGAAAGTGGATGTATTTCTACCTGCCTAAGCTTATCCTCGTGGGTATCATCTGGGTGGCTGCTGTGGTTCTGGCCTGCTGGTCACAGTATCGCACGCTCTTTGACCCCACGTTCAACTATAAAGTGGATGGTGGAAATTTCTTGGTATGTACGCTTGCACACTGTGAACTCACCCTATTCAGTACGATGGCTTCATATGTAAAAGTTACTGCATTTAATAATCTAAAAATCACCTGTGGCATTTAACTGTTTTGTTATGAGGCAATAAGTGTTTAACCCTTTGCCACCGGTTGACACATATATGTGCGGATTGAAAATTGCCACCTGGTCGGTTGACGTCTGTGTGCCAATCTCTGCATTTTCAATCCATTATTGGGGTATTGTGTACGTTATGCTTGGCTGCACAAACCTCTTGTTTCCGTTTTGCTTGGCTGCACAAGTCGGCATGGCGCCCCGGCGCCCCCATAGAATACCCATATGCAAGGGGTTAAGATTCACAGAAATGACAATATGAACAATGATAAATGTTCTGACAGTGTCTCTAGTAATTTGTTGACGGAGACTTCAGAAAAATGCATATAAATTTGCATCAGGGATAATAAAAATTAGAAGAGAGATTTGTGCCATTTCCCAACGTAGTGTATGAGGCACTGTATGCTCGGGGCTTTCCGAGAGCCTGTGAGAAAAACTCACATGTCGTCAAAGGGCAATTGTTGAGACTTCAGACAGAAGAAAAAAATCAGGGGGGGAATCCCCCCCCCCCCCCCACATTCCCACACATCAGTGGTCAAAATATTAATTGCCAGGCGGCCTGATGTCTAGAGCTATGGACAACACAAATTGTATGTGTGTGCAATGTTATGGGTGGGCCAAGGCCCCAACTGTGGTCTACCTTTGTTATTTGTTTGTTATCTCGAAAGTGGTTAGGCTGAACATGTTCTACTATTATCAGAAATAAACTTGACACCTTGTGTCTCTGTCTAGAAAAGGAAGTATGATTTCTAAACTGACCCGTTGTGTTAATTGTCGTTTGCAATAATTGTATTTTGCAGGGGCTTGTCATCTTCTTCTTAATCGTCGGCAGTCTCTATCTTCTCTACCTTGTGTTCCTTATCATCAGAGCCTTCACGGAACTCAAGTCACTCCCTTACATGAGTGAGTATAGACCATGTGCCATTTGTCTGTCTGCTTACAGCTAAACCGCCCTATATTCATATTTGACTGACGTTCTGTGCACGTATCGTGTTTGGCATAAATTTGGTTAAGGAGTGAAATCAAAGGTCACATAAATCAAACTTAATGGAAAATACGATGTGTGCGCATACCGCCGGGCACATTTTAATGATGTAAACACGTGACTTCAGAGAGCACATCGTCTGTAGCTGAATATATGGGTTTCATGCATTAAATTTTATAAATATGTCCAGTAGATTATGAGGCTGGTCGTGTAATAAAGCTTGCAAGTCATGAGTTAATAACTGAATAAAAAAAAAAATCCAGAATCTGTAGCTGAATCAAATTGCAATGAATTGAAGAAACTCTTGCGTTTTAATTCCAGATCTGCGATTAAGATTCATGACTGTCCTCATGCTGTTTGTCGTGGCTGTTTGGTAAGAAACTATTACATATTTGGAGGTTTTTATTCCAAAATAATTTGTATTTCATTGTAGTGAACCTGTAGTTTAAAATTCTCCTGCCAATTGACCTGTCACTGTTTGCGATTTCTTGGACACCTTTGCATGCGTCTAGCACGTGTACGCAAATGCTCATTGAGTGTTTGCTGCACATATGTTTGTGTCTTGGATTTTTCGGAGACAACTGTTCTCATCGTGGTTACGTGCATGTAAGTATGGACCACATCATGGCCTGTAGTTGAGTCACATTTACATTTGACGTGGTTCACGTTTTGCATTTCAACGAACGAGAGGCATATGCAGGTGCATGGAAAGCTTGCTTGCTTTGGAAGTTTGTTTCTCTTATAGATGTAAAACGTCATGTGATATTCAAAAGAAGCCATGATTGGCTACTGCTTGTAAATGGTAATCTGCTTGTTGCACAACTATTGAGGGTGCCGTTTGGCCCAGCAATGATTCAAGTGTAGGCACTACGATACTCCGACATTTAAGGCTTGAGGGGTTTCATGCTGCACAGTGATAGTTATATCCATCACTGACAAGAACTTCTCTGTCCTCCACAGTGTTGCCGTGGTGATAATGAGGTTCGGCATTGGTATCCTCCAGAACAACTTCATCTCCGAGCTGTCCACTTATTACAAGAACTATATCCATTTGTATTTTGTTTAAAAATTCTCCCCTACCCAAACACCCCCCCCCCCCCAAAAAAAAGGAAAATAACTTACCAAGATAACTTAAGATTGGTTGTCAAAATTTTAACCCGTTGCATCCGGCTGTTATTGATGGGGTGCTGGTATGCCAGGATCCGGGCTGTGCAGCCAAACGTAAATGCAAACAATAGGTACCACACTGAATAGAGTGGTCCTTTTCATTATACTTAAAGCCCCCCCCCCCCCTTCCTTTCATGTGAATGGAAGCTTTGATGATCTATTCATTACACTCCCATTCAGGAACAACATAGTTGAAAAATGACTGGATTGAGAACGTGCAGGAATGTGCCTATAGACCTGTACCGGCCAGGTGGTCTTTTTCAAACCACAGCTATAGCCGTCATCTGGATTCAAGAGGTTAACCTGAGCTACCTCTTAGAAATTTGGATAAATGTTTAATGTTGCCGCCAAAATTTGTTTAACCAATTGATTTTCAAGGTTTGCATTAATTCAAAGTAAATATTATTACCTAATTCGTGAAAAGTGTGTAGAGAGAGACACACACACAAACAGCAACCATGGCAAATTCAGTGAATGCTGGCATAATACATTGGAAATTGGTGCCACCGTCTTGCTTTACTTGTTGATAATCCGTTTTTGTAAGTACATGTACTTTTAGTTTCCTTGACTGCTAAACACCTGCAGAATTCCTGGCCTTCTACAGCCTTCTCAACTGTTACCTGTACGCCATGGCTTTTGTCTATTCACCCTCCAAAAATGCACACAAAGGTATGTCGGAAGGCTTCGGATATTAAAAAGTCTCTGTTTTGATTCCCAGGTTTGTTGGTCTTCGTGTCTTACGCACCCTTCGTCACAAATGTGTATACAAACAGCCTGGACTCGCAATATACCTTGTCCCTGTGGTAAACTTAAATCCTCGTTTCTTCCTTGTTCTCAATAGTACACATTAATCACTGTATACTATAGTTACAGTAATAGGGCAGCTGCTGGTTTGAGTAGTCATACGACTGTATGTAGTAGGGCTGTACCGAATATTTGATCGTCAACCGAATATTCGAATACCTTTTTGCCGGTTTGAATATTCGAAAAAATATATATGCACGTACAGATACAACTCTGATGCTATTATAGTAGAAAAGTTACTGAGCTTAGCAGTGTCAAATGCCGCATTTTTGTCGAAAGGTAACTTTTTTGTGGCCAGAGGTTTTTGTTCCCGTCCATAAAACCCATGACACTTGTAAACAAAAATATTCCTACAAAAACGCAGGCTGGAGTTTGGTTGAAAAACTAGATCGACGAGTATCAAATATTCGAATATTTTGTCAAATACAGTTTTGAATAATCAAATACTGAATAATCGAATACTGAACTATTCGAAAATGAACAGCCCTAGTATGTAGACGCATTGCAGGTCCAGGTTATTTATATACGGCCGTGTTTGTTGCGGTCTCTGTTTTAGATAGTGGTCTCGACAGTAGTCTTGACGACAAGACATGTTATTGATGATAGAATTGATAATGAAGAATGCCCCCCTCATCTCTATATGTTGTTGACATGCATACTGTTTGACATATCTGTACAGGCTACAGCCATCTTTGGATTCTTATTCACCATTCAAATTTGGCAACAGTGTAAGCATAAAAGATCCAATCTTTCCCGTCCAAAGGGAAAAGACATTGCCATGGCTGCAATGCATAAATGTCTTTTAAAAGTACCTTCAGAACTAGAAACAATTTGGAGTTGTCGTTTACAATTTTACAATATGAACCACCCAAACCTGGGTATACATCTCCCCATCAAAAATACTGAGTTCGGGTGTAGTTAAACCACTATAGCCCCCAACCCCAATCAATTTAATCTTCAAAACTAACTACATCTCTGCAGCCCATCACAACCCAACCCTGGCCAAAAAAACAAAAACCAAGCTCGTTTCCCATCAACCCAATGCAACCCAACACCATATTTCCTGGCTCCTTAATATGACTTTGACTTGGCAGTAACCATAACCTTGTTGGGTGGGAGCAGAAGTAATGATTTAGTCCTGTAGTGATTTTAAAACCATTCAAAATACAAACTGACCAAGTGAAGTGTTTCCATTTGTTTTTTAATACCTACAGATTCTTACTTCAAAGATAATCCCACGTTTTCAATGCTGAACGAGTCAGAGGATGAACTCCTTGATGGGTAAGTCAATTTTTGAAATCTCAAAACCAGGGGCCAATTTCATAGAGCTGCTTAAGCACAAAATTTGCTTAAGCATAAAAAACATTGCTTAGTAAAATCAGGTTACCAGCCAAAACTCCATACATTGCTTGTGACTGGTAATCACACAGTTTTGGCTAGTAAACATATTTTACTTAGCAAGGTTTTTGTGGTTAGCAGCTCTGTGAAATTGGCCCCACATTTAAGGTTGGCCTTGTGGTACTTTTCTCGCCTTCCACCACTGTGACCCTGGTTCGAATCCCAACCTGTGCCAACGTGTGGATTGGGTTTTCAGTCCCTACGTGATTTAGTGAGTTTTCTGGGGTTCTCCTCCTACGTCTATGAGTGTAATTTCCTTCCCCATCTTCTACCAAGGGACTGGGAAGTCGAAAAAACTTTTGTGGGCTATCCCAGCTGAATGCCAAATAATAAATATATAAAAAAAAATTAACAATAAATTAATAAAGCATTGTTTAAAAATAGTCGTGTGTCTTATTGACTTTGAATACCTCTGAAAACCTATGTTGACGCTCCAATTTTTTGGGCCAGCTCTGACACTGATGAGAACGCCACAACAAGACCCCTCCAAAATGGCACCTCCTACCAGGAAAGTGAGGATGAGTAGTCACCATAGCAACGACCTTTGAACTTTAAAAGAGAGTGCTTCCAAAGGGTGAGATATTATTGCTAAGTACTGTACTTGTGTCTGACATGACTGGGAACCAGTGTTTTTATTCAACACAGAACGTAAAATTGCTGGTACCAGTTATTGAAATAATTAGCACATTGCTGTACATGTGTTGGGCTAGAATACAAGAACTAAAACAACACAGTTTTTTTTCAGATATAAAAACGTGTACTCATTTTGCATGGATTTTGCAACAGTACTCGCCTATCCAGAAAGAAAAAAACTTTGAGCTGCGTTTGTTTTTTAAAGAGGAAAACAAATTCCAAATTTCCTCAGATGCTGTAATCCGCTTGAAATAAAGTGGATGAATGTGGTAGGCAAAAATGGCAATTCTGTTGCAATTTTAATTATTTTATTCCTGTCGTAATTCCTTTTGCTGCAAACAAAGTTGGTGGCAGTCCCTAAAAAAAAATCCAGGTATTTGTTGGAGACAGAGGCGGAAAATATGTCCTGGGATAAAAATTGTAATTTTATACAGCGGTGTTACAAATGTTATACGCATAAATTGATACTGGTTCTCTGGGGCCAATTTCATCGTGCTACTTAGTAGAGAAGGGTGTTGCTAAGCAACTTTAGCAGAGGACCAGCTAAGTGCAATATACAACAAATGGCTGTCCAGCCGGTAACCCAGGTAATAGCTCAGCGGAACTTTGTTGAACTCTGCTGTGAGCAGAGATTGTTTGTATATTTGGTACCATATCTGGAAGGGCTCCAAATATATATCAACGATAGTTCTAATCCAGAAAATCACGCCAGATATTATTTTAAAAAAGGAAGGCAACTATTTATTGGAATGCTAAATCAAACAAAGGTAGTGGTACATTTAAATAATAAAGCAATGTGTATTTACGTAATATTTGCATGTGTATATCTTTGTTCTTGATGAGTTTACAAGTCATTGTGCCAATATTTGATTTTTTGGGGGGTTCGCTGAAGATTTTCCTTTTAAACATTTTGAAGTAATGCTATAAATTATGTTCACTATGTTATGATCAAAACTTGTAATCAACAAAGTGGTTAGATATAAATCCTTGTAGAAATTAGGGTTAGCTCAAATTTGATGTTGTTCGTGCTATGTAACCAGGGAAAAAATGGCATTATTTCAGATAGAATGTAGATCAGTTTTTTTAATCTATTAAATCTAGTTTGCCTTTTTTGCTCATGAGCTAAAAACACATGCCACGGAAGAATTTAATCTGAATGCCAGGCCGTGTCCGAATTACTTGGCTTGAAATTACACACAAGTCTATGTGACGTGGCTGCAGCCACTACCATAGACAAGTGTGTAATTTCAAGCCATGTAGCCAAGTAATTCGGACACGACCCCCAGATTCATGGGGCCTGTTTGTTTCACACGAATCCGGATTTTGATTAGTGATCCAGCCGCTGGTTTGCTCCATCCACTAGGCGGAATCCGGTGTGTGAACCAATGCACGGATCACTGATAGCGATCCAGATTCATGTGAAACAAACAGGCCCATAGTTTCTCTGATTACAAATGGAGTGAGCCCTCAAGTGATTGAATGTGATACCAGTCTCTGTAGAGTGGTTCCCAGTCCCTCTGTTATCATTCTGACTTTGAATATGGAGACCGGTAGTGAGTACATGTAATACTAACTAGCACAAAGTCGGAGGAATTCCGGCTGTATGCTGTAATAGGTCTTAATATTAATATACCCATAATGCATTGCAGTGTTCTTAACTGCTGCAAAAACATGTACATTCAACAAGAATTTCTACAAGTTCAAACCCATTTACAAGAATGAGAACAGCATTCATCTGGGAAATTGGAAAAATGGGAGATTCTTAGTTCTTTCAGTGCTTGTGCATATGAGGACCAATCAAAAGCATCATGTCCATACTAGTTACTGCTCCCCATATTTGGGGGCAGGAACCAGTCTACCAGTCTGTGGTTTTTTTTTTTTGTTTAAAGGAGGCCCTCTATAGTTGGATTCTGCTTGATGGTGTGTATGATAATTTGCCAACTTTGATTGTTTAATGGATTTTGTAATTTGTTTTGGTTATTTTGGGTTTTTGCAATATTAACGAAACATTTAGGAACAGAATGTGAATGTATTTAAAACCATTAAGGTTTAGTAGCTCAGTATCATATGTGACCCACTCTGCAAAAAGGGCACTTATGTTGCAAAATTTGAAAATAGTGTTTTATATATAGCTGGAAAGGCCATTTTATAAGCTTTCATATGGTATATGTCTGAGGTCTCTAGCATTTTGCAATCACGAAATTTGCATGTTTGTTTTCAGGGATTTCTTGAAATGACTTGAGGAGAAACAAGCCATTTAAGAAAACAAAAAGCAAAGCAATAGATGGAAACACTCGACAAAAACACATTCTTTTTCCAACTTTATTCACTGAAATCAAAGATTTTTGTTATGAAATAGAATAATATAGGTATCAAAGATGCAAAAAATTCCCTCCCTTCAAAATGATTTCTTTGAAGAATTTTTCACCCTCTTCACATTGAACGGCCCATAACTCGTAAAAGCATACAGCGACTGATGTGCCCTTTTTGCAGAGCAGGTCACATATGTCTGAAAATGCTCTGTACTGATGCAAATTTATTTAAATGTGTTAAATACTTTTTAAAAATAATTTATTGACTTAAAGCCAAGTCCACACACATTCTCTGCCATTGAAGGTTAACAACTTGAGTACGGTTTTTATAGTGAGGGGCCAGGGCAGCCTGTGCAGCCAATCGAAACGTACACAAGAGGTTTGTGCAGCCAAGCGCAACACACAATAATCCAACAATGGATTGAAAAAGCAGAAAATGGCGTGTAAAGACGTCATCCGGCCTGGGGAAAATCTTTTGTGACATTTCACGTCATCCGTACACAAGGGGTTAAAAGCTTTTTCCTTCCATTCCATGTTCATTCAGTTGAAGTAAAGTCCTTTCTGCACAAACATTATTTGATAAAACAAATGTGAATTGTTTGGTCACACAGTGTACGTTTCTGTAAATCACCAGATTCAGTTTTAAATCGCATGCACTTATTTAATAATCACATAGTTTTCAGAATGAAGAAATCTTTACCTCAAGAATGCTCTCAGGCAAAACAAAAATATGTTGAACATCCTTCCCCTTTCCCCCCCCCCCCCAGAAAATTCTATTGTACCTTTCCGTTTGCATTTTATATGGATTTATTTGGAGGGGTAAAAAGACGAAAAAGCATGGGCTCTATTAACAAGGAAGCTGTTTGAAACAATAAATATATAAGTATTAAATTGAAACTTACATGAAAGTGCCAAGAAATGGAATAGTCCAAAAACACAGTAGTTAAGATATCTGCACAAAGCAAGCAGGTGTTTGAGTTCTGAGTTAGAAATGGTGAAAATATGTTCATGTAGATTATATTACTTACAGTATGTTTGATTTTCTGTTGTTCCTGAGGCTCGTAGCAATAACATCACCTACTGATGCAATAATGTATATGATATCTTACTGTACACATAATTTTTCCCCACAGATGTCATTAGATTAGTTTAATATTAGACTCCTGACAGGGGTCAATTTTGTGGAGCTGCTTAAGCACAAAATTTGCTTCATCACAACAAAAAAACCTGCTTCATAAAATTTGGGTTACCAGCCAAAACTATCTGTGATTGTTATGCTAAACATCACATGGAGTTTTGGCCGATAACCTGATTTTATTAAGCAAGGTTTTTCTTGCTTAAGCAAATTTTGTGCTTTTAAGCAGCTCTATGAAATTGGCCCCAGGACATGATATTGTAGAGCAGACAAACTTGCTAAGCACAGAAAATGGTTGCTTGGCAAAAAAGGTAACCAGCCAAAATGCCATGTAATGCAGATTACTTCTGACTGTTCACTGCCGGTTTTCACTCCGCAAGCAAACTTGTGCAAAATTTTCTGCTTACCAGCTAATGAATTGGCCACGTGGGCCAACATGCTGACCAAACTTGGGTGCTAAGCAAATATTCAAAATTGTGTGGCATTTTAGATAGTATCTGTTTTGTCAAGGTTACCTTTCTTCCACCCATAGCAAACTCACATGCTTAGCTGTTCTATGGAATTTGCTCCAGTGCCCATGCATGTGACTGAATAATTAGTAAAGAATCGGAACTTGATTTAGCACATAATCCTGTACTTATATGGATTCTGGTGCAATCTAGGTTAGCGTGGATTTTTTGCATACAATGGGCACAGTAAACCCAAGATTGTATTGAGAAAAGCTATTTCCCATGTTTTACAGATTTAAGTCACAAAACATTTTTATACAACTCTTCGCAATTTGTGAAAATGGAAGAGGAAGACACAGTAAATTTGATCGTTTTACAAAATTCTGAAAGCAGATATTCGGCATGCATTGTCGTCGACGAAATGATTATCTTGAACAAATCTTAGGCCCACTGGCATGTGTATGTTGCTGTGCGTAAAGGTTATTTCCCACACTATTTTCGTACAAATCTAGGGAGGCCATTTCCAGTGTATAGTGTAGGTAAATAGATAAAAATTTACCTGGTTAATGATTGTTTTTAGTTTATTAATATACCTTGTCTGAAAATATTAATCGTAATGTAACCATTTGAATTTCGGTTTTGAAGGGAATGCTCACTTGAACGTGTAAGTAGTCTTCAAATCCAGATATTTTGTTTGTAATGTGTATATCATATGGACGTGTACGAACACCAGCGACCTTTGACTTCTGATTTGTGTTGCCTTGGCAACTTAAGGATAATTGTGGAGACGAAAAGTGGACTTGTAAATAGGACTTAAATATACCTGGACATAAATATAACTGAACATAAATATGACTGTGAAATATTCATGTGTAAATAGCATTGATGGTATTCACAAATGTACTAATTATTTGTATAATTTTGGAAATTCTTAAAATTATTTAAGTTTTACCGTTTAGGCCTACTGGGTTAGAGGACGCGGAGTTTAAAACAAGGTGATTTTTTAACTACTTTATTGTTTGGTTTGGTTGGAGATCTGTAGTTAGTTTAACCGGAGAATGAGGTTTTTGGGTTATAGTTTGGTACTAATTTAGTTTAATAAAAGAAAATGTTAAGATTCAAACATTCCGTTGTCTATTTTGGTTTTTACCGCTTTGTTGGGCGGGAAACGAAAACTGTTATTTTTGATACACAAGAACGGCAGATGTTAGGGGTTTTCGTAAACGATTAAGTCTTTTTTCGTGTGAAAACTCCTTGGTGTGTCGTGTTTTGCTCTTTTTTTCGGGGAGGGGGGTGTTGGGTGGTCTTTTTTTTGGGGGGGGGGGAGGGGTTGTTTTGTTTTTTATGCGCCCGGCCTATGACTTCACATGTTTCCTACAAAATAAGCATACAAAATATCGTTTGAACAAATTTGAAAGTTGTCTTCAAAGTCTATTACCAAGTCAGTTGAACACCAAATCGAAAAGGAGCGAAAACGTCCTTTGGTATTCAAAGTGCATGCACGAGCCACCATTAAATTGACACGCGTCACGCGAAAAGAAAAGTTTCTCGGTCTAAATTATTGCTCGCCCATCTGACTAATAGGCGAGCCCCATTTCTCTCACGTGATCACCACGCCCACGTCCAGTCCTTGGACCCACCGCTATTGGATCAATCGCTTCGATCTGTTTGTGATGGAAAATTTTGTCCGAAATTTTATTAATAGAAGACATGAATAGCTGGATCGATGACAAAACAAGGGATGTGTTAAGCCGAAGATTACAAAACAAAAGCTGGAATCGTTACAATCCACGTTGGATGGGCTAGTCGTTGGAATTCTCAGCAGGTGCATGTTAAAGTATCGTGAAAACTAACTTTAACAATTGTATAAGACACCACTGAGTTTTTGAATTTATTCTACTGTGACTAACCTGGTATTTTTTCCATTATGTTATAAGTGCCACTGGAAACATTTTTTTTGCTTGCATTTTGGTGTGCAGTGTAACTGCAGTGTAAAAGTTATCCTTGAAAATTTTCAAAAACGACATGGGTTCTTGATACTGGGAGAGGAAGTGGCTCTTTTGCTCTTTTTGGTAATGTACCATTTTTCGCAAGTATAACGCTAGCACGTGGCCTGGTAAACTTAGAATAAAAAAATAATTAAATAGGCCTAATATTGTTTTATTGGAACAAAATTTGATAAAAAAATTCCAATCAAAATATCGCCTCATCATAAATTCATTTGGGTGTGTCTGACGAATCACGCTGTGAAACAAATCGTTGATTTGCATGAAAACGGAGATGACAGTCATCCCAAAGCTGGTATCCCTGATACGAATCGGAATGGACAAAAGTCCAAAGCGCCGGGCACCAGCGACCCAACATAGCATAGACACTATGAACATCTAACAAAAGAAAAACGGATCAAAAAATTAGCTGGCCTGACGTTTCGAACTTAAGCAAGTTCTTTCTCAAAGGCAAATGACAGAGTGCAAGAAACAAACATGTAGGGAACACACATGCATGAGGGGGTGGGTGGAGAAACACAAAAGAGGGATGCAAGGGAGCCTGGCAGTGGGTAAACATCAAAGAGAGAGGTTTGGGTAAGGATGAATGCGGGGAGGGATTAGGATGAAGGTTGAAGCTGGGGAATTGGACAAAGGAATGTGGTTAGTGGCAAAGATAAACAGGAAATGGTAAGACAACCCCAATTGGCCAAGAGACCCCAAGAGGGTTTGCCAGGAGGATAATCTGTAAACAAATGACAATGGGGGAAAAATTAAAAGTTAATCATTCCCTTCCTGGATGTTTAGACCATGTGGTTGAATAGTCCGAAGACGTTTCATCCAAACTTTCTCTCGGCTGAGGCGAACTGAGTCCTTGCGGTGGAAAAGTGATTCTATGCCCTGTAGAATCATATCAGAAATGGAATGGTTAGGCAAGTTGAAGTGATGACCAACAGGGGTGTCAATTTTCTTGGTGTTTACAGTCGATCGATGGCCATAGAAACGCTTCTTGAGCGTGTTCTTGGTCTCCCCGACATACTGGATACCACAAACCCTGCAAGAAATGAGATATATGACATTAGAGGTGTTGCAAGTAATGTTGCCATTGGTTCTGTGAGTAGTTCCAGATGAATGGCCAGAAAAGGAGTCAGACTCCTGCATGTGAGTCTGGCAAACAACACACCTGGAATCGCACTTAAAAGTACCATGCTGTATGGGAGGGGATGCAGCCAAGGTGGGGACCTCGGCTCGAACAATCAGGTCTCGTAGATTGCGGGGGCGCCTATAAGCCAATATTGGGTTGTCAGGGGCGGCACGGGCAAGGCGATCTGAAGTATGAAGGATATGATGGTTGTCATTAGTTATTTTACGAAGGGGAGGGAGACTAGGATGAAAGGTGGTGACCAAGGGAATCTTGGGGTCGGCATTAGTGCTAGGTGTCTTTTTCTTGAGCGCAAAATCTCTGGTGATAGATTTGGCTCTGGCGATAGCACGTTGAACTTGGCGGGAGCTGTGGCCCCTGGCAACCAAGTTATTCTTCAGTACCTGTACATGATGGGAAAAGTCAGAATTATTAGAACAAATCCTTCTGAGTCTAAGTGCCTGGCTGAATGCTATGCCTGTCTTGCAATGCCTGGGGTGACAGCTGGAGGAGTGGAGGTACTGGTGGGTGTCTGTGGGTTTAGAATACAGATCAGTGGTTACCGAGTTGTCTTCCTTGCGGATGGTGACATCCAGGAAGTTGGTCTGATGCACTGAATACTCTGATGTAAACTTGATGGTCCTGTGGAAGGAATTAATGTGATTAATGAAAGTCTCCAGACTGTCCTGATCACTGGTCCAGATGAAAAATACATCGTCAATATATCTCCACCATACCCAGGGGCGACATGGTGCTGAGGCAAGCATGCGCTCTTCGAGGTCGCCCATGAAGAGGCATGCAAAGGAGGGGGCCATGCGAGTGCCCATGGCTGTACCGTGTACCTGTAGATAGTGTTTGCCTAGGAAGGAAAAATTGTTCTTGGTTAGTACAAGTCTCATGAGGGTGCCAATATCACTGATGGGTGGGGTTGTGTGTCCTGCCTTGGCCAGGGCCGAGGAACAAGCACGAATACCCTCCTCGTGGGAGATGTTGGTGTACAGGGATGAAACGTCAAAAGTCCCAATGATGGCTGTGCTGGGAATCTTGTTCTTGATTCCATCCAGCTTGCGCAGAAAGTCTGGGGTGTCATGGATGTATGATGGCATCTGTGGAACGAGGGGTTTGAGAAAACTGTCAATAAACAGGGAGATACGTTCCGTAGGTGAACCATTACCAGAGACAATGGGCCTACCGGGGTTGCCAGCCTTGTGAATCTTTGGAAGGAGATAAAATCTGGCAGTCCTACAGTCAGAGGGAGAGAGAAATTTATGAGCTTTCTTAGACAGCTGGTCACGTGATCGCATATCGTCCAGCACCTGTTGTATCTCTTGAGAGAATGTACCTGTGGGGTCAGAGTCAAGGCAGATGTAGTTAGTATGATTGTTCAACTGGCGGTGGGCCTCGTCAATGTACTGATGACGATCCATGATGACCACAGCTGAACCTTTGTCGGCCGGCTTGATGATGATATCAGTACGGGAGCGCAAGGCATTCAACGCCAATCGCTCCTCTCTGCGGAGATTGTCATGAGTTCTGTGGACAAAGTTATCAGGGTTAGTGACTTGAGAACTGACAACTTGAACATAAGTCTCGAGGGCTGGTACACGATTCTTGGGGGGTACCCAGGTACTTTTGACACGGAACGGTTCTGGGTCACATCGGTCAGAATCAAGGAAAAACTCTCGGAGACGGATCCTACGGTAGTATTCCGTGAGATCTTGGCTGAGCTCTACCTGGTTCACAGTGTGGGGAGTAGGACAAAAATTAAGACCCTTTGAGAGAAGTTTATGTTCAGCGTCAGATATGGATGATGAAGAAAGGTTAACTACAGTATTGGAAGGGGGTGGTGGTGTAGACTGGGGCCTGGGGCGTCTAAAGCGTCTCTGTCTGCGTTGATGTTGCTTGGTAAGCAAGCCACCAATCTTCTTGTTTCTCCTGTTAAGCAGAACAGAGTCAAGGTTAGATACGCTCTTATCAATCTCATCATGGAATTTACTGTATCTGGTGTCAGAACAACTGGATCTAAGTTCCGAGTCGAGGTGGGCAATATTCTGATGGAGGTTCTGAAGTGTAGTTTGACACTGTTGAGAGAGGACATTGATGAGTTTAATGGAGGTACCATGTAGAATTTGGTTCCATCTCCTTTGAAGAGGCGGTGAGAGGGTACCCAAGCAGGGAGAGGTAGATAATTGCAAACCTGTAGGGATAAATCGAGAGAGGGAGAAAAAATTGTAGTTATCTTGATGGTAAGAATAGCGTAAGGCCTTCTCCCTAGCCTTTCTGAGTTGCTGGAAAGTACAAACCGAGTTGTCCATACCTGTGGAAAAGGAGAAAATAATGTGGTTAGTACACAATACAGATGGTGCTGCTCATGTCTGTAGAGGGGATAAAACTTGAAAAAGAAAAACGGCGCACTAACAATGAACATCCATTGTTAATTGGCACTAAATCCATTGTTACTTGTTCACAGTGAGAGCTGATCAATTCAGACATTCGTCATCACTTCCAAACTTCAAAATTCAGAACTATCGATTACGTGTGACGTCAGCAATCCTATAATCAATAGGCCTAGGCCTACACACGCAACTTCGTTTATGGGAACCTAGATTTCGTCCTTGCAATATCCGCTTTACACATCTGGTCGTTTTGATTTTTAATATCTTTTGCATATTTTTAAAACAATAGGCAATCGATAGCAACACATCTGGCTGGCGTAAAGGGTTCGTTATTGGTGTTTTCTAAAGACTGACAGGCCTATTTCAACCGTTGATATGAATTTTCGACCTTCATGAATATCCCACTCTTTACCCATAATGCATGGCAACACAATTGCGCTTTTATGATGAACACATTTTTGGGCAATGGCATAACCTTTAACCTCATCCCAACCCTAACCCTATCCTGAACCCTAACTCCAATCCTAACCCTATTTCTCACCCTAATTTGCAACCCTCACTCTACCCTATGTTTCTCATTGTTTTTGGTGTGCGGGGAATACTGAGCATGCGCAGTATAACCAAAAAGTCAGATTTTAAGGGAGTCTAATATTCACGCACACCGTTCTTCATTTCATTATGCTTTGATCGTTTTAAGTCGACAGGGCTTCCCTAAGAGGAATTGCTCCAATGCCTGAGAAGTAAATCGTCATCGTCACAGCTAGGACTTGTTTTGGCAAATTTTATAAATAACTGAAAGGGGGTTCAACTCAGTTGGTACCGTCACGGTTTGGAGGTTGATTCAAATCCCGCTGTTTGCAATACTTTGTTTAATTTATAATTGATTAAATCGCCTATAGTTAGTTCGACGAGGTTTATTTTTAATTGATAAAAACCCTCATCATTTCTACCACCTTTAATTACAAGAAAATAATAAAATGAATTGATATAAATTATCAGATAACAGAGTCAATATCGTACAAAGCATTTAGGTATATACCCACGTTGAACAAAAGCTATACGTTTTACCCAATATAATGTCCCAGAAATCGATACTACCTAGATCTTGCCATCATTCGAAGAACATTGCTAAAAACAACTTGGGGCCGGTGTCATATGAATATCCGACTCCATGAATATCCGACTCCTCTTCCCTATTATTGGTTAAACCCTCTCACGTGACCGGCCACTCTCCCAATTTATCGATATTATCGATAACTTTGCATGTGCAATGCTACCGTATTTTATAGTGACAATATTTCACGCAACACCGTACGTCCGTTTCTGTTAACCATTTGCAATGTCGTCGGCTGACTCTCCGGCAATTAAAATGTGAACAATCAATGGGAATTATTGTTTTAGTCTGGTTGAACAGGCTTTGGTTATCAATTCAAAGGAAATTTAGATCAATCGACTGGCTAGTCTGTTTAATCCGAGTGGCGTCAATCTTTTCACACTCCACGACCCTGAAACAATGCAGCTTTGGCCTAGCTAGGCGCGAAGGATTAAGGCAAAATTGATTTCATCGTTTGGAAACCGAACAGATTGTTCAGATTATGATTTTTTTTAAAGAAAGGTACCTGTTAGAATCCCAAGTGCGGGATGGTATCACTTGCTACCCCACCCGGCCAGACAGAACCACGGAAGGTGAGTGCTTGCTTTGAATGGCAGAAATATCTCAGGAAATGTGGAGAAACGGCTTTAACTTCTGTGGTCTCCAGTGCACCACTACATTACCACTTAATATCTTTTGTTACGATCTCTTCTTTATGAAGAATCGTACATTATTGTGCCAAATGGAGTCGCTGGGCTATTCTAAACACATTTTTTAATTGTGTAGGAAATCTTGACGTAGAAAGAAACAAAGACAAAACGTTCAGCCCAGATTCAAGTTTAATTTCTTGCCTTTATCACGATACTAAAACCAGAGACCACAGATCTACCGAGACGCGAACGTTGCAGCCATGTATTATGTACCTTATGGGATTATATTTCTATTTTAAAATTTGCATTTGTCTGGCGGGGGAGGGCGTGTTCCCCCCTCCGCTTACGCTGGATACAGCACCAGATCTCCAACTCGCCCCCATGCATATCTTACCTATACTATACGAAAAAGGCTCCGAATCCCCCCCCCCCCCCCCCCCCTAACATGCACAAACCATGTGCAGACGATTTGTGCCACACTGTATGTGCACACAAACGAGTAGCCCGACGTCTTAATGTTTCTTTGATGCCGCGGACCAGGCAGTTTGATACACGGAAATACATTTTCTTTCTCTCCTTATGCAAGTTATGTTGTCCCGCCAAATAGAAACAAATCGTCATCGGTTTCACAAACTGACACCCAGGTGTGCGCGCGCACATCGGGCACTGATTCGCAAGAGAAGAATTTTCGTTTTCACGAATTGACACGCAAGCATGTAGCGGAAATACCATTCCAAGAAAAACGCTTTAAAAGCTTTGACACGAATCCACTCCATCTGTATACTTGTGAGGTTACAGAAACAATGAACTGAAAACCTTTAAACTTGTGAAATTAAGAATGGTTTCAGTTCGTGAAAATTAAAATGTGGGGAGCGCACTGCTGTACTTGGGTGTCAGTTCTTGAAAACGAAAATTACTTGGTTCTGTAAAATACGCGCGCGTGCGGGCCCTCACGCGCTTCAGAGTGTCAGTTCGTGGTGTTAGTGACGAAATAATGCATTTTGGGAGTCACTTTTCTGGGCAAATTTCAGAAACCCCCCCCCCCCCCCCCTGCAAAAATTCCTGGATCCGCCCCTGCACAATCTACCGGTACCGATTCTCCAAAACCTCCATAATGTTTTACGCACATCAGCAGTTTCACTTCCGCCTCACTGCTCGCTGCGTGCTCGTGCAGTGCATGAAGTTTATTAATGAACTGGTTCAAGTAGGCCTATTTGGTGGCGTGATGCAATTTAAAGCTACAGGTGGCGCACCTGTCTTAAGGCAAAAGATCGGCTTTGGATATTAACTATGTGCACAATAATTAGAGATTAATTAAGTGTATACAACGTCTTTTCTTCAAGGCTTTTTCCGCATTGGCCATTCACTCGTTTCCCAGCAAGTCCACGAACACCTCGAAGACGCCTGCAGAGCAGAAACGGGGCGGACGATAGTATCTACCCCGACCGGTTTCCCCCATCGACACCAAGGACTGAATTCCCCGCGGACTAGTAGCATGAAGGCGACGTGGCTGGTTGCACTGCTGGCGGTGTGCTTAGCGCACCGTGCCTCTGCAAGTATGTACCGTTGTCATATGAAAATCAAACTCCTATGAATATCGGACTAATTTTCCCTATTTAGTTAAACCCTCTCACGTGATCGACTACTCTGCGCAATATTACCGATGAGCCTGTATTTCATAGAATCGGAAATTTACGCTACACCTGATTCTGTTGATGCGAATGTTACCTGTTAAGCTTGTAACAGAAGATTAAGATTATTTCACTCAACTCGGCTATTGAATGGTTCGTTCAAACCCTACCCAACCCAACCCAACCCAACCCGACCCAACCCAACCCGACCCAACCCAACCCAACCCGACCCAACCCAACCCAACCCAACCCACACAGTCATGTAAACGGGTGCAATCGTGGACCTCCCATTGTTCCTCTTTTGTTTATACTCTTAACTTTTTCGGAAGACCTCCCATTGGTTTTGTACACGATTTTCAATTGTGGACGTTCGGTCAAACGTGGACCCCTTTGTCTACGCCCGAATTCTTTTGTCCTATAGGTCCACGATTGCCGGCATATACAAACTCAACCCAACCCAACCCAACCCAATCCAACCCAACTAACCAGAAAACTTCAGGGAAAAATGCTCGTCAATCCATTCTTGTACCCTAAACGTATATTGCTATTCCTTTTGCCAGTAGATTGTAATATTAATCTTTCGTCTTGTTTCTAAAATAATTTTGCCACAGCGCTCCCGTGTTCCTGCGCCGATGTCTTAGCACAAGGCCTTGGGGAATCTCGCAAATACGAGATTGATGCAGGGAATGGGCCGTTGACGGTGTATTGCGATATGGCAGGAAGCCAAGGTAAATAATTCAAATTGTTCAACACCACACAAATTTGCGCAGTATAATTTCCAGTATTTATAGTGAGTAAAGACAATCGATATTCAAACAATGTGGCGGTGCATTTTGTTAAGCTTATTACAATATTCGAATTTCATTAATCCAATCTGATAGATCTTTAAAAGCACAACTGATTTACTCCAACTTATTTCCACCAAGCTTACACTATCATCCACCATGACCACGAGTTTGAGAACAGGGAAGATCGCAAGGTTGACAACTGCGAAGATCCCGGTAGCTTCGTGGCGGAGATCAAGTACCAGGCTGATCTAGACAAAGTCAGTGCCTTGATCGACAAGTCTGACTACTGCGAGCAGTTTGTGGGTTACACGGTGAGTCAGGCGCCACCAATATCTTTCTTGAAGATTATTACCGGTACTCTGTAAGTTTTTATTTATCTTCTTTTTGTTTTGTTTTTGTTTGTTTGTGTTTGTTTGTTTGTTTGTTTGTTTGTTGTTGTTTTTGTTGTTTTTTTGGGGGGGCGTCAATGGTGAATTGCCGACTACCGCTCTACACCCACATTGATTCAACCCTCCAGAAGAACTCCGGTAGTCTGACACTAATACAGTTATGTGTCAAAGAAGAAGACAAAAAAGAGCCAGGCGGGGGCTCCGCTCCCACCCCACCCCCGATGCGCCCTGTATTCATAGCCCCTTTCTCCTCATCGTTACACATTCTTTCATTGATTTCTTCCCCTATTAAAAGAGAATATAGAAATATAAATATAAGGCTGTATATTCCCCCTTTTGCGTTTAGTCACACGCGAGCGTGTTGAAGTGGATACCAGAAAACCAAGACTACGGCTGGTGGGTCAACCGACACCACAAGAAAATGTCCAATTGGGGCGGGTCTCCCGCTGGCGCCAATGGGTGTGGCTGCAGCGTCAACTCCAAAGGTAAGAGCAAGACAGGCTCGTACACCGCCCCGAATACCAAAAGGTTAATATTTTTGTTCAGTTATTTTATTTTGTTTCTGTTCTTTTAAAGACGAATACCCCTTCATCTCTTCTTGGTATGATTGCCTTAATTTCTGCATATAAAGGCATTGGAAGCGCAGCCTTTTAAAAACTGTTACCCTGGCCCCTTCCCGCTTCCCGTTTTTCAATATATTTTGTCGGACAAACGTAACAATATTTAAGGTTTTTATCTACATAAAATATTTTCCCCCGGAAACTCTAGATACTCACCCCATCCCATCCAAAATCCTGTGTACGCGCGTATAAAAAGCTAGATTTAAGAAGACGTTTTGAGAATAAAAACAAACAAACAAACAAACAAACAAACACCCCAACACCCCAACAAACACGACATATTTTTCTAGGATATTTATGCTGAGACACCTTAACCGTCCTGCAAAAAACCAAGAAAAATCTGCAGTCGTGTTTTTGTGTGTGAAAGTTAAGGTGTCTCGCTCTCATCATCCTAGGAGAAAAATTCGCGTATTGTGTAGTGTCCCTACTGCATTTTCCAAGGTCGCAGGTTCGAGTCCCGCTCCTTCCAGTTTTCCACTTTGAAAAATGTATTCAAATTTACCTAGTCAGTTTTCCTTAGTGACGAATTATAAGTTGAAAAGTCGTATCCCCATTAAGTGATCCCCACAATGTCGCTTCCCATGTTGTATCGTAAAATTGGGTGTGATCCCTGGCTTTATACGACAATCTAGGTTTATGACTTCTGATTAGCGCCCACCCGAACAAAGATACTGACAATTTGGGAGACCGCCAACATAGAGCAAGATAGCTCAGTTGGTAGAGCGCCGGAAAATGTCTGTGGCAAACAAAACAACGCTTTTCAGCACATTCATTCATGTATGAATTAATCAGGCCATAAAAGGAAGCGCAGGCGCACGATCAGCATAAAGTTGTTTACTGTGACATTGAGATCCTCGTTTTCAAACGCGGAAGTGCGCAGATCGGCGCTAAACTCGTCGTTGTGGGATTCCTCTATTCCGGAGGTCGCAGGTTGAGTCCCGCTCCTGCCAGTTTTCTTTTTCGAACGTTCACTTTGAAAAATGTATTCAAATTTACCTAGTCAGTTTCCCTTGTGGATTGTTTGACGAATTTTCCTAGGATGGTTAGGCGAGGAACCTTAACCATCCTAGGAAAAATAATACGCTATCGTTTATATTTTTCATAGGATGGTTAGGGCGGGACACCTTAATCCTACTACGAAAAAAAATACGCTACCGTGAATTCTTTTCCTAGGAGGGTTAGGAAAAATAGGAAAAATACATTGTAATGTATTTTTTCCTGAGACCGCTCAGGTAACCAGATCTGAGCCAATATCTGGAACTGAAACAAGACTCTTACAATGGCAGTAGGCAAAACCGTTATCATGTCTCGAGGCTGAAAAAGCAACTTTTCAAACATTTCAGTTGCATAAGGTTATAAATGCGGAAAAGCAATACCCTGTCCTTGTTGACGGTTGCTAAAGACACTTCAGAATTAAGCATTAATGTGCCTAAAGTTGTTCACAGGACATAAAAACTAGAGGGCGCAAGTATAACCCCACCATTGATCTCCATTAACCCGACGCAGCTCGTCAAGAGCCATTTGAACTTGAAAGTGGGCAAACAGCGCAACGGATGAAAAACAATAGGCCTTCCCATCAAGGGACACCCCCCCCCCCCCCCCCGACATAAATTATCCATACATGAATTGCTTTAAAAAAAATTCTGTCATATTCGGTACATAACATTTATTATTTGAAAAACAGATTTGGAAACTACGGAAGCTTATTTAGAACATGACCCACTTTTTCGCCCGGGCGGATTATTATTTCGCCCAGGCGTATTATTATTTCGCCCGGGCGTATTATTATTTCGCCCGGGCGGATTATTATTTCGCCCGGGCGGATTACTATTTTGCCCGGTCGGATTACTGTCGAAATGGTGAAACCCGTTAGTATAGTTCGGATTAATCCGACCGGGCGAAATAGTAGTCCGCCCGGGGCGAAATAATCATCCGCCCGGGCGAAATACTAATCCGCCCGGGCGAAATACTAATCCACCCAGAAGAAATACTAATCCGCCCGGGCGAAATAGTGAGCGGGAAATTCTAAATACGGTCATGTCATAAATACGCTTCCGTCAATGATTGGTAAAAGTAGGAAAAAGTAGGTGGGGACTCATAACAAGCTGCAGCCCGTGTATGTTAAACAACAGAAGAAAAAAAAGAAATGAAAAAAAAAACTAGAATGACCCTTGAGAAAAAGGGTGGTAACAATAAAAACAATCGCCTTTATTTAGTAGAAGTGTCATTTAATTCTTATGGGCAATTAGAAATTTATTATGAGGTCGAGTTGGGAATGCTGATCGAATGAAGTGCTGCGGCGCTTTCGATGCTGCGGCCAGAAGTAATTTTCGGGACTCCGGAACACAATTAATTTTGAAATCGGTGATAAAACTCAACAATTACCATAACCAAATTGAAGTAATCGGTTTCTTGCTCCGCATTTTATTCTTGTTCAAACAAGTGCGAAGCGCACCGTGCCCGTCCGTCCGCGGCCAACAATGAGCAAGTTCGATCAAGGACCAATTAATGGTTAACTAGTGGTTGATACGTGCGTACGTAGCGCATGCGCACTGAAGTTGAAGTGCTAACGACTCAAGTCGAACTATTGTCATGTCAACGCGACCATGAGAAAATGGCGGTGGCCAGTTTGTTTACGTTTTTGGACGAGTTCATAGATGAAAGCGACACGGACGATATTTGCTCAGTAGGCCTATATCAACAATGTCACAAGTGGTAACTTGTGCATTATTTCAACATGTTCAAAGAAAGACAAAGTAACAAAAAATGATCGTTCACTGCTGCTGAATATTTAGGCTGTGTCCAAAATGGGCGTCTAGAGCTACAGCTACGGCTACGTCACGCGTAGTTGTAATGGACGAACACCAAGACAATAGCCCTATAACAAGCGATTCGGACGCAGCCTTATTTATTATACAAACCTGAATAAATCCCAGCAATCCGATTGGTGGATCGTCGATCACGTGCATTGAATTATTCGTCCCATCGCACGATGCGAACTCGCACCGCCAAAAAGAATTCTATCACATGGTTCTATCAAACGGTAACGCGTTTGATAGAACTTCCCCGCCGCCACAACACGGCTGTCATTGGACTGGTTCCCTCCGCTGGCCTTCGGATATTATATACATATGGGGACCGGGAACCAATCTAGGCTGTCATTCACACAAAATGGCGGACGGTGTTTCCGAACCGCGGTTTGTTTTCCTAACAGACGACAAAATATTGGAACTTGTAGGCGATGCTGACGCTGCTAACACAAAGAGACAAATGAAATAATTATGCAGTCAAACGATTAGAGGAATTTGCAAGACACGCAGGAACAACAGTTAAAGCTTTAACTGATTCGGAACTGGACCACTTTTTGTCGCGGTTTTATGCGGGACTGAGAACGGTAAACGGCACGTTGTACACAAAGAAATCCATGCATGCAGTCTGTCGGATTTATTCAGGCGTTGTATAAAACAAACAAAAAATGAATGTTTCACATTCGTGCAATGGTAAGAATAATTTCATGAGGTGACAGATGGAATGTCCCATTCCACTCGGCTTCGCCTCGTGGAATGGAACATTCCATCTGTCACCTCATGAAATTATTCTTACCATCGCACTCATAAACATTCATTATTTGTATAGGCTACATCTTTCGTGTTTTCGCCATTTTTCTGATAACTGGTCCTCTCTGCACTGTGCTATTAAAACGGCTATTGGTAACCAGCGATGCGACCAACCTCGGTAGGTAGGCTGGTCGCGAATCGTCGACTAAAGCCCGGTTCAATTCATACTTCATGCGAATGCGAAGCGAATTTCATGACGTCAACAATTGAAGTTTCATTGTGACGTTCTCCGTAATACCGTATACACGAAGTAGTGAACCGGGCTTAACAAAGTTTAGACTAGTCCAACCATCGTCGACTAGCGTGCGTTCGATCAGAGTTAAAGGCCGTGTACATGATTGGTCATTGTTGCAATTTTCAAAAATGGGCGGATTTGGGGGTTAGTATGTTATAGGAAATATCGTTCCACTGACCTGTTAATT
Organism: Hippasteria phrygiana; assembly: GCA_037893225.1. Taxonomy (NCBI): domain Eukaryota; kingdom Metazoa; phylum Echinodermata; class Asteroidea; order Valvatida; family Goniasteridae; genus Hippasteria; species Hippasteria phrygiana. The sequence continues at coordinate 924,472 of JAZGUH010000253.1, forward strand.
TTTTTGCGTTGTTGGATGGCGAAAAAACCGAGAGAAAAACGGCGCTCGTTTTCAACCGTCGGGCGGATGATAGCGCCCTGAATGCCAGCATGTCCACTCGTCCGGGTAGCCACGCGCGCCTTGACTAAAGGCTACAGGCCAGTTTTCCCAACGATTTCCAGCTGGAAATCGTTGGAAAACGATATAAATTTCCACTTTTCTTCACAACTACAGCACACCTGGTGCCATAATTTCAGGATGATTGAGACTACTATTAACTTACAGTCTAGTAAGGTATTTCGTAATAATTCAGTAATGTTTTTTGGAGAATTACCAATCGTCTACACTACCTTTAAGCCCGGTTCATACTTCATGCGAATGCGTTTGCGAAGCGAATTCGTTAAGGTGGGAAGTCACAATGGCCGAGTTCGGGCGAGTTGTTCTTGTTTGCTCAAGAACAACTCGTGTCTTTGTTCGTGTTCCGGCCGCTCGAACGCCAAAGAACGTATGATAGCCAAGAGCGCCATCTATCGCTGTAACCACGCAAAATGTAATGGCTGTCGCAAATACCGCCTGGATGAGACGTCACAATCATGACAATGGGTGCGTTCGGGTAGCTTACCCAGATCGACTTGGGTGAAGGCAGACGGGTCAGGTACGAGAGCTGGGCTAATAGAACGCTCAAACGCCTTTTCCTGTTGATGTCACCTAGCACTTGAGTCGGCGATTGTGTAGTTACGGACCCTCTTTAAATTTGATCCATTTCGAGTCAAGGTTGTTTTTATCATTCCAAAATAAAATTGTCAACCTAAAGTATACTTCTCTCAATTCTAATGACATAATTTTTTGTAATTCTGAACAGTTTCTTGCGGTAGAAAACGCAATTTTCTTACGTGTTTTGCGGTTGGTGTCTTGCAAATCAATGCGGTTTTCGCCATCTTTATTTTCGTGTTGCGTTTTGTCATCTTCGTTTTACCCCAAAATTTCCAAAAAAATATAAAAACCCTGCCCTCTATCTACGACATACCTGTTGGTTTTTAATGTCGCAATCTAGTTTGCTAAGTCCAATAACTTAAAAGTGGATTTTATTCTCATACGAACAGGGTCCTTAACGACACAATCGCCCTTGAGGTCAGCCATTTTTACTTCCCCGCTCCAGTAGAATCTGTGCGTAATCAGGCTTAAATACGCATGCGTGTGACGTATTTACACCAGTGACTCTGCTCCGCGAGCAGGGTCTGTGGTGGCTGACCTAAGTGAGCCCCGGGTATGACGTCAGAGCTAATCGAACGGGTCTAACCCGAGTGAGCTACTCGAACGCACCCTTTGGTTACTAAAATACTAGGGACGTGGGAAAGAAACGCGCACCAAAATCGCTCCCATTTCCTTCCCACAATCCCTTGTGACCATTGTGACGTCTCGACCAGGCGATATGGTCTATGTACGTTATTCAAGCATTCGTTTCAAAAACCTGAATTTCAGACGCAATATAATTTAACGAAAGCACAATATTTAGACTGCATGGAATTTTAGGCAACATTACGCCGACTTTCATGCTTCGTCAAATCATCCGCCATCTTTGGTCGTCTTCTACGTCGCGTCAAATTACGTCATGTTCTTGTAAACCCCGACTGGTATGAGTTCGGGCGAGTTGTTCTTGTTTGCTCGAGAACAACTCGTGTCTTTGTTCGTGTTCCGGCCACACGAACGCCTAAGAACGTCCGATCGCCCCGTGGCATTGCAAGAGCGCCAATTATCGCTGGTAACCACGCAGAATGTAATGGCTGCGCCCAAGCATTCGTTATTCAAGCATTCGTTTAAAAAACCTGAATTTCAGACTCAAAATAATTTAACGTAAACACAATATTTAGACTGCATTTTCCGCTAGTTTGTTCAGAAAAAGCTATATTTTCAAACCGTTTGGAAGGGAATTTTCGGCAACTGTACGCCGACTTTTTATGCTTCATCGGATCATCCGCCACCTTTGGTCGTCTTCTACATTGCGTCAAATTACGTCATGTTCTTGTAAACCCCGACTGGTTGGTGGTGTGTGATCTTGTTCCGAGTGCAATGTTCTCGGGTCGCGTTTCCGCCGTTCGGGCGCAAGAACAGGGAACCCGTGTTAAGAACACACCGCCCGAACTCAGCCATAAAATATACAATTGTTGACGTCATGAAATTCGCTTCGCATTCGCATTCGCATGGGCTGAGTTCGGGCGGTCTGTTCTTAACACGAGTTCCCTGTTCTTGCGCCCGAACTTGCGGGAACGCGACCCGCGCGCGAACATTGCACTCGTAACAAGATCACACACCACCAACCAGTCGGGGTTTACAAGAACATGACGTAATTTGACGCGACAGTAGAAGACGACCAAAGATGGCGGATGATTGACGAAGCATGAAAGTCGGCGTAATGTTGCCTAAAATTCCCTTCCAATCGTTTTGAAAAATAAAGCTTTTTCTGAACAAACTCGGGGAAAATGCAGTCTAAATAGCCTATTGTGCTTCCGTTAAATTATTTTGCGTCTGAAATTCAGGTTTTTTAAACGAATGCTTGAATATTACATACATGGGCGCAGCCATTACATTTTGCGTGGTTTACCAGCGATAGATGGCGCTCTTGGCTATCAGACGTTCTTTGGCGTTCGAGCGGCCGGAACACAAACGAAGACACGAATTGTTCTTGAGCAAATAAGAACAACTCGCCCGAACTCGGCCATGAAGTATGAACAGGGGGTTTCTCAAACCCTGGCTTGGGCTCGGGCTTCGGCTTCGCGTAATTTTTTTGCAAGATATATATCTGGCAAGATGCTACATATATATCAAAGTCTGACGTTTTAATCCGGAGCCAGAGTCTGTTAATATATTTACTTATTCAAGGCTTCAGATTGGCAATGGGACTCGGGAATAGCTGGAGCCGAAGCCGCAGCCCGAGTCGAAGCCAGGGTTTGAGAAACCCCACAGTCCTTGATCGAACTTGCTCAATAATTACAAGAGAGGGCGCCCTCGATCGAAGGTAATTGGACGAACAGAGAGGGCGCTAAATTTTGTTTACCTTACAACCAAAGAAGACGTCAGTCTGAGAGTCGATAAAAATCACATGTAAGTTCTTTATCACTTACTCTTAACTACCTCCATGCTCTTAACAACCATGATGCATTTGGGACATGTCGTTTTGTACTAACTTTAGACACGTCTTGTTCCTACCTCCATGCTGGAACCAAACTTAATTAATGAGGCACATTCACTGAGACAGTCTGAACTCTGATGTTATGGTCAGAACTCAGATGTCACTAAAAAAATGTAAAACGCAGTGGCTATTTTTACGGCAGCCGTAACGCGACTTTCAAATGCTATTGTTACGGCATACAATCCGAACGTATTATCAGATTTAAAACAGCCCATTCTGCTAGACTATAGAGTGCTTCGGTAGCTCAATTGGTTAAGCATCAGATTTTTATGGCAGGGGACCCTGGCATCATATCAGTGAATCGAATCCCCGCCGCGCTGTCCGATTTATTTTTAATTTGTTTTTTTCAAAAAGATTGATTAAGTTTTAGGTTTTTAATCAAATGGTTATTTTTATTTAAGTAGGCCTAGATTTAATTTTCTTGATGAGAATGTGTGACGTTTCACACCCCTGAGATTGGTCTCGCCCCGGGGCAAATTCACCCCTGCTCCAGGCATGGAGGAAGGATATCCAGGCCAGGGGTGAGATTGGAAAGAGTTCCATATCCGGACATCACTTATTTTCCCTTAATATGACTTTAAAACGACCAAAAAGTGTAAATCTGATGAAGAAACATGAATTTAAAAGGGAAAAAATTGAAAATACTTTGACTTTTTCTGTCATGGCCCATAGACTTTGTACAAGTGACGTCCGGATATGGAACTCTTTCCGTGAGATTTTTCAACCCGGGGCGAGACCGATCTCGGGGGTGGCCTCGGGGGTGGCCCCAGGGCGAAAAAGGCTATTGTGAAATGTCGCACATTCTCACCCCCGCGTGCAGGGTTTCGTACAACCCGGGTTGAGAAACAGAGTTTGGTCCCGACGTAATTTACATAAGAGGACCAAAGGTCGTGTCAAAGCGCGCGCTATTGTTGTACAGCATCTTTGGACAACGTGATCTTGACCCATTTCGCCAAACTAATTGCCTTCGCAAAGTATACAAATATAGCAGCAAGAGTTATTCGTATGCCATCGTGAGAGAACCATTTTGTTGTTTTGTAAAATTTCATTATGGGATTGGTTTTTCCGCTGCAGTTCGCGCTTACAACTGGGATTTCTGAGTAAAGCATTTACGCATGCGCAGTGCCTAGCATGAGCTGTGGCCCGGCCCAACTGCACGTCAAGTGTGAAACGTTCATGCCCAACCCCGGAGAGATCTCACCTCGGGTTGGCTGAAGTAGGTTTGCGCGAAACAAGTGTGAAACGACACGGGGTTGAACTCTGGGCCGCCTCGGGTTGAGTTCGTCCCGGGTTTTGGCGCTCTAGTGTGAAAAGGCCTATAGACCTTATCGGAGATACCGGCTGGTTAAGTCGCACAATGGTCAAAAGGGATTGTGGGAAGGAAAAAGGACCAAACATTACTCCTTTTTCCTTCCCACAATCCCTTGTGACCATTGTGCGGACTCAACCAGGCGGTATCTCCGATAAGGTCTACGGTACAATAGTCCAGACAGATTCCACCACCTTTTAAATGTCTGGAAATCAAATGAGCAAAACTGCACGTGCTGTGGTACTGAGTGAGACTCCCACAAGTAACATCCTCTCCTAATAGAAGGAAAAAATACTTTCCTTGATTTGGGCTGAATGTCAACAAAAAAGAGGCTGAGATGATCCTCAGCTGTGCATCGGAAAAACAATTGTAAAGGTATCACAAGGGATTCTGCGGTCGAAGAAGACCTCCATACCAGTGTGCTTTATACAGTGGTGCCATTTGTCACAATGCATGGCCCACATCGCATGCGTCCAAGTTCGCTCCCATGACAGCCCGTCGAGATTCTTGTACATAGTGATGTAATCGCATCGCAAAATAGATATAAGAGACATCACCATTCAGTAGTCTTGAGTAGCCGTATTGTTTGCACACAGGATGCAGGGAAAACAAGCTGTGCAATGCAGATTGTAACATTCATCAAGAAATCGAGGACTCTGGCTTCCTGAAGGACAAAGAAACCCTCCCCGTCACAGAGTTGCGTTTTGGAGACACTGGCAACTTTGATGACGATGAGTATGGCTTCTACGAACTGGGTCCCATCAGATGTAAGTACCCCTAGAACTATGGAAGTATGTGGAGATAGGGACATCCCTAGAACACCTCGATTTTTGAAGTTCTTGAATAGTTTTTATCCCAAGTTGACAATCATAATAGCGACCTCCAGCAGTCGCTCCCCAATCCAAAAAACTGTAGTTTTAATATATTTGAAGAATATTTCAGTCACAAACTTGCAATTTTCTGAACTGCTTTTTCCGAACTTGAAAAAAACAGGTCACTCCATTTTATTCCTAGTTATAAGGGTGAGCTTTAATACATGGAAGGATGCTATTTATATTATTCCATGCAGTGAACATACTCCCGCTGCACCTACGCGATACATGTTTACTGTTTTTTTATTCCCTTTATTATCTTATAATACCGTCTACAAAACTATTGTCCAATCAGAAACTGCCATTTCATCACTGCTGCGTTTGACTGTTTAATTTAATAATCTTACTCCCCCTGCTACTCTAAACAATTAGCAAATTGGTAATAACGATGCAACTTTTCAGCAGCCAATCGGCAATGTTCTTGGAAACATGCATCAGCTTGTTAAGCTTCTCACCAAATATTTTGTCCCTGTTCTTGCATCTTTGGCATTTTATCCCACAAATGCCTTACAAATCAAAGCCCTGCCCTCATTCTACAAAAAAATCTTGTTGATATTCAAGCGGATATCAACACCATCTTGTTTAGTTCTTTTATAAACATGGATTTTCTTCCGTTACAAGAACGGTGCCCTAATATTCACCAGTGTTGTAGTCAAGACCATCACAAGACCACACAAGACCCTGCAAGACCAGCACAAGGCTAGCACAAGTCCAGCAGTCTTAATCCAAGTGAATGGTCTTGTGTCATGGTCTTGAAATAGTCTCGACTACAACACTGATATTCACAAATGCCAAACTATGTGTGACATCCTAGATAAAAGCCTTTTTTCCCTTAATTAAGGTATACATAGTTTTTAAATTTTGATTTTGTATCCCTGATTGTGTTTACACCTTCCACTTGTTTCCAACCACATTGTATAATATTGAAAACTCCTTCATACTGCTGGCATGTCTGGATCGCATTGCATACAAAATTAGATAGATAGATATATTATAGTTTATTGTAAACAGCCTCCTGGCCATCAATAGTGAAATTGTGTAAGCTCTTGCAGTATATAAAATAGTACATTAAATAATACATTCATAAATACCTAAGACAGTTTACCCGTTCTTATTGGTCGAGAGCCCGTCACGTGGGTGGTTTTAAACGGCCGATAAAACACCAACCGGTTTTAAACACTTTTTCCGGTGTCACACAAAATTTAGACTCCCATGAAATCTGGTTCCTTTTTATTGGTTGGACACTCGTGCGACCAGTCACTCTCCCAAATAAGCAAGCGCAATACTACCGTTGCTTCTGTATTAAGAGTCCATAATTTCACACTACATTATTAAGAGCCTAGGGCCCAAGGCGGTTTTTTATACGTACTTGTTTAAAACCGGCCCAGCACATATTTATTCCCTTATGAAAATACTGGGCAACCCTTTCAGTCCCTTTTGTGCCACACAGGGGTCAATTTCACAGCGATGCTAAGCACAAAAATGTGCTTAGCATGAAAAGTCTTCCTTGGTAAATACAGGATTACCAACCAAATTTGGATGTGAAGTGTATCGCTTGTGGCTGGCATTCAGCTGTTGTTTGCTTAGCATGGAAATCCCATGGCCTTTTGGCCGGCAACCAGTTTTAACTATTAGAAAGACTTTTTGGTGCTAAGCAAATTTTTGTGATTAGCAGCTCCGTGAAATTTGCCCCAGATCACAAATCTATGTTATGCTGTCTGCTTGGTTTGGTTGTATCTGGAGGTCAACTGGCATGAAGTGTGTAGGGTAAAGGGTCATGATAACGACAACGAAAACGATGAGAATAAAAGCCATTGATTGGTGGAATTGTCGTGCGTGTCAAATGCGCGCATTTCATCCACCAATAGAGAGCGTTTATTTGCATCATTTTTGTTTTCGTCATTATCATGGCCTGTGTCACCGGCCCTTGAAAATGATTTTTGAATTCCCTTGACATCACACTGCAAGAGTACATATTGCTTTTTTTGTATTCATAAACAGGTAGAGGAGGCCCCACAAAGGTGGAACCAGGTAAGCATTTGTGAAAGTGCCCCGGCCTAGTGGTTTGGAGCAGTGAATTTGTGGTCTGTGGGTAATTCTGCAAGGTGTGGGTTCGAGCCCAGTCTGGGGCTATAGCACTTCTACGCCTAATATGGGTATAGGCATTATTAACCCCTTGGGCACGGTATTTTACGGGAGACGTCGTGGTGTTTCAGCGATTCTGGCAGCCAAATCGAACCGCTACAATGTGTTTGTGCAGTCAAGCATGACAAACAATAATCCAACAATGGATTGAAACTGCACAAACAGCGGCCAATGGCGTCATCCGGCCTGGTGACACTTCGTTTTTTCGTCCACAGACGTCATCCGTACGCAAAGGGTTAATGCCTTGCAGTGGACTAGTTACCCATCCCGACCCTATTCATATTGTGAAGAGATCAGATTATCTTGTCTTGTTTCAGTGTGACGGGGCTGGTTCTTTCACACTTTCCTTTCTAGCCCACACCTCGAGTGGCCCTTAGCCTTGTAACAGGGGCGACTTGCATTACAAAAAAGTAAAAGTGAAACTCTCAAGCATTTTTTCGGTTAGAAGAGGACCCTTGTCAAATTGACCTATTGCCGTTTGCAAGTCAATCATGTCTCTCAAACAACCTTATTAAATTTTGTGCTGTAATTTTTTAAATTTATTTTCTTCAAATTTTAACCATTCTCTGTGGAATTTTAACTATTGGGATTAGACAGTATTTCACTAGTTGCATTTGAGAGATTCGGCTGTGATACATTAATTCAGACTGATGTAAAAATGAGCCATCAGTATTTTGACTGCAAGTAACAATTTTGTAGCAAATACATATGGCAAAGCCAGTAAGACTATTAATAAACATTCTTGGATTATTTTGGAAAGATTATTTTTGGGAGTTTTTTTCTTCAATTATTTTTGGGGAAGGGGACACTTGACTAACATCAAAAATATTGATGTCCTTTTGTTGCTGCCAGCACCATCTTTTGAAATATAACAATTTGTTACGACTTTGCTTTCAATCGCAGAAATACCGATCTTTGACACAAACACCAATTACCATTACCGCTACAATCTGCCAAAGTTGGAGCCGGGCGAGTGTCGTGTGGAGTTTGCAGCTGCAGCGTGCAATGATGTCTTCCTTGGATTCTCCACGGAGGAGGGAGAGCAGAGTAACCTGATCGAACTGAGTAAGGGAAAAGACTCATGAGAAACCTGAGTGTGTTTATGAGTGATATGATGATGATGACTTCACCACCATTGTCACTGTTATTTAACAAGATTGGTTTATGAGAGAGACTCTCTGTTAGGCTTGGGTGATTCCAACATCTTTTTAGTTGACTCTGAGTCTCTGATTCTGAGCAGGGAATGCGATTCCGAAAGGAATCAACTCCAAATTTCATGGGCGAAAATTGTTTTAAGAAAAACACAAAGAAAAACTCAACAAGCGTTTGTCTAAGGCAACAATATAATATTATTATTTTTTTCAATAACATATTTGTGGTGTTCAAGATTCTGAAATCTGAACCCACCTGCACGACACTGCTAAACACCTGTGCAGTTTTAGGGTTTTAGGTCAAACATGCCAAATAACGTCACATTTTTGGGGTCAACTTTCTGTGCAAATTGTTTGGAAACATTTGTTGACTCCACCTTTCCCCTATCCAAGTGTGGACCAACCCCAGGTTGTTACCTTAATCGTCATCATTTCTCACTATTATTCATATAGTATCATTTGTTTTAGTGCCGTTGTCATCAACTTTGCAGATATGGGTGGATGGGGTAACTCCAAGACAGTGTGGCGCTCCTGTAGGCAGTGTACAGCAGGAGCTTCCTGGAGAGAGAACAGCGTCATTACTTGCGATGAGATGCAAGGGTATGTGCTCACAGTGTTGTCTTGTCCGAATTTGATTCACCCTGTCCCTGTAATTGGTAGCTTTCATGGAGTGTATAGATGTAATTTGCGTCGGGTACGTTGTAAATTAGAAGGGAGCTTTTTTGCCCTTTTACGACATAGTGTATGAAGCACCGTTTTTTTTCTGAGAGCCTGTGGGAAAAACTTCACAGATTTCCTCGGGTGGGACTCGAACCCACAAACCTGCTAAAATATCTGCACTAGTAAGCAGGAGGTGGGTTCGAGTCCCACCCGAGTAAGCCTGTGATTTTTTTTCCCACAGGCTCTCAGAAAGCACTGAGCATACAGTGCTTCATACACTACGTCGCGAAAGGGCAAACATCTCCCTTCTAAGCTATCATGGAGTCAGATCAAGGAACATTGCTTAAACCAGGGGTCAATTCATATCGTACCTTAAACCTGCACAATAACATCAAAGTATAAACGATCACTCGTCAAACTGTGGTCCCCACTCATCACAGTTTAGTACAAGCAATGTTGCTACATTGGTAATCTGCGTGACCGTGCCCTGTAAGCCGGTTTCAAGCAGTTGACTAGACAGAGTTTGGGCAAAGTTTGTCCAATAATTATCGACTATAAAACCATAATCCTTGATTAAACTTGCTCTGAGTTAAAGTTGAGAAGGGGGTCATATCCTTCAAGTGACTCACTTTAATTTAAAATTGTACACAAATATGCGAGAGTACTGCATACTACAGTTTACTACTAGTAGTACATGTATATTGTAACCCAGCAACAAACAGTAGTACCGGTACTACAAATTATACTACGTACTTTATTTGGGGTGAAGTACCAAATACTAAAAATTACTACAAGCATTGTACATGAACACAAATAGGCGAGAGTACTGCATACTATAGTGTACTACCAGTAGTATATTGTAGCTTTATGGTTAGGGATATAGCATCTGGTCACATTTGCTATACAGACCCATGCAATTGGGCCCAGGGTTAATGCAAATGGCATTTTGACAGGTTTTGGGTGGACTGGTGCGATGGCTGTTTCCATCTCGGTCGCCAGGGAGCAGGTCAGTCCTTGTCCTGGTGCCCTCCTCAGGTGAATGACTGGAGGTACGTGGCCTACACGACCGGCTATGGCAGCAACGGGAAGTTCAGGTTCGACAGCTCATACTCCAGAGGTAATAAAGACAGTTGCTGCCTGCCGCTTGGGATAGTCTGCAAATTGTTCTGATTATACGAGACGGTTGCAAATTGTTTCTGACCTTTTCTTGTGTACATCCATTCGAAAATGGACATTTGTATTGTTCGCACAAACAAAAAACACCCCGTTATAACTCTTCAACACGATAGAAAATGCAAACAAAATCACAAGTGCAACTCCACGGTTACTATTGGTACCTTTTTTGTGAGGTTTTGAATTATACAATTATCATGAAATCCTGAGTTAAGAAATTTTCAACAGGATTTTTTGACTAAGAAAAACAAGTTAGAGATTTAGTTATGGACTAATTTGTTTAAAATAGTGGTAAGTGAAATCTGAAGGAGTTAGGGATAAGGGTTATTTACAACCTCGTAGAATGCGTGCGACCCTTGGATGTAAACACTATGAACCATGTCGCAGCAGTTAATAATTAATTATTCTACCATATACTATATGGGTCATTCTATAAATCTGGGGTCCAAAAGTGTGACATTTTTGGTGTCCCTGTTACATAGTGACATGTATAAGATTTTGCAATTCCGGACACATTCTCCAAGAGTGATTATGTAAAGCAAAGTACCTGCCAAATAAGTGAAAAATAGCGTGAAGTCAATTTTACTGATACTTGATGGGAAATTACACAGGTCGGGTGTAACAGGGACCCCAACAAAATGTCACACTTTTGGACCCCAAATTTATGGAAAGACCCATATGCTACTGTATTTTATAATAGTGATGCACAGCTGTGAGCACGAAATGTCCAACCTCAATTGCGGCACTAGATTCATCAACATCATCGATGCTAGATTCGGACGCAGCAACAGGGACGTCTGCGTCCATGAGCACATAAAGTCCACCCAGTGTCTCTCGGCCAAGTCCATGAGTGTGGTTGGCAAGCTGTGCCATGGCCAGCACAGCTGCCGTGTAACGGTGACCTCTGGCGTCTTCGGAGATCCGTGCCCGGGGACACACAAGTACTTAAAGGTAAGTTTTTCTGCGTATCTACAATCTAGTTTTCATTTTCAAAATATAATAATAATAATACTAAAAAGAAGAAGAAGAAGAAGAAGAAGAAGAAGAAGAAGAAGAAGAAGAATAATTACCGGCGATGGGTCATTTGGAAGACATTCACATAGACTTGTGCACAAAAATATTTTTTATTTTAATGTAACCTAACCCAACTTTTCCGTTATCCTACCCCCTCGAATTTCGGTATATTTATGTTTTGGACCATCCTCTATCGATATAACCCAGTTCCGACAGTAAAATTCTCAATATTTAAGGGGGCTGTGACATTAGGGAGACATTGAAATGTCTCCCTAATGTCACTAGTCTCCCTAAGGTATAAACAAATTATGACAAAATGTCTCATTAAGGGACCATTAACAGTTATAATTCTATTTTCAAAGTGAACAAAGAAACTGGCAGGAGCGGGATTCGAACCTGCGACCTTCGGGTTACCGTACCGGCGCTCTACCAACTGAGCTATCTTGCCCTATGTTGGCGGGCTCCCAAATTGTCAGTATCTTTGTTCGGGTGGGCGCTAGTCAGAAGTCATAAACCCAGAATGCCATATAGCCAGGGATCACACCCAATTTACGATACAACATGGGAAGCGACATTGTGGGGATCACTCAATGAGGATACGTCGTAGTTTCCCTTGTGGATTGTTATAATTCTAATTAGAATTCCTGTACATGCCGCAAACAGGCGACTCTGCCCGAAATAACTCCAAAAGGGCGACGTGCGAGTCGCCCATTTAGAGCACTTTCCCCACGCACCCTTCTAAAAAACACTCCAAAGGGGCGACTTTTACAATGGGGCGACAGTTATGTGTCGCCCTATTCGACCGCGTCGCCCAAACCCACTCTTTTCGAGCATCATGTGTCGCCCCATTAGGCAATTGAGGAAAGTAATAAGAATATACATTTACAAATAGTGCTGCAGTCTCAATGTTTAACCTCTTGAATACAGACGACGGCCATAGCCACAGTTTTAAATTGACCACCTGGCCAGTTGTCTTCATGCGCATTCCTGCACATTCTCAATCCATTCATGTTTCAACTATATTGTTCTTGAATGGGATTGTAATGAACAGATTGAGCTTTTTCAAACACAGTGATGAATAGGACCACTCTCTTCAGTGTGGTGCCTATTGTTTGCATTATGCTTGGCTGTACAAGCCTGTCTTGCAGGTATGCAACTTTTCCGCAGATCCGCGGATTTCCGCGTTTTTAAACAATCCGACCGTGAACAAAATCCGCGCTTTAGCTCGTTTCCCACCGTGCCAACCGCGGAATCGTTCACCAATATTGCTAGCGCACATCGTCTGGCTCCGTATTTTGTATACATACATGTACATTACATAGAAAGGTGCAGGACACAGACTCCGTACACATTCTGTCGCGTACCTGTATAGTCTTGCCGTTGTATGAACTAGTGGCTATAGCGCCCTCAATCGACTATAGACTGATAGTCTGGTTCCGCATTTTTTTCTCGCGTCAATGAATACAATACAATACATTGGGATACGGACACTATACCTACATGTACATGTTTGCATGACGTCAAAAGAGCTTCACGCTAGCGCTACGCGTTCGCATTTTATTTTCCGCGTTTTTGTAAATTGAAGAGTTGCATGCCTGGTCTCGGCATACCAGCACCCCATCAATGACAGCCACACACAAGGGGTTAATGAACATCGTCGTCGTTTTTCTAATCCAGCCGTGATAAATTGCAGCTTAGAATCCGTTTGAGGAGTGACCATTTGCTAACCAGTGGTCGATTTTACCTGGCAACCTTTTGTGCGTGGGTTACTGTAAAACATTTATCAGTGATTGACAATCATCAATCTTAAACCTGCCCTGAGATTACATCCTCATAATATCTATCTGCTTGTTCGTTCTAGTATCTCCTGATTGATTCTTTTTCCCGCTGTTGTACCGTCCCACAGGTCAAATATCAGTGTCTGGATGAGCCTCAAGATAAATACTTCACCCCCGATGCTTGCGTTGAGAACAAATGTAACCCCCGGGGTGGGGAATGCTTACCCGTCCGGGGAATCGAATACCAGTGCTCATGCAGAACTGGGTTCTCCGGTGAATTTTGTGAAAACGGTGAGTGTGTCTTCTTGCGTGAGGAAGTTTTTTAGTTTTATCAGTTATCAGTCCTCCCCCAAAAGAAGTCGGCCTTTTTTGTTTTGGTAAACATATTGCAGTGATTCAAAAAGATTTAAAGGTCTAGATCACAAATATCAATATCGTGATGATTTTGATCGAATGTTCATTTCAGAGTACGCCGTTTGCCAGGCTTGGGGTGACCCTCATTATACCCAGTTCAGTCGCAGAAACTTCAACTACCAGGGCAAGTGCAAGTATATCCTGGCCGAACCCTGCAATAAGGGCGACAAGTACGTTTGTCTGCTCGTTGGTTTGTTTGTTAGTTTGTGTTTGTAGTGTCTTTGTTTTCCTGTTTGTTTCAGCTGTTTCTCTGTTCGTTTCATTCCCTACTTCATCTGTGTGTTTCAGTGTTTTTTCAAAGTGAGCAAAGAAAACTAGCAGGAGTAGGATTCGAACCTGCATCCTCCGGAATACCGTACCGGCGCTCTACCAACTGAGCTATCTTGCCCTATGTTGGTGGTCTCCCCAAATTGTCAGTGTTTTTGTAATGCCGTATAGCCAGTTTACGATACAACCGGGGAAGCGACATTGTGGGGATCACTTAATGAGGATACAACTTTTTAACAATTTTGTCAAGTTTTAGTGTTTGGTATACTGTGCTGTTGTGTTTGATTGGTTGTGCATTTGGTGGTTTTTTTTGTATGAATGTTCACTGTTTACTTTTGTGGTTGTGATTTAAATTTTTTTTTTTGAATTATAACCCTAACCCTGCCAGACGCAGCACAGTGCATCTGTGATGACAGCTTGACCTTGCTGCACTCTGCACACAAGTCAATGTGACAAAGTATGCTATCTGATGCGTCTGGCAGGGTTTCTAGCCAAAATACCCTGGAGGGTTAGGGATTTATTGTAATCAACATCTTCCCTTCATCAAATTTATTATTGTTGTCATTTCCATCATCATTCTCAGTGTCATCGTCATCAGGATAATCACCATTCTTCCCAGTGTCATTGTTGTAGTCATTGTTGTCATTGCATTGTCACGTGGTCACCGAATCACTGTCGTCTTCCTCATCTTTATCAGTTATATCTTCATTATCATCATTATCAATGCCATTCTTGTCATCACTGTCATCGTCAATTTGTCATTGTGGTCATATTGTCCATGTCATTCCCATCGTCATAGTCATCCTTGTTATCCTTGTCATTGGTATTAGGCACTTCAAAGTTGTTGGGGTCAATGTAGAACCCTCTTGGAACGACCGTGTCTCATACAACCGACAGCTGGAGGTTCAGATTGGCAAAACGGTAAAGCCTTAAAAAAAAAAAAAGCAGCACCCTCCTCGATCCAACAAAAAAACAATATGCCTCTATCTTCCATGGGAGTTTAAAGGCTCTTGAATGCCCCCCCACCCCCCCCCCCCCCCCCCCCAACCCTGAGCTGGTTAACCCTAACTCCCTAGTGTCTGGACCAAGTCCGCCAAAATCCATCACTGACCCTGCTTCACATAATGCTTTAGGACCAAATCCGCTGAAATCCACCACAAGACTACCAATACAATAGGTGGATTTTGGTACTAATGGCTTGCCTACCAAATTCCCCAAAATGGGGAAATGGATTTTGATGGATTTCGGGAGGTTAGGGTTAAAGCACCTTTCAACTTTAAGTGAAACTCATCAGTATACTGATCAATAGCCCGCATAATGGATGTTAAAAAAGAGGCAAAAGTCACATAACTTGTACATCTATTTTGTAACAGTCAATACGACTGGCTTGTTTTTTCATCAAAGCCATGATTTGTAAGCCCATATGTTTCAGGTTGATAACAAAGTAGTCTAGCAAAAGGAAACCAGACAGATGATCTATCATTTCCCAAATTTGAGACTGTTTTCTGTGTAAAAGACAGGGAAAAAATGAAATGTAAAGCTGTGTCAACTGGCTACCTATGTGGCTTTTCTGTGTCTCTTTTTCTCTCAGGAAATCTTTCTGCAGCAAAACAAACAGGTCCTCATTGACAACAACATCAACAACGTGCCCTGCTCAACTGGCGACGACATTGTCATCGGCAACGATGGAAAGTTTGTGGTGAGTGGACGGCCATTATTGGGTCATGTGTCCAGCTGGTTTATCAAACCCTGGTTTTTTGCCTTCTGATAAAAAAAAATAGGATTGGATTTGCTGCTGCTGCTGCTGCTGCTGCAGCCACTGCTATGTTACTGTTGATGCAGTTGTTTTAAATTCTGCTGCTGCTTGTGTATTGCTGTTGATGCTGGGGTTCCTGCTGCCATTGCTGTTATGCTGCTGTTTGTGTGTCTTGCTGCTATTGCTGTAGTTGCTGTAGTCATTTCTGTTTCTGCTTCTGCTGTTTATGTGTTGCTGTTACTGCTGAGGTTGCTGCAGTTGCTGCAGTTGTTGCTTTATGCTGCTGCTTATGTGTTGCTTCTGTTGCTGATGTGCTGTAGTATTTTATGCTTCTGCGCTGCTGTTTATGTGTCTTGCTGCTATTGCTGTAGTTGCTGTAGTCATTTTATGTTTCTGCTTCTGCTGTTTATGTATTGCTGTTACTGCTGAGGTTGCTGCAGTTGTTGCTTTATGCTGCTGCTTATGTGTTGCTGCTGTTGCTGCATGTGCTGTAGTATTTTATGCTTCTGCGCTGCTGTTTGTGTCTTGCTGCTATTGCTGTAGTTGCCCTAGTCTTTTCTGTTTCTGCTTCTGCTGTTTGTGTTGCTGTTACTGCTGAGGTTGCTGCAGTTGTTGCTTTATGCTGCTGCTTATGTGTTGCTGCTGTTGCTGCATGTGCTGTAGTATTTTATGCTTCTGCGCTGCTGTTTATGTGTCTTGCTGCTATTGCTGTAGTTGCTGTAGTCATTTTATGTTTCTGCTTCTGCTGTTTATGTATTGCTGTTACTGCTGAGGTTGCTGCAGTTGTTGCTTTATGCTGCTGCTTATGTGTTGCTGCTGTTGCTGCATGTGCTGTAGTATTTTATGCTTCTGCGCTGCTGTTTGTGTGTCTTGCTGCTATTGCTGTAGTTGCTGTAGTCATTTCTGTTTCTGCTTCTGCTGTTTATGTGTTGCTGTTACTGCTGAGGTTGCTGCAGTTGTTGCTTTATGCTGCTGCTTATGTGTTGCTTCTGTTGCTGATGTGCTGTAGTATTTTATGCTTCTGCGCTGCTGTTTATGTGTCTTGCTGCTATTGCTGTAGTTGCTGTAGTCATTTTATGTTTCTGCTTCTGCTGTTTATGTATTGCTGTTACTGCTGAGGTTGCTGCAGTTGTTGCTTTATGCTGCTGCTTATGTGTTGCTGCTGTTGCTGCATGTGCTGTAGTATTTTATGCTTCTGCGCTGCTGTTTGTGTCTTGCTGCTATTGCTGTAGTTGCCCTAGTCTTTTCTGTTTCTGCTTCTGCTGTTTGTGTTGCTGTTACTGCTGAGGTTGCTGCAGTTGTTGCTTTATGCTGCTGCTTATGTGTTGCTGCTGTTGCTGCATGTGCTGTAGTATTTTATGCTTCTGCGCTGCTGTTTGTGTCTTGCTGCTATTGCTGTAGTTGCTGTAGTCATTTTATGTTTCTGCTTCTGCTGTTTATGTGTTGCTGTTACTGCTGAGGTTGCTGCAGTTGTTGCTTTATGCTGCTGCTTATGTGTTGCTGCTGTTGCTGCATGTGCTGTAGTATTTTATGCTTCTGCGCTGCTGTTTGTGTCTTGCTGCTATTGCTGTAGTTGCTGTAGTCATTTTATGTTTCTGTTTCTGCTGTTTATGTGTTGCTGTTACTGCTGAGGTTGCTGCAGTTGTTGCTTTATGCTGCTGCTTATGTGTTGCTGCTGCTGTTGCTGCATGTGCTGTAGTATTTTATGCTTCTGCTGCTGTTTAGTGTTGCTGCTATTGTGAGGTTGCTGTCGATACTTCTACTTCTGCGTCTACTTTGAGTTGCTGTTACTGCTGAGGTTGCTGCAGCTGTTGCCGTTATTGCTTATGCTATTGCTTTTGCATCATTGCTACTGCTGCAGTTGTTGCTGCCCATGATATTGTCGTGTTCATGTTGCTGCTTATATTGATTAACTTTTGGCTTCATGCTTCTGCTGTCCCTGTTACTGCTGATGTTACTGTGTTTCATTTTCTTTTCTCATCAGGCTATGTTAAAAAAATGAAAGGGTTAATGTTCTTGTGTACATTAACATATTTTTAAAAAAATGTTCTGATTGCAATATGTTATGCTGGCAACTATTTCTTTATGGATAATGACGAATCCTGAATTGATAAAAGTAGCACGGATCTGCTCACTTACGGGTTTGAATGCGTGGCTGTCAGTGTTAAATAAACATCTCAATACGCTGATTATATATATGTCATCATTCCTTCATGCATGAAGTCTTTAAATAGTACAGTGTTTGTTTAGCACTGAGAGCCTCGCTTTCAGCCCGGAAGTGCAAAGATAGGGCTAATGTGAAATTCATCTGGAAAGGGGGTCAGAAGCCATCTAGGAAAATGTGCCTTGCTGCTTTTGAAAAAAGAAGATTTTTTCCAATGAAGCAGAAAGCTTAACATGTTTTTTTTCTTCTGTATTGTCATTCTAAAGGTGGTTTCCAGTGCAAGCTATGGAATCAAAATCATGTGGGACGGAAAGGAAGTCTACAAGATACTGGTGGACCGGGATATGTATGGAGAGAACATGTGCGGCCTATGTGGTAGCATTAAGCCTCATACTGAGGGTATCTTCATCATGAGGAGTGGGTCAGAGGTGAACATCATCAATGCTTTATTTAAATGTGTCATTCGCAGAATTACAAATACAATTTTGCATATATGCATGTACAATAGTAATTGGTCTTATTTAGGAATGATAAATAATAAATGATTACAGGCTGAACATTGAATAAACGGTATCGAATACCCATATTGCCATAGCAACAATAGGACACCATATTGTGAGACAGGCATTATGATAATATCAACATGTATTATTGTACATTCATAAATACCTCAGCGAGTTTCACTATCCCTATTGGTCGAGAGCCTGTCACGTGGGTGTGTTTAAACGGTTGTTTAAACACGGCTGGAATTTGTTTAAACACGGCGCGGTTTGAAACATTTTTTCCGGTTTCACACGAAATGTAGAGTCCTACAAAATCTGGTCCATTTTATTGGTTGAACACTCGAGCGACCAGTCACTCTCCTAATAACGCAAGCGCAATACCACCGATGCGTCCGTATTTAGAGTCCATAATTTCACGCTACACCGGCACTGCTGCGTTCTTGCACCACCTGGCGAGCGCGTCGCGCGCGCGTCAATTTCCATATAAGGACTTGTTTACCACAACTCGCGGGTGGCACGAACCATTAAATAGCTGAAGGGGTGTTTTACAAACCAAGGTAAAACAAATTAAACAAAATCATTGGAAATTTATAGTTTTCGGTGGTTTTTGCTTAATTATACAAAAAGGTATTTTATGAATGGGAATAAATATGTGCTGGGCCGGTTTTAAACGTACGTTTAAAACCGCCTTGGGGCCTGGACGCTGATAATGACCCTCGCCTTCGGCTCGGGTCATTATCAAGCGCCCAGGCCCCAAGGCGGTTTTAAACGTACGTTTAAAACCGGCCCAGCACATATTTATTCCCTTATTAGTATATGCTGCCATGACATCATATTAGATTCAGTCTATACACAATGGTACTGAATAAACTAGAGGACAACATTTAGCTATAAATCTGGAACTTGATTTATGCCTTACACAGTGAAAAGGCAATTGATTGGTTTTTTGTGTTACCCTCGTATTTGTAAGACAACTGATATCAATGCCTTTGGAGACTCGTGGACTGCTAACCCACTGACGTGTTCTGGCTGCAAAAACTGCGTGGATCTTGACCACTGCGACGAAAACGCCAATCTCAAGAAGATGGTGTTTGAAAGCTGCGAAGCCCTACGGGATCCCAATGGTGAGTTGTTTCTACTCTCAGAATTTTTAATCCTACTAAAGACGGCTTTCTTGCCGTTGTACTAATTTCCACCTCTTTTCTAGCAAATGTAAGGAAAAACTTCCCTACTCATGAGCTAAAGCGTGATGGTCATCCTAGGGTTCAAATATTTGTGTACAGATGTGTATAGAATGAGCCTGGATGCTCCGGGAAGGCATTGTAAATGGAAGTCACGCCTCATATGGAAGAAGATGTTTAAAACCTTAAAACAGAAAGGATAACTGATGCATAGCCATGCCCTTGGACAACACTGGAATTTTGTCCAGTAAATTTTGTTTTATCTTCAAAAAAATACCTCGAGGTAAATTTTGTTTTGTCATATTTTGCAAGATCCTCGCAATTTCTTTTGCTGATTTGGCAGTATTTCAGAAGGTGCGTTCAAGTGATTCTACCATTATAGGTCAGTTAGGGTTCCCACAGAAATTTCAAATTCCATGACTTTAACGTGACTTTCCAGGAAAAAAACAATTCCCATGACCATGTTCTTATGCTATTTATTTTTACATCTTAACTCCTTGAGTACGGTAATTATAGTGAGGATCCGGGGTGCCGTGTCGGCTTTGCAGCCAAGCGAAACGGACACAAAAAGCTTGTGCAGCCAAGCGTTACGAACACAATAATCCAACAATGGATTGAAAATGCAGAAAATGGCATCTATAGACACCATCCTCTGTACGCAAAGGGTTAATAGTCTATTTACAATACACTTACTTCATTTTTTTTCTTGAGATGGGAAACTTTTGAGACGCTGGTGGCAGCAGACATACCGGTCTTTTTTGCTAGTTCTGAGCATGTGCCCGTAGTTCTGAGCATGTGCCCATAGTTCTGAGCATGTGCCCGTAGTTCTGAGCATGTGCCCATAGTTCTGAGCATGTGCCCGTAGTTCTGAGCATGTGCCCGTAGTTCTGAGCATGTGCGCGTAGTTCTAAGCATGTGCGCGTAGTTCTGAGCATGTGCGCGTAGTTCTGAGCATGTGCGCGTAGTTCTGAGCATGTGCGCGTAGTTCTGAGCATGTGCGCGTAGTTCTGAGCATGTGCGCGTAGTTCTGAGCATGTGCACGTAGTTCTGAGCATGTGCGCGTAGTTCTGAGCATGCGTGCGTAGTTCTGAGCACGCGTGCGTAGTTCTGAGCACGCGTGCGTAGTTCTGAGCACGCGTGCGTAGTT
The DNA here is from genome assembly GCA_037893225.1 of Hippasteria phrygiana. Classification (NCBI taxonomy): domain Eukaryota; kingdom Metazoa; phylum Echinodermata; class Asteroidea; order Valvatida; family Goniasteridae; genus Hippasteria; species Hippasteria phrygiana. Next base: position 945,175 of record JAZGUH010000253.1, read on the forward strand.
CTGAGCATGCACGCGTAGTTCTGAGCATGTGCCCGTAGTTCTGAGCATGTGCGCGTAGTTCTGAGCATGTGCGCTTAGTTCTGAGCATGTGCGGGTAGTTCTGAGCATGTGCGCATAGTTCTGAGCATGTGCGCGTAGTTCTGAGCATGTGCGCGTAGTTCTGAGCATGTGCGCGTAGTTCTGAGCATGTGCGCGCAGTTATGAGCATGCGCGCGCAGTTCTGAGCATGCGCGCGTAGTTCTGAGCATGCGCGCGTAGTTCTGAGCACGCGCGCGTAGTTCTGAGCACGCGCGCGTAGTTCTGAGCACGCGCGCGTAGTTCTGAGCACGCGCGCGTAGTTCTGAGCACGCGCGCGTAGTTCTGAGCACGCGCGCGTAGTTCTGAGCACGCGAGCGTAGTTCTGAGCACGCGCGCGTAGTTCTGAGCACGCGCGCGTAGTTCTGAGCATGCGCGCGTAGTTCTGAGCATGCGCGCGTAGTTCTGAGCATGCGCGCGTAGTTCTGAGCATGCGCGCGTAGTTCTGAGCATGCGCGCGTAGTTCTGCGCATGCGCGCGTAGTTCTGCGCATGCGCGCGTAGTTCTGCGCATGCGCGTGTAGTTCTGCGCATGCATGACTGGTGAGAACAACGAAATAGACAGGTATGTCGGCTGCCACCAGTGTCTCCTGTAGTTGAGTCACCCCATTCCTTTTTTCTTAAAGGGGCCATGCATGGGATTTTTATGAATACATACAAGGCAGCATTATTTCCGTGTTGCTATACATTTCCAGGATTTTCTTTTTACAATTTTAGATTATTTGATGTTGATTTTAATGCATTTTGTTCATATTTATGAGCTAATGAGGCACAATAGTGTTGTCTCCACAGCATTACGTGCAAACTAAATATCAAATTTGTTTTTACATATGTTTCCCGAAAAAGTTCCAAGGCTTCAGTTGATTTCCATATTTATCTTGTTTGGAATTCATTTCTATCCAGTATCCAGCTCTTTCAAAACTTTGATTTGGTCACAATTTGAAAAAAAGAAAATTATTCTGTGATCGCACTACGTTGATTATCACACCATTCCCTGTGGTGATTGTTTAAATACCTACCCCATTCCAGGTGTGTTCAGCGTCGGTCACAAACAATTTAATAAGGACCAGATGTTCGAAACCTGCGTCTTTGACATGTGCTCTCGGGAAAATTTTGACGACAAGATTCGCTGCAACAACCTGGAGGAGTACGCCAATCGCATCCTGTCGGAGAACAGAGGAGAGTATCTCCGCGACGAGAACGCGATCATCAATTGGCGCGAGAAGCTTAATTGCCGTAAGTATTCCATGGTGTGTTTTAGTTTCTTTTAAAAATGTCTAGCCTTTTTCATACCAGGATTTCGTTATTGGCCTTTGACTTTAGCAGCAATCTCTGGTTAATCCGTAGTGGCAGTTTGCTTTACCATAGGAGGCCAGTCCAGCCCCTCTTTACAGGCATTATTCACTTTCTGCCGATGCGTTGTAAAGACCCATACAGGAATCTATGTGCAACCCTAGAATGTACAAAGTCTGGATTTCTGTTGTTTGGACACAAGCTTCAATGATCTAAAAAAGACAAGATGGTATCTTGCTATCAAGAAAAGATGTATGCATGCCCAAGCAATACAGGTTCCCTGCTGGTGATGTGCATTGATCCGGTAATAATCTCCCCAGAAAATGAAATCTTGAGATAATAGAAAGCTGGAATCCGTGGGCAGGCTTGGGTAAAAACCTAAATTTAACGTTGATGCGTTATAGAAGAATTGCTGCAAGATAAAATTAGAGTGGTGGGAGATGGGGGTGCTGTACTTTAACATCTTGAATACGGATGACAGCCATAGATCTTATCGCAAATAGCGCCTGGTTGAGACGTCACAATGGTCAAAAGGCATTGTAGGAAGGAAACGGGAGCGATTTTTGTGACTTTTTCCTTCCCACAATGCATTTTAACCATTGTAACGTCTCAAACAGGCGGTATTTGCGATAAGGTCTATAGCCACTGTTTGAAGAAAAAAAACCTCTCCGGTTGTTATCTATACGCGCATTCCTGTACATGTTCAATCCATTCATGTTTCAACTATATTGATCTTTAATGGGATTGTAATGAATAGATGTAGCTTTTTCAAACAAAGCTTTCATTCACACGAAAGGGGGGCCTCCAAGCGCAATGAATAGGACCACTCTATTCAGTGTTTGCCTATTCTTTGCATTTTTGCTTGGCTGCACAGCCCATTCTTGGCATACCAGCCCCCCATCAGTAACAGCCGGCACAAGGGGTTAAATGGATTTTAAAGAAAAAAAACTCAGAGATGCATGCTAGAGTAAGACTCAAGTCTACATGTCGGATGGGGGTCCATGAATGGCCTTGCAAATAGCCTGCGTTAGCCTTTGTGGAGTTTTCATGCAAGATTCCAGAAATTAATTGAAATGTTTTGGGGAAAATGCCTTGTTTCCTGCAGCGTATACATGTCCGAAAGGCTCCATGTACAGCATATGCACTAGCAGTTGCCAGCGGACTTGCTACCAGCCCATGGTTCCCGCCATCTGCAAGATGAGCTGTGTTGAAGGCTGTGAGCTCTTCTCCAGCTTCGTCATGGAGAATGGGGAACCAGTGGCCGAGGCCCAGTGCGGATGTCGCTACGAAAACAAGTACTTCAAGGTAAGTGCCCAAACCTGGTTTTGGACACATTTGCACAAGCCCATTTCACTATCCATAATTTCTCTTGATGAAAAGCTAAGTTTTTGGCAAATTTGGCATTGTGTCAAACTTGTCAAACTTGTCAAACTTGTCAAACTTGTCAAACTTGTCAAACTTGTCAAACTTGTCAAACTTGTCATGTTTTCGAGGCATGGTAAAAGTGACAATGAAGATAGGGGGCCTGTATTGGAGTCTTCAAGGCAGTCTTGTGGTTTAGACCAGCAACACTGAGACCAAGATTGGTTCCTGGTTCCTATTGTGAAATTGAATTGAACATATTAGACTTACCAACCATCAAGCCAATCAACTTCCAGGATAGGGCCCAATTTTATGGCACTTTCTCAAGCACATGATTTTCTGCTTTCAGAGCCTTCCGGAAAATTCACAGAGACTGTTAGCAGCAAATTGCTAACTTTAAAAGCAAAATTTGCAGGCTTTCAAGTATTCCTACTTTTCCTAAATTTTCCTATTTCTTTTACCTTGCTCTTTTTTTTCTTGAAATTTCTGTTTTTTCCTACTTTTTTCCCACAACTCTGAAAAATTATATCTCATTGAATATTTTTCATAACGGTGTTACACACTGTCATATAAGAATCACACAATGAAGGGCTTGGGTGCAGGAGTACTGTAACTTTACTTACAAGAGCTTAGTTGAAGATGGAGCACTGCTGTGAGTACCAGGCCTGGTGAGTACAGAACATGCCAAATGAGGCTTGTGATGCTGTGGACATCGGTGCGTATCAATGGAAACTACTCCTAAAAAGACTGCAAAAATTCTACTTTTCTCCCGATTTTGTCCTCCAAAGTCCTACTTTTGTCCTGCTTTTTTTTGAAAATGTTGATCCTACTATTCTCCTACTTTTTCACCTGGGTCTGCTTGAAAGCCTGAATTTGCTTAAAATAATGAAGTGACAATATAAAGCAGCATGCACGCATAAGCACGACTTGCAAAATACCAGAACATCAAAACATTTCTGCTATAGTTGGCCCAACTTTTCTACTTGACTGCGTTAGGTTACGCCATGAAATTGCCCTCAATTTTACAGATGATCCTCCTTGGTTTTTAAAATAGAAAGGTGATGAATGGATTAACCATGATTGCTCCGTACACTGTGTCTGCGAAGGCGCGGGCCAGGCCAACTGCCACCAAATATCTTGTGCAGATCACACTTTCTGCGGCTCCCACAACATGGTCCACGGCTGCCACTGTGAGCCCAATTACATCGGCGATGGCTGCTCCAGGTGTCAGTGTGAGTAGCTGCAACTCGGCAGCCTGCCATTTCAGTCACTATAAAGGGATTGGTAGCGCTCGTTTCAATGAGTAACTTTTCGGTATCCTATTCTCAAAACCAGGCATGAGATTTTTCAGACTTTTATCTGAATTCAGACTTTTTTAATCTCAGAGAAAGACATTATTATAATAGAAAGGTATGTATTTTTCAGACATTTCATCAATTTTCAGACTTTTTTCTTCATTGACAATCTTATCCCTGCAAAACTGATAACATTTTCGGTTTTTTGTATCCAAGGATTTTGGGTAATGTTCAATGCTGACTTTTTTGTACCTTAACAAGCCCTCCCCCAAAGGTGATCTGCTTTTGTACAAAAGCAAAAAACAACAGCAGCAACAAAAACAAATAATAGGTCCCAGGTCTGAGGCTTTCTGTATAAATGAACATTTTGCACAGGTGTTGGAGGGTGGGGGTTTCCAAAATTTACTTTTGTTACCATCAATTCATACCCACATGCAAAAATCAGGTGCTTGAGTTTTCGTTTAGTTAAGTGTACACTCTTGATTGAGACAGCCCTCCGGTACCAGTGAGCTTAGTGGCCACTTCTCAGATTTAAAATTCCCAAGATCACCCCAGTAATGTTACCAAGATTTCCCATGTCAATGGAAAATACTGTACAAGTGCGTTCACGGAGTGCTGTAATACATTTTGTGAGTGCACAATCCATACTTTTTTCCACTAAAATTCCCAAGATCTTGGGAGAAACTTCCAAGGAGTGGTCACGCTGCCAGTGAGGGATATTGTCTCTTGTTATCACGGAAGCTTTCTCTGGGTTGTGGTATTTGCAAGAATGAGAAAATTCTCTGAAAAAATAATATTGATAATGCCTGTGTAGCACAATTCCAAGCAAAATGTATTAATACTTTGCAGTAGAAAAAAAAGAAGAGAATAACCTCACACCAACCATCCTAGTAAGAGCTGTTTTTCTGTTGTTCTTTTTTGTAACCGTCAAGTGCCCTGTCCATCCAACATGGGCAATGAGGACAAAATCCGAGCCCATGTGGATGAGGGCGACCACGCTATCATCGACTTGAGCCGCCCGATTGCCTGTGAGGGCTACATCAAGTACTTCACCATCAAGCGGCACACTAACTTCATGGAGCCGGTTACCCTCATCATCTGGCGCCGGAAATCTGAAGTCGGCAACAAGTTCGTCATCGTTGGCAGTGCCCGCTTGACCATTGCCGACGACAGCCTGGACCTCTGCAGCTGCGACAACTCCAAGATCCCAGTCCACGCTGGTGACTACATCGGCTTCATGTCATCCCGCGGCACAGTGTACTACGATGATGAGTCAGACCCGGCCGCGGGCGAAGTTTACGCTGCGCCGTACTTTGACTCGGTGGAGCCCATGACCGAGGTGGAGTTCTTTCCCATAACCGGGCTGAGGGCATACTCCATCAATATCGTGCTGGAATGTTAGTAATAAAACCGAGTAAACACTGTTAATCTGCAGGTGACAAATCCATTCAATACCTGTTTTTCGTTGCAGTCATAGGCTAAATTAAGCGTGTAATTGCAGTTAAGCACATTTGCGAATTTACATTATTCATTAAAAGGATTTTAATGTAAATAACAATTTTAAAAATGATTCAAAACTTCTCAAAAAAAGTATTCTTGTATATTCACACTTGATTAATTACAATTTAAAATTATAACCTTTATACTGTGAAACACACGTAGTTAAAATTGCAAAATCATTATTTTACTTTAAGTTAAAACAATTTGGAATTAAGAATTTGATGAAAGTGGAGAAGAATTCTATCATAGATTTCCAACAGAACAGCCTTAACTTGGTTCTGCATTTCGCTCTTGTATTTTCCCAACATTTTTTATGTTTCTTGCATTTACCTATTTTATAGTTACTTATATATTGTACCTGAATACTGCATGCAGACATAATTCATGAAGTTCAAGATACATTTTCAGAAAGCCCAAACAAAGCTTGAAATTGATGAACATAAATATTTATCAGCTGAATTTGATAAAGAATTTATACTTGGTGTGGTAGTAACAGGTGAATTTCTTTCATTTATTTCTCTCCTGTACCCACTAACAGCATCCGATGGCAAACACGTTGAGCCGTGTAAGTATTTCATTCCTCTCATCTTTTAGTCTCTCCCCTCTTTCATTCTTACCCTAACCACACTCCTTTGTTTCTTTCTTCCTTGCTGTCCCTTCCCCTCCCTTTGATGTTCACCCACTGTCACTCTCCTTTGAATCCCTCTTTTGTGTTTCTCCACCCACCCCCTCTTGCATGTGTGTTCCCTACATGTTTGTTTCATGTACACTGCCATTTGCCTTTGAGAAAGAACTTGCTTAAGTTTGAAAACGTCAGGCCAGCTAATTTTTTGATTTGTATATTTCAGGTCCATTCAGTCAGTCAGCCGTTTGCAACAGTTTAATTCATTTTCATAAGTCTTTACTGGTCACATTCTCACTGTAACGTAACCAATAAGCTCCCATTATTACTATGACATCACATTTTCTGAATTAAGGCGTGAAGCCACGATTATATTGAAAATAAATTCCCGATTCACTGCACTGTTCTCCCATTGTTTGTTATATTGTATTAAATTACAAATCTGATTGGTCGAGAACTGGTCACGTGGCTTTTGAGAACTAAGCAGTTAGCTTTTTAATTTCTGCCAAAGATGGCGTACAGTTCTCAAGAAAATGTTGTCTGATCTCGGACTCTTTTTGTATCTCCAAACAGTCATGTTCAACAGCTACTTGGGCGTGCAGTCCGGACGTATCCCCGACATCGCCATGAGCGCATCTTCATCTAGCGGAAACTACGAAGCCCACAGAGGCCGGCTGGACAACACAGAGTTCGGGGCCTGCTCCTGGACTGCCAAGAGTACCAACAACGAGCAGTGGCTACAGGTTGAATTGGCCCAAGAAATGGTGGTCATCGGTGTGGTCAGCCAAGGCCACTGTGGCATCGTCGACAAGGATGGCTCCCCCATGGGATGTGTCAAACAATTCAATGTTCAGTACAGCAGTAACGGCGAGAACTTTGTGGATGTGACAGATGAGCATGGACAACCAGAAGTAAGTGTGGTATTCTGTTCAGTTCATTGGATTCCGTATAATCAAATGAAATTGGACCATATTAAAATAGGAAATTCATTAAATTATGTAGAAAAGACGAAACGGTGTTGAAAATTAACAAATTGTTATTATCCATGAAAGAGGGAAGATGTATGAGGTTCTGGGGAAAAGTTAAAGCTTGTACATGCCTTAACACCACAATGATAATCAAACTATAAAAATAAAAAAAAAACAGTTAATATATATATAATAAATAAATTAATAAATACAATAAAACTAAAATAACATGATAAAATCATTTGGTATCATAAGCAAGTGGTTTTTCAAATATTGTATGAAATTTGAAGTATTTTTTCACGAGAGAGCACTGAAACGGGGGATATATTCCTATTTCCTTTGGAATACTGTTTTACAAATATTTGTATTCCCAACCAGGTGCTTCCTTTGTGTACGCTGATGCAACATTTTTCAACTTCATTTTAAAAAATACCATGAGGCTTAATTTGTTGTTCATATTTTCATTAATAGGTTTTTGAGAGCCGATGCAATTGTCAGAAGCATGTGAAGAATTTCTTTATAGACGCCCTGTGGACGAGATTCATCCGGTTCAGGCCGGTTGCATGGAAACGCGCTATCAGCATGCGAGTGGATCTCATTGGCAGAGATGGTATGAATCGGGGATAGCCATGCCATGTAGACGTTAAGTTGTTTTTTTAGGTCGGTGGTGGATAGTAGCATCAAACATTCAGTTTGTTTGCACTACAAAGTGACTTATCTAGAAAAGAATTTGATTTCTTTACAAAATATTGTTATACTCTCATTCAAGTATATATCATCAAGTTTTTAAGATTTCAGTTTTTATTGATAAACCCCAACCCTGAAGGCATGGTTGCTTTGGATATTCCTGAATAGTTCCAATAGGCACAGCACTGTTCAGTTATATGATTTCTACGTAAAGAATCAGATTTCCACAGTCTTTAGCAAAATGTGATGGAACATTCTCATTCCTCATGTTGATGGGCGAGTTCACAAAAAGTTTTGAGGATTACTTGGTTCAAGTTCAGAGCGCTCGACATTAAACAGTGGGAAATGGATATTGTGTAATCCAGTATGTTTCTACAATTTTGCCTCTTGTAGTTCAATTTGTCAAATCCAGCCAAATGAGCGTGTGGATTTTGTCGGACTTTAAAAGAGTAGGGCAAATCCCCACTTTAGGACGTCTTGAGTTATCCAAGAATATTATTTTTTAAATAAGTAAATGCCAAAACGGACGAAGACAGCAATGTATATGCTGTGATTTTTGATCGCACAAACCATCCAGTTATTGTTGAGATTGTTGTCTTTTATTTTTCCAGTCACAGTCGAGGATACCACAGATGATGACAATGCTCCGCCTGGAAAGTTGCTGGATGATGTAAACGCCGCCATTGTGTTCACCGGCAAACCATTCAAGCGCGGCGGCTTCCTGAGGGGACTTAGGTACCGCCCACTCAGCAAGGAATCCTTTACGGTTGCCGTGCTGCGCGGAACATCCTCTGTCGACACCTTCACCCTTGTCGGAAGTATGTATGTGACAAGCTCAGGCGATGACAAAGTGAGTTGACGTGATTTTTGTGTCCTTGTACCTTGGGGACACACTCCTTGCTTTAATTCTTCCACCCAGTGTTGTTTGAAATTAACTTGGAATTAATAAGCCCCCCCCCCCCCTCAATTCAGATTCCTCCCTCCACTAATACAAATTTTACTTTGCCTTTTCCAAAATAATTTCTTTTTAAATGTCCAAACCCAGCTTCTCTAGAAGTGGTTACTTTTTCAAATTATTCCCCCCTCCCCTCCCCAAAAAACAATTTCGGTCTGGAATCTCAACATTTATCAGGTTGCACTTATGCTGTCTGCGTATCGGGGTGTCAAGCCAGGCCAGTGCATCATGGTGCTTGTGTCTATGAGTATTAAGATGCTTCACGTTGTCATTAATGGCAACCGATCATTTCAATTATTGTTAATGGGCCAAGCCAAATGGCAGCTAGGAATCTTACAGCATCTTTTTCCTCCAAGTAAATCTCTAAACCCCTTGTGCCTGGCTGTTTACTGATGGAGGGCTGGTATGCCAAGAAGGGGCTGTGCAGCCAAGCGTAAATGCAAACAACGGGCACAGCACTGAATAGAGTCCTATTCATCGCACTTGAAGCCCCTCTTTTGCGCGAATGATCCATCTGTTCATTACACTAATCCCATCCAAGAACAAATTTGTTAAAACCCAAATAGTACATGCAGGAATGCGCATCTAGACAACAAGCAGCCAGGTGGTCTTTTGCAAACTGTGACTATGGCCGTCGTCTCCTAAAAAATAATAAAATATGTTGCCGTATTTTAGTACTAATTCAGCTGTATTTGTTTAGGGGAGAGGGTACTTGGCAGATGTAACAAAGCCAGTTCGGTATCTCAAAGGTCAAAGGTTATTCGAGATAAAATTGCTGACGTAATGTAACACCATGTTACGCGAATGCCCATTCGGGATAAAATTCGGGATAAAATTCGGGTCATTCGGGATAAAATGTCACTGTGCACATGCGCTGTTGAAATACCGAACTGGCTTATTTGAACCTGTGTTATACCGAAGATTACCCAATGAATTGTTTTGGCCTTGCAGGTGCAAGTCTATGAGGTTAGAGAAGAAGGTGAGCAAATACCCGTCCGCGTCGGTGATTTCTTGTGCCTGATGTTTGAGAAAGCGGCCATAGGCTATGACGACGCTGACAACAGCAAAAACGCTGTCATGACAACCTCCCTCGGTCCGGCCAAATTCAAGACCATCGCACTGGCCGGCAAGATCACCTTCACATCGTCAGCGAAGAGAGTGTACCGCGGGCTGACACCACTGTTGAGAGGTAAGCCAGTTGTCAATTTAAGAGCAGATGACCCATCGTTTAGTTTTAGTTTTATAGTCAGAAAAAAATCAGCAACGCAAATACACTGCACAGAAAAATACATAAAGACCACTGATCTTATCTGAGAATCAGTTACAGAAAATCAGTTTATACATAGTTGCGTTTCCATTGAGTCCCATAACAAAATCTTCATAAGTGCATCTTAGAGATTTTAAAAGTTACCAAAAGTTTCCAAAAGTTACCAAAAGTTACCAAAAGTTACCAAAAAAGTACCAAAATGTTTCAAAAATTACTAAAAATTACCAACATATACCCTATATCACTGTATGCAATACAAAAATTTAATACACTCTAGCTATCCTTACCTTACAAATACACTCCACTGGGCTCCCATATTCAGCTGTATCAAAATTTATTGTGTCAGAAAATCTAGAATAAAGTAGAATAACATTCCAAGGTCTTTTAGAGGCCGTTTCTTTTTTTGCCTTTTAAGGGTCTCTGTTCAAGCTCCAAATATAATTGGAATGATAATCATGATATTAAAATTGATTTTTTTTTTTACAAGCCTCAACTTTCCCCAAGCATCATGTACATCTCTCTAGATCCTCCGTTCTTTCATTGCGAGATGTTTGTTCTTTATTGGTCATTTTAAAGTTTGTTTCTGTTGAGATTTATGAAAATAAAATCAGAAATAAAACCCTGTTGTATTTTGATGTACAAATCAAACATTTTTGATTGATTATTTGTGAAAGATGCGAGGTGAGAGTTGAGGTGAGACATTGTGTGCAAATGTTTATATGCATGCAAGGTTACACAGTCCTATTGATCATTTTATTAAACATTTAATTTCTTGTGTTTTGTTTCCATTGCAGTTGCCACCACAAAAACCATTCCGCCAGGTACGGACTTTCCCTTAATTTGTTTGACTTCACCCCGTAGAGTCTACATTAGATCAATAGAGTACTAATTCAGCTTTCATGGTACTGTTTGGTTGTGTCCACGGTCAAATAAAAGTTGCACAGAAATCAAAATGGGAAAATGCTATGAGCGGTTAGATATGATGATTTCGATTCTTTTTTGTGTTTTCGGAATTTATTTGCTTAGGGCAGAAAAGCACATTGGGCATGTTCCATCCACAAAACAATTACCCCTTGCTGGCTGTAAATGTCATCGGAGGTAAACAGTTTTTGGGGTGAGATTTCTCTGATTTTTCCTGATTTCAGGATTTTTAATGAGACGTTTTACAGATTTCCGACAGATTTTTTGGTCCTGAAATTGTTTTTATCATTCTAAAATGACCTCTGCAACTTGAAACAGCCTTCTTTAATGATGCTATTTTTTTGCAAGTTTGTACGGTATCTTTTGGTAGAAAATGCAGTACAAATTAAATGCCTCCGGCCTTTTCGTGGAATTTTCGTTTTCTTCAAATCTCCCCCCTCTAAAACATTACTCCCCCCCCCATTTTTGGAGCAGTGTACAGGATACAAGGTGTATGTGTGTGCAGGGGCGTGGCCAATGTTTTTACAGCAGTTTGTATTGTAAAGTTCGGGTGTGATAACTGGCCGGCATAATTCATTTTTGACTAGTGACAGCTTGAACAAAGATAGCGAAACTACCTACATACAGTAGGGCTAGATTGCCCAGTTAATAGAGCACTTGTATAGTAACCAGGAAGCAGGGGTGAGATTTGTCGGGATTTTTCCTGATTTCAGGATTTTTTGTCAGGATTTTTGAATTTTTAAAGAATCCCTTTTGCAATCTGGAATTCGTGAGGTGTTGTCCTAAAGGTGTTTTTACCTGCAAAAGTTGATGTGGACCAATAAAAACGGATATTTTAAGGGGGTGGTTGCCGCAAATACAAACTATTTGTCGATTTGGGGTCCTCGTGCATTTTTCGTGGATTTTTGTGTGGATTTTTGTGTGGATTGTTTTGTGGATTGTTTTGTGGATTTTTTATGGATTTTTCGTGGATTTCGTGGATTTTTCATTTTTGGCCAATCTCACCCATGAGGAAGTCGCAGGTTCAAATCCAACTCCTGCTATTTTTTTTTGCTCACTGTAAAAGTTGCTTTGTACTTGCAGTGATGGACAAAGATAGCGAGAAATTGAGTGACTACCTACATAGGGCTGGATTGCTCAGCTGGTAGAGCACTTGTATAGTAAACCAGGAAGTCGCAGGTTCAAATCCAACTCCTGCTATTTGTCTTTGCCCACGATGAAAATTGCTTTGTACTTGCAGTGATGAACAAAGATAGCGAGAAATTGGGTGACTACCTACATTGCTTAGTTGGTAGAGCACTTGTATAGTAAACCAGGAAGTCGCAATTGTTTTTTTGCTCACTATGAAAATTGCTTTGTACTTGCAGTGATGTCCACTTGCTACCTGGGTATTGGGGAGGGGCAAGTGAAAGACAAACAGATCACGGCTTCCAGCTTCTGCGATTCCAACAGCAAGGCAGTCCGAGCCCGCCTGGGACTGAAGGACCAGCAGGGTATGACCGGTGGATGGTGTGGCCGAGAACTGGACCAGACCGCGTTCATTCAAGTAAGGTTTTAAGTTTTAAGGTTTTAAGTTCACAGAGTGCAGTGTTTGGTTGATATCCCCTGCAGGGGAGTGGAATATTTTTTATGTCGCAAAATTTGAAAAATTAGTTATATACACAGTTGAATTTGTCACATCCTAAGCTTTAATTTGGTGTAGGTTTGACCCCTGTGGCATTTTGTGTTCTCGAGATATCTTGACATTTGTATACTCCTATTTTCCATTTGAAAGGAAGTGCGTTTAGAGACATACCCCCTTTAAACACAAAAAGTGCAAAGAAATAAGATAGAAGTCATTTTCATCAACATTTATCATCTTTATTCATCAATGTTAATGTTTCTGGAAATAAATTCTGAAAATATAGATATGATAGATAGCCAACAAACCGAAAAAAAAAAAATGACATGTGAAGAATTTTTTGCTCGCTTCACATAGAACAGCCGTGTGTGTTTTCACATAGTGCAACATAATACCCTTTTTTGTAGAGCGGGTCACATATGGTATTCTGTACTAAATGTGATGAGTGATTAAGAATGTGACACAGTTTCATGCTCTCCACTGAACCAGTGTCATGTCTAGCCACCTCTCCACTGGACAGCCAAAAATAATTTTGGACTGACTATTTTTAACGGTAGAAATTTTAGAAGCCATTTTTATAAAAGACTTTTTAACACCGGCATCTTAATATTTCCCCCCAAATACCGAGTATTCATAGGTAAAGATTGCAGCAATCGGCAACAGTGAGCAAAATTTGGCTGGGAGTAGATAAGCAATTTTTCCATCTTTGCTGGGTTTGGTGAGGCAGATTTTTGTCTTAGATAAAACGCTGCCCAGAACAGATGGTACGTAGTTGGCCGAGAAACGACCATCGAACATCACCATTGTCACAAAGTGTTCTATGAACTTAAACAGCCATGTAAACAATTCTGTTGGGTGGCATAACCCACAAGATGAGAGAATACTCCTCTTATGTGTAGAATCCTCATTGTGGACAATCTCATTTTCTTGTGTTCCAACTTAGAAAATGTCTCTATGTTTATGGTGTCCTGGACAATTCGGTCGATTCACAACTCAGTACGCCGCCAGCGACAAGCCGGGAAAGGCCAATTTCCGACTTTCAGGGTCAACATCGCGTCTATCGCGTTGTATTAGATGGTGGACAGTACAGCAGTATGGATTTTGCGCGAATGCGAGTGGATGAGTTGAAGACTTTTTTGACTAATTGGGAAATACCTTGTGCGGGAAAGAAGAGAGAGGAGTTGATAGATTTAGTACGGTCGATGCATCGGTGATATCCACTTCTGGTTTTGCAATGTCAACTTTTTCCCATGATGCACTGCGTAATTTGGCCTCTTCCCCGGATTGCCGCTGGTGGCGCACCGAGTTGTGAATCGTCCGAATTGAAGGCTGGTGGATGCTCCACTTTTCTGGTAAATCTCTCTTGATTATAAAGCATAATTTGTGCATGCTTTTTATCTCACCACTAGGTGGACTTCCTGAAGGTGCGTCTCTGCAGTGGGGTCGTGACTCAAGGTCTCAGCAGCACCACCAGGTTGTGGTTCGTGCAGAAGTACATTGTCAAGTGCTCTGTTGACATGCAGTCATGGAAAGATGTTGCTGATGATGATGGTAACACAATGGTAAGTCAACAGATTGCTCTATAGTCAACAAATTACTCAGTCGTCAACAGGTTACTCAGTCGTCAACAGATTACTCAATAGTCAACAGATTACTCAATAGTCAACAGATTACTCAATAGTCAACAGATTACTCAATAGTCAACAGATTACTCAATAGTCAACAGATCACTCAATAGTCAACAAATTGCTCTATCGTCAACGGACTGCTCTGTAGTCAACCCAATTGCTTTATATTCAATAGATTGCTCTGTATTAGATAAACGCTATGTAACCTATTACGAGTGATGAGTCTGTAGCTTGCAATTTAAGTTTTTCCAATTGCTCTGCTTGCTGTTCCATGGATGATTCTTTAGCCTGTAACAAATAGGTTCTTCGTGAATAAGATTGCTCTGTAACTGTTCTATGGGTTGATTCTTTAGCTTGCAACTTAAGGTGCTCTTTGTATCTCTGATCACTCTGTATCATACTGTGTTAAGATTCTGTAGCCCACAATCTATTAACTTTGATTGCTCTGTAGCTTGCCTGTGTAATGAATTTAGATTTTTCCTTAAGGATCATGCTGTTCTGTGTCGTGATTCTGCAACATGCATCTTGGAATTAACGTTTTAATAGACTGCTCTGTATCTGGCTCTGTGTCATTATTCTGTAGTTCACAACTACTTCAACTCTGATTTCTCTGTCCCCTATTGTGACCTGCTGTTCCTTCATTGTAATCTTTGTACTTGTGTATGAGCCTGATAACAGTAGCTCTTTGTCACATCTCAATTAATTCAAAAATAATATGTAGAGTATTTTTGAGCCCTGGTGCATGAGTTCAGTCACTCGGTGCAACTCTCTTTGATTTAAAATCTAATTTGATGAATTCCTTCTCGTGACTGCCGCAGATGTTCAGTGGAAACTATGACCAGGAGTCGGAGGTACAGAACTCCTTTAGGTCCATCTTGAACTGCCGTGCCCTCCGTATCATTCCTGTACTGTGGGAGGGTGTATTCCCTGCAATGAGATTTGATGTCCTAGGTTTGCCAGGTAACCCCCGAAACTACCACCATTTTTTTCCTAGAGCTTCCTTGACTTTTCCTATGCGCCAAAAAAGTTTTTGCTCCAAGCCAAAACGGGGCCCATTTTCATGGAATCAGAAACACTGGTGTCACGTCAATATCAGACTTCCTGAAATTCCAACTTGTTGGGTATACTGTGCATGCTCAGTCGGCCCTGTGCACCAAAACAATGAGAAACAGGGTAAGGGTGAAGATTAGAGTGAGAAATGGGGTTGGGGTTGAAGTTGAAGTTGAAGTTGAAGTTGAAGTTGAATGTTATGTTATTGGCAAAGACTATAGTTTTCATTATAAAAGCACAATTGTTGGATATTCACATGACACTATACAAAACGGGGCAATTTATAGGATGCTATTTACTTACAGACTGCTATTTACTTAGTCTAGTACGGTATTTCATAATAATTCAGTAGTTTTCTTTTTTTATGTTTGCAAATGTTGTATATTACCTTTAAGCCAAAGCTTATGAGATGTTTTTGGCTTGGGACTGACCCTTGCCTAATTTTTTTTCAACTCGGACCCTATTCTAGATGCAAAAAATGAAAGGGAAGGGTTCAATTGTTTTTTGGGCATGCCCTTTTTCAGTGACCCCGATTATGGACAATTTGCGTAGCCATTAGAAAATTAATCAGTACAAACTTTGCGGTGCCACCACCAACATTTAAGTAATTTTGATTGTGTAAAGAACTGGGGATGTTTACAGAACCAACATTACTGAAAACGAATTTCCATGGTGCTACCTCAGGGTTCTTATTCCCACCATGTATAGCTTCGTCTTACCATCAGAAAATTAACAAAATTTAAACAAACGTGAAGTCAAAACCCCCCCCCCCCCAAAAAAAAATGAGGGCTATTTTGAAACATGTTGGTCGTTCATCCGACTGGCATTTCTTGAGATATTTCGTTCTAGCAGTATCTGAAAAAGCATTAGGAAGCCTCCCAACTGAAAATAATCCTAAACCGTCTGGAGAAAAATCTTAAAAGTTTGCACAACTTTAGGCCTTTTCACACTATGCACGCTCGACCCGTGTTGAAATCTACATGGGTCCGACACGGGTCCGACCCGTGTAGACTTCTTAAAATTTCAACACGGGTCAATTACGCTGCCTTTTCACACTACGCAACGCAGCGCCAGCATTTTTGCTACACGTGTAATGTTTTGACCCGTGTATTGTGCGATCGTTTCACACTACACACACGGCCGGCCGTTCAACACGGGTCGAATCGGAAAATCCCCCATACTGCATTCTGGAGGTTCCGCCGAGCTGGCTTTGGATGGAGCTGGCTTTGGATGGAGCTGGCTTTGGATGGAGCTATCAGCCCAAATCCTCCTCACTCCATGTCGGTCTTCTGTCTGATTTGGGGCCCATTTTCTACGACATATCGGACAAGAATCTCATGAAAGTAGCATGAACGATGGAGGAAGGAACCGTGTTACGTGTGTGGTGCGCGTGCATGCGCAATGCTGCAGGTTCGTTGCTGAATTTACGGATCGAATTGGAAACCCGGCCCGGCAGCCATCAACGCTTCGCTTATTTTTACGAAAACCTTATTATTTCTCGTCGTTCCATCGACTGCTTTGGATGGAGCTGTCATTCCAATATATAGCATTCACCTCCTCCTTACTCCATGTCGATCTTTTGTCTGATTTGGGGCCCATTTTCTCTGACATATCGGAGGTAAAAGTATCCAGTGTGTTTTATTCCTCCATGATGCTTGCACGCGCACTTGTACTTGACCGGCGGCCAAGGCCAGCTGTTTGCAACAAAGCAACGCGCACGCGCAGATGCACTTTTGGGGTTCCCCATGTTGAGCAATAACCCCGGCCCCCTCATACCTTAGTAGCCTTTTCTCGAGACGAAGTTCGCAAAATGTTAGCTGCATGTACGTACATTGTACACTAGGAATAATATGGTAGCGTTCATCAGTGCGGTTGTTTGCATTTGACCAACGATGGAATACGCATGCACACAATGTCCGCTACATACGGCGCGGAGATGTCGGATAAGTCATGTCGGGGTTTAAAACGATTAAAGAAACAACACATTTAGTACAGAATGTATTTTTTTATTCCTCCATATACGTTATGTACTATTCTGCCGTCAAATTTATTGGAAATAATTTCGCGCAAAGTAATCTAGACTAATCCACACTTAACGTATACACACTTGGACTTGGAGAAACCATAAACGCTGCAAAAACTGAAAAAGCAACTATTGTGGTGCTCTGCACGCACACTCCGATCCACGGTTACACGGGTCGAACTCAACCCGGAGACGTTCACACTACGACTTTCAACATGGGTCCAACTTCTCTACACGGGTCGAGAGCTCTCAACCCACCTCCCGAGCAGGGTTGAGCGCTCTACACGGGTCAGTGCCGTGTTGAAATGTTGCAGTGTGAAAAGGTCAGTCTAGTCAACACGGGTCGGACCCGGGTCCAACACCGAGATTTTTCGTAGTGTGAAAAGGCCTATACAAACCTGTTTAACGGGTGTTGACTTTTTTACCGTGCTGCACTGCAAAAAAAATAGCCCCTCTGCATCACACTATTGGCGGTGCACTGTATTATAAATGACCCAAATGTTTTTTTTTTTTTAAAGATGTGATCAGTACTCTACCGGAGATTGGTTTTGCCATCATTAAGCGTGAGTCCACTGGGTCTGGCGGCTACACCTTTGTCATGCCGGAGAAGCAATTCGAGGAAGATGGCTTTGTGACAGGAATCCGCTTTCTGCCTTGCCGTCGAGGCTCCTTCCGGTTGATAGTGTTCCGACCAGTGGACATGGAGGCCAAGACGTACAAGGTTGTGGGACGCCGGAATATCCGAATCAAGAAGGCAGACGTACGTTTTCTTTATCCTTTCTGTACTTCAAGGGTGTTTAATGAACCTCTTAACAATCCCAGAATTTACATATTCCTAAGGTATCATAGGTTTGTGCATTCAAACTACTAAAGATCTGAGCTATAGAGAGAGTTGTGACATGAGGGGTCCCAAACATTGGACCAAACATGGCTCCGTTGTACACATAATGAGCACCAATCTTTGGTCCGAAGTCAGCAGTTGTTGCAACTCTCTCTCTCTATGGCTCTGTTCAAGATCAGTTGCAGACCTATAGGGAAATAGAGGGTTTAAACTTCCCCATCAGAATACAAGGGAAAAAAACCACCACATTTGTGTACATTCAGGTCAGAAATATCTGCTTTTCCTCCCCCAAGCCAAACCTCGATCTGCTTCGGAATATCTCAGAAAAATAACCCTTGTCTTCATGCAGGTGGAGGTGGAAATCAAATTCAGGCAGAAGAAGAAGAGAAAGAACAGAAAGTGGATGTCGGTCAAGAAGGGCGACATGGTGGGCTTCTCCTTTACCAGATCGGTCCTGTACAAGTCCAAGGAAGGGGACGATCTGACCCCCTTGATCTACTCCCAGAACAGGTTCATCAAGAACTACCGCAGGCTGCGTGCCGGCAGGATGGTCCAGTTCTTGGCGGTGGCACCAAGGAGCTACTCTGTCATGATCAACTTCAAAGGTGGGGGTCGACGACAAACTTTGAAGGTGGCAGGGACTCATTTCATGGCGCTGCTAAGAATGTGCTTGGCGTGAAAGGTTTTCCTTAGTAAAAATGAGATGTATAAAATGTGATGTATATTGCCTTTGACTGGTATTCAGCGGTTGTTTGCTTCACATGAAAATCGCATGGAGTTTCGGCTGGTAACCTGTTTTTACTAAGCAAGCTCGGGGGTGAGATTTGTCAGGAGTGCCTTTAGGCAAATACAAACTATATGTTGATCTGGGGTCCTCATGGATTTTTCGTGGAATTCATTCTTGGCCAATCTCACCCCTGCAAGCTGCCTTCTGTTGGACAACATGGAAGCACAAGAGTACATGTACATACTGTTTTTGTTCAATTGTGGCATAATACTTGCTTTTTTTCCAAAGTGTGTTCACAGTTTGTGTGCAGTACCATATTGTTTGTTTTCGAGGTTGTACCAGTGTATTCAGAATGGAATTAGCCACAAACGTCAGTTTGGTTTCAGCAAATAGCCCTTAACTTCTAAATATGCTGGTATATAAGATCAGATGTTGCAACGATGTGAAGAGTTCATTTCCAATGTGATATATCCATTTGGTTTTGAGAAAAATGCACTTTTGTAATAGGAAATAAAATTTACAGAAAAGGTAAATCTGCTTAATAAAAAAGAAATTGTCAAAATGGGAAACTTTGTACACTTCAAATGGGAAATTCACATTGTGCGTTGTGTACAGGTTCTGTATATATCTCCGAGGACAAGAGGAGAAAGGAAATACAAAGAAACCTTTCAGTCCTCACACGTTAAGTCTTTTGTTGAAATTGGTCCTCGCACGTAGAAGTACGTGCTTAATAGTCTATGGGGTTGGGTTATATTAAAGGAACAATAGGAAACACAAAGCATTGTCCTCGCACGTATTGGGAAAGTACAACTGTGTGTATTGAGAAGTGCCATAGCAAATGTGAAAGAGACCATCAGAGAGGGGCAAGATTTATGCTGGTAAGAGATGAACAATTGCCATAAAACTTGGGTGTTTGAATAGGCTATCCAATAGTGCAGATAAGTTGCTTTATCTATTAAAACTTTATTTTTGGTTCTTTTCCTGTTGGGAGCACCACTTTCACTGTCTTCGAGGATTCATAAATTCATCCAATGTGTGAACGAGAAAGCGCCTAGTTATACAGGGCCTGGGTCCCGCCATGTTGGAAATTGAAACTTGTTAATTGGTTGGATGGTTTATATCATGTTTTGTCGTGAAAGCTTGATGGAAATATCGCGTTTTTGAGCAAACTGCTGTTGAAAAAGAAAGTTTTCACCACATTTTAGTATTTTTTTAAACAAATAATAGAACAGCCGTTAGACCTGACTTCAAGAGACCAAAAGATTGTATAATGGCATTTATCACATGATATTCTTTTAAAGAAGCACTTGAAATGAAATGAAACAACTAAATATGTCCAATCTTTTTTATTTTTGCATTTCAGCCAAGAGTACAGATGAAGTCGTTTCATCAGGTAAGCCCAAGCAAAGTGGATTCTCTAGAACTGAATTTTTTTGGAGGAAGGAGAATTTTGAGTAAAGTGTGTAAATATTCCACAGTTTGCAATACAGTGGAAGCAGTGATGTAGGGATAAGGTTACAAAGTTTTTATGTCTAATATCAATCCAACCACCAGAAACACTCATTTGTGATTAGTTTTAAAATGTTCTACCAACTGCAATAGGTGTTTATCGTTTATCGTGTTTCATCCATCGCAGTCGATGCCCAGAACCCTCTGGGTCTAGAAAACGGTCAGTTCCCGATAGATGCCATCACTGTGTCGTCCACCTTCGTGAGCGACAATCAGCTGCAGGACTTTGGCCCCCGCTCCTGCCGGCTGAAGTTCAACGGGAAGCATGATGGAGCCTGGGTGCCGGCCGTGGAAGACATCGATCCCTGGATCCAGGTGGATACTGGGAGCGAGTCCATCTTCACCGGGCTGATCACACAGGGCCGACGCAGCCTGATCAACTGGTGGACGACCAAGTATTCCGTCAGTTACTCCAATGACGGCGTCGCATGGGAAGACGTGCTGGACTGCAGTAACAATCGAGCGGTAGGAACCTCATGGATCATTGGAGTTAGGGGGAAAATTATTGCCTGCTTTTGGGCCAAGGAGAGGAAATCCATTTACAGTGGAATTCCGCTATACCGAACATTCGGCTATACCGAACACCATCCTTGGCTCCCAAATTTTGTGTACAAAACTTACTGAACATTGTTGTTTTAAAAAAAGGCAATGGATTAAAAAAATGTACTGGGCATTTGGGCTATTTGTAATTCCCAAATGGCCACAGCTTTATGTATTATTTCCCCAAGGAATAGAAGGGAAAAGCCAAAAAGACTTTGCAAAAAAAGATAAGCATTTTATCTGAAGAACAGCAAGTTACCTGACTGAGCATCTAAGACATTTCTTTTATGCAGGTTTTATATTGTTTCAGCAAAATTGGGCCAATATAGGTTGGGAAAATGGCAGCCCAACATTTCACTTATTTTATTGAAAATTGTACTAGCTTTTACTCTTTTAGGTGTGCTTTGTAAAGATAGCATGGAGTGAATATTTTTGGTTTTAGAAATGCTGATGTTCTTTCCATAAAAGACTTAGTTTTGTTAATTACAACACCAACAATATCTTGTAGTATGTAGTTCCTGTCGAGTGCAAATGACTTAAAAACGGCTCCGTCTATCATCAATTTGCCACAAGATCTCCTTAACCCTAAACCTGCCAGACGCAGCACAGTGCATCTGTGCTGACAGCTCCACTTTGCTGCACTCTGCACACAAGTCAATGTGACAAAGTATGCAATCTGATGCGTCTGGCAGGGTTCTAGCCAAAATGCCCTGGAGGGTTAAACAAATACCATCAAAAAAGTGTCAATTGTGTTCAGAATCAATGTACCTTTGATAAGGAGATAATTTGTTCCTTATCAACACTCTGTTCAAGGAAGTGGTTCTTATCCCCATCTCCGGAATTCAGACAAAATAAGCCAGTTCAGTATTTCAACTGCGCATGTGCAGTTGTGCCCAATGAAATTTTATCGCGAATGACCCGCGTGATCTAACGGGCACGTGTGAATGCGGAAGGTGGTCGCACAACACGCACGTGGTTAAATTCAATCAGAATTGGCGTTCGTGTAACATGGCGTGACATCACGTCAGCAATTTTATCCCGAATAACCTTTGACCTTTTCGATACTGAACTATCTTATTGCTCAGCAGGTTGCGAGTTTAGCAAAAATAGTGCCGATGAGAACCAGTCAAGAGCAATACACATTGCATCCATTTTTTTCTGGTAACCTGCTTTTGCTGAGAAAAATGTTGGCAATTATACGACATCGTCTTCCGTTTCTCAAACAACAATTGGGTTTTCTCCGGATAGGTATTCGACGGCAACACTGACAGCGACACCGAGGTCACCAGATACTTCTGCAATGCTGTCAATGGACGCTACTTGCGTATTTTCCTGTTGGAATGGGTGGACCGCCCAGCTCTTCGTTTCGAAGTTCTCGGTGGATTTGGTAAGTCCCCCCCCCTCCCCTGCTCCCCTCCCCCCCGTCTTGAAATTTGCATTGTGGAAGTGCTGTGGCCTTGTGGTTTGGAGCAATGAATTCGTGGTCTGCGGGTAATTCTGCAAGTTGTGGGTTCGAGCCCAGTCCTGGGCTATGGCACTTCTACGCCTAATATGGGTAGAGGCATTATTAATGCCTTGCAGTGGACTAGTTACCCATCCCAACCCTATTCATACTGTGAAGAGATCAGATTATCTTGTCTTGTTTCAGTGTGAGGGGCTGACTTGCACAATGTACTCATTTTCCCAAAATTGTTGGCATAAACAATTAAAGTGGCTTGATACCATTTGGTCCTAAGTATTCCTTACACGTTAAGTACGCTGGAGTTTTGTGAGCTTTTTAAATCTTTCCTTAACAAAAGAGCAAGAGTATGCGACCGGAATGGTTTATGTAAATTAGAAGACATACATATTCTAATTTCTCTGCGATCAGACCATCCTTCCCAAATTCTGGTTTGACTCATTTAAATATATCAATGTAAAATGGAAGGACTGGCCAAATTGCGATCAGAGCGCCTGCCACATTGATTGGTTGGCTTTAAATACCTTTAGATGATTAACAGTGGCCAGCCCTTCACAGTGAGTATGACAAGGAGATCGATCATACTTTAATATTAAGCTTTCTTCTGTCGGAGCTGAGCTTTGGAAAATGAACTAAAATGTAAAGTTTTTGTTAAATTATCATCATTCGTTTTTAAAGACTTAATTAGTGGCCTCTCAAAACCTCGGCCCTTAAAACAAAATGATAATCACCAGGGTCTTCCATTGGCTCTGCTTAGAAAATTATGGGCTAGAGGTTAGTGTATTTTACCGGTTAACAAGGAATTCTGGCTTATAAAATTTGCTTTATACATCCTATAACTAAGGATTCTATACTACTGCTTATAGGGTAAGCAGGGAAGCTCTGTGTACTAGCACTGTAAATGTGGCAGAGTGCCAATACGTGCAGAATGCCATGATTTACACGTGGCGCATTCCATAAATCTGGGGTTCAAAAGTGTGACTTTTTTTTTGGTGTGTCCCTGTTACACCTGACCTGTGTAATTTCCCATCAAGTATCATTCAAATTGACTTCACGCTATTTTGTACTTGTTTGGCATGTACTTTGCTTTTCACTCTTGGAGAATAAAAAATGTGTCCTGAATTGCGAAATCTTCTACATGTCACTAAAAATGTCACACTTTTGGACCCCAAATTTATGGAATGACCCGCATACAGGACTTTGTCGCGTGACAGTTTTCTAAATACGCACAAATCAAGGAGTGCGGTATTTTCAACAAAGTCATGTGACTGGGCATACATTGACTTCTGTGAAGGAGACCTGTAGGTTTGCATGGTGGGCATGAACAAAGTATGGAATGTCTGCGGTAACACCATGTGAAATAGATCTCTTTTGAGTTGTTTTTAACTCGACGCTTCAAACAGTATTCTCTGTTTGTCATCAGGAGGCAGATTATGTATGAGTTTAGAAAAACGGATGACATACTTGTACGACAAAGTCACGGATGTGTAAATGGGCCTTTAAAATTGACACTGATCTTTTTAACCCTTTGAAGCCGGATGACATCTGTACACGTCAAAAACATTTTTGCCACCTGACCGGATGATGTCTATACACGTCATTCTCTGCATTATCAATCCATTGTTGGATTAATGTGTATGTTACGCTTGGCTGCACAAACCTCTTGTGTCTGTTTCGCTTGGCTGCACAGGCCGCCACGGCACCCGGGCGCCTTATTATAAATAACCGGCTTCAAGGGGTTAACCCCTTGCCACCGGGTTATGCAGCCAAGCGAAATGGAAACAAGAGGCTTGTGTAGCCAAGCATAACGTACACAATACCCCAATAATGGATTGAAAATGCAAAAATTGGCGTGTATAGACGTCAACCGGCCAGGTGGCAATTTTCATTATGCACGTATTTGTGTCAACCGGTGGCAAGGGGTTAAGGATGAAAATGCCGGTTTTGACCATGCCGGACTTGACCACGATAAATAGTGAATGTAACACATCTTGCAGAAACCGCTGCAACCGAGTATGGTCCGTCCTGCATCAGCAGAGAATCCATTGACTCCAAGAATTACATCCTACTGGCAGCTGGTATCCCGTTCCAGAGTGATGGGTACATCACAGGTGAGACGTCCAGGGAACAGACTATCTTTCTTATTATTGCTGTTGTAGCTGCTGCTGCAGGCACAGTTCCGAACTTTTTGGGGGTGGGGAGGGATGAAATATTTTGTTGCAGCTAACAGTGCTTCAAAACATGCATTTTGACTTTGTTGATTTCAAACATTCTCCTAATAAAAATGTTAACATTTTCCCAATTTAAAAAAAAAGGAAACAAAAAAATGGAGGCTTAGCAGGTGAGGTTCTAGGTCAGATTTTCTCAGGGGAAAACAAATTTTTGACCAGAATGTCAAAGCATTTTGTCATATCTTTTTTTTTTTTTTTTAACTCTTTTGGAACTGATCTGATATTTTTACAGAAAATATTGGAAAACAAAAGCGAATTTCTGTTTTTGTTATTGTTTTTATTTGTTATTTATTTATTTATTTTTTGGGTTGGGGTTGCTTAGCAAGATTATATTTTGCTAGAGCCACCCCCCCCCCCCTACTGATCCCCTTTATTTGACTGCACATGAATTGAGAAATCAAATGAAGACGTAGTTTCAATCTTGGGATTATCAAGAAAAACTTTAATAATGATGGCTCATTGCACAGTGCTAATGTTTTGTTGTTGTCTGCCTGCTTGTTTGTCTGTTTGATTGCAGAGTGGAAGTTTTACCCGAAGAGTAACAAGCCCTTCAAGGCCGGGGTGTGGCGTAAGGACCCCGACGATCCACTGAGATATAAGCACATCGGAAGCAGCGACATACCGGGCCAGACCATCGATGAACTGGCCACCTACAGGCTGGACAAATCCAACCGTATCCCCTTCAGGTCTGTGCCAAAAAACAAAACAAAACAAAACAAACAAACAAAAACAAAACAAAAAGACACACAAACAGAGCATTTGTCACTTTAACCAGTTCACGCCGTGATTAGTTTGACATTCACCGGACCCAGGCACGGGATTATTTTTCACGAACCTTGATGCCAGCTGGGTTCAGGCGGAATCGGGCCGTAATCAGGCCGCAATCTGCGGGTAGCACACCCTGATATTTCTGGCCTCGCTCGCTGCGAGTGGGTCGCTGACAGATATTACCAGCCTCGATCGAGTGTGTGTTTATCAGTCATCCGTTCTGAATACCGCAAAACCTTTGCATGTATACACGTCATCCGACCCGAACTGGTTCAAAATGTACCAAATGTTATAACAAATGTCTCATTGACAGTGGAAGTTACCCCCACCTTGGTCTGTAGGTCAGACTGAAAATTGGGATAATTTCTTTGAAATTTGTTGATGAATTTTCCTCTATTTAGATCTGGGCCTAGGTAAATTTTAAGAGTGGTAGGGTTGGCAATTCACAATGTCGCCAACCCTACCACCTCCAGATCATAACCCTTTACCTAGAGTGGCTTTTAATCTTGAATTTGGTGCTTCCAATACAAAACAAAAAAAGTCATGTGGATGGGCAGTGATACTGATATTTGTACATTATTGTAATTCACATCAGGAAAGGGGATGTCATGGGCTGGTCGTTCACTGACGCGGTTATATGCTTTGATGAGGGAGAGGAGAGTATCGAGCTCCTGTACTCTGGAAATGCCGGCAAGTTGACACCCACCGCAGTCGGCCAGTACAGGAAGTTTGAGTCCAGCGGCAAACAGGCCTACTCCATCAGCGCTTCTGTCTCCAGTAAGTCAGATCTTGTATCATCGTGTGAACACAGCTTGAAACTATTGTTGAATCACATTAGAAAACAGGTCAAAAGGTTTGTGGTGTATACTCTTACACAGTAAATTGTCTGGCCTTGGACCCAGAATTAACAAAATGAATACACGCGACACAAATGCGCGTCTACTTACAAAGATCTTATCGTACTGAATCTTCCTCACAAGAAGCTGCATATTAAGCACACATGTTTGTGTTACAGGCATTCATTTTGTTACTGTGTGAAAGCATAATATTCCGCAAGCCTTTTGTTTGTTTTTTTTTGTTTTCACTTCACTAGTTTTTTATTTTGTAGATGTGAACATGTGTAATTGATGTAGCCTTGACAGTGCATGATGTTGAAAATAAGTCTTGTACTTCCCAATTTCCTGCATAATTATTGAGTAGAAAAAGTGGGCAATGAAATAGTAAAACTTTGTGGCCTTGTTGATGTTTTAACATAAGAATAATTTTCCCAATGTCCTCTCTGTTTGTTCTTAGTTTCAACCTTGGAAAGCGTACCCTCCGGTAAGCACACCATTAGTTATCCCACAAGCGCGGGTGGGATTACGAATTTATCTTTAAGCAAACTTGACAAACAATACCAGAATGTACAACACACGCGCGCGTATCAATGACAGTGTCTGTGTTTTGCGTATAGCGCAATACGCAGAGTGCGATATAGACCGTGCAATATGGGATAATATCACACGGTCAGTTGCCATGGATCGACCAATCAGGATCGAGGATTCAAGTTTGCTTAAAGATAATAGCTATTATAAAACTATCATCTGACTTTAGGTGGTGGTGTAGATATTTCAGGGGTTCCTGAATTTGAGTATAATTTCCATAGTTGAAGTGTTAATTTCATAGAACTTGTCCTATTTAGCTTTGTAACTTCCTTAAAGGATAAACGGTCACCCCAAATTTGTTTAAAATAGCTATTTTTCTAGCAACAGGAAAGTTTTTCACTTTTGAATGAGACACTGAATGACAAATTAATAGCAGTCCGACAATAAATCAAGTGCTATTTGGGCGGATCTTTTTGTGTGCTAGTGGTAGGAAATCAACTTGGAATAATACCTGAGCGAGGCATTTCCATCTGAAATACTGTCATCTTCAAGAAAATATAATGAAACCTTCGTAATAGTTTTAAGGTGGTAAAGAGTTTCAGCGGTTAAATTGCAAGAGTATTTTTAATGACATGGATGTTTTGGAAAATAATATCCTAAGGATATCCCAGGTTGTCACACACATTCCCGCATCTAACAAACAGGCGTAAGATTTGTCAGGATTTGTTTTCTAAAAATTCTGAAATCAGTTAAAATCCTGACAAAAAATGATTTCAGGATTTTTGTCAGCATTTTTATACTGATTTCATTTTTTTTAAAGAATCTCTTTTGAAATCTGGAATTCTTGAGGTGTTACCCCAAAAGGTGGTTTTACCTGTAAAAGTGGATATAGACCAATAGAAATGGGTATTTTAAGGGGTGCTTGTAGGCAAATACAAACCATAGACCCTACGTTGCTCTGGGGTCCTTTGGCAAACCCTAAACACTGCAGATTTCGTGGATTTGTTTTTATTTTCGGCCAATCTCACCCCTGAACAAAGTTGTGTTCGATCTGAAGGTGACCTGTGTACAAAATGAGGTTTAGATTTATAATTAGAATGTCTGTGATACTAAAGTTGTTACTCGAAACCAATTCTCCAGTTGCTTGCGAATTCGGTCTGGGTATGGAGGATGAACGAATCTCAGACCAAAGTATCGATTCATCATCGGTCCTCGATGGATCCTATGGAAACGCCCGAACTCGACCCAATACTGAGGCTACTGAAACAATGAAGGGTTGCTGGGCACCAGCTACAGACGATGAGGGCCAGTATGTACAAGTGAGTCGGAGACTGAACCCTGTGTTCTTAATTTCCTTGTTCAGGATGGCTGTGAAAGGCTTTACGGCTGACAGTAAGAGCACACAGCCATGCAGAGGGACAGTTTTTGTCAAGGAACTCTGTTTCAAACTCTGCCTCTATTGAGAAACAAAAACTAAGTTCTGATAAACACATTATCGTCCAAAAGTATACCAATGTGGAAGTGCCCCGGCCTAGTGGTTTGGAGCATTGAATTCGTGGTCTGCGGGTAATTCTGCAAGTTGTGGGTTCGAGCCCAGTCCTGGGCTATAGCACTTCTACGCTTAATATGGGTAGAGGCATTATAAATGCCTTGCAGTGGACTAGTTACCCATCCCGACCCTATTCATAGTGAAGAGATCAGATTATCTTGTCTTGTTTCAGTGTGAGGGGCTGGTTCTTCCACACTTTCCTCTGTAGCCCACACCTCGAGTGGCCTTTGGCCTAGTGATGGGCGACTTGCATAAAAAAACATGTACTGTTTCTTGTTTTTTTTCTTTTGAAATTCACTTTCCTGTATTGTACAGCATACCAGTGAAGTTTGATCCCCCCCTATACACTGCATGAGTTAAATCAATGTAGTCGCTATTGGGGGGTGTTTAATATCCTATTGTACAATAGGCTTTGGAATTTTTCAGACCATAAATTTCTGCAGTGATTGTGACATTCATGAGCATTCGGGTGGTGTTAAATTGTGAACTTTGGCCTGAATTGAAAAGTTCCAAGGTTATTCCCACCAGAAAATGGCAGAATTTCTGCCGATGAAAATTGCAGTGGGATTTATTTTCAGTGAAGTCACCGTTTGGTTCCTCTGATTTTCCCCTACCCCGATAATAGGTCGATCTGGGCAAGCCCACTTTGGTGACGGGGGTGAACGTACAAGGCTGCAATGGCGAGGAAAGGTGGGTAACCAAGTTCCGAGTACAGATGAGCAGTGACCTGAAAAATTGGAAAGATGCCTATAATAAACAAGGCAAAGTGGTAAGTGCAAATTTATAACCATTTTTTTTTACATTTTGTTTCTCTCTGACCTCTTCCTTCCACTGAAATGATGAAAAATCCTAACAATTTTTGGGTAAAAATCTGTATATTGGCATTTTGTTTTTCATTATTGATAGTCTCTTTGGGGTGGACTTCCAAACCATTCAAAGGGGACCAAGGTTCTTGTGTCCTTGAGCAAGACACTTGACTAATTCCCTTTCTCCACCCAAGAGTAAAGAAGTACTTGCTATGTTAGGCAAGGTATGAGGTGCGCTTATACAGCTGACAGTGGCAAAACCAGCCCTCTGCAATCCCTGGGAGTCGAACATTCATCGGGTTTGTTACAAGCGGGGTTGGAATTTATTGAATAAGTCTATTAAAAGTGTAATGCTTGCTATCGTGGTTTTTCCCCTGCTATTTAGATCTTCTATGGCAACACAGACTCGGACTCGGCCGTCCAGATATTCTTCCGCGAAGAATTTAAGACTCAGTTCGTGAGGATAATTGTGGAAGAATGGAACACTGGCATCGGCCTTCGCTTTGAGGTGCTCGGCTGCACGAGTGAGTTTCTAATTGCTGTCTCTCTCTTGTGTCAGATTGGGCTGTGCTTGTCGTTTTGCCTCGTCTTGCCAACAGATTGTTGAAAAGCAAAGGTTGTTGGAAATCAGCCTGCAATTTTGAAATATTTCTCATGTTTTCTGGTGATAAAACCAAGAAATCCTCAAAAGCACTGTGGCCTACAAGCATGTGCTCTCTGCAGTTGGTGGATAAATTTGTCGGTTTTTAGATGTGGGCAACATAACTGTCGGGAAACCGAGGTAAATTGGAAGGACTATAAAACCCAATAAATCCCAATAAATGGAAGATCTGAGTGCAATTCTGGGCCCAAATTTGTCTTTGGTTTGGGAGATTTTTAGGGGAGGCGAGGAACACATTCTTGACCCCAAGTTCAGAGAGCCTGAGTTTGGTGAAATTTTCTAGGAAATCTTTGATTTTTTGTTAAATCTGTGAAATAATTCTGGATTAAAAACTCTTTATTTTTCCCTTCTTTTTTTAAATTTTATACTTGGATTTGAACTCACGAAGGTCTCTAACAAATTCTTTTCCCTTTGCACTCGACAGCTGTGTGTGAGGAAGAATGGGGTGCCAACCCGCTGGTTAGACGATGGAAGTACTCCCAGTGTGACAAGACGTTTGTCGTCAACACCGAAAACCCCCTGACTTGCAACAGGTATGCATTGACACCATCTGACCCCCAAACACTGCTGCTTGTGACCTGGGGCCAATTTCATAAAGCTGTTAAGCACAAAAATTTGCTTAGCATGCAAATGCTTCCTTGATAAAAACTGGATTACCAACCAGATTTCATGCTAAGCAAATTTGTGTGCTTAACAGCTTTATGAAATTGGGCACAGGAGTTTGGCTCAGTAGTAAACAATAAACATTGTTGTGGCCTGGGGTAACTCATGAAAACTCAAGTTTGAGCTACTGGTTAATTTTTACCAAGGATAGCCCCCCCCCCCCCCAACCTTTTTCATCAGTCCATATTGAACTGCCGAGTGTAGTAATGATAACAATGAACAATTCTTGACTGCTGTGATGTGGGACATGACGTTTTTAACACAAGAGGAACGCATGGCACCTGAGGCGAAGCCAAGGGTGCCAAGCGTCCCCGAGGGTGTTAAAAATGTCATGTCCCACATCACCGTACAGCATTCAAGAATTGTTTTGTTATATCGCCAAACCCAGTTTTTTTCAGTTCAACTTGCCTTGCATGGTGGAAATTTACTCGAACAAATCACGCGATCAAAACAGCTGCTCGTCTGCTAGTTCGCTGCTCCCCTGCTAGTTCGCTGCTCCCACTATAGTTTACTATCGTTATTAACAGTGTAGCGTGGGTACCAATGATACAGCTCAATATAGCTAGCTAGCTAGCTGGCTGCGCTGGGGAGTGTGCCATGCGTTTTTGTCGACCGGGCACGTGATCGTTCTAGGCCAATTAAAATACAGTATCCAAGATGGGGATATAACAAAGTGTTTTACCAGTCAAGCTTGCTACATGGTTTAACCTGCCGTAAACTATACATTTATACCAATGATCACTTTAACCCCTTGAGTACATTTTTTTACGGGAGACGTTGGGGTGTCGCGGCAGTTCTGGCAGCTAAGAGCAAGTTCGGGTGCTGCTGACCTAGTCCTTTTTGTCAATTTGCTATTTAAAAAACGCATGCGTGGTCTGTCCTTCACTCGAACGCATCTAGTCGATCGACTACGTCAAATCTAGTTAGTGTGCAGCAACAACAAACTGCAAAGAATGTCGTGTGCTAGTTGTTAACGAAGCAAATGTTTGCATGTCATTTCTA
Source organism: Hippasteria phrygiana (assembly GCA_037893225.1). Taxonomy (NCBI): domain Eukaryota; kingdom Metazoa; phylum Echinodermata; class Asteroidea; order Valvatida; family Goniasteridae; genus Hippasteria; species Hippasteria phrygiana. The sequence continues at coordinate 976,561 of JAZGUH010000253.1, forward strand.
TTTTCTATTATTTATTTCTCTACTTAACTTTGGTGCAATAAATAATTTATTATCTTATTGCAAAGAGTTATTATCATTGGACAAAACTAACAAATTATCATAAACGTTTGCAAAACTTGCCCAGTTTACCGATCCTCCATCTTGAAACCGTGACGTAACTCGCGAGTGACTAGAGAAAATGGCGTCATCCGGCCTGGTGGCACTTTTGTTTTGGACGCCATATGGCGTCATCCGTAAGCAAAGGGTTAAGGGGGTCTGCATGGTTTACATCGGGCGTTGTCTGGTCAACCAGGTGAAAAGGTTCTATAGATCTATTATTAAGGCTAGACTAACCTTGATATCTGCCAAAATTTTAAAAATGGCTTGCGGAAAATGCTAATACTGCACAATTTTGAAAGAGATCAGAACCAGTGGTGTCATGTCCTTGTGGAATAGATGTGGAGTGATTTTTTTTTTTCAAATCGGGTATTTCTCCTAAAATATTGGCTTTCTTGTATAAGTTACAAGCTCCTTTGCAATATGTCGGGCAACATCTTTAGAAGAAAGGTGTATTTTTGAATTAAAAAAAATACCAGATGTATCCAAAGAAACCCAGCTTTAAAAACAAAAGTTTCATGCTATACCTGTCCAGACATAATCCGAGTCCTTGATTTTGTTCAATGTTCCCTTACATATTTTTTTAATCTGGATCTCTAAAGCTACATCAAAGGGTGGAGGATGATCGCGAAACACCAAGCGTCAGTCACATTCTACGTCTTGAAGCCCATCAATGTGGACAAGGGCATGTTTAAGGTGGTCGGCAAGACTCGTGTCCCAAGATCCAGGGACAGACCGATTGAAGAAGTGTTTGAGGTGTGTATTGTCAAAAACCAAAATATTAATAAATAATAAATAATATATTATTACAAAAATACTGTATAGTTGCTGTCTTGGCAAACCACTGGGGCTATGGGATATGTTCCTTGGAATAATAAACGGTTTAGAATACGGAATACTGAATTATAAATGTTACGATCAAAATGAATTTCTGGTTATTGACCAACCAAATCTGTCTTGTTCAAGTTCCAACTTGTGGAGAGTGGACAATGAAGAAATGTTCACCTTCTGGGTTCAGTTTTAGAGGTGGGAGAAAAACTCAAGAATAATATTCTGTTGAAAACCCAATCCACATGTCGGCCCTAGTGGGATTCGAACCTGGGTCACAGCGGTGGAAGACGTGGAAAGTACCACTAGGCCAACCTGACTCTCCTCTTATAATGCCCCATATAAAAACTTGAGCTCCACCAATGGAAGAAGCTTCCTGTCAGCAAAACAGTCTCTCGTCAAATGCCCTCAGATCATGCTGGACAGACGGGATTGGATAGAGGTGCGGTCCGGCCACATGATTGGCTTCGCCTCCCGGAGAAGCAGCCCTATCTTCAGGGATAAGAGGGCCCACGACAGGTCCGAACACATGATCGCCCGCAACCGCCGCATCAGGGGGTACAACCGACTGGATATCGGTGACAAGCTCAGGATGAGGAGGTTTAAGAGCAAATCGGCCATGTACTCATTCAAGGCCATCCTTACCCAAGAAGGTAAGTCATTGGAGCTTAATCTCATGGAGTACCAAGCAGAAAGAAACTTGCTTAGCATAGAAAAGGTTTTCTTTAATAGCAGGTTACTACATAAAATGCTATTGGATGGTTATGCCTCTAGTTTTTAACGAGCGGGAAGGTCGCTGAGCAATATTTTGTGCTTAGCAAATCCAAGAAGCCAATTGAGCCCAGAAGCCAATTTTATGAAGCTGCTCTGAATACGAATGGCAGCCATAGCCATGGTTTGTAAAAGACCACCTGGCCGGTTGACGTCTATGCAAACATTCCTGTGTGTACTCAATCCATTTATGTTTCAACTATATTGTTCTTGAATGGGATTGTAATGAATCGATGGAGCTTTTTCAAACAAAGCTTTTATTCACACGAAAGGGGGCTCCAAGTGCGATGAATAAGACCACTCTATTCTGTGTGGTGCCTATTCTTTGCATTTACGCTTGGCTGCACAGCCCGTTCTTAGCATACCAGCCCCCCCCCCCCCCCATCAAAAACAGCTTGGCACAAGGGGTTAAGTTTATAAGCAGAATATTTTGATTAGAAAATCTATTTGCTGCACAAAAGCTAGCAGTGAACCAGCTACAAGTGATACACATCATATGGTATTTTGGCTGGTGACCTGTTTTTGCTATTAAGCAACTATTTTCTCCTTCAGTACAGATGAAGGAGTGGAAGTGCTGTGGCCTAGTGGTTTGGAGCATTGAATTCAAGGTCTGTGGGTAATCCTGCAGGTTGTGGGTTCGAGCCCAGTCCTGGGCTTTGGCACTTTTACGCTTAATATGGGTAGAGGCATTATTAATGCCTTGCAGTGGACTAGTTATAAACCATCCCGACTCTATTCATGCTGTGAAGAGATTAGATTATCTTGTTTCAGTATGAGGGGCTGGTTCTTCCACATATTCTTAAGTAGCCCACACCTCGAGTGCCCTAGGGCTTGTGATGGGCGATTTGCATAACAAAAACTTTTAAAAAGATGAGAATAATTATCATGGCTTTCAGTAAATGTTTTGTTAAAATCTAATTAAAATGTCTGTGTTTTTGTTTTCCCATCTATGTCAGGAGTTGGAGAGGCCAAAGATACCTTGCCACCAAGTAAGTGTGACTAAACCAAACACCACTAGTTATCGGGAGACCTTCCTTAGGGCATCTACTTTCAAAATGTATATGGTCTTAAATAGGTTTATACAAAGAGGACTCGTATCTCTGCAGAACAGGCTTCTTCTATCTGCATACCCAAGACTCAACCTCCATTAATTCATTCAAATAAAAAAAATAAAAAAAATAATTGCGACATGGGTTGTTGAAACAAAGAATTTTTACCGGGAAGTAAGTTTTGGGATTTTACGATTTTTACTATCTGAAAAAAACCTCTTGTATGATATCCCAACGTTTTAAAACTGAATTCAATCTTGAAATTGTTGTTTGTTTTTCCGTGGGAGAGGTTTATATTTTTGCCCCGATATAATGGTTCACACCATTCACTGACTTTCTGCTTTAGTTTCTCAAAACAACTTCAAAAAATTATAGCAAGAGCCACGAATGAGCTACATCAATACACAATACATCAAAATTGAAGCTTATTGCGGTCTGTATTGAGGAAACGCCATCATTTTAATTGATGGGTCACAATTATTTTGCACACTATCATTGTATCCCTTAGTTTCCTGCAGCGGGGGTCTGGGTATGGAGAATGGTGGCATTCCTGATAGTGCTATCACAGTCAGCAGCGCTCTGGACGTACTTAAGCAAGGGGGTGCACAGGCCAGACTGATGGGTAGTGGCGCTTGGGCCGCTGGGCAGGGCGATACTGCGCCATTCATTCAGGTATCTTACTTTACATAGAATTTGTCGTAATGGGTTTGCTTCCAACTACCATTGTACTGGAGCTAGATAATTATTAGCAAGATGCCAATTAGGGCTAGGTAGCTCAGTTGGTAGAGCACTGGAATGGTCGCCCAGAGGTCTTGGGTTCAAGTCCCAGTTCAATACATAGAATACCAATGATAGAGCTGGATAGCTCAGTTGGTTGAGCACTGGAAGAGTAGTCCTGAGGTCTCGGGTTCAAGTCCCAGTTCACTACATAGAATACCAATGATAGGACTGGATAGCTCAGTTGGTAGAGCACTTGGACTTTTGTAGAGGGGTTTCAATTTCAAGTCATAATACAGTCAAATTTCTTTGCTCATTCATATTTTGGGGAAAAAGACATCCAAAGGTTTGGTTAATACAAATTTTAAATATGCTAGAAAGCTGTGGTGCTGTAGCATTGTTTGTTCCAGATCGACCTGTCAGTGTTTGAAGCAAACATATTAAATATATGTTAATACTGTTTTTCAATGCAGTTGGAAATGTTATGTGTTTTTTCAGAGGCGCAACTTAACCCATTGCATACGACTTTTATAATGGGGCACTGGTATGCCAGATGGGTATGTGCAGCCACGTGTAACGCACACAATAGGCAAACAATAGAATGAAGAATGCGGCTATAGCCGTCATCCGTACCCAAGAGCTTGAAAGAAACATTTTACTGGGATATTTTGCTTAACTATGCACATTCTTTTGGCTTTTCCATTTTTTGAGAGAAAGCATGTGCCCACTCAGTTCTCATTTACGAAAGGTTCCATGGAGTCCAGCGGTATATCAAATGCAAACTTATTCCTGTTCTTTTCCACATAGCAATCGATCCCAACAGTCACTTTTGCGACAACTGACTCATTCGCACAAAGCGGGTCACAAAGGTATGCTGTGTACCGAAAGCCAATTCCGTTCCAATTTTTGTTTTTTGCCGTCCAGGTTGTCTTTGGTTACACGGCCAAACTGACTGGTATTGCCTCCCAGGGTGACCCGGTTGGCGAGAACTGGGTGACCAGCTACACCGTGGAGTACACGGCCGCCTGCCACTACATCACAAAGGAACCGCAGAACTTCCAGTTCGTGAAATTCACCAACGCACTCAGCGATGTAAGGCGGCAGTTTTGCTTCCTCTTTGTTTATGCTCTGATGATACAGACCTAGAGTTGGTTATTTGAGCTCGAGTCTGACTGAAATCAAATTTCTTGTCGCCCCGATTATTCACATCTGAGTATTTTTCAAACACAGGTTTCAAATTTTGCATTACAAGTCATGATGTTCTCTTTTCCAGTTGACTGTCATGTACAAAATGAATGAAATCAACACAAATATTTAAAATGATGCCTAATATTACTATATGTGATGCGATCAAGCAAACTCAGTCGGAACTCGGCAATCCTTGTTTTGAGATGTGGGCCAAAATATGTTCGTCGTGGAAAAATCTAAATTGACTTTATTACAAAAATAGAAGAGAAAAACATTCTTCTTTCACATGAAAATATGACATGTATTATAAATGTGCTAAAAATGACTTAATTAAAGTACTGTATAAACTTTAAACTTGATTTTCTCAGTTTCTTTCTTTTTAATGTGCCGGTGTGCAAATATTTGTAACGTTTTAACCAAAGGTCGTATTCACATGGGGTTTTCACTAATATAGAGCTTGAAGTACGCTACAAATGAATATGTAAAAATCCCAAAATATACCAAAGCCTACTTAAGACTGATTTTGCTTGATCGCATCACATATATGTAAGGGAATATATTGTTGACCCAGTTCATGAGGTGGGACATGGAAGCTGTTCGGTGAAGTCCGTTGACAGCTGGATCCTATCAGTGTCCTTATTGACTGGTACAGATCTATTCATTACATTTTTATTCCCATTCATAAATACCTTTTGTCAAAATCTCTGTGAGGAAAAGGTTACATAATCTAATTTCAATGCCGCACTTGTTCAGTGCGCATGTTCAGGGGCTTAGTACCGTTTTCTGTTGTATGCATACACGTGGGCATGAGATGCAACATTTGTACATGGACGTGGTTGCTGTGTATTGTATAAACTTTATTCCCATTGACATCCTGCTAAACTCTACTATCCTTGATAAATGCCATCTCTCAGCCACCATTTTTTAATTAGCAATGTTAGTAAAGTGTGTTGAACAGTAGCACACGTTGACACCAAAATGCTTAATGAAGACCTAGTGTTTTTCACTTCTTGTGTTATAGGTCTTCTCGGGCAACATTGATCAGAGCACCGTCAAAATAAACTACTTCACGGAGGATATTGAAGCTCGTGCCATTCGCCTGGCGGTGAAGGACTTCAGAAACCACCCCGTCATGAGGCTAGAGTTTTTGGGATGCACAGGTAACAATGATTTGTAACTCATAGCGAAAGCACGACATGACTGTTGATTTCTCTGTGGCAATGGGCCAGAGTACCGCCAGCTCCTTTTTAGTTTTTTGCCGGGAACAACGTTAAAAGCCACTTGAGGTACAGGGCTACAAGGAGGAAAAATAATTGAAGATTCGGGAGGTAGGAATTGATATTCTTCTTGAAGCAGAAAATATCGCAAGATGAAGGAAAACATGCACCAGGCAAAGAATTCCATAGAGATACAGAACGAGGGAAAAAAGCTATTGGCATAGCTTTTCATTCTACATCTTAGTACAACTAGAGTATATTGGTGGGAACAGGCAGAAAGCCGAGTTTCACACTCAAACACCCTAACTGGAGGAACCAAGCTGGACAAGCTGGTGGAACATTTAACCGTGAAAATATCACCCGCTGTGCATGGTCAATTCATTGCACTACCATAGAAAGTGTGAGCGGAAATATTGACAAGAGCAGGGCTTGGACAAGCAAACTCTAGATGAACCTACCAGCGCTCTAACAACTAAGCTTTCCCGCCCTGTGCTGGCGGTCTCTAAATTGGACAATAATATCTGTGTTTAGTGGGTGCTAGTCAGAAGTCATTAACGCTTCATGCCCTATAGGTAGGAGTCACACCCCCTTCCCCAAAAAAAGGAATAAAGGTAGTGCAGTTTATATATTGATATGTGTTTTGAAAATGTGGTTTGTTTGGGGTTGGATTGACGTTTTGAAAATGAATGGAACCTAAAAAAAAAAAACAGATCTTGAAAAACTTTTTAAACTCCTCGCTCCATTTTTGAAGCCAGAACCTGCCTGAAAAAATTATTTGGATACCACAATTGCTAGATTATATTGTCCAAAAGAAAATACGAACTGATTTTCATGAATTCTCTTAATCCATTTCTTTTTTTTTTGGACGACAGAGTCGGACCCCTGCAAGCCCAACCCATGCCAAAATGGCGCCCTTTGTCGCAAGAGCCAGGCCAGCAATGGGTACAGCTGCAACTGCCCTATGGAATGGGGCGGCAAGAATTGCGAGATCAGTAAGTGGACTGTTATCATAAATCATGTGGGCGCGGTCAGCTGTGGGCGCGGTCAGCTGTGGGTGCGGTCAGCCGTGGGCGCGGTCAGCCGTGGGCGCGGTCAGCCGTGGGTGCAGTCAGCCGTGGGCGTGGTCAGCCATGGGCGCGGCCAGCCGTGGGCGCAGTCAGCCGTGGGCGCGGTCAGCCGTAAGCGCGGTCAGCTGTGGGCGCGGTCAGCTGTGGGCGCGGTCAGCTGTGGGCGCGGTCAGCTGTGGGCGCGGTCAGCTGTGGGCGCGGTCAGCTGTGGGCGCGGTCAGCTGTCGGCGTGGTCAGCGTGGGCTGACGGTTATCTGATTTTCTAATCATACATTTTTTCCCCCAATGTTGCAATTTTCAGGAACCCACAAATGCTGTGCCTATGGTGATCCGCATTACTGCAATTTAGACGGAAGCAAATTCAACTTCCAGGGTGGCTGCACGTACGTCCTGACTCGCACCAAGGGAACCAGTCAGAAGGATCACTTCGAAGTCACCGCTAACAACTTCATTAATCCAAACCGGCCCAGTGTGTCAGTCACCCGGGAAGTCTTTGTGCAAATTGGTGACAAGGTAAATTTGCAGTGCTTTTCTTTTGAAATGAACCCTAGCCCTTTGAAGTAAACGTCGTTTATGCGGCCGTTTCAATACAAAGCCCTGTATTGATTGCATTTGATGCCATGTTCAATACAAAGCCCTGTATTGATTGCATTTGATGCCATGTTCAATACAAAGCCCTGTATTGATTGCATTTGATGCCATGTTCAATACTTGGTGCCAGAGCTGTAGTCGAGTCCTTGCAAGTCTTTTCACAAGTCTTTTCACAAGTCCTTTCGCAAGCCCAGTCAGAAGTCCTTTCTCATTTGAATAGCTTATGATTGGTATTAGGACTGGAGTGCTTGTGATGGACTTGCAGGGACTTGTGATGGACTCGACTACATCCCTGCTTGGTGCATTTTCTTGCTGAATTTTCTGAACTGCTATATTTACTCCTGTACTGCATATATGGTAATGCCTTCTGTAACAAACTTTATGAAATTTTCTTTGAACTGAATTAAATTATGTGTTACTCTTTTGTAGAAATTTGACTTCAAGCGTAATCGGGAGGTGTTTGTGAATGAGCAGCGTATCGCATGCCCCTATGAGCGGGACGGTATCTCGGTCACCGACGGCTCTAACGGCCGTGTGGTAAGTCCTCGAGGATCCACATGTCAGCCTTTGATGGCAGTTAAGATCAGGTCTGGACTTGTGCGACTCCACCACTTTTTGGAGTCGACTCCGACTCCTAGCAGAATTTGCGATTCCAAAATTTCAGGGGTGAAGATTGTTAAAAAAAAAACAATTGAAACAAAATTCAACTAGCTTGTCTCGCGTTGCTTGAAGCTTTGGGACGGACCTCATTTGCACAGGCCATACACATTGCACAAGGCAGTGATTTATTTCTTTAAGTATAAAACATTTTTTTTTTGTTAGAGTCTGAACCCACTTGCGCGGCATTGCTGAACAGCTGAGCGTAAAACTTGCCAATAATGCATATTCATCATTGCTTCATTTCTTCATCCATTATGGGTTTTCCCCAGGGAAAGCAACCCCACGTTATTTGTTTACCGCCACACATTCATCTCGCCAGCCTCTGTTCAATTCATAATTTACTATCCATCAATTAAAAAAAAAAAAAAAAACCTTTTTGGCCGAGATGGGGTGGGGGTGAAGGTGAAGGCCCCCCTAGGTGTCAGTATCCCCCCCCCTCTAAATAGGTTAAGTGTGTATAAGTCCTTTCTACTCTGATCCAACGACATGTGTGACTGCAAGACTCTGCATCCCTCTTGCTCCTAGATCCTCAAGACTGAATTTGGGCTTCTCGTCAGCTGGGATGGCAGAAGTAAAGTGGACATTCATCTGACGACGGACTACAACAACGAAGTCGAAGGGCTGTGCGGCAACTACAATGGGAAAGAAGGGGATGATTTCATTCTTCGTAACTCAGGGGAACAGGTATGTTTCTCTCCCGAGTGTTTCTATCAAATGTTTCAACTGCATGTAAATTTTAGAGTGGTTTAGTACCAAGATCAAGAAAATGTTGAAAATGCAGTGGAACGTTTCTAGAGTTAACATTGGATTACTGGCACACTAACTCGGCGTGTGGAGTGAAGCGTGCTAGCTGCATCATGATGTGCACAAATCTATGGAAAGCTTGAAATTGAATGTTTTTAGCACATCTACGTTTGTACTGATTTCCATGCACTTTACAAACCCAACACTGTTGATTTCAGCAGTGGTCAAGGCTGAGCAAGATTATACACCAAAAATGTATGTTTCTATAAAGCTAAATACACAAATACAGCAATGGTTTTATACCAGCAACTTTTTTATATGTTCAGAGATGCTTGTGGGAGTCACATGCAAAACATGACATATTCTGATAAAAATGATGCTATTCTGAAAATGTTCTGTGTAATTCTTGTTTCCCCCTCTCTCTACCTTCCTTTGTCCATTTGCATACTTTCCAATCCCCTTTCCATTTGTCAGTTTCTGCTACAATCGGACTCTTCTTAACTTTTATGATTGTGATAATTCGAAACAAATAATATTTTTTGGGGGGGTGGGTGGTGGGGGTGTTCTTTGGATCTACAGACCACAAACATCAACCAGTTCGGTGAGAGCTGGGGTGTGGATCCGACTTGCAAGGGCTGTGTGGATTGCGAGGAACAGGACATATGCCGTGACACTGGACGGATGGACGAGGCGCAGGAGGCCTGTCGTGTGCTCACTGACCCCCACGGTAAGAAGACAGAACAGCACTTGAATGTCGATCCACATTTATGTGCATTTGTTTTATCAGCCCCTGGTACAAAGTATTTCAACTTTTAACTTGATGTGGTGCAATTCCAGTCCATGTGCACTGTGGGGATTGGGTATCAGTCCCTACCTGATTGCGAGGGTTTTCCTCTGGAATAATCATCTTTTCTCATTCAAAATGAGACTTGAGAGAGAACAGTGCTAATGCTCTGATCATTCTACGCAGGATGATTCAGAAATAAATTGAATTTTTTATACCAGGTTGAGAAAATGGCTCAGCGTGCCGTTTGGTTGTAGAGCTGGAAACACGGATGGATTCTTAAGCACATGCAAGAATGAAATTGAATTAAATAAATTTCTGTGAAATCGCTCTGGTTTGGACTCAGTCTTCCAACAACAAACTGACTTTGATTTTGATAATATTTTGTTTTGTTCAGGTGATAATAATTTATTATTTGCTTTGGTTTTAAATACAATGTAATCCTTATTTCTAGGGTTGTGTGTATTTTCTTAATAATCAATGAATTTATTTCCATTAAAAAAAATGAATTTTTTACATTCCATAATAATAATAATAACAATAATACATTTATACATTTATATAGCACCTTATGCAACGCCTCAAAGCGCTTTACGTGATAAATAAATTAAAACACTAATTACATTAAACACGATGTATAAAAACAAGATCGAAATCTACTCAATAATAGTCTGTTAAACTAACAGTAGATACAAGATATCAAAATTAAAATTAACATGAAACTAATAAACAAGTGACTATGTAACAAGTGACTAAAAAGGGAGAGGTTTCAAGCACAAGCCATAATCTACGGCGTGTGGTTATTTAGAATAAAACCTTAACCATTTACTTTATTTACAATTTAATCAACAATTTACTGACACATTTGTGAGCTTTTAAAGTTGTTGACTAATTTTCTATGTAAAGTTTCCAAAATCAAATATGGTAGTAAATATGTTTGGGTTGCTATAGACTAATCGGCGACCAAAATTAGAAGCATATACCGCGGTGGCACCACGCTCGCGTGCGTATTTTACGCATGCGCTCGATGCAGCTTCGACTAACAGGGTGTTTACAACTTGCCAAAATGCGCGCGCGACTGAAATTAAAGAACGCGGGCAACCTGCACGCGAGCGTGGCACCAGAGCAAAAATGGCTTCTAATTTTCTTTGGCATATTCCCTTATAGGCAAACTGATCTCGCTGTGTTCAGGAGCTTTTGACATTTGTTTGTGTGTGTTCCTCCCGTCCCCATTCCTCTTTGAATATACAGGACCATTTGCCATTTGCCGGGATACCATTGATCCGCAGATAGCTTATACAAATTGCATGTTTGATTTCTGTGCTGCCTACCCGGGGCAGGACAACCTTTGCGAAGACATACAGAGCTACGCCGACGAGTGCACAGATCGCGATATCCCGGTGGGAAACTGGAGAAAACCAGGCTTCTGCGGTGAGTACCTCTGGGAGGGATGGGGTTGGAGGGCATGGCAGGAAGCATCTAGTGGGGTTGTGGCCAGGCTGTAGTAGTGGCCAATGGGTGGGCTGGGGTAAAGGGCTGGGGTAAAGGGCTGGCTAGGTGGGTTAGTGAATTTGTGTTTTCATTCAATTGTGGATCTTCAACCTATTGAATATGTACGACGGACATAGCCGCGTTTTAAAAAAAGATCACCTTGCCGGTAGTCATCTATAAGCGCATTCCTATGCATACTCGATCCATTCATGTTTCTATATTCTTAAATGGGAGTGTAATGAAAAGATGGAGCCAGTTTTCTTTCTTCACTTTGAAAATGAAAATAAAACTGCTTAATCGCACTCTGCGACTTCTTTCTATTGTTGCAGCCGTGGACTGTCCACCGAATATGGTCATGAACCAGATCGGCACGCTCTGCCCGAACAGCTGTGGGGATCAGGATGCGTCTGCTGATTGTACAGGTAGGGCCGGTCCCATGTGCGAGTGCATGCCCGGTATGTTCCTGGAAGACGGGAACCGATGTGTCCAGGATGTGGAATGTGGCTGCACCTACAATGGCATATACCACAAGGTGAGGCGTGATCCCTATTTAGAAAGAAACTCGACTAGATATGGTTCTGTTTCTGCTTTCTACTGCGATAAACTCCTCGCCGGAATATATTAGTCGCAGGTACTGGGTGTGTGCTGTGTGGCTAGCTGACGCAGACTAATAGTGGGCCCCTCTTACAAAAGTAGAAAACTGCATGTCATTTAGTCTAGATTTGAAAACATCAACTGATGAAGCATCCCTGGTGGTTGCAGGAAGGAGATTCCATTCCGCAAAGGTTCTTGGCAAGAAGGAGAACTTGTAACAGTCCTTCTTGGGATGAATAAAAGAAACCGGAAGAGGACTTTCTTGTAACTTTCCCTCCCTCTGAACTGGATTGGTAATGATCAACATTTATAGCGATCTTGTGATGAACAGACTTGTAAAGGAGTGAAAGTCTGGAAATAGCTCTGCGTTCCTCAAGCGACTTCCAGCCGAGGTTTGTTAGCATTGATGAGACCACTACTTTTTGATGGCGAAAATCTTTGCTGACAAATCTTGCTGCTCTGCGCTACACTGCTTCCAGTCTATGTTTATGGTCTTGTTGATATATGGATCCCATACACTTGAGCAGTATTCCAGTTAAGGTCTGACTAAAGGTCTTATAGGCAGCCTCTTTGACTGAAGGAGAGCAGTTGTGCAAATTCTACGCAAAAGGCCAAGAACTTTGTTTGCTTTGGAGATAGTTTGTTAATGTGGGCAGCCCATTGTGGTTTATTTCTACTTCCAAGTAGGTGTGACTATTGACTGTTTCAAGGGGTTTACCATTCATAAAATATGTAGATTGATGAGGTTTCCTTTTGTGGGTAATATGCATGGTATAACATTTTGCAACATTGAATCTCATTTGCCAACTGGTCTCCCACTTGCAAAAAGTATTGATATCTTTTTGCAAATCTTGTGTATCCTGCTGAGTTTTTATATCACGGTACAGAATGCAATCATCTGCCAGCAGTCTTATTTGGGATGTTATTGCAACTGGCAGGTCATTTAGATATAAGATGAACAATAGTGGCCCGAGGACAGTACCCTGTGGTACCCCAGACAAAACATTTATTACGGATGATGAAGCCCCTTCCAGAACAACTTGTTGGGTACGTCTTGTGAGAAAATTGCTAATCCATGAATGAAGTGGGTCGGTGATTCCAGCTTGTTTGAGTTTCAGCAAAAGTCTTTGGTGAGGCACTAGGTCGAAAGCCTTACTGAAGTCCATGATAACAACGTCGGCCTGCCCTTAATTGTCGAGAATTTTGGCGAGGTCGTTTACAGTAAGGGCTAATTGGGTTTCACAAGATCTACCTTTACGGAAACCATGTTGTTCCTCATTTAGGACGCTATGCTTCTCAAAAGGCTTCATTACATTAGAATGAATGACATGCTCAAAAAGCTTGCACGGAATCGATGTAAGGGAGACCGGCCTGTAATTTGATGGATCCGAACGGTTTCCTTTTTTAAAAATTGGGGACAAGTTCACCTTGAGCCAGTCCTCAGGAAGCACTCCAGTACACAAAGATTTCTGGAAGATCTGCTGCAGGAGGGGTGCAACACTATTTGCACATTCCTTTAACATGGCTTAGGCTTATGATAAAAGAGCCGATAATCTACTTCAGAGTAGTCGAATACAGCTTTACTTGGAAAGAGAAGGTTTTTAAATCCAATTATAAACTTGTGTGACACAATCTGGTTGGATTTGCAGAACAGTGAACAGTTTATGGCGGAAGACTGCAGTGAAATCTGCTCCTGTGATGCGGATCACAGTACCGACTGCCAGGAGGTCATGTGCAACGACCATGCCACGTGTGGAATCCAAAATGGCGTCCGTGGTTGCTACTGCAATGGTGGATGGGCCGGCGATGGGATCGAAGTCTGCAATGGCAAGTCCAAAGTTCTCCCTCAGTATTCTTTTTATCTTTATTCACATAGGAGGGTGCACTCATCCACGTTTGTGCATCCCTGTGGAGACATGGCATTGTTCTTCCCTTTGTCCCTGTACTTAAGCAAACCCCCATAGACTTTGTACACAAAATTCCTTGTGGAGACAACCTAACCCATATAATTGCCTAGTGAAGATCTATTCAGTCCCTTTGTCTCTATTGTTTTCATGTCTCCACAGGGTACGGTATATCTCTCCACTTTCCCTCCTTCTTTCACACTGATGTTTGTTCTTAGCATGGTGCACGATTTGTTGATAAGTACAGTGGAATGCCCCGATACCAGACGCCGCTATACCGAACATTCGCCTACACCAAACACCTTCCTTGGCTCCCCCTTATAAAAAAAACTATCCCATTCCCAAACGGAAACCTGTGAAGCCAGAAAAAAAATAAAAGTGACCACACCCCTCGCACTAAAACATTTTTATCCTATTTCCGAACGGAGAGAAACCCATCAAGCCAGTAACGATTAATTTACAAATGTGAAATTTGTCTGAGTTCTCTCTTTCAAACCTTACATTCGTATCGTGATTATAAATCAAACATTTTAGGTCCAGATGAAAAATGATTTGGCCAAAAGCCTCCCCTCCATGCGCATATTGCGAAAATTATTTTAGAATCAGACCGCGGTAGTGCGCCCTCTTTCGTCAATACCCCCAAAGACTGGCTCCAATAAAATACAGTGCGTATACAATGTACTTACGTGAGCTGGCAGAAGCAGGTACCAGTACGGCAGATGTACTTTCACACGTCGGCACGCTCGATGTCGGCGGCTATGGACGTCCAGTCTGGTGGTGTTTTTCTTTTATTTTATTGATCACTTTCATCTTTAAATTGTATATTATATTTTACACAGTGAGATTCATAATTTACAAACATTAAATTTGCGACATAAAGGATAAGGCTCCAATTTTGTGCACATATTTTTGATCATTATGTACATTAACAAAAACACACACGTGCATGGTGCCCAGTTGGTGCGTCATGGATGAATGGGCATGACATGGCGATGCATAATACGAGACACGGATAATACGAGGGTTTTTTTATAGTCCGCTGGAGCTCGTATTAACAGTACTCGACTGTATAAATGAACGTAGCTGTTAAAATGTATCCTTTCAAAGCTTTTCTACACTTCAGCCTTAAAAGTTAGAAGGATATTACTCTTGTCTGCAGTGTCCTCCAGATGTAGATTCCTGGATGTGTGTATTTGAGTGATTTCTCACTATGAAACATAGTATAAGGGTTCCCCCCATGAAAGACAAATCACTCTTGGTTTTGGGGTCAAGGTTAAGGCCTCCCTGATCATAATAAAAGGGAAAAGTGGTTTCTGGATGATAATTTGTCTTCTGAGTCATATTTCTTTGAGGACCGTGGATGATAGGGAGTGGTTAAGGAGTGGCAGATTGGTTTTAGTTTGGGGTTGGATATCAAAGTCACTCAAAAGGACAGTATTTTGCTGACTAGTGATGGATTTCCATTATGAAAAAAACCACTCAGGTATTTGAGATGACAAATAACAAAGGAAGCAACATTTTGAGCATTTAAAATTTGTACAGTGAAATCATGTGCATTAGAAATGTCTCATTATTTAACTGTAATTTTTTCATCAGAGTATTCTGTTGACAGTTGACTTGACATTTTATCTTTGCTATGAAAACAGAAATCCTTGAACCCAAAGAATTGGTCATCTGCGAATTTGATGTGCTGTCCATTGACTGCACAGCGACCAACGAACTCATTGAGATCCTCGAGGTTGCGTACAGCACCATACCTAGGGAGGAATGCCCAAAGACGCTTGACAACTCCGACCAACTGGTGAAGTTACATGAGTATGGCAAGACCATTATTCGCGACCGCTGTCACAACCAGGGTCACTGCTCGTTCAACGTCGACACAACGGTCTTTGGTAGCTTTGCAGACGACGTCTACAAGAACTTGTATGTGAAGTACCAGTGCCGCGAGTCCGTCGCTGTGGGTATTTGCCATCCTGACGTGGAGCTGATTGGTTGCACTGGCGGCAACCTAGAGATCCAGTGCGGAAACATGAAGGTGGACGTGATCCATGCTGCCTTTGGCCGGCGGCAGGGTGACCACGTCTGCCCAACAGGTAATGCTGAGGTGCTGACGGAAGACTGCTTTGCCAGCTCAGCTCTCCACAGGATGATGACGGCATGTCACACTAACAGCATGTGCACTGTGGAAGTCTTACCCGAAACCTTTGGTACTGATACCTGCCCCGATATCAACAAGTACCTCAGGGTGAGTTCCGACCGATATTTACACGGTTAAACATTTGTATGAAGAAAAAATGAATACCATTTTTAGAATGTTTGAACGTAATCTAAATTTATTAACAATGGAGCCCATATTTCTGTATTAACTGCCAGCCTGTTTTGTTTTAATACCACAAGACGGCCATCCACAATGGTTGCCATAACTCTGGCCTCACATCTGCAGTTGATCTATGAAATCTCTAGATGTTTGTAGCTTGTAATTTGTTTGTGAAGTTATGGGAATGAAGAATTTTCCACAGTGAAGAGTTTATAAACATCTCAGGTGACTATTCATTTTGATAGAGATCAGTGTGATCAACCTAGGTCTGTTCCCGGACCCACTTGTCTATCTTTGTCTAGATTCACTACCGATGTGTGCTGAATCCCGACCCTCGTGAGATAGAGGACAATTGTGATCCCAACCCCTGTGTGAATGGGGCGTGCGAAGCTGTCAGCATTGAACCCAAATATAACTGCAAGTGTGAACCGGGTTACACAGGAAAACACTGCGATATAGGTAAATGCCAGAATAGTTTGACTCGCGACTCGGACTCAAGTCGCTTTTTTGGAAACTCACACTTGTCCAAACGGATTTAAATCATGATCAGCAGCAACTGACACTCAAGTTCAGATGTGTTGCTCAGAATCGGAGCTAAAGTGCCCAATATCTAAAATTAAAATCTCACAAAGCTTTTGAAATTATCCCGTAAGATTGAGTTTGTCTTTGATATTTAAATTGTATTATTCTTTGCAGTTCAAATTAAAAATCTTGATAATGGTAAATGCTTTATCACTAAAAATGTTTTAAAAAATGCAATACTTTTTTTATTCAAATATTAAAATGACCAACAAATTTGGGAGTGGGGAGGGCTGAAACCATTTTCGGTCAACTGATTTTTGAGGAGCTGAATTCCTTTAAGTTTTTTGTACAATTTTCAAAATTCGTTGAAAATTTCAATATTTTGTTGGGGCTGCGTGCCTTTTTTCTGTGTGTTGTAAAAACAAAAACGGAAAAGAAAAAATTCCTTCCAGTTGATCCACTGCACATTTAATGAATTTTGGGGTGGACTCCACTGTTGGCAAAAGCCATCTTGAAAAAAAAAGGGGAGGAGCCATCTATCAAAATGGGAGGATTTTATATAAATAGTAGTAAAGCAAAAAAAAAAGACATTCATGACATGTGGGGGTTTTATGCTTTAGTATTTATCAGTAGAGTAGCAAAATAAATGGTTCTTGATATGCCACTGGCTTCTTTTCCCTCCCGAATAAGTTTCCTCCTTTTTTCTCTTTCTCTGTTCCTCTCTTTCTCTCTTTTTTTTTTTTGGTCATCACGATACCACTGGTATTCTGGGCATATTATGTTGTCTTGATTGTAGGCAAGGCAACGTGCAAAGCGCTCGGCGATCCTCACTACATCACATTTGATAATAATGAGTACGACTTCATGGGCAGCTGCAAGTACACTCTCGTCAAGAATGCCGACGGCGAGGTTCCTGACTTTGAGGTTGTTGTCTACAACCAGGCGGCTGCTCGGAACCCACTCATGTCCTCAACTGTCCAAGTCGAGTTTATCTACAAAGGCCAGGTGAGTGTCGGAAAAAATGTTGAAAATTTGAGATTTTTTCCTCTTTCCATTTGTAAGGTTTTTGTAGAGCTCAGTGGTGGAATGGTGTTTGTGTTCTTAGGCAAGACACTTTACTACAATTGCCTTTCTCCAACTTCTGCATTAAACTGATTTCATGGTCTGATGACCAGGGTTAATAATTGTGAAGTGCTGTGAGATGTTTAAAGCACTATATGAGCACCACATCATTATTATTTTTCAGTCGGTTCGCCATTGTGGTGATATGTTTTTAGCTCAAAAGATTGTTTACACTTAAGGCCTGGAAACCAAACCATATTCTCCACTGAATATTTAGTCTTGGATCAACAAGAGGTATATATTAGGTGTTGGAGCATGTGCTTGATAGGATTTTCTTTTCAATTTCTGGTTTACCATTTGGCCCGTAGAACATTCATCTCAAGTACGGAGGAGAGACCATCTTGAATGGTGTTAAAATCGAGGGCAAAAACACGGATGACTTGCAAATCAGCGTCAACTACCCTGATGTGGTAAGTTTGTCAGCTTCAGTGTTTTCGAGTAAAAATCTCCCTGTTTCCAGTGGCCTACCTAGAATTAGAGGAAAGGGGAACAACTGGGAAAACTGCCCCCCCCCCCCCCCCTAGACAATTTGGAACCGTTGAATAATTTGTTATTTTCTAATTTTTGTTTAGAATCAGTTGGGGGGGGGAGGTGCCCTGTCATATGTTTTGTGTTGATTTGAATTCAGTTTGAATGTGTGTTAAGGCTGGAAGCTACTCCGACTCCTGATTTGATTTTGACTGTTGTAACTCCTACCTCCGACCCAAACCATGTTTTGGATGCTATTCTAGACATCTGTAATAAATATTTATGCAGTTTTGCTTGATGTTGGAATCCCATTCCAACTAAATTTTGCAAGGCTGGTTTTTTAAAAATTATTTTCAAAAAAGGAGACCTGATCTTCAAGTCAAGTAAAAAAATAAACAGGGAATTTTTCATTTTGTTCAAAAAAAATTTAAGATGAGATTTGCTCCGCCATCTCCTTTAACAGGTAATTCAAACGAACATCGGGGTTGAACTTCGCTGGGATGGCAAGTACATGATCGAGGTGGACGTAACTGGTGAATACTTCGGGCATACGGAGGGCCTGTGCGGTACCTACAACGACAACCCAGCCGATGATTACCTGACCCGCTTTGGAGAAACGGTAAATCTCATCAACTCCTGTTGCTTCTTTGTGCATTTTGACGGGCAGTAATCTTTTGCCACAGTCATTCTAGGACTTCTCTGTATGTTTCAACAGTCAAAATTTATCCCATTCCTTTCGGCATGGCTGTATTTTGAGGACTTGCTATCTCCTCTGATATTTATACTAACCAAGTTGACTCAAGTGAATATTGAATGCATCCAATTTTTCGATATTTCTAAAAAATTTAAATAGTACAAATCTGTAAAGTTTGAATGGCATTAAATAAGTGTTGTGTTAAGGTACTCCATCTATTAAAGTTATTCATTGTTGGAAGCAGGCCTTGTTAGATATCTCCACTCACATCATGGTGGTTGTGTTGCTCTGTGCAGCCATACTCATCTAATATGGGTGGTCAGGTTGGCGCATTCCACCTGTGGTGACGCTGGCTCAATTCCTGTTGGGATGCACTCCGTGTTTTTAGTCCCTACATGATTGTGTAGGTTTTCCCAAGGAGTATTAAGCCAGTTCAGTGTCTCAAAGGTCAAAGTTATTGGGGATAAAATTGCTGACGTAATGTCATACCATGTTACGCGAATGCCCATTCTGATTGAATTTAACACGTGCGGGTTGTGCGACCACCTTTTGCGTTCGCACGTTCGGTCAGGCGGGTCATTCGGGATAAAATGTCATTGTGCACAGTTGAAATACCGAACTGGCTTATTGTTCTCTGAGGATTTCCTCCCCCTTCTGAAACAAAATGACTTCCTTGTCTTCTCTCGTTTATAAGGGAGACCAGTGCTAACACACTGACCAGGCTACCCAGGCTAACCAAATAGAAATAAATACAAATAAATAAGACATTCAGTCCTTGGCAAATGCTTTGATTCTTGTGATTTATTCCCCCAATTAGTTGTCCCCCGATCTGGAAGACCTTGGGCCATTTGGAAGGTCATGGTTCGTTCCTGGAAAAGACGACTGTGTTGACTGTGTGGACTGTGAACTGCCGGAACCGTGCAGTGATGCGGCCGTGAAAGACGCAGCCCAGGAGATCTGCAACAACTTGATCAGTGAGACAGGTGCGTGAAGACAATTTGGAAAGACCCTAGACCTAATGGCGTCACACTGTCACACAGTCACACATTGTGTTGGTGTGGACGGAACAGCACACTGTGGAATCACAGCATGCATTTCATTACATACAAGTTGGGATCATAAAAACTGAGCTATCTTGCTCTATATATATGTTGGCGGTCTCCCAAATTGTCGGTGTCTTTGTTGGGGGGGGGGGGGGGGGGCCTGGCAGAAATCACAAACTCATAATGTCATATAGCAAAGTTGGGATTATCTTGATTAACTCATGGAATACGGACAACAGCCATAGCCGCAGTTTGACAAAGACCACCTGTCCATTTGTCATTGATAAGTGCATTCATGTATGTACTCAATCCATTGTTTCCCTTTTGTTTGCCTTGAGCTTGGCTGCACAAGCCCATATTGGCAAACTAGTATCCCCATTAATAACAGGTGGACAGAACAGGTGCAGCAAACACCAAGACTGTGTTTGTCAAACCCATGCAACGGTGGTTTCCTTTAGGTCCCTAAGAAGTCAAAATAATTAAATTTTATATTTAAAACCGCACCAATTTTTATTTTCTGCACCTTTTTATCTTTTGTGTCAAGACTTGTCTTTTTGTTCCAACTACTATTTTTGTCTGTTTTGTTCTGTTATCTTTATAAATGATATTGACTTGGTAGTTTATATATTCTTTCTATTCGTTTTGACATATTACTTTTTTTTATACTTTTAATGTTTTTACTTAATTTTTATATGTAATACTTAATCGCGGTAGTGGATCTCATTATGGGGTTTTAACCTTTTCCACGACCCGTGACCTTGTGTCAAAGCTTTGAATAAATAAATAAAATATTCCACAAAATAAACATTGGCCAAACAAGTTACATATTCTTGATGGAGCCAAAAGGCCCTTTCACACTAGAGCACCGAACCCCGGGGTGAACTTAACTCGGGGTGGCACCGGGGCGGCTCCGGAGTCGCCCCGGTGTTTTCACCCCCCGAGTTCAACCCAGCGTCGTTTCACACTTAAAACCTACCTCAGCCAACCCTGAGGCGAGCTCGCCCTGGGGTTGGGCATGAAGCTTTCACACTTGACGTGCAGTGCGAAAATGGCTAGTGTGAAATGCCGCACATTCTCACCCCCGCGTCGCCCCGCGGCCACCCCAAGATTTTGTCTAAGTGTGAAAAGGCTTAAAGTGCAGGCATGCAACTTTTCCTCGGATCAGCTGATTTCCTCGTTTTTCACTTCACACTTATGCAATTGAAAATTGAAAAACACTGTACAAAGTCTTGTAAAGATTGGGAATTTCCTTGTTTTTGTTTGTTAATTCCAAGTTGCATGCCTGAAAGTGTGCTACACATGGTATACCTAGCAATCTTAACATGTATCCCCACAATGGCAAACTTTGTATACACAGTGTGTCATTCACCGGAGTCATGGCATATGGGTATGACATCATTATAAAACCTTCCTGTATGCACACTTGTTTCACTATTGGAAAGGGCTTTTTTGGTTGCATTTTTATTTTATTTTTAAAATAAAGACTTGTAGATATACATCTGAATTGAAATTGACAAAAAGTCCACTTGATCGATTTGGTACTAGTATCTGATACTGTTTTCCTTACAGGACCTTTCCGAGAGTGCCATGAAAAAGTGTCGCCATCCTTCTTTTTCAAGAGTTGTGTGACAGATCGCTGCACCATGCCTGACGGTCTTGCTCATTGCGATGATTACCAAGCTTATGCCGAACTGTGCATGTATTCAGGCATTGCCATTAACTGGAGACGAACAGATTTCTGCTGTAAGTTTCTTTAATATATTTTCTACCTGTGATTAATTATCCCAAATTTGTTTCCTCATCTTTTTAAGCATCTGAAACCTGCCGTTTTTCGAAATGTCTCAAAAGGCTAACATACTTTCCGAAAATTAGGTTTTCAAAAAGTTTGGTAAAAAAAAAAAAACATACCAGGTTTTATCTAGCATCAGATCCCACCTTCAATGTTTGGTCTTTAATCACGCCTCCGGTTCAAAAAGAGTATGAATTCTTATTATGTTGGCTACGAAGTCTGGTGGTTACTGGAAGACATGGTGCTGCTGTACAAATGACAATTGACCGACAGAAAATCGCAAATTGCATTCCCTTCATTGTGGCATTCACCAAGAATACTATCAGATATTTTGAGTGGCTAAATCTGATTAACCGGTATAACCCGCCCATCCCCCCTGCCTATCACCCCCGCCCAAGTTATACCATTATTATTGTCTTTCACATTTTGTGTACAGTCATTGACTGCCTGGCTAAGAACATGGTATACAACCCCCTGAGTCCGTCTTGTCCGACCACCTGTGCCAACCCCTTGGCATCTTCGACCTGCAACCAGGCAGACAAAGAAGATTGTGTGTGTGCCGTCGGTATGATCAAGGAAGGGCTGACGTGCATTGAAGTAGAGAAGTGCGGCTGTGTTGATGAGGATTCTGGTATCTACTACAAGGTAAGATGCCATATCCACTATTTGCGGACAACTTTCAGGAAAGTTTGTGGACAAAAATAAATTGAACCCGGTTGACATTTATAGCCGCGGTTCGAAAATTACCACCTGGTTGCAATTGGTTGATGGCCATACACGCATTCTCAGCATTTTCAATCCATTGTTGGGTTATTGCGTGCGTTAGGCTTGGCTGCACAAGCCGGCATGGCATTCCGGCACCTTATTATAACACCCGTACTCAAAGGGATTAACAATCTGATAAATTGCACATTTGTCTGGGTAGCCACAGGTAAAATTGCAGGACAATTTGATTATCAGATGCATGACTGAAGAGTGACTTGTGGTTGGAGAAGTGACAATTAGTTGCAGAGAAAGCTATTTGGGGATCCGCAGGTGTCTACAAAGTGTTCCACATCAATGACCCTGTTTCCTCAAGAGGCCAATAATTTCTTGGAGCAGCTAAGAATAAAAATGTTCTCAGCACAAAAAAGTCTTGCTTTGTAAAAACCGGTTACCAGCCAAAACTCTGAGTTATGTTCATGCTGAGCCTTTTGGCTCAGACGAATACCAGTCACAAGCAATATACATCACACGAAAATTTGGGCGGTAGAGGAAGACATTTTATGCTATTTTAAAATTTGTTTTTGTGCTTAGCAGCTCCACAACATTGGCCGCAAAACCTTTTGTGCTCTAGTTTGGAAATGAGTCCTAAGCGATTCATTGTGGTGCAGAACAGGTTAATTATTTAGAGAATTTGCATGGTGTAGAGCATGGGTTGGAGAGAAATTGTGTGCGTACACTGTATAAAGTAACCAACCGGAAAAAGAAAATTGTGGTTCCTTTTTTAGTTGGTTGCTTCACGTGGTGTAACTGTAAAACTTTTCAGCTCGTCCCATTTTGTTTTATTGAAAGAAGCCTGATCAGTCACGATTTCATGCCTGTGCACTTAACTCACCCTGTTTATGCACATAGCAAATTGACCTATCGCGTTGAATCGCGTCAACGCAGCTTGTGAATTATTGTCCAATCACATCAATTATAATTCCACGTGGAACGCGCAAAATCTGAGACAAACAAAAATTACCACACAAAATTCCGATAGGGTTTTCTAATTAAGGGGCGTGGTTAACTCGTAAACGGCGATAGGGTCAATTGGTACCCGTTCCCCAATTAAAAAAAAATTTGAGGCGTATTTAAATGTCTTTTAATCTCTCTCATCTATACTACAGCAAGGAGAAACTTTCATGAGCAAGGATTGTAGCAAAGTGTGTTCCTGTGAGTCTGCCAATGACCCGCAGTGCTATGTAGTGACATGCCCAACTAATGAGGTCTGCGGCACAGTGGCAAAGGCACCTGCATGTGTTTGTGCCGATGGTTACTTCCGGGACACTGAACTCAATACGTGCGAAGGTACGTAAACTCCCCTTTGGAGCCAAGTTTTTTTGTTTTTTTTACAATACATTTTTGTGATTGGTTTCGCTTGGTAACAGTCCCTTAATGTGAAGGGCTCACAATGATATAACAAAAATTAGCAGACGTCCACTATCAATTTTAGCTTTTATGCATAATGTAGGTGTTTCTGGTTTTTCAGACATTTTTGGCAAGAATGTTTGAAATATTTTTCCAGATGTTTAAAAAAAAAAAAAAAAATGCCCAGCATTTTTGCACAGAGGTTCAAGATAGCTTTACCATTTAGTAAGCAGGCTGCTCGCAAGTAGGAAATTCTCTCAACTCTGCACAGGAATGTTGGAGTTGAAGAGGGAACCAACTTGACATTGTTTATTAGTATCAGTAATCCAGAATCAATCTTGGTTTCTTCCAACAGCTATCCCGATTCCACAGATCATTGTCAGGCCACAGTATCAGCTGGAGTGTTCCGACATCATCTGTAAGGGAGGATTCATTGATATCCTGGAGGCCAACTTTGGACCCCAGTTGGACGAAGTCTGTCTGGAAGCTGGAGACCCTGCATCCTGCAACGTCGCAGAAAGCTTAGACATCCTGCGTCATCTGTGCCAGGGTGGCTCACTTTGCAGACTGAATACGGTAACCATGCAGTCCTTTGGCGAGCCATGCTATAATGCCCTCAACTACATCTACACCAAGTTTGCCTGCACCCACAAGCCCATAGTCCACCCAATGGAGTTTACTGCCTACAGTCTGCGTGTTTGCCAGGGCCGTTCGCTGTTTTTGGCGTGCGGCTTTGGTGAGACTGTAGACATTCGCACCGTTTTCTTTGGGCGCCGGGCCAACGATGCCTACTGCCTGGATGAAAGTTCAGTAGTTCCATCTGAAGGTTATTCAGATGACACTGCAGAAACAACGGCTCTTCAGATTTGCGGGACTGCAAGAACCTGCCATCTCAAAGCCAACAGCTTTGGGGACCCTTGGCAGGAGACTAAAGAATATCTGGAAGTTGGCTACAACTGCCTGCCAAAATAAGCTTGCGAGAGGTAAGCTCACAGTCGGTGACACATCACATGTTGAATACACCACATTTGTATTTCCCTTAATCCTAGCAGTCCCAAATCCTCAAATTTTAATACATTTTTTTGCATGTACCCAAGGGGTTGTAAAACCATTCATTTTAATGCAAAAATAAAAACCAGCGTTCCACTAATGCGAACGTTTGCCAACTACGCAAACAATTTTCCATAAGATGTGCACACAAAATTGGCAAACGTTTACATTGTTCGCGCGAGTGGAACGCACCCCAAGTTGGCAAAAATACAGTTAGAAAATACATTTCAGATTTTTTATATATTTTTTATTTTATTTTGTACACAGCTGACTGGAGCTACTATGACCAGAAGTGAATGAACTTCGTCAATAGATTTCAACAGTTGCGATATGAATACACAACACAGAACTCGGTTGGGGTTTGTCAATTCATTTCGGTTTTTTTTGTGAGGTTAATCATGTTTTAGTTTAAGAATAATTGATAGTACAAACATAATGGTGATTCCTCCACAGGTATGCTATTTTCAAAAAAATTATATTTTCCCCTTGATACTCTCACATATTTCTTGGAAACATTTTTCATGACATGCTACTTCAAAAAACATTTTGTGTGTCATTTTAATAAAATTTTTGTGAGTTTCAAATAATATTTGGTATCCTGACTTAATTTTTAGGGCAAATTACATATTTCCAATACTCTTTGGACTAAAGACTCTTGCTATTGACATTAACCAGTTCTCTTTGGACAGGAATGACACAAAATGCACCAGACTATTCTTGAGCTTGCGGTTACTGTGTATGGTCTTGCACCTTATCATGATACAGCAGGCAAATATTTTCCCTAATGTGCAATTAAATCAAGTCAGGGTACCAGAAATTCCTTGACCCTTGACACCAAGTGGATTTACATTTTTTCCCAAAACAATTTTGTGGAACATCACTTAATATAGACAAATAACATAATTTTGAATTCGGTGAAAGTTAATGTTTTCATTAATGGATTTTAAAGTGGTATTTAGTTTGAATACTCTGTTATTTTGACTTCCCCTTAAACCTTTGAGATATTGAACTTAAGAATGTGGCATATTGCTACTTTAATTTTGGGTGTGGTAACGAAATTCTTAAGGCAAAACTTCCCTTGTATTACAATCATTTTTTGTTCAGTGTTTTCCTAACTGCATGATTAAAATTGAGTTTTGGAAAGGGATTTATGGAACATTGAATTTTATTCCGTTTTAAAGTCAGGGTTTGTTCTGTTATGTTTATACAAAGTTTCCAAGCTTCATTATAAATGGAGTGCAACCGAATCAGCACAGAGAGGTGTACGCACTTGCCCAACACCACTCGGTACTAAAAAAGCTGGTTTGTTTCATGTTGTTTTTTTCTTCTGATTATTGACAATAATATTTTATTTTCAAATAATACGGACTTTGGTAAATTGTAGAGTTTGTCTTTCTTTCCCAAAAAGCTAACAATAAAATGGTTTGCATGCATTGATACTTTCCGAGTTTGTTTTGTTTAGTTGCTGAACCCGGGATTGCACCATTTTCAGTTATTTTCAAGCCTAATGCACACCTGGAGCTGCGACACGTCCCCCAGTCTTTGTTCCCATAGATGATTTGATTTTCTAACACCCTTTACACCGGGAAGAAGTTACCTTGCCCCTCCAGGAAAGACATTTCGCACCCAGTGCACAATGACCCATTCAAAGTAATCTCTATGCAGTGTTGTACCAAGTCTTAAGTCAATTGTTGCACATAGTAAATTCTAATTCCAATGACAAATGACTACACATGGGCTGGTACACATGCACTATAAGTTATCCCACGAGCGCCGAGTGGAACACGGAATAATGTAGTGCGTCCGTGTCCCATATTCCACGAGGCCGAGTGGGACACGGACGCACTACATTTTCCGTGTTCCACGAGCGCGAGTGGGATAACGAATTTATCTTCAAGCAAACTTGACGCGCAGTAAAGATAGAACACGCACGCGCTGTGCGCGAAACCTGTACCACGTACACGCGCACAATATTAACAGCCAGCACTATCCTGCAGGAGAAACGGGAGCTATCTGTGCGCCGAAGACGTGACGATCCACATGGGACGCAAACGCGCAGCTTTTGAATTACCAAGGGATTGTGCAGCACTGCATTTTGCGTATCGCGCAATTCGCAGAATTCGAACAGCGCAATTCGGAGTGTGTATATGGGCCATGTGATATGGGTTTTTATCACACTCTCAGCTGCCACAGATCGACCAATCAGGATCGAGGATTCAAGTTTGCTTGAAGATAATGTACAAAATCAACCTGGCATGCCGTGCTGCAGCACCCAGTACTGGACACCCAGCTCGCAATGCGCCGTAGGCTTGGCATTTTTTTCAACTGATATGTTGAACTTGTCGTTGCTTCTAAAAAGCTAAACCAAAATCCAAACATCTGCGCATTTACTGATACCATGAAACTATTTAGGAAAGCAGATGTTACGAGATGAGACAGACCATGAAATTTCTGGTCCAGAATTTCAAACCAATTCCTTGAAAAAAAAACCTTCACTTTTTTTATTTCTATGTCGCAGCCCAAAGACACTTTTTGGAAGGTCATTCAACTAGCATGCCCACTTGGAAATCTATAGGGAATAACTTTTTCATTCCTGAACAAATTTGTATATAAGCCTACATACTAAAACTAATATCTGATAATTTTCATAATTATATGCATAATTTGTTTTGATGGAATACAATAAACTGCATTTATATACAAGGCACTTCACTGCAGACATAAAATACAAGGAAAAAGTTCCATATCCGGCCATCACTTATTTTCCCTTAATATGACTTAAAAACTACAAAAAAAGTGTAAATCTGATGAAGAAACACGAATTTAGGAGGGAAAAATATTCAACTTATTCTTTGAAAATACTTTTTCTGTCATGGCCCATAGACTTTGTGCACGAGGTATAAGTGATGTCTGGATATGCAACTCTTTCCAAATACAATTTCAGAGTGGTCATGTGGTCAGCATTTTTATCTCATCATTATGCGCCTATCAATTGCTTCCCCCACCTCTCCCCAGCCGGGCTGCCCTACCCAAGATGTGGGGATTGTCATTTTTGAAGTGACACAATCCCCACCCCCACCCCTGGGGCAAAATTTTAGTGACAATCCCCCACTTTTTAACTTCTGATAATGGGGAAACAATAAGACCTGGGGGAAGCAATTGATAGGCGCATTATTTCTGTAAGAAAGTCCCTGAGGTTCCTGAATCACTGACGGGAACTAAAATACACTAAAACTTACATCTTAAACATTATTCACACAAGGTACAATCACAATATTGCGACCTGCTGAAAAAAACCGCAGTCTAGCTTGAAAGAGTGTCTAGATGTTTGGTTTTTTACGGTGATTGTAAACTCTCCATAATGCCCCGTGAATTGCTCGTCTCTTTTGCATGTGCCATCCAGCCGAAACGAAACATTATTCGCATCACAAAACTTGCCAGAGAATTCAGGATTTGATCAGACCTGTATTAGTAAAAAAACAAAACATTTTTAACCACTTGCCACCGGTTGACACACATATGTGCAGATTAAAAATTGCAACCTGGCCAGTTGACGTCTATACACGCCAATTTCTACATTTTCCATCATTGGGGTTATGTGTACGTTATGCTTGGCTGCACAAGCCCGGCATGGTGCCCCCATATAGCACCCAGGCTCAAGGGGTTAAGCATAAATAGTAAAACTTCACCACAGCCTTTCCTAAGATATCACCCCTAAAGATTTCAGTTATTAAAAAAAAAATGTTTAGTGTATGTTTTTCAAAAAAGGAAAGAGGAAACCTTTGTGCTTCTATTTTTAGATCCTGCCAGGCAATATTTTTCAAGATGTCATCTTCCTGCCGACAGTGGAGTCCAACAAAAACTTGAAAAAGACCCAATAAATTGACTGGAAGGCATTTGCTCTTTGTCCCCTTTTTTGCATTTCGAATGGCTTTTTTGAGAAAGGAGATGTGGCCACTAAAAATTTTTTTTTGGTTTACTTTGCTTGGTATGAGCCACTTTCCTCCCTCAAACTTTTAATGAATCTACACAAATGTGTCATGTCTAAAATCTAAACGAAATCAGCGACCAAATAGTGAGGAAAGTTCCACGATAGTTTACTTTATAACAAAAAACATTTTTGAAGCAAGAAATAATGTCCTGTACCTGAGAGTGAAATCATAGATGAACTGTTGCCACGATGCACTCATTCTGCCAGCCAGAGTTCTGTTGTGTGACTCAAAGAACATGGACCCTGCAGCACTTATATAACGAGAGTAAGAGAAAAACAAATTGTATTCATAAAGTATCAGCCCAGTATTGGCACAAACCATGCAGTGAGAATATCTCTGTTGGGTTCAGAAATGGATGTTTGCCGATTAAAACATGTACCATGGGCCCATAAACCTTACGTTTTTGTCGACCTTTAACACTAACCATTTGAATATGATTTTCCCCTCACACTAGTTAATGAAATACAATCATGAGGTGATTAATATTTGGACACTTCCCAACATGTTTATAGCTTCACTCTTTTTTTTATTGTGAAATACTGCTTCTGAAGTTTCTTGTGAACAGCAGTAATGAAATTCTCTGAAAACTGTTTATATAAAATACAATGTACTTTTTGTTTTTATAAAACTGCAGGTAAAAAATTGTGATAAAATACCTGAAATTTATCATTATATTTCTGGACGGAAGACAGAAAAACCCAACCACGTACAGCCCGACACGGGATTCAAACCTAGACCACTGAGATGAAAAGCCAGTTAAGTCCTACCTTATCCCTCCCTATCTTAACCCTCCCACATACACACAATTGTGTAAACACCGTACAAAATTTTCAATCGTGGATGTTCGGTCAATCGTGGACCCTTTGTTTTTGTGCCTGATCCATGATTGGCGGTATTTACATACTCATACACACATACCATCTGCCCATTGTTACGAGGTAGTTCACTGGTTGGCCGAACGTCCGATCAATGGAGCGAACTGTGTTCATATTCCTTGGTAAAACAAATGATAAAAAGTAGTTATCAGGAAGGTGAACACAAAATGCTTCACACACGTGATTCACAACGTTACCCCATATCAACACTGTGATGAACCAGGAGGGCAAATATGGTGCTCCACTTTGGAAGGGTTCATTTTTAAACATTCACAATTGTATGACATCTTGTTTAAACAAAAAAAAAAATTGCCTTTTTTGGGCAAGTTTTTATTTTATTTTAGCTCTTCTCAAAAATGTGTATTTAATTATTGATAAGTCTCTTGGAAGAAAATATCGGGGTTTACTGAACCACTTGATACCACAAAAACTGGAAAACCAATCATTAAACTGCAGCTTAAATATAGTTTCCTCCCCATTCCATCCAACACTATTTCTAAAGTGGTTTTCTTGTGACATCAAAATGTGTGATTGCCTTTACCTCAGGATTAAATAGAGTGATTTGGGTAGTGTCTGTACGAAGTCACTGAAACGAGCCATCATGGCCTCCGACTTGGTCACGTCCATCTTTCGGAACTCCTCAGCCATCTTGCGTAGCTCCTCCGAGGGCACGATGAACGTCATGTGCAGCCCACGGCGTGCTTTCATGTTGAGCGGCCGCTGCGTCACCATCATACCGAAAAACAGGTACTCTGGATTTAGGAGGATCAATATTGAGGATGTAACACAAAATAAATGCGAGCTAAACTGGCTTCACTGAATTTGCCATTTAAATTCACATACTAAATTTGAAACCAACCCGACATTATAAAACAGGTAACTCTGCACTGCTAAACCAATGCGTTATTTCAAAACTATGTTCTAGTTCCGTCTGTAAGCCAGTTCGGTATTTCAACTGCGCATGTGCACAATGACATTTTATACCAAGTGACCCAATGCGTGTGTGTGGACGCAAAATGCGCACGTGTTAAATTCAATCAGAATGGGCGTTCGTGTGACATTACGTCAGTAATTTTATCCTAAATAACCTTTGACCTTTGAGATACCGAACTGGCTTATTGTCAGAACTCCGATTGGAAATTTCCTTGCCTTTGGGCACATGTGTTGGGTGATCAGCCCTATCTGATTCTGTTGATGCCAAAAAACAACTGTTTGATACCAATGCTGATACTCCAGTAAATATCTCGATTGCAACTCATTTACCTTTGACGCCCATGTCTGCTGCGCTCTGTTTCATGACTGGTTCGTCCTTCAGGATAATGGAACGCCAGAATCTACCCAATGATTGCCGGACACTGTAGAGAAGTAAATCACTCAAGTTGATTGATTGATTTATTTATTTTTGGGAGGGGGAAACTATGAATGTTGACATTGCTACTGTTAGGTTGCTCCGACTAAGATTAATCAGTCATTGAACTTTAATATGTAAAAAACATCCTTGCATGATCAGGTCCACCAACCAGTAACTCTTATTCGCCTTTGCAAAAACTAACTAAAGATTTTAATAATAATAATAATAATAATTAAGGCATTTATATAGCGTTCTTACACAAGTGGTATCACAACGCTTTACATCGAGAAAAAAAACCACATAATTAATTAATAAGGTGCCTATAAAACAAATGACTGGTATAAGTGAGTTTTGAGTGATGTTTTGAATTGAGTAAGAGAACTGGCATGACGAATTTTATAAGGAAGACTGTTCCAAAGGTTTGGAGCAGCTGCATAAAAACCTTTTGCAGATGTGGATGATCGGGTTATGGGTTTTGTTAAAATCCTGGTATCTAAACTAGAACGAAGTGGACGATTGGGCTGATATGGAACGATAAGTTCAGTGAGGTAAGATGGGGCACTGTCACTCATACATTTATAGGTAATGGTTAACAATTTGAAATCAATACGTTGATGAATAGGAAGCCAGTGAAGCTGTTGAAGGAGGGGTGAGACGTGATCAAATATTTTTGCCATAAAAATTAATTTTGCTGCCCTGTTTTGGAGACGTTGAAGTCGTTTTGTGTCTTTAATAGATAATCCTTGAAGGAGAGAGTTTCCGTAGTCAAGACGGGATGTGACAAGAGCACGAACCGCATGGTGACATGTGATTTCATCAATTAGGCTCCTAACACGTGATAAGTTTCGGAGATGAAAATTAACAGTTTTACAAATTGAGGAAACATGTTGAGACATAGTCATTTCACTATCGAACACTATACCAAGATTTTTTATAGTTGAGGATGGTTTGATCACAGTATTTCCAACTGTAAGAGAGATGTCGGATAATTTTTTTAGAGTTCTTGGTTTTGCTGCAACAAACAATTCCGTTTTGTCATTGTTAAGGAGAAGCATATTCTGGCACATCCAGGTCTTAATCTACAGCTTGTTAAAATGGAAAGAACATGGTCTGTATACTTCCGTGGATCAGCACTAACATACAACTGAATGTCGTCTGCATAAAAATGGAATCTGATACTGGGGTGATGCCTGATAATATCTGTCAGTGGATGAGAAAACTTGGGTTTACTTTGAATCCATGGTCTTACTTTACGGGGAGCTCTTCATATAGCCCATGATCCAGAAGAACAAGTTCTGCTTTTCCATCAGACGCCTTTCGAACAAAAACTGAAGAGAAATTGTTGATGGAAATTTTCTGCATGAATAAATGAGTAAAAACCCAAAACACACGTACACGGAATAATAAACTTTTTTATTTCTTAAAATTGAAATCACCCAATACAAGGCCGCTAAAAGCCACTCTAGGTAAAGGGTTACGATCAGAGATGGTTGGCGACATTTTAAATTGCCAACCCTATCAACCTTACGGTTTTCCTGGGCCCCGCCAAATCTAAATAGAGGATAATTCTTCAACAGATTCCAGGGAAATTATCCCAAATTTCAGACCTATAGACCCAGGCAGGGGTTAACTTTCACCGTCAATGAAACCAACTCACCTCCCCCTTAGAAACTAGAAGAAGAAGTAAGAAAAACACACCAGGACACATCATGACTTGATTCGTGCTACCTATTTATCCAAATATTATTGAACTTGGCTAATGTAGAACAGTGCATCAAACTAAACATTGAGTCTCATTTCATGAGAGCTCATCAAGAAGTGTACATACTGTTGCCAGGGTGTGGGTCTGCGTGCACAAACCCTGTGCGGAAGATCTGCTCACCAAATGCCTCAATTAACTTAGCATCCACCTGAGAAGGAAAAATAAAACGGGAAGGAAATACGTGACGATGATAAGCTTTTACCAAGTGTTATTTGCCCATTTTTTATCAAGCAGTTAGTTTTGTTTTGTCTTTTTATGCAATTTGGTTTTAATACAGAAGTTGGGGTACAGAGCTGCAAAAAGATAAAGAATCAAAGATACAAGAGTAGGAGTTAATATTCGTCTTGAAGCAGGAAAGATCGTAAGATGAAGGGAAACATGCACCAGGCCAAGAATTCCATGAGAGATACAGAACGAGGGAAAAAGCTATTGGTATAGTGTGATAGCAATCAAATTCAATCTTCCACATTTGGCATTTGGGCTCTTTTTATGTTTTTTTCCCCCCTCATAATGGGTCATCGATTATTGATTTTTGGCCGAAACATAATTTGTGAGTTCGAATCCTACTGCTGGACACATTACTTGTGCAAATGGGCAACAATGTTTTACCAGATATTTCTTGCTTCTCCCTACCCTGAAGTATAGGCCTATTCTTCTGTACTCACATCTGCAGGGGAGACTCCTATCTCCTGGATTTTCTCCACATCCGTTACTTTGCAGCCGTGGATATACTCCATGGTTAAAACCCGCTGTGGGAGGGACAAAGAACACAGAGGTGAGAAACAATACTGGAATCACTTGATGGTATCAGGAGTGAAACTCAAGAAGACTCCATCCCAACTTTGAACCTCTGCTTCAACACAGTCAATTTATCCTCGGCAGTTTGCTCATGACGTTCAAGCTTATAAACAATTTTGGTCCCGATCTTAAGAAATCAACAAAATAAGCTGGCCTAACGTTTTGAAATTAAGCAGGTTCTTTCTCAAAAGCCTTAACCCCTTGCGCCCGGCTTTTATAATGGGGCGCCGATATGCCAGATGGGTTTGTGCAGCCAAGCGTAATGCACATAATAGGAGAACAATGGAATAAATACGCGGAAGAATGCGGGTATTGACGTCAACCAGCCAGGTGTTTTTTTTCTTTTAAACTGCGGCTAAAGCCGTCATCCGTACTCAAGGGGTTCAGTTTGAAACAGGTTTATCCATGCAGCAGAGTTGTAATCAAGTCAATCACAAGTCATTACAAGTCGTCCAAAGTCACTTCACAATTCTGGTCTCAAGCCCTGTAACAAGCTATTCAAACACACACTATATAACAAAAGCATTCCTCTGTTATTGTTCATCCCATGTAGCTTGTGAGCTGACTTGTGATTGACTTGTGATCTGACTTGTGATTGACTTGATTACAACTCTGCCATGCAGCATACCTTGCTTGTTAAATTCCAGTGTACTTCGGGCACATAGATGTACTTAAGATGCTGGAGAGTTGCAGCACATCTTTCAGAGTTACGCCCCTCGTTTTCAAAATCCAACTCCTTGGCGAGCGGTTCCTTCATGTCCTGTGGAAGGACGGCTTGGTCAAAGGCTATTCTTTAACGCACAGCTCCCTGCTGCTTGAAACTTTACATTTATGACATTCCACAGCTTCCCATTACTGAAGGATTATTACATCACAATGAAGAATTCTGTCACAGCCTTCTTTGGAAATGGAAGGCATCTTACAGAAAAGTTCTCTTCCACAAGTTTAAAATGTGTTAACTTATTTCAAAGCATATAAAATATACAATCTATAATCTTCCTTATAATTCTTCTTTCTTCTAAACAAATGTTCCACAGCTTCACGAATACTGATGATTAGCATCGGCGCTCATTTTCTTTGGACCAAGCACTTATGGCAAGAACAGTAGTGTAACAAATTGTCTTTTCAACAGACATGTTTACAGTAAGAAAAAGACAAATTTCACATCAGCCCCATCTGTGCACTTGTGGGTTAAAAGTGAGGCTCTCCATGCTAAACAAACACAGTGCAATTTAACAAATCCTTTCATGCGTGCATAAATCATGGGTGATGTCAGCGTAGCACATGGGTCAGCATGGACAAATGGTACCGATTCAACACGACAAAAGTCGCCCAAATTTATTCTGTTAAACAATCCACAAGGGGAACTGACTAGGTAAATTTGAATACATTTTCAAAGTGGACAAAGAAACTGGAAGGAGCGGGATTCGAACCTGCGACCTCCGGGTTACCGTTCCGGCGCTCTACCAACTGAGCTATCTTGCCCTATGTTGGTAGAGCGCCGGTACGGTAACCCGGAGGTCGCAGGTTCGAATCCCACTCCTGCCAGTTTCTTTGTTCACTTTGAAAATGTATTCAAATTCATTCTGAATCGACATGATGTTCAACCATTTCACAGAATAATGATTCTCAAATAAACTTACCTGCATTATAGATTGTATTTGGATGACTGGATCAGCCATCAAAAGATTTTACCGTGTATAAATTACATATGAATGAATGCGACTTTAGCACCGAGCCTCGCTTTTAAACCCAGGTTGCAAATCGGAGCTATTTTCGTCAATCTGAAATTCGTCTATAGCATTACAGTTAACTGACTTTTAACAGAGCACTTACGGCAAGAAGAATATTGTAGTTGATTGTGTCTGGGTGCATCCAGTGAATTAGATTCAGCATTATTTCTAGTGTCTTCAAATCCCCACCGTACTGATCTCTCAGGTTGATGTACTGAACCTGCAAAGAAACAATAGCTTTGTCTCAATTATAGTTTGTTCACTCCATTTTTTTCCCATGTTATATTACACTTCTCTTTTGGCCTTTCAATTATCTATTAACCCTAACCTTCCCTAACCTGCCAAAATCAAACACCCCATTTGTGTTGAATTTTGTGTGATTGGGTACTGTAGAGCCTTGGCACCATCACTTTGCATGGGACTTGATGCCCTGATTTTGTCTAAGTACAAAGAATGTGCCATAGGTTTACTACACAGTGTTGGAGTTTGTGTGGTTAGGGAAGGATTCTAGCAGAAAGCCTTGGGCTGTTAGGGTTAACAAGACAAACTTGGTTCTGGCTCAATGCTAATTTGAAACAAATTTGTTAGGGTAACGGCGAACATCACTATGAAGATACAAGTGATGACATCATGAAATTCTCTTTGCTTAGTTTCTGCATTTGCATAAAGTACGAAACCGGCTATTAGTCTGTCTTCTTCTGGTAGGTAATAGAACGCAGGGGGGGAGGGGGGGGGGGGCAAGAAGGGGATTTACTTTGACTGCAACTTCTTGATCATCATGAGTTATCGCCCGGTGAACTTGAGCCAGACTTGCTGCTGCTATCGGCTTGGGATCAAACTCCTTAAACATCTCCTCAGGTCTGCAGTTAAAATCCTCTTGAAACAACTGGTCCAACTGTCAAGAGAACGAAATGCACCCATAAAAAAATCATCAGGCAGTTTGCGTAAAAACAGTATCTGTCAAATGGAGTTATAAAGGCTAAGATTATAGCCTCCCCCCCAAACAACAACAAACAAACAAACAAAAACTCACAGAAATAATCGTTAACACCGGTTTTGAATCAATATGGAAATTTCCACAGTGGCATATCCATGTTTTGGGTCGGGGGGGGGGGGGGGGGGGGTGAATAAAATAGCTTTTTTTTCTTAAGAAGTGGCCCAAAAAGTCACACAAAAATATTGGAAAAATGGGGCTTGGAACTGGGTGTGGAGATGATGGCACTGTCAATTCTTTAAAAAAATACAAGTAATTGCAATTGAAAAAATTGTAAAAATTGTAAAACAAATTGTAAAAAATAAACAAAAATAGCAGAAAAAAATAACACAGATGGGGGGGGGGGGGGGAGTTCCCCCACCAGCCAGAAACAACAGGCTTTTCAGAGCTACCATAAGACACTCGACAAGAGAAATGAATAATCACATGAGTGTAACCATGTTGACTGATCAACGTGCCATACCTCTTTATACTCCCGCGACAGCGCCTTGTCAAGCAGCACTGATAATTTCACTAAGATCTCCTTGGGAAGCACATAGTTTGCAGTCATCAGGACCTGTCCTAGCTTGATGTACAAGCCTCCATTCTTTAAGCACCCCTCGACGATCATGTCGGCCATACGCTCGTTACAGGCACGGAAGGCTTCTAAGTACTCATCTGAGCCTTTCTCCAAGTTCTGAAGGCTCCATTTGTAGTCCAAGGAAATGTAGATACCAATGTACAGCGTTCTGATTTAATGTGGAAATTGCCTGTATTACCCCTTAACCCTGCCACACGCAGCACAGTGCATCTGTGCTGACAGCTCCACTTTGCTGGACTCTGTACACAAGTCAATATGACAAAGTATGCAATCTGATGCGTCTGGCAGGGTTCTAGCAAAAATCCCCTGGAGGGTTAAGGTTAATAGGGCCATTTTTGATAATCTGGGTGAAGGAAAAACCTTACCCCTGGTTGATGAAACCCAAGGAAAGAAAATTCATATTTAGAGGTGCACCCAAGGGGAGGGGCTTTATAAGCCCTCTCCCCCAAGTTTGTCAATTTGTTTTACTTTTTTGTTTAGTCTTGCAGTAAATCAGTTAGCCTACATAGATCAATAGCTGCTAATTTCAGGCCAACCTTTTCATTAAAATAAATTGGGAAAATAATGGTGGCCCCTGTAAGACATATCCGAGATGCATTTCTGTTAATATTACCCCTGCTCAGCATGCCAATAAATCATCCTGGTGAAAACATTTCAAATTTGCAATCTGTGTCAAACGATATGGCCGTAAACCTTTTGAAGGGGTTAGAGAAGGGTGGGAGAGGGGTGGGAGAGGGGTAGGGGAGAGGGGTGGGGTATCCCCTTCTTCAGAGAAAAACAAACCTGAAAAACCTGACAAATCCCTGGCCAGT
Organism: Hippasteria phrygiana; assembly: GCA_037893225.1. Taxonomy (NCBI): domain Eukaryota; kingdom Metazoa; phylum Echinodermata; class Asteroidea; order Valvatida; family Goniasteridae; genus Hippasteria; species Hippasteria phrygiana. The sequence goes on from JAZGUH010000253.1 coordinate 1,014,276, forward strand.
AACGTATACTTTCCTCCGACCAGTACTGTCCATCATGGCATATGCTCCGATGCCTAATACTGGAACTGAGAGAATTATCCCAGCCAATGCCCGCCGTACAAATCGCCATCTAGAACGGCCTGGCTTGACACGGGTACTCCGATATCTCACAGATGCATTCTAATGGGAAAAAAAGAACATAAACAAATCAAACTAATATTGTGGTTTTCCCTTCAAATTTATTCTGATATATTATCTATATATTTGTTGGGTGCGATCGTTCGATGTGCGCGATCAGTCCATCATGTTGCGCTATCAGTTGATTATGACGGATATCTTGGACTTTACTTACCTATTAAAAAAATCCTCAATAACCGTGAATTAGAAAGAAAATGTGTTTGACTGATGGCAGCGCGATCGGCCCATAGCATCACGATCGACCGATCATGCACATCGATCGATTGCACCCAACATCTTCATTTACATTCTATTGTAGTATTGCACTTTTGTACACTCCTTATATTCACAATATTTATTTGTCGGGCAGAGGGGGAGGGGCTGTATTTTGTAGCACTTGCCTTTACTGAACCAGTTCTGGTCCAATGAGCTGTCTGGTAAAACTCACGGCACAATATTTTGGATACTGCAGGTCGAAACTGTTTGAAGATGTTGAGACCTACATGTGTTGCCATGGTGACATATCATACTCTCCTTTGGGAAAAAAAATAACAATAGAAACAATTTCTTTGAAATTTACATCAGTCGATAATTACATTCATGATATTGGAATAATTACATGTTCCATCCAATTTGCTCAATTTTTAATTACCAAGCCATTGATGAAGGACTTTCCGAGATTTTTTGTTAGCCTTTTTAAAATTCGATCATCAATAATTTTTATCATACATGATACTTGATACTAGGCCTACTCCCCGAGCAATGCCCAAGAAGTACAAGTTTTTGGGGGACTTGATTTCAAATTGTTCATAATCAGTTTACACCATTCCTTCCACCGTTTCCACTACCCCATGCATCATATCCATGCTTGATTTTCTCTGCAAGTTGCATAATTGTAAACGATCGAAATGGGTGATGCAACTATCAACTATTCTTATGCAAATGCACGGGTGGGTATGCAATTTACAGTGATATTGCCAGTCTTATATTTGCACTGTTGCAGACTTAAGTTCTTTACATATATACTAACTTTTTCTAGATGGAACACATAAAGGGATCTATTGTTTTGTAAATTTTACTCTCACACTGCGTTCGATGAGGGTAATTAATGAAAAATGCCGTGGAAATTGGTTGTCCGACTTGAGAAACAGCTGATTTCGCCGACTTGTTTACATTTATATGACCACTGGTGGCGCTCTAGAGAAAAACAAATCCATCATTTAAAGCCCGCCCTCAAGTAGTGAAGACGGAATTAACCTTTGACTTTAGAGCTGTTACGCCCCAACTACGGTCATGGTACCAACTACACTTGGGCCAGTCCCATCTATAGTTGGGCCGGTACCAACTAGAACCGGACAGTTGGGAAATCCCAACTATAGTTGGGACTAAACACGACGGGGGGTGTCGTATTTATTTGTAAGGCGCATGACTGAAAAAGCCATTCGTCATGATTATGCATGACACGGGGTTTGGGGCTGCACTGTTATGCAAATCTCTGGCCGGGCCGGCCACGTGTATAAACATGTACATATGTACAATGGTGCATGGACGGTTATGAAAAATTGAAGGCCGGGAGTAAGGTGGGGTCATTATTGATCTCCAAGGGGGGGGGGGGGGGGGGGGGAGTTGTGTCCGGCGCGGGCGGCATGGTCGCTTTCATGCTACTTCGCGTCGCTCATACACATGAAAAACAGTTTCACACTCTTGAACAAAAGGAAACAGCATAATGTTTTGTTTCCTCAAATATTTTATTAGCATGTGATTGGGGTAATAGTCTCAGAGTGCCGAATACACTTGTCTCGATTCCTTCACATTTTTCGTCTGCAACAATACAAAAATACCCTGCAATTTTATATCAATTCGTTAATTATTTATTATTTAAATAAAGTGAAATGTGTTCAAGTGTCTTATTTCTCCATGGTTCAAGTAATAAGAATGTGTTTATAAGTAATAAGAGTTTTTTAAGTGCCTAGTGCACTAGTGCAGTCCATCCCTCCCAACCATAGTTGGGACCACCACTTTGTTGCAGGCAATGCATAACATGGCTGATAATTTTTAAATACGGTGAAATTGTGTTCAAGTAATAAGAATGACTTTTCAGTGCCCAGTGTAGTCCCATGCAGCCATATAGTTGGGACCACTACTTCAATCCTGGCCCAACTGTGGCAGGCAGCAACCATAACATGGCTGATATTTTTTTTAATACAGTGAAATTGTGTTCAAGTAATAAGAATGAGTATTCAGTGCTTAGTGCAGTCCCAGCCATAGTTGGGACTACTACTTCAATCCTGGCCCAACTGTGGCAGGCAGCAACCATAACATGGTTGATAATTTTTTAATAAAGTGAAATTGTGTTCAAGTAATACTTACGTATTACTTAAACACAATTTCACTTTATTCAGTGCTTAGTGCAGTCCCAACCATACAGGGTAGTTAATTGGGACCACTACTTCAATCCTGGCCCAGTCGTGGCAGGCAGTATAACCACAACATGGCTGATATTTTTTAAACAAATGATGAAATTATGTTCAAATTGGTTAAATAGTGAAGCGTTGGCGTTGCTGATTTCGTCCATGGTATGATGTTTAGCAAGCTTGGCCTACTAACCATAAATAATAGCCGGCTGGCCAGCCACGTGCGTCGAACCCACGAAACTTCCTTTCCAAGCCTGGTGGTGCGCACATACGATTATTGTAATTTATGCATATATTCACGTGCGGTTCCGTATCCCCGCCCCTTCAGTCCCAACTGTAGTTGGGATATCCCAACTACTCCGTCGCAGTTGGGACCGGTCCCAACTACAGTTGGAGCCGGCCCAGGTATAGTTGGGACAATGCCATAGTTGGGGCGTAACAGAGCTACACGTGTTGGATTTAATTCATGTTGCGTAACGTAAGTAAACCTCGATCACTGTTGATGCTCACCTGGTCAGTCTTTATTAATTAATGGGTCATGTCGCTCATATTCCTTGTTTAATTAATAAATCCTCGCCATCAGTTTCGAGGGAAACATAAACACCCTTCGGGAACAGGGTAGTACTAGTGTAGGGCCCGTAGTTTTGATCAATTTTAATTTAGAGTCAAGGCCAAGGGTATTTTTTCTCATTCCAAAATGACTTTTCAACCTAACAGACTTCTCTTATTGGCAACTTTACGGCAGCTTTACGGCAGTTGTCATATGGGAATCAATGCGGTTTTGCGTGTTTGTTTACTGTGCGTTGTGGTGATCGCCATCTTTATTTTTGCGTTGTGTTTTGTCGTCTTCATTCTTGTCGTCTTACCCCAAAATTTTCCTCAAAAACTAAAACCTCACCCTTCATCTACGCCTGTGTTGGTTTGTAAACACTAACTTCTTAGTTTGGCCATTTGGCAATTCCAATAACCTAAAATTTGATTTTTGTTCCCTTGTGTAGGGAACAGAGCCCTACACCGTACACAATCGCCGGGACGAGGGTATTCAACGTTGGCATTGAGTGAAAAAGGAAAGGCTGTGTAATGCTGTAATGGATGAGTTTCGCTGCAACATCTCGTCGAGTTTGGGACATCTCATTTCTACAGTTACGGAGCCTGTGTTGATTTCAACATGTCAGGAACTACTTGCCAAACAGGTACTAAATGACCTTTCCAGGCCCATACGTTGTTGTGACATTCCTTTACAATTCCTGGTTTCCTTGTCATGTTAGCTCCATAAATTATCAGGATTGTGTTGACATGGTTGATTTTGCTTATATGTTGAGGTGCATATTTTATTTTTAAAATGTCATTGTCAAACATCTTTAACTCAAATATATAAAAAATACTAAGTTTGGTCACCTTGTCAGAACGTACATTTTTGTGGCAACAAGTTTTGACTGAAAGGTGCATAAACTTGGCTATATTTTATAGTTTATGACACCTCTAGAACAAGCCTAAATGTTTAAGGTTTTGTCTAATGTTTAACCCCAACAGTCTCAATCCTCCAATTTCAATATTAATTTTCACACACTTTAGGGAGTTGGGGATGATCAAATCCAAAATATTTGTGACCTTAAGTAATCATTCCTTAATCTTAAAATAATTTTTGACAAGTATTTTAGTTTTCGTTCAAAACCTTTTCTGAACTAATAAAAACAAAACTCGTCTTTGTCGTTTTTCAACCCATAATGTACCATTTGACAAAACCATTACAGACAGTAACCATGGTAACCCAATTCATTTTGCAGATTTGGATGCCAACGGATCGCCAGCGGCTACTTGCGACTCTCTCCAAGTACCTCCTCTACCCACAATGCACCTTGCCTGTAGCCGAGGCCTTCCGCCCCGTCTTGCTAGATCTGCTGGAGAGGGCTGGGCACACAGTGACCACAAGAGGGCGCTTCAGCCTAGCGGAGCATGAGAGGCTGTGCATTGCTGTGGGGAAGATACTCACGATGCACCCAGATGCCTTCAGGTGTGTTTCTTTGGATTCCAAATAAAAAGAAAAAGCCAAAAGCTGCCAATATTTGGAGTCATTCGGGGGAAAGATTTTACTTTAATGCCCCCTACCAAAATCAGTCAGGAACAGCAAATCTTGGAAAATAACTATCCATCTGTGTTCAGAATTGTATGAACACTTGGCACAACCTTTAAATTTGAGAATTTTGTTCGGAATATTTTCGTGAAATATAGGGGAAGAAAGTTTGCGTTTTCTGTGTTTAGATGTTCTTGGCACAGTGCACAGTGTGTGGTAACTCAAAGTGTTCACATAAATGTTGATTTCTGCCTCATTTTGTACAGATTTTGCTGACATAAATCTTGAAATAACTGGTTGTGCCACACGTTTAGACAGTTGTCATCAAGGAAGGTTGGTTATTTTGTAAGATTTTGCTGTTTCTGATCCTTTTTGGTGGGGGTATTTACAAAGTAAAATCTTTTTTCCTTTGTGGATAAATTGTGTATGAGATATTGGTTCTCACTTTTCTCCCTGTATTGCTTACCAGATTCCTGATGAAATACCTGCAGACAGCCCCACCGGTTTTTGAGCGGCTGCTAAGCGGAAAAATAAGAGCTAAAGATAAGAAGAAAAAGGTTGGTATACTCTTTGCTGTATGGTATGCTCTACATGTGTTGTCAATGTAACAGCTTATAATTCGTCAAACAATCCACAAGGGAAACTGACTAGGTAAATTTGAATACATTTTCAAAGTGAACAAAGAAACTGGAAGGAGCGGGATTCTAGTCAGTTTCCCTTGTGGATTGTTTGACGAATTATAAGTTAAAAAGTCGTATCCTCATTGAGTGATCCCCACAATGTCGCTTCCCAGATTGTATTGTAAAATTGGGTGTGATCCCTGGCTATACGGCATTCTGGGTTTATGACTTCTGACTAGCGCCCACCCGAACAAAGATACTGACAATTTGGGAGACCGCCAACATAGGGCAAGATAGCTCAGTTGGTAGAGCGCCGGTACGGTAACCCGGAGGTCGCAGGTTCGAATCCCGCTCCTGTAAGTTTCTTTGTTCACTTTGAACATGTAACAGCTTGTTACAAAATGGTGTATACTTCTGCTCATATACCTGTGTAGTAGATTCACTGTAACACCGCCCTCAGTTGGTTAAAGATGAGTTTGCACTGGACTGTTTTTTTAGGAAGATTTTACCGAGATGATGATGATAAAAGGAAATAATTGTTGAGTGTTGCCACTTGGATTTTTAACTCTGGAAAATGTTACCAAGATGGTGGTAAAAGTAACTGAGCTGGCAATATGAATGACTGATAATGAGGGCCACCGTGTGCATCCATTGTCATATTTTTCTGTCTTTGTATTAAAGGTACGATGTTGACGTCCTTCATTATCACCTTGGAATGATGCGCTGGTAGCACAAATCAAAGACTGTATCATAATATCTGCCATTATTGTGACCAAAAGAGGAACAATGCACGAGATTGGAAACTTGCCACGCTTTACACACGATGCACCACAGTGATACAATGCTGGACTCGGTCTGGCAGTTTAATCAGTATTTCTATCATGAAATTTTTGTTTAAAATCCTCAAATCAATTTTTTTCTTCTCAGAAACAGAAGTACAAGAAAGCGGATGTTGTCCCGTCGCCCAGCCTAACGGACATCCTTGCCACCTGCCACGGGTATCTTGAATTCGCGAGGGAGACATTTGTGGGCCTGTGGGACTGGAGTCCTGTCATGAAGCTCGTTGGGCATGACGACCCCGATGTAAATTGGTAAGGCATCTTTGTTAAAGTTTTCTGTTCTCGCTGCCAGTACAAATTGACTTCTAGATCATGTCTAAAACCATTTTGTTAAGAGTGCATTTTAATCTATTGAAAATTGTGGGTTTTTTTGTTGGTTGTTTTTTATTGAAATTACCCAATACACAGATAAAAGGCATTTAAAGTAAAGGGTTATGATCAGAGGTGATTTTGAATTGCCAACCCTACCACCCTTACAGTTTCCCTGGGCCCAGTTCTCAATAGAGGAAAATTCTTCAACATATTCCAGAGAAATTATCCCAATTTTCAGACCTGTTGGACCCAGGCAGGATAACTTCCACTGTTGGACCCAGGCAGGATAACTTCCACTGTTGGTGAGACAGACTCACCTCCCCCTATACAAAATATGTATGGAATATGTATGTATATAAAGATACTATTTACAGAGGAAGAGAGTATTGTTATATCAGCATTGCCCATCAGGTTTAAATGTAATTTTTTTCCATATTAATGACATGATTTTTTTTTCTTCAGGTATTCCATACTCATTGTAGCTACTCTAACAAACATGGCCGACCAACAGACTCAACTTTTACTGAGCAACCGTTTCACAGCTACCGACTTGAGACTTTTAACCATCGGACACGAGGAGGCCAAACGACACAAGTTTACGAACTACAGTGCCAACCTCATGTCGAATCCCCATGCGACCTTTGACCTTGCCCAACAAGAGCGATTGAAGCACACGATGCACGAGTTGGTGGGCTCGGACATGACCCCGTCTGTTGCTGCAGTGTGTGGCGTGCTGTTGCCGCTTAAATCAGGCCATGAAAAACAGGTGATTTTTTCTTTCAGATTCCAAACTTTTTAACCTCATGCCTAATAGCCTTGAATTTTTTTCCCCCTGAGAATTACATGTCAAAAAAAAATATATTTTCAGTTGTATGTATCTGTTGGGGGTGATTGGTGAATCTGCACAATCGCACAGCACGATTTTCCTGATCTATCATTCGCACAAGATCGGCCGATTGCACAAGCATTGGTCAAACACGCGAACATCAGTCGATCACGCAAACATCAGTCAGTCGCGCAGGGCAGAGCTTGCACCATGTACAGATTGCACAGGGAATTTTCATGATTGATCGATGTACAAACCCGTTCATTTACCAATCGCTCAACTTTTGCCCAATGTGATCGGCGGATTTTGCAGCAAAACCTGTGCAACCAGTATATTGTGCTGCGTGATTGGTTCATGTTTGCACGATTGACCGATGCTTGCGCAAGTGATAGATCACGTGATAACGCAGCGCAGTCATCCAATCGGGCAGATCTACCGATTGCGCCCAGCAGTAATATTTTGGAAATGAATATTTTTTCCTTTTGGTGGCAGGATCCTTCCCATACGCTCGTCCAGGTCCCCTCCACGGCCCGTAATCTGCAGAGTCTGGCCCTTGCCGTGTCGTCCGGCACTGCTGTGTTGCTAGAGGGCGCCGTTGGATGTGGGAAGAGTGCCCTGGTTGACCACTTGGCACAGGTCACGGGTCGGAGGAAGACACCCCACTTGCTGAAGGTGCAGCTCGGTGACCAAACAGACAGCAAGGTGGGAGTCAGTTTAATGTTGAATGATGAAATTGTTATTAACCCTAACAGTTCCAAATCCTCCAATTTTAATACGATTTTGCATGCCCTCTAGGGCTTAGGGTTAACCACAATTTTTAAAAATTGCACGCAAGTGAATACACAAGTTCACACGTGCAGCGTTTGAGTTTTATGTATCAATAAACCAGAATTACCTCACTAAATCATCATCTTTTAAAGCAAGCTTATTGACTTTGGTGTGTCAGTTTGTTGTAGTGGTGCTTTTCTCACCTTCCACCTCTGTGACCTGGGTTCGAATCCCTCTGAGGCTTACAGTTGGATCTGGGTTCGCTCCCAACCTGAACCATTTGGTTTTCCTCAAATTTTTGTTTTGGATTTTCCTCCCAACTCTTGAACCAATGGAGGGAGGTGTGTTGGTCTCGGTAACAGTAGAAGTTACCCCGCCTGGCTGGGTCTGTGGGTCATAGGTCTAGGCCCAGGAAAACCATTCAGGTGGTAGAGTTAACCCTACCACCTCTTGAGTGGTTTTTACCCTTTTAATGGACGACAGCACCATAAACACTTTGAGGGACTTCATAGCTTATGATATATATAACATCTCCTTGTGTACAGGCCTTGATTGGTACCTACCGTTGCACCGATATCCCGGGGGAATTTGTGTGGCAGCCAGGAGCCCTAACACAGGTATCGTAACTTTTATCCATGCTACATCCAATGATGTTCAACAGTGGGTGATTTCTGCTTGGTTTGGTTGATTTGAGCATCGAACAAATTACCACTGTCATTTGCCTTTGACAAAGAACTTGCTTAAGTTAGAAACGTTAGGCCAGCTAATTTTGTTGATTTGTATATTTCAGGTCAATCCAGCCAGTTAGCAGTTTGCAGCAGTTTAATTCATTTTCAAATTTCTTATCTTTTCAAAACCAGGCAGTAATAGGTGGACACTGGATCTTACTGGAAGATATTGACTATGCCCCGATGGATGTGGTGTCCGTGCTGGTACCTTTGCTGGAAGCCGGTTCCCTATCCCTGCCAGGGCATGGGGACGTGGTCAGGGCTGCCCCCGGTTTCCAGCTCTTTGCGACGCAGCGGCTGACGGCGGGCGCCGGCGGATTCTTCAGACAGCATGCATCCCACGCTGCTTTGCTTGACCAGATGTGGTCAAAGGTCAACGTTGAGCCCCTTTCAAGGGAGGAGCTTCAGCAGGTACTGTCCTGTGTAAAGGCATGGTCTTAGACAGAAAATGGGGGGGGGTGTTGAGAACAAAATGTTTACAAAAACCAGTTTGTGAGGACCTGTATAATAGTATTTTGTTCATATATGATTTATAAGAATTTCATATAATTTTGAGAAATTTGTAAAAAAAACTTCTGAAAGGTTTGTAACATTTCGGGGAAATCTTGAACAAATTCTAGAACGATCTGATAAATTTTTTGAAATCTGTGACAGTTTGTACAAACTTAATTGAGACCTGAGCCAATTTAGTTAAATGGAAAAAAAGAAATAAATATGTGTGGGAAAACAGCTTATGAACATGTGAAACATTACTTGATTGGAACTCACCATGACCCCGAATGACTTTTTGTCCAGGTGGTAGTGACCCTTCACCCCAAACTGACCTCAGTCGTGGATAAGCTACTGGACATATTCATCATGCTGTCGTCCGGCAACCACGACTCACAAGAAACCAGAGCAGATAGTAGCTCTTCTGACCAACATAGATGTGTGGTAACCCCAGCAGAGGTCACAGGTCATCAGGGTCGCCTCATATCTACAAGGTCAAATAGCTTTCTTTTTCAAAGGGGTTTATGAAGTGTTTCTATCACTTTGTTAAAAAAACCAAAACATGAGCCAGAGGCAGTCTTATATTTCCTGCAGTAAAACTGCACAGTCATAATGCACTGTTAACATCCAGACTGGTGCCACGGACAGTGGAGTCAGTGTACTGCCACAATGGAGAGAGGAACCACACTGTTCGGATTTACAGTATGCATAAATAAAAATGTTTCAGTGTAAACAGAAAACTACTTCGGCAGAATTCGAGCCGAGCATCTCTGCATTTTTCTCATTGAAATTGTTCCCTACTTTGCGTGGCCAAAGTCAGTGTGTAGTAATCAAAGATTAAATGCATTGTCAAAATGTATTGATTTGTTAAATGTCTCAAGGAGAGAATAATTCTAGGAGCAGTGATGAAATATATATGATTACAAAATCCAATTTTTAGTGTTAAAATATGTAGAACAATGTACACCGTTTTGTATGATATAAGGTGTTCTTTAATATTGGACATGTTTTCAACTTTGGTGATTAAACAGAGATTTACTGAAGTGGTGTGGCCGTATAGCTTCTAGATTTGATGCTCCACAGTCCAACGCAGCCAACAGTGTCTTCCTTGAGGTAGAGTGAATATAATGTCATGACTATTTATCATCTATAGTCTATCCGATTTTATTAAGAGGGTCTGATGTTACAATCTAAGCAGAATCTTTCCCAGCTGCTTAATTTTATATTTCCATAAGTCCTACCTTTTATGGGAGGCTTTAAAATTTTATTTAGGAAATATCTGATTTGTTAGAAACCGATTTTGAACATTTCTTTTGATTTTTGAACATTTGTATTTTGGTTGGTAATTTGCAACAAAAAGAATTTCAATAAAAAAAACATAAAAAACTTAAGGGTAATATCATCAAACAAGCCAGAAACTGGGAAACTAACTAGGGAAACTGACTAGGTAATTTTTGAATTATTTTTCAAAGTGACTAAAGAAAACTGGCAGGAGCGGGATTCGAACCTGCGACCTCCGGAATACTATTCTGGCGCTCTACCAACTGATCTATCTTGCCCTATGTTGGCGGCCCTCCCAAATTGTCAGTGTCTTTGAGGTGTACGCTTGAGAAAAAAAAATTGTGACTTTTATCACTGCTTAGGCCTTGGATTGTTTCTGCGCCGCCCTGCCCAAACCCAAGACCAGAATCAACGTCGCCGAGGCCATAGGAGTCAGACTCGGTCTTAGCCTGGAGAAATGCAGCTTCTTCTGTAACGGCCACAAACCCAACATAGACATACACACGAACAGGGTGATGATGGGAAGAGCCAGGCTAGCCAGGAAGGAGAACGAAGCGCCCACAATACCAAAGTTTGTATACAATGTAGAATTGGGGCCTGTTAGTGCTGTTTGCTGACTAGTGTCCAGCTGTTATTGATGGGGTGCTGGTATGCCAAGAACGGGCTGTGCAGCCAAGCGTAAATGCAAACAATAGGCACCACACTGAATAGAGTGATCCTATTCATCGCACTTGGAGCCACCCTTTCATGTGAATTAGAACTTTGTTTGAAAAAGATCCGTGTATTCATTACACTCCCATGCAAGAACAATATAGTTGAAACATGAATGTATTGAGTACGTGCAGAAATGTGCATAGGGATGTCAACTTGCCAGGTGCTCTTTTCAAACTGCGGCTATGGCCGTCGTCCATAACATTGTGATTTCAGTTTCACTGTCTTGCTTACCTGCAAAATAAGTGTAAAGCTCGGACCTTTCTGCTGATCAAGAAAAGCAATGAAATTGAGCTTAGATTTGAAGATGTTTTCTACTGCATAAAAGAAAGTGTGAAATTTTATAGTTTGAGAACAAAATTAACCATGATTTCTTTGCACAATATGTCGTTTACAGTAACTGAACAAATGAATATTGAATGATGGTGGATTTGATCATTTTAATCACTGGATACAAAGCCATTAAATAGAATTTGTTCATACCGCCCATCCCTCTAGGGTCCAGCGGAGAAACTTTGCCTTCACCAGGCCAGCCAGTATCCTTCTGGAGCGAGTAGCCGTCTGCATCAAGAACAACGAGCCTGTGCTGCTAGTAGGGGAGACGGGCACCGGTAAAACCTCATCCGTGCAGTACCTTGCCGACCTGACAGGTCAGAGGTTGAAGGTCATCAACATGAACCAACAGAGCGACAGCACTGACCTCTTAGGAGGGTAATAAAAAATTATGTCTCAACAATTGCTATAGTTTATCTGTTTATATAAATGGAGGCTTTTGCCTTCTCCCAAAGTAGTCTTAATAGCAAGAGTATTGTATGTCTGCTTATTGATTTCCAAGATGATAATGAAAGCTTCATAGATTTACTTGAGGTGGATGTCGAACCCGTTACCTTCTGCTTACTAGTGCAGACAGGTTAACCACTGGATCTTATCTAAGCTTGCAGGAGTAGGGTGGCTGGTTTGATTCCAATGTGGTAATAATGGGGACTACGATCAGAAAATTCACAGTCTTACTCGGGTTGGACTTGAACCAGTGACCACCTGCTTACTAGTGCAGACAGGTTAAAAACCATTGGACCAATGCACTTTCTAACTTTGGCTGTCCTTTTGCATAAATTATTATCACTGTGTGTGCTCAGTGCTTTCTGAGTACCTGTAAGAAAAAAACTCCCCAGGCTTTGAGTAGGTCTGAACCCAAGACCTTCTTTTTACAGTTGAGGAAATCTGACCTTCATTTTGAGCTTTTCCCACCTGAAACCAGGTTCAAGCCAGTTGACTTCAGGCGGCTGATGGCTCCAGTCCGCGAGGACTTTGAAGCGCTCTTCGTCCAGACGTTCTCCTGCCAGCAGAACGTGAAGTTCCTGATTCACCTGCAGGAGTGCTTCACAGCCCAGCGCTGGCAGGACCTACTCAAGCTCATCAGCCACTGTCTCCAGGCAGCCCTCAAGAGGTTCGAGAAAGAAAGTCACAACGGTAAGTTGGCTGTAGAGTAGTTCAGTGAAAAAGTGGACGTGTGTGTCCCACTCATCTTTGATTTTTGTGACTGAAGTATTGAAAATATTCCAAAAACAGCTCCCAATTGTTCCAGATGTGTCTCTGATAAACCTTTTCATTGTTAAACTTCAATTTGCCACTTTCCAGCAAATTTGTTTAAGAGATAAAAACTCTTTTTGTTTGATTGATTGATTGATTTTATTCACATAATCATAACCCACATGTCATCATTTCGTAGGATCCGGTCACATATTCAGTGCATAATTTTTGTTTTTTTTCAATAAATATCAAGATTATTTTGAAACAAAACTAAAATACCCTGTACTGAATTCTGAGCAATTCTCTTTCCCCTTCTTTGACCCAGAGGATGAAGGTAGTAGTTCTGGAAAGCAGAGCCCAACCTTAAGACGCCAGTGGAGGTCCATCGATGAGAGAGTTCAACTCCTGAAGACACAGCTGCAGCACTCTGAAAACGCTCTGGCATTTTCTTTCGTTGAGGTACCTTATAGAGCCCTTGTTTCTCAATGCTTTTTCAATGCAGACGAATATGATTTGAGGATTTGCATGATAGAAGATGCATCCTCTGGACTGTATTTATTTACTTATTACATTTCTTTACCCAGGGTGTGCCCAAACCGCTCAAAACTGGTTTCCATTGGGACCCTGCATACATTTTTCATTAAAAATGAATATTTACACACATACAAAAATATTTACACAAATACAAGAATATTCACACAAATAAATCTATTACGGTTAAGTTGTCAACTTTTTAGTACGAGGCTATTTCTCATTTATGGGATGAGTGAAAAACCATTCTCGGGGAAAAAACAACAGTAATTTTCCATCCGGCTCCAAATTAAGATTACACAGAGCAAAAAAATAACTTGAAGGTTCGATCAGTACACTCTAGTTTGAAAATCGGAAGATCACTTCATTTTTGTCAGGATTACTTTAAGGTGCGCATCTCGGCATTTAAACGGCACATGGTGTACTTTGTTGTTACATAGGGCACCCTGGTTCAAGCGGTACGCACTGGTGACTGGGTGCTTCTTGACGAAATCAACCTGGCCACTGCTGAGACGCTGGAATGCTTGAGCGGTCTGCTGGAGAGTACGGAGGGAACGGTCACGCTACTAGAGCGAGGGTGAGTTTAATATTGGAAGGAAATGAAACGCATCTAATAAAGCAGTTACCCCTTGCCAAACGTTAACTCATTCCAACTGATGATCCAGTTTGACTGAATTGGATTGAATTAGTAGCGAGTTGGTTTATTTGGTTAAGTTTTCAATTTTCAATTGGACTGTGTCAGTTGGTGTTGAATAGAGAATCGTCCAATTCACAATTGGACAAAATCCAATCGGTTCTAATTTAACAAAAACCAAATTAATTGGTCATTTTCGGCCAAGGTTTGCAAAGTTATGACGAAGAATACCATGCTCGTAAGGTTGACAGTGTTTGATAGCCCACAAAGCTCTACATATTTTTGAAAAACCCCCTCCCCCGCCCGCCCCACTCATGCCCACACAATAATGAATGATATGCTGAAAGATTATTTTAAAGTTAATACCAGCTCTGTGTGTCGGATAAAATTATGCATATGGCATTGGGTCTGTTTTTTTTTTAATGTTTCAGTTGCAATTGATGCTATTTGTTTTTCGATTTTAACAACCTTTACAGTGTCAGAATTTATGAGGCTTTTTTCTCTTCTCTTATCATGCGTACAAGGATTCTTAGAACATCTCTCAGCTTAACAGGCACTGAATTTCTCAGTCGCTCAATTTTGTTTCAGTGACGTGGAGCCGATCGTTCGTCACAAAGATTTCCGACTGTTTGCATGTATGAACCCAGCGACCGATGTTGGCAAAAAAGAATTACCACCAGGCATCCGAAACAGGTATCGTAGCCGATTCAAAGTATTTTGCTCATTAAAAGAGAAGTCTCAAACTCAAAAGCATTTTTTTGAAGAAAAAAAAACAATTGTAACTCTGTGCAGCTGCGTGTTTTCAAACACATGGCGTGAGTTCTGGAATGATTTGACTTAACTTACACTCTTGAAAATAACTGATGGTGTTATTCTTCTCGGACAGGTTTACCGAGTTTTTTGTCGACGAACTTGAGGAGTCCCAGGACCTGAAGATACTAGTCAGTAGCTACCTGCGAGGCCTGTCATTGCCAGCGGATAAACTGGACGGCATCGTGCAGTGAGTGTCACAAGAAAATTTGGTGCCTCAGCACGCACAGTGTGTCTAACCGTTATTGCCATTTACAGCTCCACTGTTGTGGTATTTGCAACTCGTAACAGCACTTCCAGATCTGAACCTTCAAACCAGAAATTCAATGAGCAAGTTTACACAAAAACTGCATTTAACGATAGTTGGATGAGCTTAATCCCAACCTTGGCTAGTCGACAATGGTTGGACTAGTCGAGTCAAATATTCGGAACCACTGGTTAACCAATGGTCGTTGATCGAACTTGCTCACACTGCTGACTTTTAGACAAGCAGTGCAAAAACTGTTGGAACTTTTGAAAATCTGCAAATTGTGCTCGTCATTGTCCGGATGTAAAAAGAAAATGTGAAAAATATATTCTGTTGAATCCTGTAAAAGGCAAATACATGATAAGTTACTGATCCGGTTGACATATCATTGCAGGTTTTACTTGGCTGTACGTAGGGAGGCTGAATTGAAACTTACTGATGGGACCGGGCACCGACCACACTACAGGTACAAATAACGATTTGTAATCATCATGAAAACCCTTACCCAGATCCTGACTGTCAAATTCAACCTGCATCTTTTGTACGTACTCCTTGAAAGCTTTGTTTGAAAAAGCTCCATCTATTCATTACACTCCCATTCAAGAACAGTACAGTTGAAACATGAATGGAATGAGTATGCACAGGAATGTGCATGTAGATGACAACCGTCTTTTTCAAACCGAAGCTATGGCAGTCATCCGTATTCAAGATGTTAATGTGGAACACTTTTCAATATGCATGCTCATTTACCAAAAATGGCCTGGCCAGTTTTTAGCACGGTGCATTTCCAAAAAGACGCATACTAAGTTAATAATGACTCGTCAAACAATCCTCAAGGGAAACTGACTAGGTCAATTTGAATACATTTTCAAAGAGAACAAAGAAAACTTGCAGGAGTGGGATTCGAACCTACGACCTCCGGAATACCATACCGTAATGATGACGATTAAAATGGTAATAACACGAGAGCTCCACTTGTAAATAACATGAAAATATCATCAGTTTCATGAGACTGTTGCTGTTGATTTCTTTATTCATTGTTTGACTGTTGAATTTCTTTGCAGTTTGCGCACCTTGTGTCGGGCACTTCGATATGCCTCTACGAACCCATGTGGGGGTGTAATGAGGTCATTGTATGAGGTCAGTGCTGTATATATGCTTCCTGAAAATGATATCCGAAATGCATTTGTTTATACATGGAAACGACTGTTATTTAGATTTTCTCATTTTTTTCTTTTATTGCTTGTTTGGAAACCCACAGAGCTTCTGTCTGAGTTTCCTGACACAGCTGGACCGCGCTTCTCACCCATTGGTGGAGCAGCTGGTCTGCAAGAAACTGATTGGCCGAGCCAATCTCAAGAGTGTTCTGAACCATCCCATCCCCCCACCGACAGCGGGAGCACACGTCAAGGTGGAGGGGTACTGGATTGCGGCTGGTGACCTCGAAGCTGAGAAGCCGAAGGGCTACGTGATGACTCCGTCAGTCAGGGCCAACCTCAGGGACCTGGCAAGGATTGTGTCTGCCTGGTGAGTTGGTCTGACGCCAAAACCAGACCATTACCAACTGATTTAGTAAAAATAATAGAAAGCTGGACATAATCAGAAAATTAATTGGATTTTAATGGAATTAAACAATTTAGTGGATTCAGTGGGATCCAAAAAATGCAGCTGATTTTCTTGAATTGGTGAATTGGTGAATTCAGTGGAATCAGAAAATGCAGAAAAAGATTATAAGTGACGTTTTCTGTCTGGTTAATCATGATATATTTGCCTAACTCTCATAATTTTATAGAAAGGTACCTGTCCACACACCACAGTCAGTGTCTGTCTATCTTGGTCTAGTGTCCAACGCCACTTTCGTCTTTTCGCCTGCAGCTCTTTCCCAGTCCTCCTTCAGGGCGAGACCTCCGTGGGCAAAACCAGTCTGATCCAGTACCTAGCTTTGTCAACAGGCAACCACTGTGTGAGAGTAAACAACCACGAACACACAGACCTGCAGGAGTACGTGGGTTTCTACGCGGCAGATGAAATGGGAAAATTGGTGTTCAAAGAAGGTAGGTCTTGTGGCAAAACCAAAAACTCCCCACTTGGGGTCAATATCATACTGCTGCAGATTAATATGATTTGAATATTAAGTTGCGCAGCAAGTTCATCTGAGAACCAGCCAATAGCAATGTGCATCATGTAACATTTTGACTGGTATCCTGTATAAGCAAAGCAGGGTCTTTCTTTGCTTAGAAGAATTTCTCCCAGCTGAATGAGGACGATACTATAGAAGAACGTATATACTACTCGCTATCCATCATTAAGGGAGTCAGGCTGGCCTAGTGGTACGTTCCTCGCATTCCACCGCTGTGACCCTGGTTCGAATCTCACCTGATTCCGTGGGTTTTCCCCCAGAATATCATTCTGGGGTTTTCCTCCCACTTCTAAAACTACAGGTTTCTTCAGGCTTTTGAGCTGCAGTGCGACATGCACTTTTGAGAAATTTAAATAAATAAAAATAAATAAAATAAGCTGGTGCAAAGTTCCATTGCTGCGAAGTTTCTGAAAAAATGGATTAAAAATTTTTTTTTTTAAGAATTTTAATATGAGTATTTTATTTTTAATCCTAATCTCATTTTGACTTCTAGGCGTGTTGGTGGATGCCATGAGGAAAGGACACTGGATTATCCTAGATGAGCTTAACCTTGCTCCTAGTGATGTTCTGGAGGCACTGAACAGGGTAGGTTGTAACTTTCGTGCCATAATCTTCGAATACCAAATCGGGCATTTACAGGAAATTTCTTGTGGCAATTATTTTTTTTCTCTGCACTCCAGTTAGTTGTGGTTTGCATTTAATTTCAGGTGTAATATTTGAGCCTACTCTATAAAGATTTTAATAGACCCGTATTATGTAATTTATACCTTCATATCTGATGTGATAAATGAAATGAAAATCAATTGACTGAATCCTCTATATTGAAAATTTATTGTTTGATTGAGGGCTAGTCTGCAGGTGCGTGTTGAATTGATGTATTAAGAGCCGCAATAGTAGATTGTTTTTATTTGGTGGGTTTAAATGACATTGAATTCATTGGATATTGCTTGAATTATGAATATTTCTCCACAGTTGCTTGATGATAATCGAGAGCTGTACATTCCCGAGACCCAAGAGATGATATCTGCTCATCCGAGATTCATGCTGTTTGCAACTCAGAATCCACCAGGCCAGTACGGAGGAAGAAAGGTGAGAATTGGAAATATGAAGGATGTCCTTGGGTGTTTCTGAGGGATTAAAAAAAGTTTTTTTTTTTAGCATATTAGAGTGAGGACAGTTCTTGCGGTATTGATGTGGAATGCAGTCATGACGGCTATTGCCTGTGTCCATAAGCATGACACTTTATCACCATTTTTTAACCTGGACTGATTAACCCCATGCGTCCAGCTGTTAATGAAGGGGTGCTGGTATGCCAAGAATGAGGGCTGTGCAGCCAAGCGTAAACACAAACAATAGGCACCACACTGAATAGAGTGGTCCTATTCATCGCACTTGGAGCCCCCCCCCCCCCCACTTCGTATGAATGAAAGCTTTGTTTGAAAAAAGCTCCATCTATTCATGACACTCCCATTCAAGAACAATTCAGTTCAAACATGAATGGATTGAGTACGCACAGAAATGCGCCAATAGGCATCAACCAGCCAGGTGGTCTTTTTCAAACTGCTGTTATCGCCGTCGTCTGTATTCAAGAGGTTCATGTGGACAGTCTTAATCTGGGCATCATTGGGGTATTATTGAATATTGTTTCTCATGTTCATGGAATTGATTTTATGCATGTTTTAGCAAAGGATATTGGGTAACCAGTGGTTAAGTTGTGATGTACCTTACACCTGTGTAATAATGTCCAAGGGTGAATGATAGCCAGTCGAGCTACTGTGTCTAAGGATGGGATGTTTAAACGTTTAAAACGTTTAAATGAAAACAAATTCAAATCTGTTTAGACATTTTCCCAAACGTTTAAACGAATCTCAAATTTCAAAAATGGGACCCTGTATTTACGCAATCTACCTTCCAGTTTTATTTACAAAGAATCTACGATGTTTGTATTAAAATCTATTTAATTTTACAAAGCATTAAAAATGTCTTTAGTACTTGATAACATTCCAAGAAGTTTAATTGATACATCTCTCAATGACAGGCAACTATATATTGTGTCACTGATACAGTGTATACATTGTTTGTGTTTAATGTTTTCAATACACCGCTGGGTCAAGATCAACGTTTGCCGCACGGATGGCGCCTCTCCTTTTCTGATTTAAATACCAAGTTTTCAAACAATTCCGAATCTGTCACGTGACCGCAGTTACCCCACAAAATACTGGGATGGGCGGCAGCCTTTTTGAAGCGTTGAAAAAACGTTTAAACGCTATGGGAAAGTTTTGCTAAACGTTTATCAAATTAAACGTAAATTCCCATCCTTAATTGTGTCACTGGTCTCCTTTTCAGGTGTCACATTTTAACATAAAACTGTTGCTATTGATAAGCCTGCCATGCAGTGCTGGTTAAAGACGTGGTTGACTATCCAGTGTTCGGGCAAAGCTGAACAAAGAAATGTCAGCAACAGTAACTGATAGTCCTTGATCAAACTTGCTTCATGATGTCTTAAGGAGGCGAGAGCGATAATAAGAGAAAACTATCTCACTGTTGGTCAATTTGACTTTATTTATTTGTAGGTTCTGTCCAGAGCCTTCAGGAATCGTTTTGTGGAGCTGCACTTTGACGAGATTCCCAGCAAAGAATTGGAGACCATTCTACACAAACGCTGTGCCATCCCTCTCTCCTACTGCAAGAAGATGGTGGCTGTCATGCTGGACCTACAGGCAAGTCCGATCTTTTTTTCTGTTTTTTTCTTTTTTTTTAAGTCCCATATTTTTAAAGTCCCATTACATTTTGCAACCTGCCAAGTCAGTTTACTCGATATGAACCTGTCACCTCAGGATTACTGTACCAGTACTCGACCAACTGCAAAAACTTGCCTATGTCGCTATTTCTATTGTGAGCTATACGGCATTATGGGTTTATGACTTCTGACTGGTGCCCCCTGCACAAAGATACTGACAGTTTGGAATAGATGGCTTAGTTTGTAGAGCAACCGGTACTGCATTCTGGAGGTCTCGGTTCAAATCCCGCTCCCTGCCAGTTTTCTTTGTTCACTTTGAACAATCTACTGTGAGCTGTTCAAGTTGGCCTTGTCAAATTTCAATGTGTGTTGTTGCTACCATTTGGTTGTTGTCGTTGCAGACTCGACGCAAGGGCTCTGGGGTGTTTTCCGGCAAGCAGGGCTTTATTACGCTGCGTGACTTATTTCGCTGGGCGGAGCGCTACCGACGGGCTAGCCAAGGTCAGGGAACACTGTATGACTGGGACCAACACATAGCCGACGATGGTAAGATGAACGTAATTCTTCCCCCGGAAAGATCTCCTGTACTCGCACAATTCTCACAAATACCAAAAGGTGTCCAAGGGGAAGATTTCTCCAGATTTTTCCAGATTTCAGGATTTTTGTAAGACATCTTCTAGATTTCCGGAAGATTTTTAGGTCCTGAAATTGTTTTAATCATTCTAAAATGACCTCTCCACCTGAAACAGTCTTCTTTTAATTCTGATGACCCTTTTTTGGGAATTATTAACTGTATCTTTTAGCAGAAAATGCAGTGTTCTTATGTATTTTTCAGCAATGCCATATAAATAAAATGGCTCAAAATGTTCGTGGATTTTTCTTTCACATTTATATTCTCTCTCAGGCTACCTGTTGCTTGCTGGTCGTGTCCGTCGTCCCGAAGAGCAGAACCTCATCAAGGAGGTACTGGAGAAGCACATCCGGTGCAAGGTGGACCCAGCCCGCCTCTTCAGCCTAACCCCAGAGACCTCGCCTATCACCAGGGGGATCTTGGAGAGAGTCCTGGGAGGGGCGGCTCCGGAGGGCTTCGGCCACGTGGTGTGGACACTGGGGATGAGGCGGCTGGCCGTGTTGGTCGGACAGGCACTGGAGTTTCAGGAACCGGTGCTGTTGGTTGGAGAAACTGGGTAAGGTGTTTAGACAGGTTGCAATCGAGGGGATTTGCTGAAGCTCAAAATTACAGTGTTAAGCACTATTCCTATGTCGTGTGTTTGGGACTTAAGTTGCATTCTGTTATTAAGGGATCTGGCAGAAAATTTGGGATATATGAAATAAACTATGTACACGCTGTGTCTCTAAAATTGTATGAAAATGTACAGTAGACCAGAAACAGTACCGGGGATCGCCGTTCTCTATGTGTCTGTGCAGGAAAACACACCAGGTTGAAGAGTATCAATAGCAGTGCTATAGATCAGTTATAATTCAGGAAGCCTATTTCTGATGGTGCAAATTAAGCTTGATATATTCTAATGGTGTAAATGAGCCTGTGAGTTGAAGGCACCTTGAGATAAACTGATTTTTTTATGATGACTCATACTCGATAACGAACTAATGGTTTCCGATATGGTTGTGGCCACTATAAGAAATTCGAACTATTAGAAAAGTGAACCAAAGTTGTTCATTGGCAGTTTTTTCTTTGTTTACATTTTTGTTGACAGGTGCGGTAAAACTACAATTTGTCAGCTGCATTCTGCCTTGGCCAATCAGAAGCTGTACTCTGTCAATTGTCACCTGCATACTGAGACGTCTGACTTTCTTGGAGGGCTGCGACCTGTCAGGCAACACAGCAGTGAAAAGGTAAGATGGCCTACACGGTGATCCACTCTGCAAAAATGGCAATTATATTGCAAAATATGAAAATAGTGTTTTATATGTAGCTGGAAAGGCCATTTTATAAGCTTTCATATGGTATATGTCTGAGGCCTGTAGCATTTTGCATTCACAAGATATTTGGAAATTTGCATGTTTGTTTTCAGGAATTTCTTGAAATGACTTAAGAAGAAACAAACCATTAAAACAACATCCAAGCATGAACAATGACAAGTGGAACTAATGTGTCATTGGTCCCCGCTTCAATTGTCGGAGTTTCACTGTGTCACAGCACAGCAAAGTTGCTTTTGATAACCAGTGTGACCATATCCCGTGGGCTGGTTCTAGATAGTTGGCTAGACATGGTAGACCAGACAGGGTGTGGGTAAGATTAGCAGAGCTGCCAACTAGTAAAGGATTTTCCATATTTTGTATGGATATTCACGAAAAGAAAACCGGAAGTATGAATCTTTGTTCATAAATACGGATTTTGTGAAATCCGACCTTAATGTTTTGTCATGCAAAATATTCTAATATTTTGCGCATGTACTGGCCCAATATTGCGATACCAACCAAACCAATGCAATTTTAGCTTTGAAAAGTTAGGAGACGGTCCATCCAGCGCATGGGTTCGTTAAACTCACAAAATCTGATTTTCAGGTTAAGTTTAAATTTCATGAAAAATACAGATTTGTCTGTGCAAAATACTGATTGTTTTTTTCTTTCTGAATACTGAAACGAGTTCGAAAAGGTTGGCAGCTCTGGATTAATCTGACAATTATCCATAGTAGTTAACTATGGTCGTTTCTCAAATTTTTGACTTTCATTTTTCAGGAGGAAGATAAACAGAAACTCTTTGAATGGTGTGACGGCCCACTGGTCCTAGCCATGCGAGAAGATGCCGCGTTCCTCATTGATGAGATCTCGCTCGCCGATGACTCGGTTCTGGAGAGACTCAACAGCGTGCTGGAACCTGAGCGAACATTACTCCTGGCTGAACGAGGGAGCGGCGAAAGCACGGGAGACGACATTGACGTGATCGTCGCTGGGGAGCAGTTTTTCGTCGTGGCCACGATGAATCCTGGCGGGGACTTTGGGAAGAAGGAGGTTGGTTTATGTTATAGTGTGGACATCCGCTTGTAAATGCAACCTGTGCTTTCAAAATAGTGTTAAGTGGATGATTTTTTCCCCTGATTTGTTGACCAGGGAGCAGTTTAAATCTTGGTGTAAATTGTTTGAACTAGGGTTTGTCCTTTCCTGGGGAAATGTTTGGAATTGTGACTCAACCCAACAAAATAAGCCTGAAGTTGCCAGAGCAACTTTTAAACTACAGGCCTGGGAAAATTCCTACTCAAGAGAAATTATTTTAAACCATCTATGTTTTCACCCACATTCATCAAGATGTCTAAATGAAGAACTGTGATAATTTCTCTGGAATCTGTTGAATTATCCTCTATTTAGATCTGGGAAAACTGGTAAGGGTGGTAGGGTTGGCAATTCAAAATGTCGCCAATCCTACCACCTCTGATCGTAACCCTTCACCTGGAGTGGCTTTTAGCCTTTTAGCCTCTGGTCACAGTTGCCATTTTTGTCAAATTCAGTAAATTTACATTTGATGTTAAATTTTTATTTTTTTATAGTTGTCCCCCGCACTCCGCAACCGCTTCACAGAGATCTGGTGCCCCCAGTCCAACGATCGGCAAGACCTGGTTAACATCATCGAGCATAATCTAGCAGAGGGGGTGTGGCTGTGTAACCAGGAGGATGGATCCAGCGGCGTGGGCAATGCCATCATGGAGTTTATCAAGTGGTTCCAGAACAGCGAAGCCGGAAAGAGGTTTGCATCCAACAATTTTGTTTCAGGGATGAGGTTTCTCCTGATTTTTTTTTGTTCCTGATTTCAGGATTTCCAGAAGATTTTTTGGTTCTTAAATTGTTTATATCATTCCAAAATGACCTCTGCAACCTGAAATGGTCTTCTTTTAATTCCAATGACCCTATATTTTTTAATATTTTGAACCATATCTTTTGGTAAAAAGATACGGTTTTCAGCATTTTTCAGCAGTGCCATATAAATTAAATTCCTCCGAATGTTTCGTGGATTGTCCATTTTCCTCAAATCTCACCCCTGTTGTTAATCACTGAGAGCCAGGTGAGAATTTTAACCTGAACTCTAGTCATTTGCATTTAAGAAATTATATGATTGTATTTCTTTTTAAAAGAGATCATGCAAGTGTATACCCGAATTGAACCCAAAATATACTGCATATGAATCAAACTGATATCACAAAAATTGTATCAATTTGTAGCCTACTATCTTCCCTTTAAAATGGTGGGTCACTCACCCAGATCAGGTCACAGATCATAGATCATCTTCCCAAAACAAGTCCAAACTGTCTATATCCAAGTTAGTGTAATGTTGAGTGATGCTGACTGGTGATGCGTTTATGAAAATAACTAAATGCACTGTTTTGGAAAGATACCTCATGTTCAGTAACCTGCAAAGCTATAATCAAGTAAATCAGAATTCAATTAGAAGTCAAATCACTCGTCAATCACTCGTCAATCACAAGTCAGCTCACAAGCTACACGGTGTGAATATTGACAAAGGAATGCCTTTGTCATAGTTCATTTGAATAGCTTTGACTTGGCTTGGGACCAGATCTGCGGTGTGACTTGTGACCGACTTGTGACCGACTTGTGACCGACTTGTGACCGACTTGTGACCGACTTGTGACCGACTTGTGACCGACTTGTGACCGACTTGCGATGACTTGCGATGACTTAAGTACAACTCTGGTGATCTATGACCTGATGTAATTGAGTGGCCTATCATTTTGAAGAGAAAAGTGGTTTGATTTAAATGTAATACATAAAGGTTTCAATTATCGTGTCCTTTTTTTTTAATCGCGCTGTATGAGTCAGTGTTTTCTTGTTTGATGGAAACTGCAGGTGTACAGTCAGCATTCGTGATATCCTATCGTGGGTCAACTTCATCAACATGTGCTGTGAAGGGTCTGCCTGTCAACAACCACCACCCAACACGAGGGGGCGTCTAGACACTGCGCTGGCTTATGTCCACGGAGCTTGCATGGTATTCCTAGATGGGCTGGGCTCAGGTAGGTGGTCTTGCCTATAGTTTTGTAAATCACTTGCCTAGTTTCACACCCAAATTTTGGGGGACTGAAGTGATTTTTGGAAAGCTAATAGTTTTAGAAAAGCAAATTTTTTGAAATTCTCATAGTTGTTTTGGAAACTTGTTTCTGCAGCACTGGGAAAAAAAAATCCCACAAGAAGGCAAAAATTGTTATGGTTTTTTAAATATTTTTTTTATTGGTTAAGGTTTTTTAAGGGAAAGGGGTGGTGCCAGATCAAGTTTTAGTTTTGGATACACCCAACTGGCAGTAAGGAAGTTTGTGAAGAGTCGGAACGTTCCCGTTCCTTTCAAAATGCTCCTTCTGCTGTTTCAGCCGCTCTGGAGTACACAAGCGTGCATGTGTGTAGACCAGTGATGTAGTCGAGACCATCACAAGACCCTGCAAGACTCTGCATGACCAGCTCAAGATCAGCACAAGACCTTCAGTCTTGAATAAAGTCTCAAGCTATTCAAATTAACTGTAATAAAAGCATTCCTTTGTCATGGTTGATGCCTGTTACTTGTGATGGTCTTGACTACATCACTGGTATCGAAGAAACGTTCCCGTACAGTATAGCCTGTTGTTCACCTGATATTCTTGGTAGAATGTTTCAAGTGTTCCAACTTTTAAGATACTTCATGACTATCCAGAAAGCACTCTCTATTTTTGTAATGACTTGAAATCACATTTTTCTCTCCCTCTTTAAAATATTCACAGGCAGCACAAGCAATACTTCCCTGACCCCACACCAGGCCAGACACCGGAGCCTCAACTTCCTCCGCGACCAGATATGGCGATTGGTGGGTCAGGACATCGACCTGAACTCCCTGATGGTGACCTCGGAGGGCATGGGGTCAGAGGTCATGAAGGTGGTTGATTCCGGAGATGGGCTGTTTGGAATCGAACCATTTTATATTTCACGAGGTAGGCACTGACAGAATATATAATGTATTTCAATGATCATAATGTAAAGATTCTTTAGAATTCTTTAAAAACAATTGCTGAAAATCCCTATGGAAAAAAGAGCTTCAAAAACTAGTGCTATGGTGTTTAAAAGCAAAGGACACGAGATATGCTCATGAAGTAACCGTATAGTTGTGGACTCAAAATATGCGAGATCCAAAGGTCAGCATATGTCCGTCTATATACACGGATGTAGGTTTTCAGACAAAAACTTGATTTCAGGTTTTTTCAAGTAAAAAGTTGGGCTAATTTTATGCCTTAACATACATAATCAATCTTCCATTGCCTTTATTTTCAGTCTTCGAACTAGAACATTACTTACATCTCTACATGTTTTTGTTGATTCTCCTGTCTGTTGCTGGAAACCTTTTTGACCCCGTTTTGTTTTGTTTTGTTTTGTTTAATTTGTAGGTCCTTCAGCCAGTAGTCTAGCCCAAGACCACTATGCCCTGAATGCACCCAC
The DNA here is from genome assembly GCA_037893225.1 of Hippasteria phrygiana. NCBI lineage: Eukaryota > Metazoa > Echinodermata > Asteroidea > Valvatida > Goniasteridae > Hippasteria > Hippasteria phrygiana. Next base: position 1,040,558 of record JAZGUH010000253.1, read on the forward strand.
GACGGCTCTAAATGCCCAGAGGGTCCTACGGGCCTTGCAGCTCCCCCGAGCCATCTTGCTGGAGGGCTCGCCAGGCGTCGGCAAGACCAGCCTGGTGTCGGCCATCGCTAAGGCTTCCGGACACGAGCTGGTCAGGATAAACCTGTCTGAGCAGACAGTGAGTACCAGACTTAAGTATGAGTCATCAAACCTTGAGTCTGAGTCCCAAGCATTGAGCCCAAGTCATGAGGTTGAGTTTGAGTCAGTCACAAGTGTATGAAACAAAAAACTGACAGAGTTCTTCCGTAGTGTTCCCATTTCAGCTGCAGTCATTAACAGCGATTGTATCCAGAGCTTAAACTTTTAAACCATTAAGCACCGTCTCTTGATGTATTAACCAATCACAACTGTGTGCAGCTGTGATTGGTCAATATGTCATGGGCGGGGCTTAAATGATCAGCCCATTGAAGAGGAAGGAGTCGTTTCCTTGTATTAAAGAGTACATGATGTTGCTTTTGTCTATACTTTACCTACTCAGCTTCGTTATGTTCATTGTTTTGTTTCTTAATTTACTTTCTTTAAAATGTTTAAAGTTAACATAATGTAAATGATGTTCAGACAATATAAAAATAAATGATTTTGTGATACAGTTTTTCAATTGGCCTGGTTTGATAAAAAATGCATGTCCTCTCCAGTGTCAATGCACTGTATACTTCATTCTGCTAATGTATTTAACGTGTAACGTTCATCACCCAGGATGTGACCGACTTGTTTGGCGCCGATCTTCCCGTGGAGGGTGGGGAAGGGGGGCAGTTTGCCTGGAGGGACGGGCCACTGCTGAGAGCCCTCAAAGGTGGTCATTGGGTTGTCCTAGATGAGGTAAACTGGCTGAACGTTTTGTAAAATCTTGATCATTGTTTCCGTCAAATGCGGAGAGCTGTAAATGTTAAAACCAGAAATGTTCAGCAAACTGAACATGATTTTTTGTGGTCTGTATAAACATTTCATTGCAAATTTAATCCTTTTGAAATCATGAAATGTTGGCATGTGTGAGTTCATTATCTATTTTCATCTATTATCCAAATAGTATTTCCAATCTTAATTCCTGGTATATAAGAAACATTAACAATAAGCCAGTTCGGTATTTCAACTGCACATGTGCACAATAACATTTTATCCCGAATGACCCGCGTGACCTAACGCACGTGTGTGAACGCAAAAGGATGATCGCACAACGCGCACGTGTTAAATTCAATCAGAATGGTCGTTCACATAACATGGCGTGACAATACGTCAGCAATTTTATCCCGAATAACCTTTGACCTTTAAGATACCGAACTGGCTTTTTAAATATTCCCCCAGGTTTAACGGTAATTTTTTTTTTTGATGCAGTTAAACCTTGCCTCCCAGTCAGTCCTGGAGGGCCTGAATGCCTGTTTGGATCACAGAGCTGAAGTCTACGTTCCGGAGCTGGGCAAGACATTCCACATTCAGCATGAGAAGACACGGCTCTTTGCCTGCCAGAACCCTCTGAAGCAGGGTGGGGGACGCAAGGGGCTCCCACGGTCTTTCCTGAACAGATTCACTCAGGTATTCGAATTGATTTGACGTACTGCTTTATTCGGGATCATTTCATATTGTCTGGAGGCGGTATCAATTGTGGTAATGCTGTTTTGTTGCAGTACCAGCTTGAACGCCCAGCTGGCTGAGATAATGAGCTTGTTCTATACCGCTGCAAACTGGAAATCGTTGACAAGCCGACTGGGCTTTAATGAGCTCTAAGCTTCAGTTTTATTTATTTATTTATTACATTTCTTTACCCAGCGTATGCCCAAACAGTTTAAAACTGGTTTCCATTGGGGCCCTGCATACAATACAATTACAAATGAATACACACATGTACAAGTACAATACATTATAAATACAATACACTAAAATAACAGCACTGTTTAGCAACTAGTATAAATATTGTACAACTATTACAACTACATGTACAGTGTGAAACAACATCTCTAATTAAGGGGTGTGTTAAGTGAACACACAAAATTTGGAAATATTTTGTGACATCAAGAAAAAATATGCCTGATTACGGGAGGGGCGAAAAAAAACCAAAAAAAACTTTTGGGAGAAAACACGGGAAAATTTCCATCCGGCTCCTTATTGTTATGGCAACCAAGTTTGTAAACTCCGTAGATCAGCACAGATTTAGATTTGTATAATCAGCGAGACAGCGAAAAAATACATATTTGCGGAAATATTACTGACTGTTTTGACCTCATGATTATTCAATTATTTAATTATTCAAGCTGCCTGGCTTCCCATTCATCAGCAGAGAAAAACAGCGGTACCGCAATCAATACCACACCTGTACAATATGAAATGCTCTCTTATCCAACCTCCTTATCCAACCTCCCTTATAAATAGTTCTACATGTACCATTTTTTGTAGATTGAACTAAGAAAATTATCAAGAGTTGGATTTGAACCTGTGACTTCTGTTTTACCATACCAGTGCAGGCTTAGATGTAATTAATGTCAAATTTATTTATTCACTCTCAAAAACTTAATTCTGTACGTAATCACTCTCTGTCAAAATCCAACACTGTGCAGTAAACCTATGGCACATTCTTTGGACTAAGACAAATTGGGGCATCATAGCTCCATGTAAAGTAATGGTGCCAAGGCCCTGCAGTCCTGAACCCATCAAAATTAGACAAAACCTGCTGTTGGAGTTTGAAAGGCTTGAGGTAGTTAGTGTTAACATTTTTAAATAAACAATTCATAAATCCTTCGTGTGAACAGCAATGGTTGACATTAATGCTACTTTTAAAGATAATTAACATTCAAAACAAGTAATTACACAGTTACATAATAATGTTGCTGTTCAAATTCACATACATCCGATCAAACACATTTACCCCCAACCAATGCTTGCGCATTTCTTTAAAAAATTTAGGACAAGTTGCACAACTTGTCCTGTGTATGAAGTCCCGGTTTGCAAGACGAGATCCTAAAAATGCGAATCTTGTGTTTCTCACAAATTTAACACGGCACCGCTGGCTAATATTTGTGGAGACATTCTGACAATATGGAATTATGCCGTGACGTCCAGCATAAAGGTTGAAGGGTTGCAGTTGGTGATTTACAAGTTAAGCTTGTTCTGTTCAGATGCATTCGTCTGCTTTACAAATCATTTTTAATATTTTCTGTGTTTGGTTGACACAGAATACTCTTGAAACTCAAGCTAATACATAAGCACAAAGTAACAATAAACACTTTTAGATGATGAAACCATCTTTTATCGTTTGTGAAACAAGTTTTAGCTGCACTGTCGCTATTCCTAGTCTTTTCAAAAGTTTTAGCTCCGAGGTGGCTGTTAACACATGGAGCGCAAAGCCTTCTGTGCCTTGCACATGAAGCTCCTTCTGTAATAACATGGGAAGTCCCCCCATGTTCCTTGGTCAGGCCAAACTTGGACACAATCTTTCCTTCCGTTCGGTTCTCCATCTCGCCAATTCTCGTATCCCTTCATGCTTCCATCATTCCACGTATATTTTCCCATTTCCACTTTGTCGTTATACCCGATCCAAAATATACTGGACTCGACAGCCGTCACGTAAGCAAGAAGGAATCGGTTCTCTGCCTGACTAAGTATCGATACCAGGTGACAGGAACTCGCAGGTGTGGAGTAACCTTGGCAGTGGGACTCGGCATCGTCAAAGGATTTCTTGGTAGTAACAAAGAGATAGCAGTGGTCGCCGAAGCCTAACCATGGTGGTCGGCACGTTGCTGTCTCCTTACAGAATTGACCCTTGACCTGCAGAAACTCGGTACTCACGAACATCAGCATGCACAAGAACATTACACTTCTCGTCGCCATGATTACGAGTTTAGCACAACTATCCAAATATATTTCTGTGGAGCCTCATCCAGTGTAAACCTCCTTCACTCATGTGCAGTCTATGCACTTACTGATGATTTTGTTGACCGTTTTTACTCATATCTCCCATGCATTATTAATACTTATTTACTAATTCTATAAATTTAGAAGAAAAAATTAATTTGCAAGAGGACGAGTGGTTCTCCCCTGTGAACAGACATCTGTTCTAGGCTTTCCTGAAATATTGACTGACCTTTATTAGTATTGTCATGAATATTTAAACGGCAAACAAAACCATTGACTTAATATGGAGCTGCACTGAGCTCATTGATTTTTGTGTGTCTTCTTGCAGAATAGAATATAAAGCGGGGTACTGTTTTGTTTGAAGCACGTTAATCAGTAAGCATAAATGATATCGACTGTGAGAGATCAATGCAAAATTAGATTGTAATTATAAACATTCAACAACACATTTACATGTACAGCTGTATGATTAGAATTTTACTTTAGAATTTTGTATAGTTATTTAGAGAAGCCAATTTTTTTTATGGTAAAATCTTTTGCCAATACAAAATTAGATTGTAATTTTTTTTAATTCAATAATACATTGTTATTCGATAAGAAATTTACTTTTGAATTTTCCTAGTAATTTATAGGAGCCAGTTATGCTCCATGGTTAAAATTTAAACTTCTGTGTTATTAAAATAACATTTACCGACGTGGTTATCAATTATATATAAACATATCTGTGTTGTACCAACTTTGTTGGGTATTTTCTCATTTGATCAGGTTTACGTAGAGCCATTAACTCCAGGCGATCTGATTTTCATTGCGCATACGATGTATCCCATGCTCAACGCACAACTCTTGGAGAGGATGGTAGCATTCAACAACCAGGTAGAATATCTGTCACCCAACTTTTTTAATAGAAAATTGATTTCTTGGCCATTTGCTGTCACAAGGCCAGGCACAAGGCAAGGCCAGGCACAAGGCCAGGCACAAGGCCAGGCACAAGGCCAGGCACAAGGCCAGGCACAAGGCCAGGCACAAGGCCAGGCACAAGGCCAGGCACAAGGCCAGGCACAAGGCCAGGCACAAGGCCAGGCACAAGGCCAGGCACAAGGCCAGCTTGCAACAGGCACAAGTAACGAGCATAAACCATGACAAAGGAATGCTTTTATTACATTTCATTTGAATAGCTTGAGACTTAAATTAAGACTGAAGGTCTTGTGCTGGCCTTGTGCTGGCCTTAAATGTTTGTGCATACGTAAATTCATATTGGCATAAAATCCGGGGCATAAACACCTTCAGAATGGTAAACCAAAGATGGAATCGTGATGGTAAATTGGATGTACACGTTCCATTTCATGTGACATTTAAGTCGGAGCAATGATTATACATTTGTATGTCTTGAATTTACTGAAACAGTTACACCATGAGACGATGGTGGAGTACCAATGGGGGCAGAGGGGTGGGCCCTGGGAGTTCAACCTACGTGACCTCTTCCGTTGGTGTGACCTCATGGTGCATGATCAGCACGAACAGTGGCACCCGGGCCAGCACGTGGGACTGATCTATAGGGAGAGAATGCGCAGCCTGAAAGACAAACAGAAGGTAAGTCTGCACTAGGTTGAATTAACGAGGGAATATAATGTTTTGATTAATAATTATACTTTTTTGTAGTATCAGTATGTTACAATTTGGACTAATCTCGTGTGCCATAGAGTGCCATGGACTTTATGGTCTTGTGCACCAAATTAGAATCAAGATCAGGGTAATGATACAGATTGTTGGTCTAGCCCTACAAAGAGGGTCATGGTACTTGTGTCCTTGAGCAAGACACTTTGTCATAAATTGCTTCTCCACCCAGAAGCAAATGGATACCTTGAGAGGAGTGTTTATGTGTTTGATAAGCCCAGTGCACTTAACTTGCAGCCAGGGCTGCATATTACCAGGGAGCTAAGGTTTCATCAATGATTAATTGGCTGGATGAGCAGGGGTAATAATATTGTGCCTTGAAAGCCACGATTGGTGCATATGTGCAATTTATAAATGTACACATTACTGTTGAACCGGTATTAGTGCATTCAGTCGTACTTCACCAATACGTCCGAGGACAATGCTTTGTGTTTCCTATTGTTCCTTTAATATGACCAACCCCCATAGACTAAGCACGTATCCTTGCGTTCGAGGACCGATTTCAACAAAAGACTCTACGTTCGAGGACTGAAAGGTTTCTTTGTGTTTCCTTTCTTCTCTTGTCCTCGGAGATATATACAGTGCACGTACAGAATTGCAGATGTGCATATTACCTTCATTGAACAGATTCAATTATTTCTATTCTCATCTCCTTAGGTCCAGGAGCTTTTTAAGACGGTGTTTGGAGATGACTTCCCAGAAGCGTATGAGGGCAGCAGACAGGTCCACGTAACACCAGTTTCCGTCCAGGTAGAAATGACCCATTGTGAATAGAAGACATGTTCATCCATACACCGCACACAGCTTTTGGGCCCTTCAACCCTTGCTCTATGAGTGTTGTTTATTGCAAGTCAGTGGTACATGCCAATGCACTCCAGCTGCAGTGCATTGGGGAATTTGAGTGTGTTTTACTTGTTTTACTTGGCATGTGGCTTTGCTTATCAGTGTAATCCACTGTTTACTCACAGCATGACCAAGTTATCCTCCAGTTTCCTTTGGCATTCCTTGGAGTGTACAAGGACTCGCCATTGAAATAATGTGACAGTTATTGGAGCACCATGCAATAAACATTGGCTTTTTTTTGGGGGGGGGGGGCGAATATTGAAGTGCATTGGAGTGTAAACAAGAGCAAGGGTTAATAAGTCAGAAATGAGTCCTTGCATTTGTTTCATACGAAATCAGAAATGCACTTAAAGGTTAACTGTTTAACATTAAACATATAGTTATGTTTTAAAGTTTTTGCAGCTCATTTTGATTGAAGATGGTGTTTAACTGTTAGTCACATGCCATTGCTTCAGTGTAGGGGAGGTGAGTTTGTCTCCCCAATGGTAGAAGTTACCCCGCCTGGGTCTATAGGTCTGAAAATTGGGATCATTTCTTTGGTATCTATTGATGAATTATCCTCTATTTATATCTGGGCCCAGGAAAACCATAAGGGTGGTAGGGCTGGCAACCTAAAATGTGGCCAACCCCACCACCTCTGTTGTAGCCTTTACCTAGAGTGGCATTTAGCCTTGTATTGGGTGATTTCCGTTAAAAAAATGTCATATCCCAAAATAGGTCCTATTTAAAGCTTCAAAAATCCAAATTAAAATGAGTAAATGCAACATAACAAAAATTCAAATGATTCAAGTATTAAAGTTCAAAATGTGTCCAATATAACAATATGTAAAAAAAAAAAAAAACGGTTAACCTCTTTGAATTAACATTCTTGTGGTTTGATTTGACAGGTCGGTCACTCGTTCCTAAAGAGGGAAGACCACACCTCGAGTTCCCAGCAGAGTCACAAGATACCCCTTCAGTTGCTGCACCACTGCCTGGACCCATTGGAGTCACTCATGAAGTGTGTCCAGATGAACTGGATGTCCATTCTGGTATTAAAGCCTTCCAGATTTAAGATCCAAGAATGCAGTAGTCCAGTGTTTTCATTGAGACCTGGTGTCAAATCTGTTCATTTAGGAAAATATTGAATGTCCCTGTTGTCAACACAGTGTGTGGTGACAAGTAGTTCCTTTTAACTGAAAATGTCCTGAAATACTTTCCTGTCATTCAACTTTTGCTACAATGCCAAAGGTATTACCATTAAAAGCCTGTGACACACCCAGGATTTGAAAGGGGGGGGGGAGGGGAGCTCAACATTTTTTTCCCAAATTGTAAAAAAATCCAAAACCTGTTGCTATGAAAAATATTACCTGAAGACCCCCCGTCTTGATGTGCAACTGTTAAAAGTTGTACATTCAGGACTGATAAAGTTTCTAAGGAAATAATGTTGACTGTTTTGCCCGTATTTCAATTCTTTTTTTAATATCAGTAATTCAGATCTGATGCAATTTGTATGATGTTTACTCAGGTCGGTCCGAGCGCAAGTGGTAAGACATCCTTGGTTCATCTCCTAGGTCACCTGACTGGTCACATGGTCCGGGTTCTAGCCATGAACAGCTCCATGGATACCACCGAGTTGCTCGGAGGCTTTGAGCAGGTAATGTTTTTAGAAATTTTGCATAGTTGTTTTATATTTTTATTTTGTTTTTATTATTATTTTTCAGCTAAATTTTCATGAGGTTTCAGGTAACATAAAGTCATTGAAAGTACTAATTTTGATGAAACACTGATGTAGAGTTATCTTAATGGAATCAAGAGTAGTTTTAAATTGTTCACAAAAAAAATTTCGGGTATTAATTTGAATAATATTAATTGTGATTTCTGTCATCTTTGTCCTTGGATTGAAATGTCTTATGTAAATCTGATTTTATAATTCAACAAGTTTTCTAGTGTTCATTTATGCGTTGTTTTTTTCACAATTGGCCTCTTCCTAAATTCATCAGACAGATTAAAAATTCCAGCAAACCTGAGAAAATAAAATTGAAATTGTCAACGCTTTCGACAGGCCGATTTAAATAGGCACTGGGAGAAAGCTCTGCAGGCCCTGAGACTTGTTGTCATGGCAACCGAGAGGCTTCTCCTATTGGCTGCAGATGAGGAGGTATCCCAACATGCACCACAGCTTCTAGCCAACTGGGCTGCTCTAAACAAGATGTGCCAATCAGGTAATGTTTTTTTTTTTTCATTTTCTATTAACAAAAATTTGGAAGATTTGACTATATTTTACCCATTTTTGTTTGCACATAAGTATTTGTCTTTTGTTTATCTTTTAATCAGAGTTTTTGACTACATAGTCCTTGTGTCAAATAATTCAGTAAATATTTCAATTTATCGAAACATTTTCCAAATAAAAATTGCTCATTGACCAAAATGTTTTGCAGGTTTACATGGAGACGGTGGTTCCTCCTCAGGTCTACCCAACGGAGGTCTATCTAAAAGAAAACTTGACATGTTCGAACAAGTGCTCCACCAGGTCGAGGGTTTGGTAAAGAAACACGGACCAGAGACGGACATAAGTAAGAATTTATGCTCTTGCATAGAATGTCTCATTTTCATTTCAGTGTGCAATGTTTCCGATAATTATTACCCTTTCTGTCCCATTTCATCTTCTAGCGGAGAAAGTGAGTCATGTGACCAACACTGCTGCCCAGCTCAAATTGAGGCTTGAGAAGGAAGGTCGTACCATTCAGCAAGGGGGTGGCGGCAAATTTGAGTGGGTGGACGGGCTGCTGGTGCAGGCGTTGAAGAACGGTGATTGGCTGCTCGTTGACAACGTCAACTTCTGCAGGTAGCTCACCATTTATTTTTACTATTCAGTTTGAGGTACAGCAGACAATGTTTTTTTTTCTAAAAGTTGCAATTTTTAAAGACTGGGCCGAGATTTCTCCAGATTTTTTGCAGATTTCAGGATTTTTGGAAGAATTGTTGGTGCTTATATTGTTTTTATCATTTCAAAATGTCCTCTGCAATCTGAATCATTCTTCTTTTAATTCTAATGACCATATTTTTGCAGTTTTTATATTTTGGTAAAAAGTTTTCTTGTGCATTTTTCTGTAACGCCATACGAATTAAATGCCTGTGTTTTTGTTTTTATTTTCCCCAATCTCACCTGTAATGAAAAGTCTGACACCCCCCCCCCCCCCCCCCCCCAAAATACAAAAAAAAACACAACCACAAAATCTTGTTTGTACATGTTAAGATCTTTTAAAAAAGTGCCCATTTAAAAAAATAAAGTGACCTCCCCTTTCTTAAAAAAAAGGCAAGCAACTTTCCACTAGGACTTTAATACACTTATTGACATTTAAACACCCTGATCTTCTCTCCATCAGTCCGTCTGTGTTGGACCGTCTCAATGCTCTCCTGGAGCCCAATGGTGTCCTCATCATCAACGAGCGCGGGGTGATTGACGGCCACATACCTACCATCAAGCCACACCCAGACTTCCGCCTCTTCCTGTCCATGGATCCCAGGCATGGCGAGATCTCACGAGCCATGCGCAACCGAGGCGTGGAAATCTACATAGTAGGAGAAGTACGTTTCCGGTTTGCTATTGGTTGAGTAGTTTAGACCTGGCATAACAAAATAGGCAGAAAGTTGCAAAAAGTTGAAAATTTGTCATATTTCATGAAAATACAGGCAATAAGCTTGAATTTAATGTAATGTGCATTGCTGCGGCGTATTTCTGGGCCCTGCTGTAACTTTTTGAATTTGTAAGAGTCTTGACCCCTTGTTTGGAGACAAATGAAGTTCAAGGTTTGTGGACTGTGCAGAGTATAACATGGTTCAAAAAGAAAATATTTTGAGATTGAATTTAGTATTTAAAACTTTGGGATATGACAGAATAGGACTTTTCAAATGTAAACATGTTAAAATCTCCTTTACGCTCATTTTGTGCTGCCAGGTCACATATGTGGTTAATTAGAACCACAACTGAGCAAGTTTTCTTTTGTGGGGCAGCTAATTTTTGTTAAGGTTACCGCTTTTTACGAACTGCGGCTTAATTTCATGGGTTCTACAATGCCTGATTCTGTGTGTTCAGCCTGCAATTATGTGCTGATAGAGCTCGCACAAAGTCCGTAGTAATAGGGTGTACACATGTTGAATACCAAAATTCTTGCTAACCCATGAAATATGCTAACAGTCAGTGCAGAATTTCCTGCTACGGTTAGCAATGATTTCTCGCTTACAGTAGGCAAAAGCAGGGAAATTGGGTCTTGTTTTGTGACCATTCAGGAATTTGATTGTGATTTACGCATTTTACGTTTACAGAATGAAGGCGGCGCCTACGACCGGCTCGATCTTCTAGCTTTACTGAATGGCATCGGACTGTCTGGCGATCGGGTCACTGCAACGTTACTGAAGCTACATGATGATATTAAGCTCAACATGGCGGGTAAGCAAATACGTAATAAATAAAAATAAAAGTAGATTTCCTTGGAATAGATTCACAAACCGACATTATATCACTTGTATTTGAGTCATCAGACCTTCAGTTTAAGTATTGGTCCGAGTCATAAAGGTTGAGTCTTGGTCATGAAGGTTAATTCTGAATCACAAGTCACTTTTTTGGGGGGTTCTCTGGCGAATTTATTTCAGAGAAAAGGTTTGAATTGTGTAGAGCTGTAACTTTGGGTCTTTGTTGAGGGCTTGGTTATTTTATCGACAAAAATTAGAGACATTGGTGGACGTTTAGCACGTGGTACTTATTGCCAACATCCATTGGGTTGTTGACGGTGTCTGGTTATAGAATTTTACAAGAATCTCTTTTGCAATCCAGAATTCCTGAGGTATTGTCCTAAAGGTGTTTTAACCTGTAAAAGTGGATATAGACCAAAAAAGAAATAGATATTTAAAGGGGGTGCCTTTAGGCAAATACAAACTATATGTTGATCTGGGGTCCTCATGGATTTTTTGTGGATTTTTCGTGCATTTTGTGGATATTTCATATTTTTGCTAATCTCGCCCCTGAATAACAATGAAAAATCAATAATATCGAATTTGACAATATATGTTTGCAGATATGCCGATAATGAAAACAAGCTTTAATTCCACAATCTATCTGCGAAATAGAAATGATGATGAAGAAAGAGCATAAACAAATAGAAGCTCATTGTGTTTGCTCAGTAATTGTTGTTATTTTTATCCTTTGCCGTGAGAAAAATAAACAAGGCCCAATGAATTGTTTCTGTGAAAATCATTGATATTCCAGCCTTTTAATTAACATTAACCCTAACAGTCCTAAAACCTTTAAAGTTTAATATGATTTTGCATGTACCCTAGGGGGCTAGAGTTAAGCACAACAGTGCTTTAAAGTGTTGATCTTTTAAAAACATTGGATGCATTTTAATAAAATATATGATTAATCTTGTGCTAAATTTACACTATATCAGGAACTGTAACCAAGAACCAGGTGTTTGTATGGGGATCCACATTTAATTTTACACATTTATAATTCTTCACGCCGGGATTATTTTTGCCGAAAATTTCAATTTTCGAAAAAGGCAAAATATAGCAGCCAACTTCTGATGTACAGCCAAACGCCACAAATACTAATTTGCAAGAGTCATTTCAACAGTATTTGTACAATATTTCTTGCCGAAACCTCATATATTTCAATACTCTGGGTGCGCCCACCGGAGCGTAAATTGTAGAACAACCGGCCATGCTAAGCGGCCAAGTTCAAGTTCAACACACGGTCCGCCTCCACAGACTTCTCGGACTTTGTGTGTGTGTTTACAAAACAAATGAGGGATTAGCATGTTGAGACGTCACCCGGAGGTGAGTCGTCACCCGGAGGTGAGTCGAGGCAAGCTTGACGTTTTAACCCGTCAGCTGTACCCGTGTATAAAAACAGCCAGATCGTGTCAACACGTCCTCCAACGCGAACTGGTTAAATTAGAAAGACTGCAACATTTGAGAATGTAAATTAGGAGCACGGTTATTTTTAGTCTTGGGAGGTTTTTCCTTTGGTTGTGATTATAAAAGCATTTCTAGTCATGTGATTTTAAATTAAGAAATACCAGCATTTCTGGAGAAAAAAAAATTTCCTGAGCCAAAAAGCAACACACTGCAAATTTGCAAGAAATAATGACGTATACCGGTACATTCTTTGGTTTAATAGTGAATCACATTTTATTTTCAGCTTTAATGCTTTGTAATTTATCAGCCAAATTGACAGAAAATTCTTTTAGAAATTCAAATTGTCATGGGTTTACATCTGAACAAACAATCCCATTTGAGAGATTCCTCTATTTTTAACAGGCACATTTCTACAGCGGGTGTAAGGTTTTGTAACCTTCCCGGGTTGTATTGTAAAAGTGGGCATGATCCCTGGCTATACGGCATTCCGGGTTTATGACTTCTGACTACCCGAACAAAGATACTGACAATTTGGGAGACCGCCAACACAGGGCAAGATAGCTCAGTTGGTAGAGCGCCGGTACGGTAACCCGGAGGTCGCAGGTTCGAATCCCGCTCCTGCCAGTTTCTTTGTTCACTTTGAAAATGTATTCAAAATGTACCAAGTCAGTTTCTCTTGTGGATTGTTTGACAATTTATTTTTTAATCGGGTTCTCAAAAATTGTCTACTTTTCCACACAAAAAAAGGTTTTAGAACTTCAAAAAAAAAGCAATAGGCATGAAATTTTGGGTAGCTTTTATACACACTGATATATTTTCACTGTGAGCTTATCAGCGACAACAAGTTCTTCATTAGGTGTAAGAGCCATACAAAGAGGATTACACAGGCCCAGAGCTATGCAGCCTAGGTACTCCCCAACGGGGTTGAAGTAATAGATCCCGGATAGGTCCTTCTCGTCTAAGTGCCCTGCTACGAAGATATCCCCTGTCCGACTGCAGCACAAACCAGTCGGATTCCTAAACTTTGCCTTGGAGAGTGTGTTCACCACAAATACCGTATTTCCTTCGTAGTCTGTCGACGTCAGCCTGTTGTCCTCATAACTGCTGTAGATTAAACGCTGATTGGGGGAATGGCTTACTGCCAGCTGGTTTTCGACCATCGGGGAAGCAATTGTCCGTATGAGAGCTCCATCTGTGCTGTGGAGGGATATCACTCCCCGTCCCCGGTCACCAACGGCAATTTGGTTGTCTACATCCACTGACAGAGCTGAGAGCAAAGTTTTTGATTCCTCTGCCTCATCCCCACGGGATGGGGTGAACTGGAAGAGGTATTTCATGTCCTTGTCAAAGACCTTCACCTTGGGACTGTCGATGACAATCAGCTGGTCTAGACTATTGATGCAGACACAGAATGGCTTGCGTAAGTTTTCCGTTTGTACCCCGAGTGAGTTTCTACGCCACTGGTTGCCCATGAGATCGGTTATGATGAGAAGAAAATTCCTTTCAGAGTCGACAACAGCAACGTGGCCCTGTGAGTTCGCATCGACACCCCTCGCCATCTTGAAATGACCAAACTCTTTTGCCAGCTTCCAACGCTCTTCGAGTAGCAGAGTGCCTAGGGGCTCCATGGCTGGGGCACTGCCAGGCCTGAAGTCGAGGAAGGAAAGTTGGTGCAACAGACCGTGGTCCTGGAAGTGCACAGCCTTGACAGCCTTGATTCCATTTAGAATCATCTGCTTTTTTACCAACAGCTCATAGGGACTTGCTTTCATCACAAAGGTTCTAACCGTTTTCAGTCTCCGCTCTGTGTTTGCCAGGTTCTGGCTTTGATTTGCCAGTGATATGTCTATCTCTACTGCCCTCTTGTGGTTGATTTGATCAATTTGGTCCAAGAGATGCTTCTCCAGCTCTTGGATGTACTCATGGTATTCGTTAGCCTTCTGAGAAACTTTCTGTTTGGTTTCTGCAATCATGGCTTCCAATCGGTCGTGAGAATGCTGGGTGGAATCCCTGGCGTTCTTCTGTTCTAGTTGTATAACTTTCACCTTGGCAAACTGCGCATCGACTTCCTTCTTGAAAGACCTCTCGGCCTCCTCGATGCTTACATATTTATGGTCCGGCTGGCTGTGGGCGACGACGGTACATGCAGCACAGATCAGTACCTGACAAGTCTCGCAGAAGAAGGACAGATCCTGGCCAAAGTGGTTCCTGCATTTGGGGATGTCGTCTGAATCTGGAAGTTCAACATCATGCAGGGCCAAGACCTTGTGGGATCGCATTTTCAGCATACGCTGATGAGCTTCCTGGCAGTCCTTGCACAAATAATCCTCGCAGTCAACACACCGAGACACAGCCTCCTGGCCAAGGTCGCATGCCTCGCACATGACCTTTGACCTCTGCACTGTCTCTTCATCATCAAGCACCAGGGAGGCCAGCGAGGAGCAACTCACCAGTCCGTTGATTCCCTGCTCGGGTAGGACCGTGTTCTGCTTGCAGACGGGACATTGGACGTTAATGGGGTTGCTGTGTTTCTTGGGGAGGAGTTCCTCCAGGCATTTCAGGCAGTAGCTGTGGAGGCAGTCCAGCATCTTGGGCTCAGTGAATCGTTGGTGGCATAGGGGACAGTATTCCAGAGGCTCATTGCTCAGATTGTCTGCCTCACCAGACTCTTCTACTGAAAGCGGGGTGGCCATCTTGACTTCTGAAACATCCAAAATATTAAAATAGAATTTAGTAGATAAATTTGTCACAATTATTTGAGCGTCGGGTGGCTGTTCGATATCCCTATAATTTCGTGGGGTGAGGATGACTCAGCACCCTTTAAACTGTAGATAACTTCTTGACAAACAAATTGAAGAAAAAGTCATTGATACAAAGGCATTTATGAATGGGAATAAAAGTGTGCTTGTCTAGTTTTTACTGGCCACAAACCTAAGTTTCATTAATAGCAATTGTGCCCTTTTCCAGTTGTTATTGATATGGTAAAAACTGGGTCATCAAACTTATCTTTGTATTCCCTCATTAAAAATGCCAGTACACATTATGATAAAAATTCTATAAAATAAAAATTAAGTTAAAAAAAAAAGAAATATAGAATTTGGATGTAGTACACTAACATATTAATAATAAAAAGAACTGCTTAAATGTAGTTCAAAGATGTAATTATAATTGATCAAAATTTGGCTTAGAAAAGCCCCCATTTCAGAATTCTCGTTAAGCGTCCGCCAGTAGTCTGTCAGCATTTGACCTCATCGATGTAGACAGCTTTGGTTTTACTTACCTGTGATGGCTGTGATCAAATTGCCTTGCATGGCATCATTACAGGCTTACGCTAGTAACTTCCCCATTGCATGCGATGTTTGCACTTCGAATGAATCACCCCTGTTTGTCACATGCTTGCATTTCTAACAATTGTAACAATCTGATTTGGTTCAGTAAAGTCTAACAATACAACACGGCCACAAAACATGTGTAAAGTTCATGGCTAGATGACAATAGATTTCAATATCAAAGTATGCACAAAGAATACACCTCTTTGAACTGAGCAGGTATTTTTTAATTTCGTTTTTGAGAGTGTGCACGTGTTTTTTGTGTGTGTGCCGTCTGCTCCCGTTTTGGACTCTGTACTGTCAAACAATTAATCAGTATTTGTTAATAGTATGCTGAACTTTGTGATGAGGAATATATAACAGGAATTTAAGTAGATGTGCAGTTTTAAAGATACATGATGAATTTAGTGGAGAAGTCTAAGAGAATTTTGATAAATGCTGAATCTAAAGTTGCCTTTAGAAAGGAGCAGTCATTCTTCAGTTGGCGGTTTCTCAGAAAGTGCCACCTCAAAACTCACAAAATAATTACTTTCCAATGACAGACCATCTGACTATAAACCAAATTGTGTGGTGGAAATTTACATTGTTTGAAAACAATGTTAAAAATACCAATTTAAAATTGTTGTGGATTCCACATTATCCTGTGTACATTAATTCCCAACAAACTTTTGATTTTATTTTTGTTCTTTTATTGAGTTTTGGTGTCCGCAGGTCAGTCAGGAAATTGTTTCATGCATATTGAAAAATATTAATTTATTCAGTTAGATCAGAAATGACATATAAACTATGGTATGAAACTCTGAAGAGCCATTTTTGGGGAAGTTTCTAGAAATATGAATATCCGGGTATTTTAGTTTTTGTCACACAAACTGCATCTTTTAATTTGTAAAGCTTAAACACAAATTATGCTGCCTGTGCAAATAATTCAATTTTCCCAAGCTATTCAAACATGTCCTTTCGAGTGGAAGTTTAATATCAAACTCATGACACAATCACGATTGACCACATCGCAAGCTAGGCCACGTGCCTATACATGCAAATACTGAATTGTTTAATAGAATTAACCAGGGCTAAATTCAACGACAGCAGATGAAAATTTTAACCACCAAAGATCTCATGATTTTAGAACTGCAAAAACCTCAACAAATGTTGTTTGTTTTAAGTAGGCTTATAAAAACCTCTTCAGAAATTATCGTATTGTCTGTAACAAAGTAGAAGGATTTTCCTTTGTAGTAATAGGAAAATTACAAAATATTTTTGTAGTGTATTTTATTAAAATTGATAAGTAGAACTTATGTGTTTTTTTAATTCATAGTTGTGTTGCCAAGTAATAAACTATTGAAAAAAATATATATAAATGGATTAGAACTATTTAATGTTCAAGAAAGTCGTTGATTATAAATGGAATTATTTGTTAAATTTTGTAAACAATTATTGGTTATAAATTCCATAGTTACTTGTAGATGAAATTAAATTGGCAGTTCTCTAATTTTTTTGTAATTTTCATTGAAAAACAGTATGCTGAAAAGTATGATTTTTTAATTTATTTTTTTAATTAGTCCGGTTTATAGTTGGGGTTTTGGTTGCCCGTTGTAAAGCAGAATTTTTGTTTCGTTTTTCGCCATCCCAGTTTTGCATTTGAAATTAATTTTCCCCATTCAGATTTTGCATCTATAAACGCATATTCACTGTCCCGATTTTGCATATATCAGCATCCTGATTTTGCTTTTAAAATCTCCAGCCTGTTGCATTCTGCGACTCTGCACCCCCTGGCAATGCCACTGGAATAAGCCAGTTCGTTATTTCAACTGCGCATGTGCACAATGACATTATATCCCGAATGACCCGCGTGATATAACGCGCGCGTGTGGACGCAAAAGCTGGTTCCACAATGCGCATGTGTTATCAGAATGGGCATTCACGTAACATGGCGTGACATTACGTCAGCAATTTTATCCCGAATAACCTTTGACCTTTGAGATACCGAACTGGCTTATTAGTGGCAAGGTCATACTGATAGCTTTAGAATTATCAACAAGATTTTTTTTGTTCATTTAAATTAACTTTTATTATATTTTGCAAGGGTGCGATGTTGCGAGTCTTCCCAGAATCCTTCTGGCTTTCTCTGTCACTGTGCAGCTGCTGGAGCGAGGCAGGGATGCAAAGAGCGCCCTCAACCAAGCATGCACCGATGTATTTGTTAGGGGTCAGCTGTCAAAGGTCAATAAGAAGGTCAGTGCCCTGAAGCAAAGCCTTGATTAGAATATTGCTGAAACTTTCCGTCAAAAGACATTCCATTTTTCTGGTACAACTTCTTTATGGAATCAACCTAAACAGATTTCTACTGCACTTGGCATTGTTTTTACATTATTCTTAATATCTTGATATCATTGAATTTTTTTGAGGTAAAATTTTATTTTACAGAAAGCGCAAGAAATTGTCCAGAAGCATCTTGACAGTTTTGACACCAGCTCCCACCCGCTGCTACCAGATGACTTAAATTTATCGCCTGCTACTGAGGTAGAAGACATGTCAACAGAGGGCGCCCTCCATCCTTGCTACCTTCCTTCGGTGGATGAGCTGAGCCGCAATGCATCCTGGGCCATGATGAGGAGGCAGACGGCCGTGTTCATGTGCTTACTGACCGAAGCCAAGAATCTTGGGTATGCATTTGATGTCATTCCAACAGATGTAACCAAAAAGCTGTGCTCCATATCACACCAATGTAATAACAAATGCCATTGACGTATATGTCACAAGACATTCTTGAATTGTTTTGTTCTCAGTGCAAAAGAGGCAGCGCCTCATTCCGTCCTTCCCCTCATCAAACCGGCAACCCTCCTACTGATGGAGCAGGCCACGCCCACCGACTGGCAGCTGCGAAGTGATTGGCTGTTGACGATGTGGAAAGAATGGCTGCCTAGCAACAAAGAGATGACATCGCTGATTTATTGGGAGGGGGCACAGTTTGTCAAGTACATGCCCGAGATTGCAGGAGAGGCTCTCAGAGCGGTTTTTGAGCATCCATTGAAGCAGAGACTATGCGAGATATTGAGTAAATTAGAGCAGTCAAAAGGTAAATATATATATTACGTCTTTCTAAACACTGTGGTATGCCCTTTGAAAAATGAAGGTTTACAGTTTATTTGGCATTTGAAGCTTTCATAGCTTTCAGTTGTATTTACTGAAAAATATTCATGTCATTGAAATGAATCCTTCACCCAAAGTCACTCAGAATTAAAAATTGTTTTAGTAAAATTGTGCGTTTTCACTTAAAATATTTGCTTTAGTTTTTATCATGTTTCAATTGACACCAAGAATTGTTGGGACATACCATTTTGTTATGGTTAGTGAATTTTTTTCTCAACTACTAAGGGACGTCCCAGAGAGTAATTTCATAAGGTATTTAACACTACCAACAAAGTTCACAAGGGATTGATTTTCCAACATTGTTTGTGTGCGGCAGGTTGTGGGATGTTAAAGCACTACCCATTGGACCTCAACATGGTGCCACAACTTCTCACTCACCTGGCCATGGTTGGACAGAAGAGGGCAGCAGATATAATGATGATTGACGGTGAGCCAGATGTGGAAGGCACATACACCAGCAACAGTGAGCTAGACGAAGCCCTCGTCATTGCAAGAAGGTTTGGAAAATTTTATTTTTCTTGTGTGAAAGGCAGTCAGCAGATTGACAATTTTGGTGGGAGTTGAATCCATTGGTCTTCATCAATTGCCATCTTGGTCAGAGCCCCGGAATACAAGGCAGTTTCTGTAATACAGTTCATGAAGGGTGCCAGCCTTATCTCTACAGGCCCTGGCAAACTCTTGTCAACAAGTATGGAAGTAGTGTATCTGCTGTGGAGAAAGCATCATGAATGTCCACTCTTCACACTTAAAAAAAATGTTGTTAGCCCAGCGCGAAGTTAAATTTGTGAATAGGACAACAAGCTTTTTTGCCAAAAAATTTCCTCAAATGTCCACATAACAAATTGCAATGGAATACTGGAAATCGATTTATGCATGACATGATTTCAAACTCGTATTATAAAGTATCATATAATTTTGTTACCTCAATTACACAACGATGAAAAAAAACCAAAAAAAAACAATCATACAACAGCCTTCAGGAGCCTGATGCCTTCCAGTGCCGAGTTGATGGTCTGAACATATAAAGATGTGCTTTTCTAAACTTGTTCTCTAAACAATGTCTGATTTCATTTTTGTAAAGGTTGCATCTGATTCTGATGACCACAGCAGTGCACCATGTTGAATATTCCAACCTAAAGCATGCAGTTGACGTCAAACACAAACCAACCACTGCCATCCAGCTTTCTTATGCCCTTCATCAAGGTAGGACCCTTTCTATAAAAACCAAGTTTGTCAATCTAAGTTTACAATTTACATGTACTCCAAAATGATTTATCAAACCAAGTATGTAAAACTGAAATTATCAAATCAAGTTTGGAAAAAGAAAAATTAAATCGGGTTTAGCAACATTTTATAAGACTAATTAAACAAAAGAGTTTTGCTTAGCAAAATAGGCTACAGGTCAAAGGTCAGGATACATATTCATTGGGGCTTATTCTAGTCTTCTCTTTTAATTTGCAAAACAATTCCAATTAGCGGTATTTTCTGCTTATTGTCTCTTAAAAATTCGCTCTTCAAAGTCTCTGTATATTTTTGTGTAAATTTCTATTTAAATGTATGCAAATATTTGACAACTTGCAGGTGTGATTGGTATTGACGATTTGCCACACCCCCTTCTTGCCCATGTCTACCCCTTCTTCAAATCACTGGATGCATTTCTCGCAGACGCCATTTCATCCGAGAAATACAAACTTTCTGAAGACGTGGCCCATGAGGTTAGAACTACCCGTTGATTGGTTTCCCAGTATTTTTGGCATATGTGATAGAATTTCAATGATTGCAGCTAAGGTCGACAGCGACAGCCTTAGAATGTCCGATTGCTCTGACTTCTTGCATATATACAAAACTAGCAGAAAGATTTCGATCAAGATTACCTCTATGCAGTATTGGTAACTTGTTCATGGTCACTGGAAATTGAGTGAAGAGTTGGTAAGACGAGACCATAAACAGGGCTGATTCACAGAGAGGTGCAAAATGCAGAGCATTTGCACATTTGTTTTTCAATCTTGGTTCTTCTTCAAGTTCACCATCTTCAACATGATCCCCGTGATACTATTTTGACCCAAATTTATTGGGTGGATTTTAAAGAAAAGGCCTATAGTTGTCTTTATCTGCATGTATATCAACAGATCTTGTTGGCTCTTCAGTGGAGGGACAGATGTTGGCAGGTGTGCGATCGACCAATCAAAGGCGATGGCTCATTCCACCTTGGGCAGTTTGCTTTGCACTGGGGATGGCTCTTGAAGAAAATGATCACAGTTGTCCCTCACCGGCTGCTTGGCAACAATATTATGTAAGTTCAGGAAATTGGCAATTTGTTTCAGAATTTAGAATGGTGATGTTTCTAAAATAGATAGTTTTTCTTTAAAATCTTTGTGGAAATTTGACGGCACATGAAATAATTTTTGACTTGTCAAAAAGGTTTTCAATTTTTGTATTTCATGTACTTGAATATTTCAATTTTTAAAGTTATCTTTAATCTATTTAAAGATATTATTGGAAATTTACACTTCATTTAAAAACTTTTGAAAGTTTAGAGAATATTAAAATTAATTTTGATTTTTTTTTCTTCAACAAAGTTTGCCACTAGACATACAAATGGTCATCCAACGTATCTCGGACCACCTCACCAAGACCGCTACGACCCTCTCTGCTCCTGAGCACCAGAGGGCGCTGCAGCACCATATGGGACAACCGCTGCCATACAAGACCAGCCTGTCTGCTGAGATATCACAGAACGTTCACAAACTGTGCCGTGTCATTGATGTCATCGGGCCTGTTGCCAGGGTGGAGGTCGGTCGCCTTGGGAACCGAAAGAGGAGAAAATTGGCCCGATGCGTAAGCTTCGTAGTGAAAGACGTTGGTTTGACCTGCCGCAAGTTGATGGAGTTACTGGCTGATGTTTCAGAAATAAACCACGAAGCTAAGGATTGTGTTGGTAAGCACTATTTCATTCAATTCAGGGTAGTAAAGTCTGACACGAGCCAATTTGGCCCAACAAGCCGGCATAATTATCTCCGGTTTCGGTAGCATGACATTTTGGAAATTTGTGTTGAGTGTCATTGTAGCTAAGCTTCACTGCCAAAAATAATTTTCTGACATTGCTGAATACAACAAAATCATTTTATTTTTAAAAATGCGCTCTTGTCTCACTGGGCAGTGAGACATGATTTTTTTCTTGAAATAGAAATGCTTTTTTCGTTTGAAGAAAATCTCTGTTTTTTGGGCAGTACACTTTTATTTCTTTGTTGTGTAAGGTTTTGAACATCAGTGCAGGATGTATGTTGAGTTGAAATCTCGTTTTCCTCTCACAGAACATGTCTTCATCATCTCCATTCCACACAGGTTTTCTTAAGGGTTTGAGCTAACCCTAAGAATGATTATAAGAAATAGGGCTGGTAGTGATAAACTTTAAACAGCAAGATCTGATTGAGCAGAAACTTCAACCTGTTTTTTGATTTGTGCATCAGATGATGATATGTTGGATGCTATCCAAGGCCTGGAAGCCAGCCTCGCTTCCCAGGGTATCTACCACCAAGATGGCACCCAGCAGGTCGCCATGGAAACAGATGAAGATGCCACGCAATCAGAAGTGGGCCGAGTCAAAATGGACGTAGCTAGTAGAGTGAGCATGTGGCCGCTGTGCGAGCAGGTCGCGCTGTGTGCAGAGCAAGCGGCAGTCTCCGATCTCCTCGCGACGAAAATGAAAATGTATGGAAACAGAGGGGTCGCACGAGAAGCCATGTTGGATAACTGCTGGTTTTATTCTCAACATGTCAGAAGATTTCTACACATTTTTACCTCCAAACCTTTTTAGTACACAATTATTTATTTTAGTATACTGGATGTAAAACCATAGGGCTTATTTCACAACCCAGTGTATTTGATGCGGTAATGAAAGTGTTCTGGAAATGTTTCTAATTAGCAACTTAGCTTGGGCCTAGGCATATTTTAGAACATTCCAGGATTATCCATTTCTGTCATTCTTGAAGGAGATAAAAAGGCAATAAAGATGGTTTAGTGCAGTGTGTTTGGAAACTTTAGTGACTTTTTGGCCTACTTTTCAATTTTCGTATGATTTTTAAGGCAACAGAATCCCCCTGACATGTTCAAAATTTAGAGAAAAAAACCAAGAATATTTGCTAATTAATTTTTTACAATTTGATTCATTTACCAATTATACTGTCAAAATTGTTTCATATAATTTGATTGTTTTAGCAACAAAACTATCAAAACAGGTACTTGAATTTATTTAATAATTTATTTTTTTCAGAGAAACATGTACACAGGGTCATCCTTGCGATAGTCTCAGGTCGCTGGTAGAGTACACAATCAACCACACACCCTCCTCGCCCCTCCACATCCTACCTTACGCATCCCTCTTGCAGAGTGGTCTCTCCCACATCCCCTCCATGTCGGAGGTCACACAAGCCTTCATGAGTCACCTGTGGAGGAGCGCTGCCACCTGTCAGCTTCCATTGTGGTTGGCATGGCGACAGTATGTCCGAGATGAGGATGCTGAGAACTTTGTGGATGGAGAAGTGGACTGGAGTGTGGTCACCATGCAGCAGGTGAGTGGTTGTCTCGTTCATTTGAAGCTTGACATCGGTACCAAACTTTTCAAATGTTCATATTTTTTCAGGTATTGAGTCAGTGTAAATTTGTCAAGTCAAACTGAAAAATTGGTTGGTGCAAGAAATTTGCAAGGATGTATGGTGTTTCTTATGCAAATGACATGCAAATGCACACGTTTGCTGTTTTGGTTGGAACAATTTACTATAATTTTTTTTTTTTCTCAATTTTTTCTATTTTTGATTGCTACCGTTGCTTTTTTTTGTACAAAGCTGTATGTAATTTTTATGTTGCAGTTCTCATGACTTTTAACTTTATTTATTCCATCAGGGTCCAGCTATCCTCCACACACCGCTCCAAACCCAGTGTGTCACTCATCTGCTGTACACCCCCTCAAATCAGTCTCAACCCTCGACGAAGGGAGACAGAGAGGTCAAGAAGGTTACAGGGTCAAAGGTCACAACCAATGTGCCATTGGGACAGTACCTGGAGAAGGCAGAACAACTAAGGGCACTGTCCAAACTTCTGTGGTCAAATGCTACGTCCATGTCCTCGCTCAAACTCCGCTTCAGGTATAGATAAAGTTATAAACTAATTGATGGCGTGAATGAAAAACTAAACTAAAAATTGGCTGGAAGTTCAGATGCATTTTCTGTGGATGACATGTTTAGAAATTATATCTTTTTCTTGTAAGAGGTATCGTAATGTAGTATTTGAAAAATAATATTTATATCACACTATGTCCAGCTCTGTCCAAAGTTTATAATCTTGTCATTTTTCCATTATGTGGTTTTCATACTTTTGTAGCTATAGATTTTAGATGTATCCGTTTTTACAGAATAATTTCAATTTAATTTTCTATTTTTATTAATTGTTGGTTTTAGGTCAAATAGTGTCAAGTACTTTGTACTATCACTAAGCCAGATTCTACAGACTTTGGGACCTTTTCTGCCGACCTCTGACCTCGAAGCATGGCAAAGTGCCTTAGATGAGGTTGTATCCACGGCAACGTCCGTAGCAACAGATAGATCAACCTCAGCATCTGCACTTTTAGAGCTTGAAGAAATTCTTTCCAGAAATATGTCAGAGTCTGAAAGTGGAAGTTCATCTGAGGATACCAGAGGTCAAAGGGCGAAGGTCATACCGAACGAGGTGGGAGCTGATGTGAAGGCTAGCTTAGACTGCGTGTTGGATGTCTTAAGCTCTAGAGATGTTGGACCTGCAGAAGCGAACTCTGATGATGAGAGGATGAACTGGGATGTTGAGGACGAGATTCAGGACGTTGGAAGAGAGACTAAAGAAGACCTGATGGCATTGGGGAAGGGATGGGTCCACCTCGGTTTACTACAGGTGCACCTTCTAGCCCCAAGAGGGCCAGTTGATCCGGCTGAGAAGAAGGCATTGAAACTCCAATATGTCAGGAATGAGGTACGTTGTGATAGGAATGGACCGTTTTCATGTCATCATGTGTTTTTTTTTCGTGTTTGAGTGGCTTTTTTGAAAGTAAAGGAAATATTCCTTACTAAAGGATTTTGGGTTTGAATTTCAGATGATAAAATGTTTTTGAATTTCCCGAGGCAAGACTTTGAAGCCTGATTACTTTTTACTTTTTAAACTTACCTTAGTTTTCAATGATAATTGTTGCAGACATCGGGAAATTAATTTCTGTAGATTTTCATTTGAAGTGTCAAGGTATTGTTCTAGGAATTCAGGATGTACAGCACTCAAGTTTGTAAGCCAAGCTAATATGATTGCTTAACAAGGAATGTACTGCTGAAATGATCACTCGTAATGACATTAATTTGCTGTTTATTCAGACATTTGAATGGGATGCTATACTTTATCGGATAGTCGTGTCCAATTTATATCTGATTTTATTACATTTTTTATAAATGATATTTTCAGATAAGTGATATCACAAATGAGCTCAGAGTACGCAGCCTGTCATCCAAACTCTTGACGGGATGGATGTTGGAAGACATCCCTTCAAGCCAGCTCCCGGAGAGGGTCCGCCTTACACAGAAAAGACTGGAATTACTGGAGAAAAGAGCTCCTGAGCTTGCCAAACAAACAGCTTTCAGGCCCGAACCCCCAAAGGTATAGCATAAGAAAACTTCAAGTTGCAAAAAGTTTGTATCCTTGAGTAGACATAATTATAATTTATTTGTTAGTTCTTAGAAGAATTGTATAATGTTACTGTCATCATTTTTCAGTTTGATGCCCTGCTTCAAGATGTGACCCACTACCTCACCAGCATTGGCTCCAGGTCAACTGTAGAGGGCCTCCTTCATAAGCTGACATCTGCTTTCAAGTCCCTCAGCAACGGCAAGGTGGGGGGTGTACAGCCCTATCCTGTCAATACAGTTCTGAACGAGGAGAAAGCCTGGCAGAAATCACAGTCCCAGTTCCTGCACAGGATACAGGAGGGGTACCCCTTGTACAGAGACCAGTGGTCCGGGCTTGTTGCCACGGTGATGCAGATGCAGTATGGGATGCGGCTGACGGCGCATGCTCTTCACAGTCTGTTAGAAAGGAGGAGATTTTCCGAGGGGCGCAGCTCTGTCGAGGATGGACTGTGCAGCGTGGCCGAGTTCCCTGCAGCAGGGCACTCGGATGATCAGTTGGTGTCTAGAAACATGCTCCAGATGGTTAAGAGTTTGTCTGCGTACATGGCAACGGAGGTGGAGCAGCCGAAATATCACAAGACGAAGATGAGGTAACTTGCTGTGGCTTGAGTGTCTTATACAAGACTTAGAACTGGCCCTCTTGTTCACTTATTGTGGTGTTTTCACTGGTTGGGATTTTCTTTTCGTAAGAAGCATTGACTTCCAGGTTCAAATACAAGAGGCTCTATGGACAATGCATGCGTACTCTATTTGTTTCAGCAGTCAGATTTCTCTGGATTTTTCTTGATTTCAGGATTTTTTTGGTGAGACATTTTCCAGATTTCCGGACGATTTTTTGGTCCTTTAATTTTTGTATCATTCCAAAATGACCTCTACAACCTGAATACAATCTTCTTCTAATTGTAATGACCCCATTTTCCCCTTTTTTTCTAGCGTATCTTTTGGTAGAAAATGCATTTTTCAGCAATGCGGTACAAATTAAATTTCTCCGATATTGTTGTGGATTTCTTCATTTTCCTCAAATCTCACTCCTGCTGTTTGCACTCATTTGTCGTATGATTAAAAATGATACACGTTCGATGAGGGTTGATGTCCTCAGTGTAGATGATGCACCCATTGTTCATTTTCATTTTTTCACCTCAGCTTGCTGCTGCTGTCCCTGGTCCGTGCCCGCAACCAAGCCCTCCTAGCCAGCTACCTGGACCGCCAGACCCTGCCAGCCCTCCTCTCCATCCTAGACAGCATCGTAGTCTCTTGGAGGCAGGCAGAGGATGCTGCCAGACGCAAGGAGGAGGAGGAGGCATCACTCTACAAGTACAAGGCCAAGACGCATGGAGACAGTCTGACGGATGAGGAGCGGGATGAGCGAGAGTTCAGACGGAGCTTCCCGTCGTTTGAGAAGGTTAGAGCAATGGGGTTAGACAGTGAAAAAAGAAAATAGCAAAACATGAAAGTGACAATTTTGAGAGAGCAAAAGGCTTCGAAGTGCTATCATTACCCAGAGATGTATTTGAGTCTATCGCAAGTCCCTGCAAGTCCCTGCAAGTCCCTGCAAGTCCCTGCAAGTCCCTGCAAGTCCCTGCAAGTCCCTGCAAGTCCCTGCAAGTCCCTGCAAGTCCATCACAAACCCTCTAGTCCTAATTCCAATCAC
This sequence comes from Hippasteria phrygiana, assembly GCA_037893225.1. NCBI lineage: Eukaryota > Metazoa > Echinodermata > Asteroidea > Valvatida > Goniasteridae > Hippasteria > Hippasteria phrygiana. Next base: position 1,067,683 of record JAZGUH010000253.1, read on the forward strand.
AAGCTATTCAAATGAGCTTTGACAAAGGCATTCCTTTGTCATTGTTCATCCAGTTTGTGACCGGCTTTATGAAAGGACTTCTGACTGGACTTGTGAAAGGACTTGCAGGGACTCGAGTACAACTCTGCCATTACCATTTCATCCTTAAACATGGTGACATTTTTTCGACCAAAGTAGTGTAAATTTACTTGAAGTTTGAGAATATTCTTTCATTGTGGGCAGTTCTTCTCTCAGTTTTTATTTGTTTTAGATTTATGTTCTGCTGTTAATTTGTTTCTCGCAAATGTCTAGCATATTTAGGCACAGTATCATAAGGAAGTGGAACAGTTTACAAATTTAATATTCGAGCATGTTGTTTGCTATGTAAGGTTCTGCACCCCCTTGATTGATTACACGTAGGAATGCGCCTGCAGATGTTAACCAGAGAACAAAGAAAACTGGTTCCATCTATTCATTGCTCTCCCATTTAAGAACAATATAGAAACATGAATGGATTGAGTATGCACAGGAATGTGCCTATAGACGTCAACCGGCCAGGTGATCTCTTTCAAACCGCGGCAATGGCTGTCGTCCATTATCAAGAGGTAAAGTGCAGATTTTCTATTCGTTTATTTATTTTTCAGGATTTTGCTGACATCACAGCAGAGCCGACACTTGAAAGAAGGCCAGATTCTGAGGAGCTGGAACCACATGATAAAGACGACAGCACCATCGTGTCACTCACACAACAGCAGTTGCACCAAGTCTGCACCATCCACCGAGAGGTTTTCACCAAACTGGCCCGGACTAGCTGGATCCGGTTCCAACAGCGTAGTCACTTCATGGGCGATGTGTTGTATGGACAAACACTGAAGGATGGTTATGACATCATGGTGCAACTTTCAAATGGAGTGCTGCCATTTTTGGGTAGGTGGTAGAATTTGTTTTTCAACTTAGGAGTTTCGTCTATATACCGATCCACATAGTACAAGTTTAATCGAAACATCTGCACTAGTAAGCAGGAGGTCGTGGGTTCGAGTCCTGCCCAAGTAAGCCTGTGAATTTTTTTCCCACAGGCTCTTGGAAAGCTTTGATCATTACAGTGCTTAATACACTACATCTAGACGGGTAAAATGTCTTCAAATTTAAACCACAGGAGAACTGATGAGATGTATATAGCAATTTTTTAAAAGAAACTTTCAATCATTGGCACAGTAGTCAGGAGGTAACTTGTTAATTTTTCAGTGTAATAAAATGTTGTTGCTCACCCTATAAAATGATTTTTATGGAATTATGTTTGTTGTTTTTTGTATGGATTGAAATGCATGTCCCAACTGCCGGTTTTTATTATTATACTTGACACAACTGCTGAATGTAATGTGGGTATCATTTTGTTCCATACGTTACAACTAAATCATAAAAATATAATCTTGGTCATTTTTTTTTACAATATAATTTAAATCAGTAACCTCCCACATACCCCCTAAAAACAAAAATGTGTTACAATTTTTTGTATGGTAATCTTTTGTTTGATTCATGTCAATGTGATTGCTAGTTGCATTAATGCAGTTCCAACAGTATGTATTTAGGCTCACACTCATATTTGGCATAAATTTTTAGGTCAATTTTTGTTATGTTCAATATAAAGATCCTTCCGTGGACAGCAGACTTCTTGGAGCTCATCTTCTGATGATCCAAAACCTCTACGGCGCCCTCACTCAGGCTGACATTGCCAGTGCAGCAGAACGCCCTCAACCGTACGACATATACCATGATGGTAACATTAAAGAGGCCGTCCAGTGCCGACCGCTGCTGGAACGATTCTGCTCACGTATTTCTGAGTTGCTGGAACATTGGCCAGAGCATCCAACACTGAAGCAGGTACCGTTTTTATAATTGACCTATTGCATTCATAAGCATTAGCCAATCATTGCGTCTGTTGAATGTCACATGACCTTCTGAATATTAGGCAAACAAAAACTTTCAAACTCGTGCAAGCACCTGCATGTGTGTCTTGTTTAGCGCACGCACCCCCCCCCCCAAAAAAAAATTGTTTGAGTCTGGGACTTTTGCTGATCCCGCGCTAGCAATTACCACGTAACTTATGTATTAATACTCAATACAAGCTTGTTGATTATTGTACTTGTGAATGTATTCAGACTTCATAGTATAGGATTTTGAAATTTATGTATTTAAAATCAAAGGGCTCATGCTTTTACTCAAAAGTCAGAGTTTTTCCAATACAAAATAGAAACTCGGAAGTAGACAGCCTTGTACCCAAATGCCAAGTTACAAAACACGAACTCGGTTGTCGAGGTTCTTAGACTCTTTTCTGGCTCTACTACCCAAGTATTCCACAGCATTTGAAACTAAATAAAAAAGTACTACATTTGAACACTGGGACACGGACGGACGACAACAGAGTTTGTGATTGATAGTCGGCACACAAGTGGAGGTTCACGTTACTCTCATTTCATTATACACAGGTTCTTTTGAATGTCAGAATTATTGAACTTTGATCAGAAGGGGAATCTTTGTTTGCTTTTGTACTTGCAGTTGATGTCACTGATGGATCGCATCTTGGAGTTTCCCGTCACGAGCCCACTTATGAAATTTGTGACCGGGTTGGAACTGCTTCTTGAGAGAGCGCAGGTAAAGAAAATGTTCTTATTTTAGGCGAATTGCGTACAGTTTTACAAAGTAGTAAAATAGCATGTTGTTCAACTACCAGGGCAAAAACTAAAATTTGATCAATACGATTTTGATGAAATGTGACTTCCTTGGTTTAAATGAGTCTAGCATTGCCCAATGGATCTTTTTGTTTGTTAGAGGCGCGGAAGCCACCAAGAATAAAAGCTTTTTCTGGAGCGTTGCATGTGCCCAAAATAGACAAAAGTAGTTTTTTTGTATTAACCCCCTATAGTTATAATTATCACAGCCTATCCAAAAATCTACCCACCAACTCTCACAGCTTGTGTGTGTTTCAACCCGTCACTTGATAGGTTTTGATATATAGGGTAGTTGGCTCCATTTTAGCCCTGAGAGAGGGAGGATTAATAACAATGAAACATACAGTTTGAACACTTAAGAAAAAAACTGATTTGTTGAAGAGCACAAACAGAGTGTTATCTTTAATATGCCAGTTTAATCCTTCTGCTACTTAAACGATACACACAGAGACTGTAAAATATCAAGATTAATGTGCAATATACATGTATGCTGACTTTTTGAATACTTCAACTAACATTGACCATTTTACCATAGGAGTTAAAAAACATCTTTTGATCTATTGAGATTTAATTTGTGAAAATATATAAATGATACCTTTGCTTACTACTGTCAAGAAAAACTGTCATTGGCCAGATGTCATTGAGCTACTTCAAGGAAATATTGTTTGGCAAATTTCTGTGCTACAAAATTCAAAAATCAGTTGAGTACCAGTTACAAGCAATATACACGCATCGTTTTGGCTGGTAACCTGTTTTCGTAGGCACACCTAGCAAACTTGCAATTGTAAGCTAGGCATCTGCATAAAATTTGGCAAGTTGTGAAAACGAACTTGTTGACAGCTTCTGGCCATAGTACATAAACATTGACAGATACTGAAATTAGATACTGAAATGTTGACGCATCCTCACATGACAGTATGCTAGTAATAATAACTTTTGAGCATGCTTATAACAATAGACATTCCCATCACTACCAAATTACATTTAAATATTACATTATTTATTTAATCATTACAAGTCAAATTTAAAATCAGCTAGTACTAAAACCATGAATTATTTACACCTTGACCATATATATGATACCATAGGTTTTACAATTACTATCTCTAGAACAAGTAAGCTTTTAGATTTTTTTTTATATTATTATTTATATAAATTATATGGATAACAATGAATTTAAGCCCATGTCACAACTTCACAATGCATTGTGGGATAAGGATTTCCAATATTAAAAGGTCGCACAAAATGAAAATTGTTCTCTGAGAAATTTTGCACAAAGAGTAATTGTTAGGAATTATGTAAATATAAAGCAACTTCCTTTTGGGACATCAAATAAGAAATAAGCGCTCTTTTTTTTTACTAAATCAAGGAAATCACTATACTATTTGCTTAAAGGTAATATACAACATTTGCAAACATCAAAAACCAAAACTACCAAATTATTATGAAATACCTTACTTTTAATGTAAATAACAGTCTCAAGCATCCTGTGAAATTATGGCACCTAGTGTGCTGTCATTTTCAAGAAAAGTAGAATTTTTGTATCAATTTCCAGCGATTGTCGGCCGACAATAGTTGGTTCATTTTCGAAGCCAGGCATTTACAGTGTCCTTTGTTGTCCAGGTAGTTACAGCATTTGCAGCAGGGAAATCAGGTCTTGTTCTTAATCTTATAAAAGTGTCATTTGTGATTTCCCCAACTTCTTCACAATCTGCAAAGCTTGAGCTGGATTTGCAGAAAACCTTTTTGATGACCAAATTGTACATCAGGCAAGCCAAATGGGTAGGATAATGTCTGCTGTAATCAAAATATTCATCCGAATACGTTCATCTCTGCAGCAGTCTGATAAGAAAATTACAACCCTGAAAGAGGTTTGTCAGATGAAGCAATACCGCATTGTTTGCATGTCCGCACAATCACCAGCTTTGTAATATCAGATCTGTTTACTTTACTTGAAGATGCTGCTCGGTAATATTGGGAGTTATAAACCACTTTGATATTGTGTAATAACAAGTTGCCTTCCAAGCTGTGGAAGTTATTGGCATGATAATGTTGTCATGGTAATTCCAGACCTTTGTGCTGTCATTGTTAATGCAATTTTGATGAAACTGTCCAATTTCTGCTGTGGGCTTGATGAAGTGCCATTTGTTTTTCCAAGCCCACTCTTTATTCGATCGGGAGATACAAAAACACCCAATAATCTTGACTGACTAATTACAGGCTGAGTTCGACCGGTCTTTTCTTAACACGAGTTCCCTGTTCTTGCGCCCAAACGGCGGGAACGCGACCCGAGAACATTGCACTCGGAACAAGATCACACACCACCTACCAGTCAGGGGTTTTTAAGAACATGACGTAATTTGACGCGACGTATAAGACGACCAAAGACGGCAGATGATCTGACGAAGCATAAAAAGTTGGCATACAGTTGCCTAAAATTCCCTTCCAAATGTTTTGAAAATAAAGCTTTTTCTGAACAATCTAGGGGAAAATGCAGTCTAAATATTGTGCTTCCGTTAAATTATTTTGCATCTGAAATTCAAGTTTTTGAAACGAATGCTTGATGAATAACGTACATGGGCGCAGCCATTACATTTTGCATGGTTACCAGCGATAGATGGGCAGAGCTATTGTATCAGATGTTCTTGGGCGTTCGAGTGGCCATAACACGAACGAAGACACGAGGTGTTCTTGAGCAAACAAGAACAAGTCGCCCGAATTCAGCCACAGAGTACTGAGTATACCGTACGTAGACTTGTCTTATTCACTCCATCCATGAATTCTTGAGGGCGTTGTTTTACCCAAGGAATGAGACATGAGCGTCGGCATGCGCAGCATGTGTGGATCAATTCCTACATGCCGCAGTCCAACTTTTGTATTTGTACAATTTTAACTAAAATGATCAAATAACCATGGTGTACATTTCTGTGGTATTACACATGTAAGTGTTGTCATTAAAGTTTCAACCACATAAACAAGTAGAAAGAAAAACAAGAATAATATCGACACACCTTAGAGACCAATTTTGGAAAGTTTTCAAATTCAGATTCTCAAGGTTTAGTTGCTATGTGATTTAGTTTGTCTCCTGCAGTCACAATTTTTCTATTTAACAAGAATCTTTAGATAATCACTGGAGCAACAGATCCTTTACAGCAGGGAAACCTCTCTGCTAGGATTTTCCGAGCTGTCTGGCGGTAAACCCGATTGAAGAGACAGTAGATGAACACGTTAAATGCGCTGTTGAAACCCGGCAACCAAGCAAAAATTAATTGCAGCCACTTTGGGGGAGCCAGCCCTGTGTAGCTTTCAATGTTCCTAGTGATCACAAATGGTGCATAGCAACAGGCAAAGACCAAAGTGACCCAGAGGAATGTCTTCAGAGCTTTGTTGTCTGAAATATTGTTCACGTTGTTTGGACGGTTGGCGTTGACACGTCGTTTGTGCTGATGGCTGATTTTTATCATGTGAGAATAAGTTCCTATCATTACCACTATCGGGATGATGAAAGTGATGAGAAGCATTGAAATATTTGTGGGTCCCGGTTTATTTTCAAAAAAGCAATATGCCGGAATCTCCAAATATTTGACACCTGGATAAGGCAAGAATTGTACAGTTATGGCTGAACACGAAATATAAGCTGTTGCAGCGAGTAAAATGATGAGGACGCGACGTCTGGAGCACCACACAGGAAACTTGTATGGCCGGGTGACAGCAATGTAACGCTCCACATTTAGGAAAATGATTGAGAGCACTGACAATGTCAAGCTAACACTAATCAAATAGCAGACAATATGACAGACTACATCACCAAAGGGCCACCCATCCAAGGCTGAAGGGATGGTATTAAATAGTGCTATGAAACCTACAGAGAGGTCGCACACAGCCAGTGATGTCATCAGAATCTTGGTGCTGTCGGCCAAGTTGGATACGCGACGTGTCACAGCAATGCAGAGAACATTTCCAGAGATGATCAGTAGTCCAAGGAAGGTGATGAAGCAAGTACGAAGAGCGATGAGGGATGGGGGAAAGCCCAAGGATTCTGTTACCACAGAGTCGTTCATTTTTGAAGTCTAACAGTCAAGCAAATTTTGCTGAAATAACCTTGTTTCTTTTTTCAGTATTTACAGTAGAGAAAATCTTGTTGTAAATTCTATAAATTTGTTTTCTTGTTGTTCTAATCTGCTCAGTTTCTAGAAAATATACTCGGCTTTTCTCAATTCTCTAAAAACTGTAAAGAAAATTTTTTCAACTGGTTGTAGTCTGTTCCGTTTCGTTAATCTCCAATCGCAACAGTTTTATACACTTCTCACACGAAATGAACAAATTGTGCATCAGGTAGAATCAAGTCTGTTTTGTCACAGTTTTCATCAGATAGAATCCGTTCATCGATCTGTGGCCAAACTGAAATTTCTGCAGGCAGTCTGATAAGAGAATAAAACCACAAAAAGAGGTTTGTCAAAGACACTCGGATGAAGAGATACTCCTTTTGTGTTGTCTGCACAGTTCCCAGCTCTATTATATCGGATTCTTTCCCTCGCTTGACAAAGCTACTGATGATGCTCTCATCTTTAATGCAATTTTGATTAAACTGTCCAATTTCTGACGGCAGCTTGTCACTCTTTATTTGCTGGAGAGATGGAAAAACACCCAAGGAATTGAGCTCTTTTTTAATAGTCTTGACAGAATCATTAAATAGGCCGTCTTATTTTGAATTTATCTTACCTTGCTGTTTGCACAACTGTTGCGGAGGCTGTATGGCCTAGCAATGAGAGGCAACTGTTGTTTTTGTGTGTGTAATTAAACTGTTTTGTGTGAGAGAACTGAAGTCAATTCTTCCTGGTAGGGGATACTACTTACATGACCAATTTTGAACCAGAGAATGACACTTTACAATCTCATTAAGTGACTCCAGTGTTGCGGATGTGAGGTATAAAGTACTAAAAGGCATCGGATGGGGGGGGGGGGGGGGGATTGGTAATTGACAGGCTAATGAACCAACATGACTTTGATGCACAATCAGTATGACAATCCTCATTAATTGTGACAATGATAAACCCAGGCAATGGATTCAGCATCAGAAACTGCTTGGAAATACTGTATTTACACTTTCACTGCAAGAAACTCCGATGTTTTCCAGTGATTATTCTAGATCAGTTTAAAAAAAAATTTTACAAAAGTGTCTGCAAATTAATTAAATTTGTTAGATTTTTTATAATTTTTGTTCTCTCGCAATCAGGTCCAAAAGAATGTTTGCCCCTCCTCCCCACAAAATAGGTTGAGAAACAAGCTTTTAGGTCAATGTGTTGTCATCTTGAAATAGCGAACACAAATCATTCTTTTTTATATGGTACAATTATTAAAAGAAAAGAAGGTTGGAAAGAGAGCATGCGATTTTACCAACTTAAGCCTCAAAAATCACATCCAGAAATTGATTGCCACCCTACCATCACACCACTTTTTAAAACATGCACTTGTAATTTTGGGTGCCGTCTCCTTTTTGAAGCTTTGATTTTATTCGTGCAACCAATTGTATAATTAAGTCTTCACCTTCTTAACATCCGTAATCCAAGGGCTTGAATGTATAATGATGTTTTTTTTTTTTTTACTGGTTTTTTTTTTTTCCTACAACAGGAATGGGAGAGCAATGCGAGTCGTGCTGTGTCTGTGCGAGAGCACTTGGAACAAATTACCGATTTGGTCATACAGTGGAGGAAACTTGAACTCGGGTAAAAGAATCCAACAATAAATGCCAAACCATTCAGTTATGGTGTCTGACATCAAAGTAGATCCACTTGATCATGGAAAAATTGTGTGATGTTTCAGGGGCGGACAATTAGTGTAAGGGTTGTTCTCTGCAACCCTCAGCTTGTATGAACAGTCCCATACTAATAATACTAATAATACTACTAATAATAATAATAATATTAATACTTTATTCAGGCAATTTTACACATAATAATACAAAATAGATGCATACAAATCCAAAGTATGTGTACAATACATACTCTCCACCCTCCTTTAATATTATCATTTCAGATATGAATTGTTACTTTGTATTGTATTTACTTGTTAACTTAATTTGATTTACATCTGAAAAGTATGGAAATAAATGTATGGAATTGAATTGGATTAAATTGAATTGAATTGAATATTTTATATTTTTTCCATTCTCGACATACTTTTTGGCCTGTTGCAGACAATCGAAACTAAATTTGACTACATTTTTTTGTTTTCACAATTAGTTTATTGTCTGATAGTGTTATTTACTTACTCTACTGTTATCCGTTATTTGACCTAAAAAATGAGAAATCTTCCAATCCCTTGCAATCATTTTAGATAAAATTTCACCTACAATTACTGTTTAGATGTTGGTCAGCATGTTTAGACACTGTGGCATACCGGCTTGTGCAGGGTACCAGCAAGTGGTGGTTCTACATCTACCAACTCCTCCAAACACATCTCGGCATGGACATCACCAAGGCAACGGGCGGCCATGACGACCACCCCAGTGACCAGGTCAACATGCCAACAGGAAGCGAAGTGGATGCTGGGAAGGCTGAGAATTCTGAGTCGGTGATGGCTGCCTTGGAACAGTTCATGGAGGGCTCGAGCCTCGGGGAGTTTTCGGCAAGGTTGGAAATGCTGTATTCATTCCATTGCCAGACAGCAATACAGCCAGGCAGTCCCAAACAAGGTTAGTATATGCACCACGAAACTGTTGGAATGTAGCCAAATTTGAAAGTTGAGAATATTTCAAGCTTTAATTGTCTGTATTGTGTGTTTGTGTGTACAGGTTCTGTATATACGTCCGAGGACAAGGGGAGAAAGAAAACACAAAGAAACCTTTCAGTCCTCGCAAGTCAGTCTTTTGTTGAAATCGGTCCTCGGAAGTAAAAATACGTGCTTAGTCTATGGGGTTGGATTATATTAAAGGAACAATAGGAAACACAAAGCATTGTCCTCAGTAGTATAGTAAAACACGACTGTATGCGCATATCAGTGTTACATATGGGACATTCAGGACATTCGCCTCAATTTGACCACAATTTACCCTGTTTTGTTTCTCCGCAGTTGAGATGGTCAGCATTCTTTGGAACGTCCACAGTTACTACAAGCAGTTCTTGGCAGCGGTGGAAGCTGAGATAAGAAGTCGGAGAGCTCCCATCGAGAAGGAACTGAAGGTATTTTATGTAGCTTTCCAGCCCTGTGTTTGTAATATTTTGTTATGAAACAGAAAGGTTATACAGGAATTATTGGTGATGGAACTTTTTAAAAAGGAATTTCCAACGTGATTTTTTATTTTTTTGCAGGATTTTGTCAAGATTGCCCGCTGGAATGACATCAACTTCTGGGCCATCAAACTGGCCGTTGAGAAATCCCATAAGACATTGCATAAGTTCAGCAAGAAGTTTGAGGTAAAACACTGAGACACTTCTTCTAGGGGAAAGATTCAATTCTGAACAGATTTTACTTGATCCACTGCTGTTTTTGTATGTTAATTATAAGCTTAGAAAGTTCTACGCTTTAATTTTTGTGTACAAATGATTTTAGTATGTGTTGCGTAATGAAACGTTATTTATGTGCACCAGACTGAGCTAAAAGAGCCGTCGAGATGTGCCTTTACAGACACTGCGGTAGCAGAGAAGGAAGTTGTCTCGGCCGAAGACAGTGCTCCTACCAAACAAAGTGGTTATGATGAGTTTCTCACACCAGATGAGTACAAGGTTAGTATTCCACCTGCTTCCAATGTAAAACCCCTCTTATATGTCAGTCATATATGTATGTGTTGATCCTTTTTTTTTATTGGCAGATCATGAGGGTTTAACTCCTTCTGTTCGGCTGTTATTAATGGGGTGCTGGTATGCCAATCGGGCTTTTGCAGCCAAGCGTAATGCAAACAATAGACAAACAATGGATTGAATATGTGCAGGAATGCGCATATAGACATCAACCAGCCAGGTGGTCTTTTTCAAACAATGGCTATGCCCGTCATCTGTATTCAGTCAGTTCATACCATATACCATTTCCTTCATGACGATCCCACCTGCTGCCACCGAATTAAGGATTGACAGGTCATTGCACACCGCATGGCCTGAATTTTGAACTTAACCCATTGTGTCCGGCTGTCATTAATGGGGGCTGGTATGCCAAGAACAGGCTGTGCAGCCAAGTGTAAACACAAACAATAAGCACCACACTGAATAGAGTGGTCCTATTCAACACACTCGGCGCCCCCTTTCGTGTGAATGAAAGCTTTGTTTGAAAAAAAAAAAGCTACATCTTTTCATTACACTCCCATTCAAGAACAATACAGTTGAAATATAAATGGATTGAGTACGTGCAGGAATGCGCATATACCGGCCATCCGTATTAAAGAGGTTAAATGCCTGTTATTTTCAGACATACTTGGAGTTTTTCCAACCAGCTGCCACTAGTTTGAGAAGTGAGAGGTCATTGCACGCTAGATTGACCAGTCTCCTGCCTCGGATGACCAAACTCTGTCGGTCTATCTTCAAGAAATGCCCTTATCCAGCCCTCGCATCAGCAGTAGATGAGTTCACAGGTAAGAAGCTAAGCCTTTTGTATTCCTTTGTTGCTATCTTAATATTTTGAAGTTTGTCTTTCAGTCTGTCAATATTTTTGTCTCTTTGCCTGCATACTTGATGTTGTAGTGTGTCTGTTTTTCTCGACATAATTACTTTTAACCAGTCACTGTTTTTGTCAATCCACCTTAAATCTGCCGTCATAAAGACAAAATACCTGATGAAAAAAAGAGGCATTGAAAGATTTGGCAGCATTTTTTTTGTTCCATTAAAGCCATTTTCATTCTTAGTTCAGGAAGAAAATTTGTTATGATTTTGATTGTGACCTGCTTTTTGAATTTTCTTTTCCAGGAGAAATTGTGTCTGGTGTCAAAGAACTGCAAAGCTTAGATGTCACAAAGGTAAAGTGTGTTGTTTGACTTGAAGCAGTATTTAGAGGCTAAATGTTCAGCTAAACATTTTCATCAAGCTTGAACTGAAACATAAGACATCGCCACACTTTTTGTTAACAAAACAAAGAACCAGTATTTTTCCAATTTGATGCCCTTGCAATGCTTAAAATGTATAGAGTTGTGACAAATGTTACAGCGATTCCAGCCAATGTTACCAAGTCATCTCGTGTTCAGTAGTTTTAAAATCAGGGTTGGCTGATTTGAATTACGTTTATTTCAATCAGCTAACCCTGCTAAAATAAGATATGTTTTTTGCAAAAAAAAGTGATTTAAATCGGTGATTTAAAAAAAAAAATCATTTGATTTAAATCGTGATTTATATCAACGTAATTTAAATCGGCCAACCCGAATGCCTTTTTACATCAGGGTTGGCTGATTGAAATCAACTTGATTTGAATTTGTTATTCAGGCCAACAATCCTCAAAACAATGATTTCTCAGTCTGCTAAAAAACAGACCACCTGAACTCCAAGACTCGGGTTTATCTTGCAGTTGATCATTTTCAACAGTTGTTGGATACATACTTTTGTTCATAGGATGCTGATAAAGAGAAGCAGAAGTCACAGGTGCGTCGCATCCAGCAGAGAAAGAGGAAGGCCCTGGCAGATCTCTTCAGATACCTCACCACCATTGGTAGGGGCTGAATCTTAGTCTCAAAGTTCTGTCCCCGTGTTTTATGCATGTCTGTTTTTGTGTCTTTGTGCCCACGTGTCTTAGTCTCTCTGCAGTTTATCTTAAAACAATCTAGGGTTAACTTTCTAATGACAGGTCTGTCGTTCAAGAAGGGTCTGTCGCTCGCCAGAGTATCCAGTCAGAATGACGCCATGTTGCTACCACCAGTGGATCTTGCTGTTGCCTTGGAAACAGAGGACAAAACCCTGAGGTGAGCACGTAACTGAAGTTGGAATCAGCTGTACAAGCTGTTTGAGGATCTGGTTTTTGTCATGGCAAAAGCCTACTCCGTTTGAGAGATGACATTATAGTTTAGATGTGTTTCTTTTCTTCTCAGTTTCAGCCAGATGGAGACGGCTTCTCTTTGGGAAGGATGCCAGCATCACTTCGTCAAGTCCATTGCGAGGAGAGCAGCGATGCAGATGGCCCTTGCTGTTCCTTCCAAGGTACTTGAAATTTGTCAAAGGGTTTCCTTGAGAGAAGAGTGTCCGCCCTTCAATATCCACTCCTACAGGAGGTACTCTTTCTGCAACTCTTCACAACCAGCATCTGTCAGTCTCTCATATAAATTCCCTGCCAGAGGCCAAATTCACGCCGATGCTAAGCACAAAAATGTGCTTAGCATGAAAAGTCTTCCTTGGTGAATACAGGATTACCAACCAAATTTAGATGTGAAGTGTATCGCTTGTGGCTGGCATTCAGCTGTTGTTTGCTAATTGCTTAGCATGAAAATCCCATGGCCTTTTGGCTGGTAACCCGTTTCAACTAAGCAAGACTTTTTGGTGCTGAGCAAATTTTTGTGCTTAGCGGCTCTCTGTAAAATTGGCCCCAGATCAGGGGTTACTGTGAATAGGTCCACGTCATTGTGTTAACAAAGAAATTACATCCCAGCTTGCAAATAAATTCTAGATCGAAACGTTGGCTGGCTGTTGGTGACCCTAGATCGATTCTGGAAGGAGCTGTCTTTGCTGGCTGGTTTTATCTAATTTCCCCAAGTTCATAATTCTTCCTCAATTGATTTTTTTCCTCTGATAATTCAAAGCTTTGCTTTGTGGGAGAACAAAATGGTTAGGTAATTATGCCTGATTTATATTTATTTTTTTCTCCAAAATAACATCAGGAATTGGGCATCAGCAACATTGAGCGCTGCAAGGGATTTGCCCAGCACCTGTCGATGCTTGCAACAATGCAGAGACGCAGCATCATCAGCATCACCGAGGGGCTTGTGGAGACAAGGTGAGAATGGAAGTTCCTCAATAGACACTCTCAGCTGTTGTTTAGCTTAGCAAATTTCCTCCGTAAAACATTTGTGGCTGCAGAGTTTCATGACCAATTCAGATTTCGGATTCAGAGTCGGAGCTGCCCCAAATACAAACTTCTAGATATGTGGTCCTTTCCAACACAGTTACAGCCCACAAAAACATTTTTTGTAAATTTCTGTGGCTTCAGTAGACAGTCTGTGATGTTTAAAAGAAAATTTGTTATTATTTAATTTATTTATTTGCTTGCAACCATTGACAAAATAGGCAAATGAAAAACAATGACGTATCATTTAAACACAAAAAAGCACCAAAAAATACTCTCAAAAACCACAATAAAAATTGTCTTTTGATCTGCTGTTGGATGTGGATATGGGCAACTAGGCAACAGATCGAGCACAGCCAAGAATGTCAACAAAATGTAATCCACAACAAATCAGTACTTTGAAATAAATTCTTTGTCACTGTTTTTTATTTTTTTTTTTATTTTTTAGAAACTTGCTCAGCCAGTTGCAGAAAGTCAAAGCCATAGCTGGTCGCCATGGTAACGACCCCTTGCTGCCACCTCAGCAGAGCACAGCCTCCTGGGTAATGACCTTGAAGGGGCTGCTTGACCTGGCGCGGGAGACAACCCACCAGTACCTCAAGCTCCTTGAGTGTTGCCCTGAGAAACTTGACGGAAGCCATGAGGAAGTGCCGTCCCCGTTGCCACTGGAATGCCTGGCTGCCATGGATACCACCAGGAAGGGAGATGCATTGTGGGTAGCAACACGAGAGAAACTGCAGGTAAGTTCACTTGCTAATGGAAATATCCTGTCTAGGTTGAAAAAAGGGTTTTCATCTTTTAACTTCCTGACATTTATTTTTTTCAGACATTCAACTGAAATTCCCTATGGACAAAATAGAAATGTTATTGAAATTCCAGTGAAGTTTTAACCCCTTATATCCAGCTGTCATCACACTCTTATTCAAGAACAATATATTTAAAACATGAATGGATTAAGTAGGAATGTGCCTAAAGACGTCAACCGGCCAGGTGGTCTTTTTCAAACCGCGGCTATTGCCGCCGTAAGTATTCAAGAGGCTAATGAATTATCAAATAAAAGCAATATGATTTATGAAAAGTGAACGATGCCTTTCAGTCGTTGGTTTTTGTGGGATATTGTGCATGAACAAATTGTATTTAAATGAGAAAATAGATTTGACTGAGCCAAGATGTGAAGCCCAAACCTCTTGACTGCTTTTCCAGTGCTTTGCTGAGTTAACAAGCCCTTAGTACCTCATATGCCCCTGTACCAATTATGTGGAGGCAGGAGCTATCTTTGCCCGGGTTAGGTACCCATTAAATGTTTGATAACCACGACAAGATCGGTATACCTATGCTGTTGATTGTATCTTGGTCTTACAACAGGAATGCCAAAGTATTTTGGAGACTGTGAACCAGACAGTGGAGCCCAGAGTGAGTCAGTTATCGCAGGATCGAATGTTGCACTTGTTATTTTGGTGAGTAGGGAACAGCTCCTGGATTCTATCTGTGAATCCGTCTACCTGTGGTAGACAAGAAGGGGAGCCTTAGTAAAACCTTTTCATTGCTTTGTTAACTTGTTGATTTGGATGGCTCCATGAATTCTAATACCAGAAATTTGGGGGGGGAAATGCCAAACTCATTCAGTCGATTGTCGTGGAAGCTAAACTGCTAAGCAGATGCCCATTTGAAAGCTGCAAGAAATTAATAGGACCTGCCTGGGTCTCTGGGTCTATAGGTCTGAAAATTGGGATAATATCTTTGGGATCTATTGAAGATTTATCCTCTATTTAGATCTGGACCCAGGAAAACCGTAAGGGTGGTAGGGCTGGCAACCTAAAATGTGGCCAACCCAACCTCCTCTGTTGTAGTCCTTTACCTAGAGAGGCTTGTATTGGGTGACTTCCATAATTTTGTTTTTCCTTTAGAACTCTCAAAGTTATTCAGGATGTGATGCGGGGTAGTTTTACTGTGAAGCTTTTTATGATGGAATATACGTCTGTATGCACTTTTTAAATTTCTTTTGGGGGGGTGGCATTAAATCACGACAAACGGCCCCTAACAAGTTTCTATCCCAACCAACCCTAAAAAAAAACACTCTTGATTGGTTGATTATCCACACAAAGATTTGTTTGATTTGCTTGTGCTGTCTGTTTGCCACCACTAGGTGGCGCTGTTTGTAAGCTGATCCAGACCTCCCTGTTCAGTAACCTGTTGTGTTTATCACTACAGGAATGACTTCCAACTGTTGGATGAAGCCTTTGAGAAGCTTGAGACTGTCTCTGATGTCTTTGCTGAGCTGGAGCAGCTCTTTGTCCTCCCCCGGGGTGGAGGGAGGTCCTGCCTGTCAGTTTCCCTGACCAACACCAGAGAGAGGCTGCTCCAGATGGTGCTGGAGTACAGTCGCTGGAAGCGCTGGGTTGTCTGCGTCAGCCAAGCAGATGAAGACTTTCAGGAAGACGAGGAAGAAAAGATGGAGACGGGAATGGAGGAAGGTAGGTCGCAAGAAAATCTGTTGTTGAATTGGATTCCATCTTTGAAATCGTGTAGGGAATTAAACAGGACCTCTATCCCTACAGCCCTCCCCCCATTAAAGTGTCAAAGGTCAACCAAACGACAACTTGACTCAGTGGAAATACATTATTTCTTCAGATGTAAGCGAAATTATAACCAACTGGATAAAATGAGTCGTACGTTTGCCAGAGCCAGTTTTTAGTTACAAGCCTTTAAACATGACTTTGAGTGTGCTCTTTCTAATACTTGTCGGGGAAACTGTGAGAAAATGTCCTTAACAGTAAGTTTCGTAGGATCCATTCACAAGTGTAAAGTGTTGTAATCAAGAAAATGTACACCCATCAAATAATCTCTGGCAATTTTGTGGCAGCATTTCCATGTAATTAATTTCCCAATGATTATTCTTGTACTTTCATTTAGACTCGTCTAATCATCTGTTGGGCTTTGCGAGCAGGACCGAGTCGGTTCTTGCCAGTGTTCTGTTGACCGTGCAGAGCTTAGTAAAGTCACACAGCACTGCACAAGCACAGAGCCAACGGTCACTTGAAGAGAATCTCTCCGAAGACGGAGACACTGTGGATGAGGAAGGTACGAGTTTGCCGGATAAATTGTTTAATTTCAGTGGCAGATTCTACAGCTTGGACCAACTGGAATAAGATAATAATTTTGCAGGATTAGAAAAAGTGAGTCACACAGCCCAGTGGCTCAGTGTTCAGCTTTGAGCAATTTCCCACAAGATGTAAGGTTATAATAGACTAAATTACACCGGACCTTGAGTTTGAGGATTGTTGGACTGGCCTTGTCAGCCTACCAGGGTTGGTCACTAGTGATGTAGTCAAGACCATCACAAGACCCTGCAAGACCATCACAAGACCCTGCAAGACCATCACAAGACCCTGCAAGACCATCACAAGACCTTCAGTCTTAATTCAAGTCTCAAGCTATTCAAATGAACTGTAATAAAAGCATTCCTTTGTCATGGTTTATGCCTGTTACTTGTGCCTGTTACAAGCTGGTTTTGTGAATGGTCTTGTGCATGGTCTTGTGATGGTCTCGTGATGGTCTCGACTACATCACTGTTGGTCACATCACTGGTTGTCCGTAGCCGCAAGCATCACGATATACAGTGGGAGCCAGGACTTCAGATTTTGTGGTGACATTTGATAGTTTGACTGGAGTTCAAGCTTGGAAGTCATTGTGTAACCTTGGGACGTCACACATCAAGTGTTTGTTGATTAAATTGTGCTTAGTTTTGCATTATGTTGATTGTTTTTGTTTTTTTTAAGCTGTGGGGAATTATCATGATAATTTTTTTCTGTTTATGCTTAGATGCTGAGGAGCAAGAGTTTGACCTTCAGGATGGTCATCTTGTCAAGCATCTTAGCAACGCCTTAAGTCAAGATGCCATCACCCTTGACCTGGGTCGAGTGTCAACGGTCATGGTGTCATTGCTGTGTGATATTAAAGAGATAAGAGATGATTGCCATTCAACGCGGGAGAATCGGGTATGCAAATGTGACCTTGTAAACATTTTATATGAATTTTTTTTTAACTTTATTTTATTTTAGTTTAAGAATGTCCCAAATAATATTGTTGGTACTAAGTGAGTAATTTTTTATTTAGATTCAAATGGCGCAAATTGATTTTGTAAGATTATTAAAAATAATTTATGTACAATCATAAGATTTGAAAGTTGTACATTTATTTTCATTTGAACATTTTGATAGCAATTAACTTTTTGTGCAATGTTTTTCTCTTTAGGAGTTCAATGCCTGTTTAGGGATCGTTCTCAGGCTGGTACCTGCACTTCACCAGTACTTGGGCCTTGTAGCTTTCACCCTGAATCAGACTGTTGCGTGCCACCGAACAACGTGCAAACTGATGTCTGTACTCCTTGGAATATTCACCGAGCTCGCCGCAAAGGTAGCACCGTTTATCTTGCCACACTGTATAGTTATGCTAGTCTGTTTTCAATAATTGTGTCTTTACTTTAAATTTAGTTGGTTGTGTTAGCCGACTTTAAACACATTGCAGTGTGCTAGTAACAATGCAAGAACCTTTTGCCATGAAGGAAACTTTTGTATTGCCTGCAACGACTGTAATCATGGTAACTGGTGGATGCTGCCCCCAGTGGTTGTGCGCAGGTCATATTCCCTTTGTCATGGTACATTATTTTATGAGGTCGGGTCAGGAATTGTTTACTCTTCCCCAGTTCCCAAATTTTGAAACTGGGTTCAAATTCCACCCATCTCATATGGTATCTCACTCTTAAGTCATACTTTATGATCTCCTAGACCCAAATTCCAAATTGGAATTCATCGCCAAGACAACTATCATAGATATGAACATTGTAATCAAGGCATTGTTTTTAAGTTATACTCTCAGATAAAAAAATATCTCATATTGTAAAGATGGGGTGTGATCTCTGGCTATTTCATTGTGGGTTTATGCTTTCTGACATGCCCCCCCCCCCCCCCCCCGAACAAAGACACTGACAATTTGGGAGACCGCCAACATAGGGCAAGATAGCTCAGTTGGTAGAGCACAAGTACAGTATTTCAGAGGTCGCAGGTTCGAATCCCGCTCCTGCCAGTTTTCTTTGTTCACTTTGAACATTTGGAACAATATTATAATCGATTTGAATGTTTGTCAAACTCCAGGGGTTCTGTCTGCCAGCGGAGTACTCGGATGAGCTTGGTGGGGAGGGGGCGACAGAGTTCAAGGACATTGAAGGAGGAGGCATTGGGGAGGGAGAAGGAATGAAGGATGTGAGCGACCAGATCGAGAACGAGGAACAGGTAAAGAGAAGGATGTTCTTGGAGGTTACGTAAAGTGTCCCCTCCCATTTTCCTTATCAAAATAGAAATTTTTAGCATCTCAAATTTGTCCCATATAACCACCGACGTTTAATTCAGTATAACTACAGGACCGTGGTTTGACCACTGTCAAAACTCTTGTTACCTAGGTCAATCTGGAATGTTTGAAACTGCACGTGCACAAATTTAAGAACGAAAAGGCTTATTGTTTAATACATAAGTCAAAAATTCACAGACTATTTTCAGCTGATTTGGCTAGTAGCAAAAAGTACTATAGGTCAGAGAGAATTGTTAATAAAAGCAAACAAACTCTGAACTGATTTACAGGTGCAAGACACCAAGAAGCCTGGGGAGAAACAGGAGGAGGAGGACTTCTCCAACCAGCCAGACATCAAGGATGAGGAGCAAGGCATCGAGATGTCTGAGGACTTCCAAGGAAAACTACATGATGGAGAGGGCAAAGGTCGGCAGGAAACGAACATGTCTTTGCATTTCTTTGCCAGTCATGCAGCCAGCTGTAAAGTATTTGCTGTGAAACATCCTCAGTAGGTTATAAAGTCGAAAGGTTGTTCTTGTGTAATCTTTCTCCATCTTGTTTTTCAGATGGAGACGATTCCGGCGAGGACGACGAGGAAGAGCACGAGATGGACAAGCAGATGGGGGAGGTGGACCAGCCGGGGGCAGATATGCTGGACGAGCGGATATGGGGAGACCAGGAGGACGAGGAGAAGGAAGACGGCAAGGACGGGGAGAAGAAGGAGGAGTTTGGAGAAGGCAAGGGGGAGGAGAAAAAGACAGACCTGGTGGCCAAGGAGGATAATCAAGGTATTGGATGGTGGAAGGTTCCAACTCTTAGCCATCAATAAAGCCTTAAACACGTAGGGTTTATCACGTCCTCAAAGATCTACCAAGTCTTTGTGGTATCTAGACAAGATGCTTTATTCACTGTACACTAAGCTCGTATATGAGTCCTTAAGAGTCACAGAAGGTATACCCAAATCAAATAGCGCCCTGCTATTGTGTTCGCCATACCTCTAAAAGGCTAATGGCAGGTCAGTTTCCTAGTTATAATAAAGGTTGATAATTTTTGGTTGATTTTTAGGAGCTGCAGATGACAAGGGAGACAATGAGCAGCAAGGGAAGGAAGGAGAGGAGGAAATTGGAGACAATAACGAGAACCAGAAACCAAACAACTTGGAACCACGGGATGAGGTAACCGGGGGTAACAGGGCTACACAGTGGGCCTGCGAATGCAGACAACAAATCCATTGAAAATCTGTTCCAGGATATTATTTTCCTTCAAAATTTGTTCACAATGTTGCCTCAGTTGAAATTGTGGTGAGTTGATAGAGGCACAGTTGGTGACAGGGTCTGTTCGCGATGGTTTACTCTGTGAAAGCTGTCAGGGAAAAGATTTTGTGGGTCTTTGTGTGAAGTACGGTAGGAAGGGTGGAAACCTGTGAAAGGCAAAAATTGACATATAGGGCACTTCTCTAACTTTAACAGTGTTGTAGTCGAGACCATTTCAAGACCGTGCACAAGACCGTGCACAAGACCATGCACAAGACCATTCACAAGACCATTCACAAGACCAGCTTGTAACATGCACAAGTAACAGGCATAGACTATGACAAAGGAATGCTTTTGTTACAGTTCATTTGAATAGCTTAAGACTTGGATTAAGACTGCTGGTCTTGTGCTGGTCTTGTGCTGGTCTTGTGCTGGTCTTGTGCTGGTCTTGTGCTGGTCTTGTGCTGGTCTTGTGCTGGTCTTGTGCTGGTCTTGTGCTGGTCTTGTGCTGGTCTTGTGCTGGTCTTGTGCTGGTCTTGTGCTGGTCTTGTGCTGGTCTTGTGCTGGTCTTGTGCTGGTCTTGTGCTGGTCTTGCAGGGTCTTGTGTGGTCTTGTGATGGTCTTGACTACAACACTGAACTTTAATAAACCATACAGGGTGATAAAGAAGTGATTACATAGCAGTTGAACAAAAATAAGTGGTATTTAAACTTAAGTACATTTTGAAGACTGTCACAATAAAAAAAGGAATTTAAAAGAGTATGGACATAGCAACTTTAAAGGTAAGAGTAATTTGTTGTTCTTTTTCAGGGTGAATTCAACGATGATGAGGTGGACCCACGGAGGGCCAACGAGCCCCCTGAGGCTCCTGTCCCTGATGACCTAGATATCCCTGATGACCTGAACCTAGATGGAGGAAAGATGGATGAAGAGAATGAAGAAGGGGAAGCAGATAACCAAGGTAAGACATGTCTGGTCCTACGCCCCCCCCCCCTCTCCACCACCTAAACAATTTTCCTTCTTGCATGTTTATCATTTTTGGTCGGGAAAATAAATCTTTGAGTGTGTCACATGATTATGTGACTTTAGCATGATGTTTATAATTCAGAAAGTTTTTAGTGTTTATAGATAGCTTTGTAGCAACGCAAGGCTTGATAAATGTCAGTTTATTGGTTCAATACTAGGTTGTACTAAATTTGTGCTAAAAAGCCTTGTTTATCAATGGCCTTATGTACCAAGTAAATCTAAAAAAATTGATTAAAAAACAGGTATAACGCTTGGAAAAATCATTTTACAATATTGAACCATTTGTAAGTTGTTTGTTCAGGAAACTGATCATTTTCTTCAAGCTCAAAATCTTGCTTTATATAACGTGACTGCTCTAAAGCCCTTTTAGCTCTAAGCTGACGAATTGCAATCTTCAGAAATATTTATTGCTCATTGTTTTTCTTTCTCTTTTTGTTCTGATTAACAGATGAAACCAACCCGTTTGACATCGAGACAAAAATTCCAGATGAAAGTGACACCGGGATTGACCCCGACGCCAAGGATGACAAGGATGATGGTGGGGAACAGGAGGGAAAGCAGGATGAAGGGGACCAGGGAAACGAACCCAGGATGGAGGGGGTCGAAGAGGGGGCCGAAGAGGGGGATGAGAATGGAGGGGAGGAGGAGGAGGCAGGAAGAAACGAACAGGAGGATGGAGTCGAAGATGATGCAGAGGAGGACGGAGAGCAGAAGGGAGGAGTCGGGGTGGAGCCTCAGGTAAGATGTGGGCGGAACTATTGATGTGGGCTTGAGAAAGGTCCAAAAGGTCCATGGGCACTGGTGACAGCTAATCTTTTTTCTTTAAATATTGTGAAGGAAGTGTAATGCATTGTGGGTAGTTTTACATGACCTTGCCATGATCCATTGTTATTTCAAAGCTGAAGAGTTGACCCCGGTCACCGGTTACACAAAATCCGTCCAATGAGAGATCTGTGAAATTAGCTGTCGCCAGACCCTTGGATAGGGCGGTGGATATGAGCAAAGGCACTAGAAAGTCTTTAGGTTTTGAAGATAACCCACTTGAAATTATACAACACATTTTGGAAAACTTCGAAATTTGCTGTAAAAGCAGGTTGAATTTTTGTTTTAATGGTACTAAATCTGAAAAGTCTCCACTTCTTCAGATTTTTATTTTGATTGGCCATTCTCTATTAAATACAGGACTGTGTGATTTGAAGCTTTTGTTGTGAAAGGTTGCTTGTTGTAATGCCAATCACTAAGATTCCATACCTTCTGATTGTCTACTACTTTGACTGCGTGAGGTGACAAATTTGTAAGAGTAATCAAGCTGATTTGGTTCTCATTTATTTTTTTTTTTTTTTTCGCAGGACGATGATGAAGAGCCGATTCCTGAAGACTCTAATGCAGACTATCAGCCGGATCAGGCGCATCACCCCCAGGCCATGCCGGAACCAGCCGAGAATTACGGCATGTCGAAGGAGAAGACGGAAGTTGTGCAGGAGCAGGCTGCCCAAGAGGATGCTGGGAAATCAGAGGAAGAGAAAAACAAGGAGGTTGGGGAAGATTCTCTATTTTTGTAAAGTTTGGGGCATTTGTTTTTTGTTATTTATCACGTTAACTGATAAATGAAGGCACAATGGGCAGTCAGGTTGGCCTTGTGGTACTTTCCTCGCCTTCCACCACTGTGACCCGGGTTCGAATCCCACCAGGGCCGACATGTGGATGGGGTTTTCAGTCCCTGCCTGATTCCGTGGGTTTTCCCCAGAATACCATTCTGGGGTTTTCCTCTCACTTCTAAAACTGAACATTTCTTCGTCATCTTCCTACAGGTTTCTTCAGGCTTTTAAGAAATCCTTGGTTTCATTACCAGAAAGATTTTAAATAAATAAATAAATCCACTATGGTTCAACAAAGGTCTGTGGTGAGTCCAACTGTTTGCCAATATGTTTAGCGGCAGTGCTTAATGGATTGATCTATTGGTGATGAACTGTAGGAGATGTAGTTTACCTTGCTTCAGTCCCGTTTTTGATGAGAAGCATAGCTCATGTAGGGAAATTCTTCTGTCAGTTAAATTAAAAAGTGTGCATTTCACCTCACATAAACTAAACACCTGTATGACTTGTAAAAGGCCATATCTTTACATTCACAGAGCTTCATTTTAAGGTCCTATTAAAAGTTCTTATAAAGTTCTAATATACAATTGCAAGGGCAAATCCAGAGAGGGGGAGTTTGACGGTTGGGAACCACCCCCCACCCCCCACCTCCACCCCCCACCTCCACCCCCCACCCCCCACCCCCACCTCCACCCCCCACCCCCACCTCCACCCCCCACCCCCACCTCCACCCCCACCTCCACCCCCCACCCCCACCTCCACCCCCCACCCCCACCTCCACCCCCACCCCCCACCCCCACCTCCACCTCCACCCCCACCCCCACCTCCACCCCCACCCCACACTCTGTTCTGATGTTTCTGATTTTGTTTTTAAATCTGTTTTGAAATGGGATGTATTTTTTACTACTCAACAGAAAGAAAATGTCGGGAGTGCCGAGTCATCTCTCCAGGAGGGTCACGAGGGCGCCATGCCAACCAAAACCCTCCCCCGGCAGAACCGATCCGAGCAGCGGCAGAACTACAAGCGGCAACCAGGGCAGTCGGACGCAGAACGCAGCCTGGGATCAGCAGAGGAGAAAGTGCACAAACGCCTGCGAACCATGGACGCACCAGATGAGGACGCAGAGAAGGGAGATAACGAGGTGATTATATAACAATGATATCGACATCGTCATCTCACATATATACTTGCCAATTCAATCAAGAAGAAAACCCATGTTTGCTTTTATACTTCACCTGGTCTTATTCCGTGGAAGCAAAGGTCTTTTAGGGCTTAAGACCCCTAAATAGTTGAGCGCCCCCCCCCCCCCTCAACAAAAAGAAAAAAATGCTGTATTGGTGTGGATGAAAATTGTCTGAATTAGAAAAACAATCCTAAAAGTTCTCAGTACATATTCAGTCTTTCAAATATTATTTTACAATAAAGAAAAACATTCTCTACAAAATCATCTGAAAGTAAAGTGAAAATTTCAAAACATTCCTGAAACAATTCTTTGTCTCCCCCCCCCTCCCACCCCTGCAAACACACACAAATTAAATGAAAATAATCTAGATCCCTGAATGGCCCTTATAGATAGTGATTAACCCCTGGATCGCAAGAGTAAAAAATATGATATTTCAAACTGTCCATATATCTTTAACCAGAATCAAAATAGCGAGCAAGCCGAAAAAGACGAGATGTCCGATCTGCATGAGCACATCAAAGACGCCACCTCCCACTATGATACCCAGGTGATGGATGCTGCATCAGAGGACCAGCTCTTGCAGGAACAGGCCGTGGCCAATCAGGAGGAAGACGAGGATGTAGTTGCCATGGAGACAGATGAAGAGGTTGCACCATTGGACGATGGGAAAGAAGAGAAGGATGTGAGTGGGATTGTGGTTTTAAAATCACCACAGTATTATTATTTTTTTAGGATTTTATTCCCAAAATTTGTTTTACACTTGGAGAACCTAAATGCTGTCATTTTCTAACAGAATGTTAAAAGTTATCACCCCGTCTTCGTCTTTTTTTTCTTCAGGATGCTGCAAGAATTGACAAGCTTCCGGGAAGCAAAATCAAGGCCGGAGAGAAACGGATAGATGATGATGAAACGGATGAACCAAACCCAGATGTGACAGAGGGAGATGGAACTGATGATGGCACAGCAACTCAGTTTAAAGGTAATATTAACTTTTTGCTCTCCAGTAATGGACAAAGGGACGTTTCCGTTAACATTCCTACTCCCAATATTTTCACCGGGGTAATTATCTTTCTGATGTGTGAAGAATACTGTAACTGAGGTTTAAGGTATTTGTAAACATTTTAACAAAATTCAATAAACTATAACCACAAGAGAAACTAAGAAATTTGATCAATTTTGAGAATGAAGAAAGAAAATTGACATAGCGAGATTTGAACCTGCTACTTCCGGTTAATCATATTGGCCCTCTAGCAACTGAAGCTATCTTGCCCCATGTTGGTGGTCTCCCAAACTGTCAATATCTTTATTCAGGGAGTGCTAGTCAGAGGCCATAAACCAACAATGCCATAGAATACAATTCATTGAGAATTACATGTGCAAGCCTTGATGTGAGCTTCTTCAAATTTCTCAGTTATTGTCTGAATGACTTGACAAACTCATGGAATGTCTATTAATTTTTATTCATAGATCCATCAGACACCAATGAGATTCAGGTCTCAACGATCCACACGACCCTTGACCTGCTATCCTATGATGCAGTGCCCCAGCAGCTCATGACAACAGATGAGCTGGAGGTGTTGCGGCGGGAGATGGAGCAACAACTGAGCATGCTCAGTCAGAAGCAAGGCACTGCTGACGAAGTAAGTATCACGTCTAAAAAAATTTTTTTTAAATGAACAAGTTTTGTTGCAACATTTTGACTTTTTTTTTTAATTGTCTCAATTTTTGTTAACAGGAGCGGGAGGCTCAAGAAACTTGGCATCGCTATGAGTCGTTGACCTCTGGCCTGGCTCGTGACCTTTGCGAGCAACTGAGACTGGTGCTGGAGCCAACACGTGCCTCAAAACTCAGGTATGCATTACTCTCAAGGCAAGTCTGGGATCCAGACTGGTAATATTGACCAATGAATGAGGGTTTGGATAATGTGACTAGCGACTGCTTGTGTTTGAAACGTTGATAACCACCTATCAAGATTTAATCTGCTTTACAACACCTAGGCCGATGTTCACAGTGACTGTGCCGTGAGTCTGCAGATATCTGTGCGTAGTTTGTCATTGCTTAAGAGCAGCGAACCCGCGGACAAGTTTTCAAGTGCACTCAAGCTCAGCTGAGATGTAAAGGCAGTCCCTGCTCATGTACTTTTGTAATAACGGCAAAATTGTTTAAATTCTCAATATAAAATACATGCCATGCCTGTTTTCAGAGGTGATTTTCGCACCGGTAAGCGCATCAACATGCGCAAGGTGATTCCTTACATCGCGAGCGGGTTCCGGAAGGACAAGATCTGGCTACGTCGAACCAAACCAAGCAAGAGACAGTACCAGATATTACTGGCCGTGGACGACTCGTCCAGCATGGCAGACAACCGATCAAGACAGGTAGGAATCAATTAACAAATGTGACTATCTTTGCTAGCCAAGTTCAGTTTGTTCATCTTTTCGCACTTATACGAGCAAAGGGGACCTGCAACTTAACATTTTCAATCCGGTACTCGGGTTATCCCAGGTTGGGGAGCATTTCATATTGTCCAGATGCAGTACCGCTGTTTTTCTTTGCGGTACTGCATTCCTTACCTCAAACTGTGCTGATGAATGGGAAGCTAGGAGCTTGAATAACTGAATAATCATGAGGTCAAAACTGGAGCTTGGAGCTCATTAAAGCCCAGTCGGCTTGTCAAAGATTTCTAGTTTGCAGCTAGGGGACACATAGCACCTGAGGTGAAGCCGAGGGTTCTATGTGTCCCCGAGGGTGTTATAAACGTCATATCCCACATCACAGCAGTCAACAATTGTTTTTTCATAATGCCAAACCCAGTTTTTCCAGTTCAACTTGCCTTGCTCGGTGAAAATTTACTCAAACAAATCAGGCGATCAAAACAGCTGATCGTCTGCTAGTCCGCTGCTCCCATTATAGTTTACTACCGTGAACAGTGTAGGTGAACATTGCGTGAGTACCAATGATACAGCTTAATAGCTAGCTGGCTGATGTGTGATATCATGCTTTGAGTGTGCCATGCGTTTTTATACACCGGACACGTGATCGTTCTAGGCCAATCAGAATACAGTATCCATGACGGCGATATAACAAATCAATTTGTTTTTCATTTTCCTATTTGACAGCTTGCCTTTGAGTCATTAGCAGTGATCAGCAACGCCCTGACGTGGCTGGAGGCAGGAGAGCTAGCCGTCTGCAGGTGAGGGGTTAGACAATCAAACTTGGCTGGTAGTGCCACCTTCGTGTCACCGAACATTTCCTCTGTAATGTTTTATCCTCTCTCATCCTTGCCTGTGTTTCACTTCCGCTGTTGTCACGTTACCTTCTAATAGCCCACTGTAGCCCTTTTTTAACCCCTTGAATCGTGATGACGGCCATAGCCACAATTTTAAAAAGACCACCTGGCCGTTTGACATCTATAGGTGCATTCCTGCGCTTACTCAAGTCCATTCAGTTTTGAAGTATATTGTTCTTTAATGGGAGTGTAAATGAATAGGTGAAGGTTTTTCAAACAAAGCTTTTATTCACACGAAAGGGGGGCTCCAAGTGCGATAAATAGGACCGCTCTATTCAGTGTGGTGCCTATTGTTTGCATTTACGCTTACCATACCAGCACCCCATGAATAACAGCCGGATGCAAGAGGCTAGACCCCTGTTCTTTGTCTGTTTTTGAAAATTACGATGTCTTTCCAGTTTTGTTTCAGGTCATTTTTAATTTGATAGTGGTGATCAAAGAGGTGGTCAAAGATGAAGATAGTGAGTGTGTACCTCAGTTTCCTGCCTCCCAATGAACCCCTTCCGTGATTCTTTTTTTCTTTCAGCTTCGGTGAGTCCGTGCAACTCCTTCATCCATTCCATGAGCAGTTCACTGACCAGTCGGGTGCCAGGATACTCAGGCAGTTCTCCTTCTCTCAGCACAAGACCAAGATTGCACAGGTTGGTCAAGGAACCTCTCTAGCTCTCTTGCTCAAGGACACAAGTACCACGATCCCGTAGTAGGGCTCAAACCCACAATCCGTGGCATATGCGAATCGTTCTAAAGTCCCTTGTGTGATTGGGTTCAGTTTAACCTCTCGAATCTGGATAACAGCCATAGCCACAGTTTGTATATATGCGCATTCCTGTGCGTACTCAATCCATTCATGTTTCAACTACATTGTTCTTGAATGGGAGTGTAATGAATAGATGGAGCTTTTTCAAATAAAGTGTTTTATTCACACGGAGGGGGCTCCAAGTGCGATGAATAGGACCACTCTATTCAGTGTAGTGCCTATTATGAGGGTTTACGCTTGGCTGCACAGCCCGTTCTTAGCATACCACCCCCCCCCCCCCCCCCCCCATCAATAACAGCCGGACACAAGGGGTTAAGTTTAAGGTTTCCCCGTTTCATATTACAAATTGCTTTTTCACAGCTTGTGAACTACGCTACGGCCAGCATGCTGTCTGCCCGCTCCCGCCTGCAGTCAGGTAGCAGTCACATGGAAACTTCCCAACTACTCCTCGTCGTCTCAGATGGGCGGGGCTTGTTCCTGGAGGGCATGGAGGCGGTCAAGGCAGCTGTCCGTCGGGCCAGGGATGCGAATGTCTTCCTAGTGTTTGTGGCACTCGACAATCCTGAAAATAAGGTTTGTATGTTTGCTTTGATAATTTGGCTGTAAAAGTCAGTTCATGATTTGCAATTGATAATAATATAAAGATAATAATACGTTTTTGGGGAGGGGAGCATTATTTTTAAATATTTACACTTGAATAGCTTACACTTGAATACTCTGTAATGTACAATTTGTTTGTCACGTAGGATTCTGTACTGGACATCAAGGTACCCATTTTCGGTGGCGCCGGCCAGCTTCCCGAGATCACATCTTACATGGAACACTTCCCATTCCCGTTCTACATCATCTTGAAAGACATCAACTCAATGCCGGAGATTCTCAGCGATGCCCTGAGGCAGTGGTTTGAGCTGGTCACTGCTGGGGACATCTAGTAGACATGGTTCGCTCGGTACTTTGTTAAGCGGCCAGTGAATCAGTCAGTTCCTGTGTTTAGTGGCCAGTCACCAGCCGATCTGCTATTATAGTGGCTAGTACACTGCTAAAAATGATTTTTCTTAGTTCTTATTGTAAAGGCAATTCTTATTACATGAAGCTCATTTCTTGCCTTATTCGTAGGGAAATATTTCTAAGATGAGAATGTTAAGAAAGCCATTTTTTTCAGTGTAACGGGTCAATCCTCTGCGAAATGACCAGGGGCCAATTTCATAGAGCTGCTTAAGCACAAAAAGTTGCTTACGCACAAAAAACCTTCCTTCGTAGCTCTATGAAATTGGGCCTGGGCCAGTAATTAGTCAATCATCTGTACAGTGGACAGTAATCAGTTAACTCTTATTGATTAGTAGTCAGTCATTTCTGCTTATGGCTAGTAGATCAGTCAGTCTAGTTTATAAATGTAATTAGTCAATCCTTGTTTAGCTGCCAGTGAATGAGTTAATCCTGTTTATGGCCAGTGAATCAGTTTTTCCTTTGCTGTAGGCCAGTGAATTTGTCAAATCTTTGTTTAGCAGTCGGTGATCCTGAGATGCTCAGCAATGTCCTGAGGCAGTGGTTTGAGCCGGTCATTGACCGGGACGTGCAGTAGAGATGTGGAGCCATTGATTTTGTTTAGTGGCCAGTGAATCAGTCAATCCTCTGTTTGGTTGCCAGTGAAATAGTCAATCCTCTGTTTGGTGGCCAGCGAAATAGTCAATCCTCACTGGCCACTGGCCAGTTACCAAAAACCAGCCCAAGTCCAAAAACAAAACTACTTAATTATTATGAAATACCATAACAGACTGTAAGTATAAATAGCAGTCTAAAACATCCTGTGAAATCATGGCACCTGGTGTGCTGTCGTTTTCAAGAAAAGTGGAAATTTATATCGTTTTCCAACAATTGTTGGCCGACAATCGTTGGAAATAGTCTAGTTCCCTGACCTGATAATTTCCTGACTCTATAAATTTTGTTTTGTCTAAAGTATGGTCAGGGAACCAGACTATTAGAACAGAATTTGTTTCTCTCCGTTTTCCCAGCATCTATGCACACAAAACTTTAAACAGGTCAGCGTTACAGTATTTGCTAGCATGCTATAAAATACTAACTTTCAAATCCATTTAGTTCTGAAAATTACAGCAAAGCAAATGATGTATAGTACCCTTAACCTAGAGTGGCTTTTAGCCTTGTGTTGGGTGGTTTCATTTTTTTGTTTAATTGCATGCAGTGTTGGAATCCTTTTAAGATGTTTTTATCAACTGCAACATGTACACGTAGCAAAACAGGTTTCATAAGGAAGATGTTTTCGGGAAAGTAAACGCGAGGGTGTCTGCAACTGGTGTAAAGAAAGTGGCTGAGGAATTATGCTGTTTTTTAGTAAGGACTGGCACGTATTTTACATGTGACGATCTCAAAACTGTCTGGAAAATAATGTTGAGTTGTTTTTGTGGTTTATTTTTCTTGGGGGGGGGGGGGGTATTTTTGTTTTTTCAATGTGTGAATTCTGTTCTTAGATGTTTGGTTGGTTAATAACCAATCTTTGAAAAAGCAGATGGATAGTATTATCGTACTGATAGATAGTTGCATAACGTATGACATATAGTTTATTTAACTACACGTAAGTCGATGACTACATTTGAAGAGGAAATTATTTTTAATTTCCCAGTAATAACATTGTATTAACTATTCAGTGTAACGGCTGTATAACATACATTTATATGAAACAAATGTTTGTTTTATATCGGGATTCTTTTACAAAATCATCAGGATATAACTTATTAATAAGTGACATACCTGGAACCATGGCAAACAACTTATCCAAATCCATGCATTAATAAATAGAACTCAAACAAATGTATATTTATGTTTATCTAAAATGATTTTCCAAACTAAAATGCTTTTGCAAACTCTGTTCGAAGTAAAATCCATTTAATGTTTAGCG
Organism: Hippasteria phrygiana; assembly: GCA_037893225.1. Lineage (NCBI taxonomy): Eukaryota > Metazoa > Echinodermata > Asteroidea > Valvatida > Goniasteridae > Hippasteria > Hippasteria phrygiana. The sequence continues at coordinate 1,098,726 of JAZGUH010000253.1, forward strand.
TTTATTTGTGTAATTGTATATATATATATCCAATCATACAATGATAGCATTATTTTCTCTTTTGGGAAGTGGAAAATAAATCAGTAATGACAAAAAGACTGTATGTTGTTTATGCAGTACGTATTGTTTGAAGTCGGTGTAGAACCACAACACGTCCAGAAGTAGGGGTGTGGGAAGCCGAAGCCTCATTTCACAAACGGTCCTTCAACAATTTCCCTTTAAAAAAAATCATCCAAGGGGAACGAACCAGACTTGGGACCTGCGTGCGTAAATCGAATGGGGAAGATCGGGGGGGGGGGGTGTTCAAATTCAAAGCAGGTTCCTCGAGGTGGATACGAGGATACGGAGTGGGAGATGCGAAGACTGACTAATTTGGCTGCTAGACAGGATTGATTGATTCACTGGCCACTAAACAGAAGGTTGACTATTTCAATTCACTGGCAACACGAAAATTAAATAAACACCCCAATAAAAGTAAAGAAAAAAATATAGCAACGTTTGTGCCAAAATCAGCTGTAATACTGAAGCTTTCTTGTGTCGAACTAAGTTTCGATGCCTGTCTTACATGTACCGCAGTGAAAATGCCAGAAGGAGCTAAAAAGCCAACAATCAATTTGAAATGAAATGTTTATTACGTAACGCACTATTGTCGACTGGTTCCCGCCAAATGCCTCAGTCTTCAAATAAAGAGGGGTGGGGCAGACTACACGTGACTCACAAGACTGCGTGCGAGCTGTGAAGCAGGGTGGAGAGCGTTTTGGCTCCGATTTCATCGCCTGGCAGCTGAATTTTGAAGCATTTTGGGTGTACAAAATGTAGTAGTCTTCTATTTGTTCAAAATATCAACTGTTTAGGCCCCCCACAGATGTTCTGGACGGTTTGTGATGGAAAATGTTGCATGCATATGTGAGTTTGTAAGATAATATTTTTGCCAGGGGAACATTACTCTTACGGTGTACAGTTGGTGGCTATTAGTTTAGAACATCTTTCGTATAATTAATTAGCTACTAAATTAGCTGGTCATGATTACCTCTTATATATCAGCAAGATTATTAGTGAAAATAGGGAAGGCTTTTAATTGGGGGATTTTGTTTTCTTTTTACTTTAACGATGTCTTCGTGACAATTCAACGGAGTTTCTGGCAGTTTGGGTTTAGCTATTTTTCAAAGTTGCCACAAGCCATCAGTATATTTTGAGTGATGAAAGGTCGGGAGCAGGAAAAAAATCTGACAAAATAACCACCATTTGTGTTTAGAATTGTATAAACACTTGGCACAACCTTTAAGATTGAGACTTTTGTCCGGACATTTTTGTGCAATATAGGGGAAGTGTTTACTGTGTTGTTGGATGTTCTTGGCACTAGTGTACAGTCACTCGGTGTTCACATAGAAGTTAATTTTGCTGGCATAGGCTAAATCTTAAAATGACTGGTTATGCATGTTTAGACAGTTGTTATCAAGGGGGGTTGGTTATAAGTTCCAAGATTTAGCTGTTCCTGACCGATTTTGGTGGGGGTAGTAAAATCTCTCCCAAAAATACAAAGCCTCCCTAGCCAAGCCATGGAATCAAGCCACCAAATTAAAACTTTCAATGAAAGGTTTATACCATTATAGTGACTTATGCGACTAAACTTTTTGCGATAGGCCTATGTTATAAAAACAGTGAAATTCCCGGCTGAAAAAGGAAATTCTTTGAAATGAACAGGGGCGGATCAAGGTTTTTTTTGCGGGGGGGGGGGGGGGGGGGGCGGAGGGGGGTTTCTGAAATTTGCCCAGAAAGGTGACTCCCAAAATGATTCGTCTGCGAAAAAAATGTTACAAGCGGGAGGGGGGGAGCCTGATACTTTAACCTCTTTGTTTTGTTCTTCCCTTTAGGCAAAATAGGACCTGTAGGGTTTCTGGTTTGCAACTTTAGGCGCAGGCCCCTACAAGCAAAAAACAAAACAAAAACAAATTCCAACAAGCAGAGGGGTTCGACCCCCCCCCCCCCCCCCCCCCCCCCGGATCCGCGTCTGATGAATACGATTACTCGAAGCAATTATACACCATTAGGGCCTATGTCAATTTTATTTCGGGAGGTAACTATCAAAATACATGTATTGGCAAACATTTTCCTTAATTAGACAAATTATTTACAATAAAATTGATATGTCCTTGCTTTTTGGCCATGTCACCCCGAATAATACATTTTAAATTGAATTGCTAGTTCTCTAGCACTTCCAAATTAATAAGTTTTCCATTGACATTGAGAGAAAAAAATCACTCATGTTTAGTTGTCGAATAATTAGCCTACTTCACAAATCTCGAATTAATGACGTGCTGCCCGTAAATCCGCTCAGAACTGATGCGCAACACAAAAGTGCATTTCAGGAAGCACATTTTACTGCGTATAGAAATGCAAAGAAGCATTTTCCCGTTAAAAGACATTCCTTGAAAGCTGTTTTTTTCTCGGAAGTTTTAGAAGTAGAAAGTGCAACCATTTGTACTTATAATCGTTCAAGATTTTTGTTTCGTGTTGAAATTCTTGTTAATGTTGGGCCTAATTTTAACCCAAGCTTTCCTTTTCTATGAAGAATTTTCGTATTACAAAACATGTTTCATGTGAACTAAATGCTTAGGCTAGGATATAGTTTACGTAGTGTAATAGTTAGGGGATGCTGAAATCTGCGTCATCTTGTAGGTTTATGTAGATTAAGGCATATTAAAATAAAAGCGCCAATGACACAAAAGGGAGGCCGTTTTATAACGTCAGATTTGTTTGCTGCCCACAGCCATGACTTTTAGACAAAATGGCAGCAGCGGTAGGCCTACTTGATAAAAGCAGCTCTTCAATTTTTGACGGGATAAAATCTGCTCTCAAAAGTAACGTTTATTATTTCATAGCGTGTGGTATTTTTCTTATTTCTTAGATTGCGTGCACCAAACGGAAGAAATAGAATTCAATCCTGTCCTGCCCTGATGTTTGAGTCAAATAACCAACAAATGTTGGCATGTGTTTGAATCCAGAAAGTACCAAGTCAAACTGGCATGATGGAAATGCCGACTTAGAGCAACTTGTGCGTCCAACTCCTTCCAAAAATAGGCCTACAACTCCCATTACGTCTTCCGCTGATCTGCTCATCAGCGGAAGACGTGGTGGGAGTTATTTTTTTGCTCGTTTTTCTTTCGAAATACTTTATATATTATTTCCAAACATCTTATAGTAAGAAGACGAGTTGGCATAGTGGGCATGCACTCTGACTCTGATGTTTGAGGTATCGAGTTCGATTCTCCGTCATGTTTTCGTTCTTTTTAATTATCTTATTCGTCATGCAGTTAATTCTTTATATATTACTTCTCAATGTTTCAAAATAAGAAGACGAGTTGGCCTAGCGGATATGCTCTCTGACTCTGGTGTTGGAGGTATCGAGTTCGATTCTCAATCATGTTGTATTCTTTTTAATTATCTTATTCGTCATGCAGTAAATTCTTTATATATAACTTCCAAATTGCTAAAAGTAAGAAGACGAGTTGGCATAGCGGATATGCTCTCTGACTCTGGTGTTGAAAGTCCTTGGTTCGATTCCCGCCAAGTGCCCAACCGGGCATTTTGTTCTTTTTAAGTTTTGTTATTTATTGGAAAAAAGTTCAAAATTCCATTTTATTTTATTTTATTTTATACAGTTCGATAGAGAACCGGGGCGGTTTACCCTTCCCCCAGCTAGGGTCGGGGCTGGGATTCGAACCGGGGCCACACTCCCAGGGGGAGGTGGGGGGGGTAACACACCACCCGCATCACCACTTGGGTCCCCCCGTCCGAATCACTCGTTTCTAATACTTAAGGTATAGTTTGGTATTGCGCAATACAATACAAACGAAAATAAAACGGTACACTCGCCAGAGCTCGAACCCGGGTCTCAAGGCCTAAAGTCCCGAGCGTTTCCGCCAGGCCACCAGCACTTGTTAGATTGCCTCGAAAATTTCAAATACTTATAGTATAGTTTCGTACTTTAACATAAACGGGAAAAAAAGGTAGGACCGGGGCTCGATCCCGGGTCTAGAGATCTGAAGTTACGGGATTTTCCACAAAACCATCGGCACTTGTTGAATTGCCGCTGAAATTTTAAATACTTATAGTATAGATTCGTACTTTAATATAAACGAAAAAATGAGGCAGAACCGGGACTCGATCCCGGGTCTAGGGATCGGAAGTTTCGAGAGTTTCCACAAAGCCATCAGCACTTGTTGAGTTGCCGCTGAAATTTTAAATACTTATAGTATAGATTCGTACTTTAATATAGACGGGAAAAAACGGTAAGACCGGGGCTCGATCCCGGGTCTAGAGATCTGAAGTTACGGGATTTTCCACAAAGCCATCGGCACTTGTTGAATTGCCGCTGAAATTTTTAATACTTATAGTATAGATTCGTACTTTAATATAGACGGGAAAAAAACGGTAAGACCGGGGCTCGATCCCGGGTCTAGGGATCGAAAGTTCTGAGAGTTTCCACAAAGCCATCAGCACTTGTTGTATTGCCGTTGAAATTTTAAATACTTATAATATAGTTTCGTACTTTAATATAAACGAAAATATAACTACATTACCGGGGATCGTACCCGGGTCTACTATAGGGATGTAAAACCCCGTGCATTTCCACCAAGCCACCAGAACTTGTTGAATCGTCGTGAACATTTCAAATACTTATTATATAGTTTCGTACTTTAATATAAACGAAAATAAAACTGCAGTTCCGGGGTTCGATCCCGGGTCTAGAGATCAAAAGTCCTATGCGTTTCCACCAGGCCACCAGCACTTGTTGAATCGTCGTGAAAATTTCAAATAGTTATAGTATAGTTTTGTACTTTAATATAAACGAAAATAAAACTGCAGTGCCGGGGTTCGATCCCGGGTCTAGAGATCAAAAGTCCTGTGCGTTTCTACCAGACCACCAGCACTTGTTGAAGCGTCCTGAAAATTTCAAATACTTATAGTATAGTTTCGTACTTCAATATAAACGAAAATAAAACGGTAGAACCGGGGCTCGATCCTGGGTATACAGTTCTAAAGTCCTGATAGTTTCCACAAGGCCATCAGCACTTGTTGAATCGCCGAGAAAATTTCAAATACTTATAGTTTCGAGTTTCGTAGTTTCGTACTTTAATATAAACGAAAATAAAACAGCAGTTCCGGGGTTCGATCCCGGGTCTAGAGATCTGAAGGTACGGATTTCTCACAAAGCCATCGGCACTTGTTGAATTGCCACTGAAATTTGTAATACTTATAGTATAGATTCGTACTTTAATATAAACGAAAAAACGGGACTCGATCCCGGCATCTAAAGTTCCCAGAGTTTCCACCAGGCAACCAGCACTTGTTGAATTGCCTTTGAAATTTTAAATACTTATAGTATAATGTTGGTACTTTAATATAAACGAAAAACAAACGGCAGGACCGGGTCTCGATCCGGGGTCGAGGGACCTAAAGTTCCCAGTTTCCACAAAGCCATCGCCACATTTTAAATACTTATAATATAGTTTCGTACTTTAATATAAACGAAAATAAAACTACATTACCGGAGATCGAACCCGGGTCTACTATAGGGATGTAAAACCCTGTGCATTTCCACCAAGCCACCAGCACTTGTTGAAGCATCGTGAAAATTTCAAATATTATAGTATAGTTTTGTACTTTAATATAAACGAAAATAAAACTGCTGGACCCGGGTTCGAACCCGGGTCTAGAAATCGAAAGTCCTGAGCGTTTACCCAATGCCAACAACAATTATTGAATGTGTTCGAAAGTGTTATTTACTTATCGTGTCGTTTCGTACCGGTACTTTCCCAGTGAAAAAGTAAAGTAGTTTTGCTGGGGCTCGAACGCGGGTCACCGGGATCTAAAAATCTCGTGCATTTCCACTGACGCCACCAGAACTTGTAGAAACGTCCCCACTTATAGTGTAGTTTCATACGGTACTTTAATAAACAAACAAAAACACTTTGCCGGGGCTTGAGCCGGGGTCTCGGGATCTAGAGCTCTGTGCATTTCCACCAAGCCACACCCACTTCCGAAGTAGACCCGCGAATTTTAAATACATGTACGTTCACCGTGGTTTTTTCACGCTTACAGCAGTTTGTAATTAAATCAACGATCACTGATTCGGGAACGTGGAAATCAAATGCCTGCAAATTAGTATTAGAAACGAGCAATTTGGAGTTCGAATTTTGATCCATATACGTACATACTAGAAATGTTCCCCTATCCCTAAGTCAACCTGGGTTTAGCTTACGTTTCGGCGATATTGGGTAAAAATTGGAGTTTGGGCAAGGTTACCAGCAGAACGCGTTTGAAGACATCAAGAAACAGCTACTGAGATTACCAGGTTATAACTCTAAAATAATTACAAATACACCTTAATAACGTCCACACCTGAAAAAAATTATTCTATATTATATAATTTGTATTTAATATTATAAAATTTACTTTGAATGAATTTATTACCTAGAATCTAAAGTCCAATACCCTTTATCGAATATTTATTTAGTGCAGTTTGCAAGCAAATCTGGCTATAATTTAAGATGAAAACTGCACGCCAGAAACGAAGAACAATCATGTGCAAACTCTAGCATCCGTCCAGAAATGTTATTTTCGTTTATTTATTAAAGTACAAAACTATACTATAAGTATTTGAAATTTCCGCGACGATTCAACAAGTACTGGTGGCCTGGTGGAAACGCTTAAGACTTTTGATCTCCAGACCGGGGATCGAACCCCGGTAATGCAGTTTTATTTTCGTTTATATTAAAGTACAAAAATATACCGTACTATAAGTATTTAAAAATTTCACGCCGATTCAACAAGTGCTGGTGGCCTGGTGGAAACGCTCAGTACTTTTGATCTAAAGACCCGGGATCGAACCCTGGACTACTGCAGTTCTATTTTCGCTTTATTAAAGTACGAAACTATACTATAAGTATTTGACATTTTAACGACGCTTCAACAAGTGCTGGTGGCCTGGTGGAAACGCACAGGACTTTTGATCTCTAGACCCGGGATCGAACCCCGGAACTGCAGTTTTATTTTCGTTTATATTACGAAACTATACTATAAGTATTTGAATTTTTGACGACGATTCAACAAGTGCTGGCGGCTTGGTGGAAACGCTCAGGACTTTGATCTCTAGACCCGGGATCGAACCCCAGTACTGCAGTTTTATTTTCGTTTATATTAAAGTACAAAACTATACTACAAGTATTTAAAATTTTCTCGACGATTCAACAAGTGCTGGTGGTCTGGTGGAAACGATCAGCACTTTTGATCTCTATAGACCGGGGATCGAACCCCGGTAATGCAGTTTTATTGTCGTTTATATTAAAGTACAAAACTATACTATAAGTATTTGACATTTTAACGACGCTTCAACAAGTGCTGGTGGTCTGGTGGAAACGCGCAGGACTTTTGATCTCTAGACCCGGGATCGAACCCCGGCACTGCAGTTTTTCTTTCGTTTATATTAAAGTACAAAACTATACTATAAGTATTTAAAATTTCACGACGATTCAACAAGCGCTGGTGGCCTGGTGGAAACGCATAGGACTTTTGATCTCTAGACCCGGGATCGAACCCCGGAACTGCAGTTTTATTTTTGTTTATATTAAAGTACAAAACTATACTATAAGTATTTGACATTTTAACGACGCTTCAACAAGTGCTGGTGGTCTGGTGGAAACGCGCAGGACTTTTGATCTCTAGACCCGGGATCGAACCCCGGCACTGCAGTTTTTCTTTCGTTTATATTAAAGTACGAAACTATACTATAAGTATTTGACATTTTAACGACGCTTCAACAAGTGCTGGTGGCCTGGTGGAAATGCACAGGACTTTTGATCTCTAGACCCGGGATCGAACCCCGGAACTGCAGTTTTATTTTCGTTTATATTACAAAACTATACTATAAGTATTTGAATTTTTGACGACGCTTCAACAAGTGCTGTCGGCTTGGTGGAAACGCACAGGACTTTGATCTCTAGACCCGGGATCGAACCCCAGTACTGCAGTTTTATTTTCGTTTATATTAAAGTACAAAACTATACTACAAGTATTTAACATTTTCTCGACGATTCAACAAGTGCTGGTGGTCTGGTGGAAACGATCAGCACTTTTGATCTCTATAGACCGGGGATCGAACCCCGGTAATGCAGTTTTATTGTCGTTTATATTAAAGTACAAAACTATACTATAAGTATTTAAAAATTTCACGACGATTCAACAAGCGCTGGTGGCCTGGTGGAAACGCATAGGACTTTTGATCTCTAGACCCGGGATCGAACCCCGGAACTGCAGTTTTATTTTCGTTTATATTAAAGTACAAAACTATACTATAAGTATTTGACATTTTAAAGAAGCTTCAACAAGTGCTGGTGGTCTGGTGGAAACGCATAGGACTTTTGATCTCTAGACCCGGGATCGAACCCCGGCACTGCAGTTTTATTTTCGTTTATATTAAAGTACGAAACTATACTATAGGTATTTGACATTTTAACGACGCTTCAACAAGCGCTGGTGGCCTGGTGGAAACGCACAGGACTTTTGATCTATAAACCCGGGATCGAACCCCGGAACTGCAGTTTTATTTTCGTTTATATTAAAGTACAAAACTATACTATAAGTATTTGAAATTTTCACGACGCTTCAACAAGTGCTGGTGGCCTGGTGGAAACGCACAGGACTTTTGATCTCTAGACCCGGGATCGAACCCCGGCACTGCAGTTTTATTTTCGTTTATATTAAAGTACGAAACTATACTATAAGTATTTGAAATTTTCACGACGCTTCAACAAGTGCTGGTGGCCTGGTGGAAACGCATAGGACTTTTGATCTCTAGACCCGGGATCGAACCTCGGCACTGCAGTTTTATTTTCGTTTATATTAAAGTACGAAACTATACTATAGGTTGTTGACATTTTAACAAAGTTCAACAAGCGCTGGTGGCCTGGTGGAAACGCAGAGGACTTTTGATCTCTAGACCCGGGATCGAACCCCGGCACTGCAGTTTTATTTTCGTTTATATTAAAGTACAAAACTATACTATAAGTATTTGAAATTTTCACGACGCTTCAACAAGTGCTGGTGGCCTGGTGGAAACACTTAGGACTCTCGAGACACGGGTTGGAGAACCGGGTTCGAGCCTCGTCCACTGACGTTTTATTTTCGTTTGTATTGCGCAATACCAAACTATACCTTAAATATTAGAAACGAGCAATTTGGACGGGGGGACCCAAGTGGTGGTGTGTTACCCCCACCCCACCCCCGGTGGGAGTGTGGCCCCGGTTCGAATCCCAGCCCTGACCCTAGCTGGGGAAGGGGAAACCGCCCTGGTTCGAGAACCGCCCCGGTTGTCTATCGAACTGTATAAAATAAAATAAAATGGAATTTTGAACTTTTTTCTAATAAATAACAAAACTTAAAAAGAACAAAATGCCCAGTTGGGTACTTGGCGGGAATTGAACCCGCAACCTTCATCACCAGAGTCAGAGTGCATGTCCACTATGCCAAACTCGACTTCTTACTATAGGATGTTTGGAAGTAATATATAAAGTTTTTCAAATAAATAACAAAACTTAAAAAGAACAAAATGCCCAGTTGGGTTCTTAGCGGGAATTGAACCCGCAACCTTCCTCATTAGAGTCAGAGTGCATACCCAATATGCCAAACTCGACTTCTTACTACAGGATGTTTGGAAGTAATATATAAAGTTTTTCGATATAAAAACGAGTAAAAAAAATAACTCCCACCACGTCTTCCGCTGATGAGCAGATCAGCGGAAGACGTGGTGGGAGTTTTAGGTTTTGGGAGGAGTTGGGACGCACCCTGCTCGGCATTTCCATCATGCCAGTTTGACTTGGCACACTTTAATAGACTGAAACGTACGCCTAACAATCGATCTAGCCAGGGGAACACGGTTGGATAAGAAGCTGCGATACCGTAAGGCTTATATAGGCCTACGGCCGGGCAGGATTAAAGTTTTGTCTTCATTTTGGTGTACGCAATGTGAAAATCAGACGAAGTGAAACCGTCTAAAAATAATTCAACAGGATTGTCTAGATAAGGGGGCGTGGTCAACTCAATCAAGATCTTTTTGCCGAATTTAGTTGAGCAAACAAGCGCGCTCTTTAAATGAACTGCCCGTGCTCTTAAACAAATTTGATTTTTCGTCCGACGAAATTTTTTGTTTCATGTTAACGAAAAAATATCTTTTTGCTATTTTTGTGTTTGCAACACTCCGAATTAGGCTTTTGTGCACACAAAGATCCGCCCCGTATAGGAACTGAATACGCCAGTTCGGTATCTCAAAGGTCAAAGGTTATTCAGGATAAAATTGCTGACGTATGTCACGCCTTGTTACGCGAACGCCCATTCTGATGGCTTTTTTAGGTTCGTTGTCTTATTCAGAAGTGAATACTCTTGTATTTTTAGAAAAATGAGCAATTAAAACAGAAAAGAAATCGAAGGAAAAATATCGTAACGTGCACGGATAGTCATCAAATTAATTCACTTGTTTTGGACCATGGAAATGCCTTTACTTAAAAAAAAGACAGCTTATTGGTTAAGAATTTTAGCTTTCAGTAAAACAAATCTTTGAAGAACTGCAATCAATATAGGCCCCAGGCTATCCAATAAAGCTAAATGGAGGTGGGGTGGGGTTGTTAGAAGTGCAGTGGAACGCCGCTATAACGAACATCGCGGGATCCACAGATTTTGTTCGGTATAGCGATCGTTCGGTATAGCGATTTTCAGCCGCCGGTTACTTAAGGACGACTTTAAACATGACTGTGCCGGCCATTGAATTATGTAATTACATGTTCATACTTTCTAAGCTTAACGAATTCTGAAGCAACAGTTGGATTTTCCCTTCTGTTCCTATGGGGAAATAATAGCCTAGGCCTACTGTCACTCTTCATAATTCAACATAAAGCTGTGGCCGTTTGGGAATTACAAACGGCCCAAATGCCCAATACATTTTTTTAATCCGTTGTCTTTGTTTCAACAACAATGTTCGGTGGGTTTTGTACACAACATTTGGGAGCCAAGGATGGTGTTCGGTATAGCCGAATGTTCGGTATAGCGGCGTTCGGTAGTGGCGTTCGGTATAGCGGCGTTCCACTGTGGTTGTGATGTGTGGCATCCAAGTTATTCGAAATGTGTTTTGGTACCGGTAACTAAACATAGGCTATAGGTGATGTTCTTGTTCAATGTCTAACTGAAAACTCAATTAACAATAATTAGAAATGCTGGAAAATTAGCAACTCAATTTTGAAAAAAAATTTCGGGGCGACAGGCACCCAAAAAACGTACATAACATAAAATTAGGCTTTTCCAAGGAAAATCTTTTTTGTTTACAGACTTGTACAATTTCTATGACAATTCCCTATCGATATAAAAAGGAAAGAATACATTATGCCGCAAATTTCTATGAGGGATCGTGAACAGAATTTTCATCTTGGACACATTTATTTTTCAGTTCAAAATTCAGGTTTTGAAAAACATACCGTGCCATATGCCCTACTTACAATGTCCTTACAAATAAAATTGTATAGTTTAAAAATGCATTTAAAAATTAATGTTGGCTTAGTTTTTATTGTCACAGGTAAGATCTAATTGGGCCCATGTCGTGAATTTCAGCGACAAAAAGCCGTTCAGCAATTCATTCTGAAATTGTTCGAGTTCTCAAATTTTCCAATCAACAAATTACTAAAACAATAAAAAAAATAAAAACATGAACATGAAACACTTCGATTTATAAAGCTCCCAGCGTATAGAACATATTGCAAAATCAATGATTTAATATCGACTATTAAATATATCGACACGGGAGGTGTCGGAATTGGAGTTCCAGTTCATAAAAACTACGTTCTTATTAGGAAAATTATAAAAAGTTATTATAAAACTCACATACAGACATTTTGCATCACAAACCGTCCAGAAGGCTGTCGGGACTTAAACCAGTTGATATTTTGAACAAATGGAAGACTACTAGACCCAAAATGCTATAAAATTCAGCTGCCAGGCGATGAAATCGGAGCCAAAACGCTCTCCACCACCCTGCTTCACAGCTCGCACGCAGTCTTGTGAGTCACGTGTAGTCTGCCACACCCCTCTTTATTTGAAGAGAGGCATTTGGCGGGAACCAGTCGACAATAGTGCGTTACGTAATAAACATTTCATTTGATTGTTGGCTTAGCTCCCTCTGGCATGTTCACTACATGTAAGACAGGCATCGAAATTAAGACCAAGGCACAAGAAAGCTTCAGTATTATAGCTTATTTTGGCATAAACGTTGCTATATTTTTTTCTTAACTTTTATTGAGGTGTTTTTTGAATTTTCGTGTTTTCCTTGGGTGACATCACAGCGCCCTCACATGTCAGGAAATAGCAAGAACATTTTAATAGTGACAGAACACTATTTCAAGTCTTATTTCAAGTCCAAATAACTCATTTATGCTAGACTTTTTTTTCGGCACAGTACATATGATGCACGATATGGGGCAGAGCGAACCCCCCCCCCCCCCCCCCCCCTCTTTTGTGTTGGTCATTGTGTTCCCGGAATCTTAGGAATTCTGTTCAGAAGCCTAGGGGGATGTGTTAGGTAACAATAGTCTGGAGAGTGTATAGGGTATTGGGTATAGGGACAAAAAGGGGGTACCCATCTGCCCCATATCGTGCTGGGTATAGCACAGTAAGATGGTAGTCTGGTTCCCTGACCTGAAGATTCCCAGACGTCTATATCTTATAAATATTCATATAGCTTATATTCATCAGAAATGGTCAGAATATTTTGGTCCGGGAACCAGAAGATGGATTCAATGGGAGACTTTTGAGACGCTGGTGGCAGCAGACATACCGGTTCTTTTCCATTGTTCTCACCAAGAAACGCCCTCATATGTCCGGAAATGGCATTAACATTTTGAATAGTAAAAGCCAACACTCAAATTCTTACTTCTAGTCGAAAAAATGCTAACACAACAGTTCAGAAGCACTGATGTATGAACAAAATATATTCTGATATGATTTTCATCTCAGTGGCTTTGTAAAGAGCAGGGGTAGGCCACGGGTGAAAACTGAATTTTCAGAACACACTGTTTAAAAGAACAGAATCACACGTAGGTGGGGCGAACTAAACGCTGTAAATCGTTAAGTGACAATTTAAGACATATTCAGTTTGAGCGCAATATGTTAAAATTATTTAAATCATTAAATGTTCATTTTTTTTCTATTGGGTATCCTTTGGTTTTATTCAGAAACAACGGTAATTCCAATTTGGAATCATAAACATTATTACATCCTATTTAAATAGACGTTCCAATGTTTTACCTTCATATAAATGTTAATATTAAGGTCTTGAAATATCACAATACAAAAAAAGCAAAAATGTAATTTGCTAAAGTTTTTGAACTGATCAAACTGCACTGTACAATATACAAGTATAAATTTCACTGTGAAATATAAAAGAGGTACTTTTTCAGTTCCCGTTTTAAAAGTGAACATCAAACCTTGTTTGACGGTCAAAATAAACTCTTCCCCCTCTTTATGTGAGATTTCTTGTCTGTGGATACAATTCAAACATCAGCAAGCTTCTGCGGTTCAATCTTCAATGTTTGGAGGTTTTGTATAATTTGTTGCGTTCCTTACTCTCTGCAGCTTTTATTGAAACACTTTGGCGATGTTTGGAAATACTGATAAAACTGCTGATATTTAAAACATTTTTTTTTTTTATATATATATATATATAATTTATATATATATATATATATAAAACAATACATTTTTTTCTTCAAATTTTATTCTTCTTTTTTTAAATTATTTTATTTCTTATTTTTTTTTTTACTTTTGTGGCGAGGGGGTTCAAATTTTTTTTTTGTGGGGGGGGGGATATATCCCTTAACAGACCCACAGAACTGCATCTATCGAAGCCATTATAGTAGTCAACAGAATGTTTAGAGTCAAAGCTTGCGAGAATGCATCGTCGGTCTACATTCTGCTGAAAATATTTGCCTGTGGTGCACTAAGATCTCACAGGGAAAACAAAATCAATTATTCAAAATAGTAAAACTTTTTTTCTTTAACCCCTTGAGCACGGTATTTTACAGGAGACATCGGGACGTCGGGGTGCCGCGGCGGCTCTGGCAGCCAAGCGAACTGCCACAATGTGTTTGTGCAGTCAAGCGTAATACACAATAATCCAACAATAGATTGAAACTGCACAAACAGCGGCCAATGGCGTCATCCGGCCTGGTGGCACTGGTTTTTTTTGCGCCATATTCCATCATCCGTACGCAAGGGGTTAAGAAACTACAAGGTATCGTAACTTTTGCAAATTCAAATAAAATCTGAAAGTTGCCTCATTGTAGTTTAACAAGGACCATATAATTGCTTTGTAAAATCTTTCTATAGATATCCCTCCAAAACAAACAGACCACAAAACCCAAAACAAATTCCCTACAAACAAAGAACTGTACTTTCCACCACAGTATCATACAGTAACTCTAAAACGAGTTTTATAAAATGTCAACTTCGAGATTGAAAAACCGCCCACTTCAGCATCTTGAATTTGGCCGCCAATTCTTAGGTTGGTTGTGTTGTTTTGCTTGTGTGATAGGAGCAATACTCATAGTGGTTTTTGGCAAGATATGCACACCTGGTGTTGGAAAATGTGTGATAGCATTGCAGCGTAAGTGGTGGCAACTTTTTGGGTGTTTTCAAAATGGCCGCCAATATGCTTGTTACCGGATTAATTATATATAACAACAAGCATTTTGGCTGCCATTTTATTAAAAAGTTGATAACACCCAAAAAGCTGCCACCGCTGCAATGCTATCACATATTTTCCAACTACAGGGGTGCATACCTTGCCAAAAATCACCATGAGCATTATTGCCCTCATTTGATACCGACCAACCCCCAGGCTTATGACCTATGAGAGCTGTTGGCTTGTTTCGATTATCAAAGTCCCTACAAACAAAGAACTGTACTTTCCACCACAGTATCATACAGTACTCTAAAACGAGTTTTATAAAATGTCAACCTTGAGATTGAAAAACCGCCCACTTCAGCATCTCAAATTTGGCCGTCAATTCTTAGGTT
Organism: Hippasteria phrygiana; assembly: GCA_037893225.1. Taxonomy (NCBI): domain Eukaryota; kingdom Metazoa; phylum Echinodermata; class Asteroidea; order Valvatida; family Goniasteridae; genus Hippasteria; species Hippasteria phrygiana. The sequence goes on from JAZGUH010000253.1 coordinate 1,113,843, forward strand.
GGTTGTGTTGTTTTGCTTGTGTGAGAGCTGTTGGCTCGTTTAAATTATCCATCGCGTCTCATACATTGGACGCATTCGTGACACATACACAGCCATATCTGTGACGAGTTCTATCAAAATCAGTGAATAAAACATGAAAAACACGTTCGTCACCTTTGTACCCGGTCAAAAAAAATTGACTTATTTGGGTCATTTCATAAATTTGGGGTCCAAAAGTGTGACATTTGTTTTCGTGTCCCTGTTACACCTGACCTGTGTAATTTCCCATCAAGTATCATTAAAATTGACTTCACACTATTTTTTACTTGTTTGGCAGGTACTTTGCTTTACATAATCACTCTTGGAGATAGAAGACATTAAAGAATGTGTCCTGAATTGCAAAATCTTATTTATTTCACTATGTAACAGGAGCACCAAAAATGTCACACTTTTGGCCCCCAAATTTATGGAATGACCCACGTATAGATTACTAATAGATGGTACAAGTCAATAGCGAGATTTGGCTCGTAGTCAAGTTTCCCATTTGTTTATGTAGGGCACACGTCTTGCAACTTGATCAGTTATGTTTTTAAGTCCCAATGCATTGCCATAGGAGCTATAGTGTGTGAGGTGTCCAATTTTACAAAACTATTTTGAATTTTGAGTGCTAACGGCAACTAATTAATTTGGTGAAAAAACCAAAGCATTACAACACGTAAACATATTGCAATTTGATGAACAATAGACCCAAGACGTAATGACGTCAGGCTTTGTTTACATGTGCGCTTTCCTATGGGAGCCAGGTGGGGACGACTGTCTGGTGTCCTGACCTGGCTCCCATAGGAAAGCGCTCATGTAAACAAAATTATTACATCTCTACGTCTTAGGTCTATTGATCATACACATGGTTAAACAAAGACGCCCACATGAAAACTTATCATAAAGTGGCAAGACGTTTGGCTCTACATACAAAAACGGAAACCTGACTATGAACAATTTGTGTCTGATTTTGATGGAACAAGTCATATGCTCACCCAAAACTCTTATGCTTTTCTGGCCAGGGATTTTCCAAAGTCCACCAAAATCCACCAAAATCTAAAATGCCTACCGACACTATTTCAATGCCAAACAACATTTTGGGAAAAGTACTCCCTCCAATCAATTTTTCCAAGGGGCAAGTGTATGTGGGATTATGTGGGATTTTGTCAGATTCTGTCAGATCCAGTACCCTTTGGTGGAGGATGGGGCAGTGTGTTGCTTTGACCACATTTGAGATGGTAGTACTCTGAATCCATCAGAGTCAAGCATGGGTTGGATTTTGGTAGATTTTGGTGGATTTTGAGGGGCGGATAGAGTCTATGTACACCCGTGATTGACCATTCATCATCTCTTCTCCAGCTTGGGTTTGGGCGGTTTGAATGCCATCCTGTTTTTGGTCTTTGCTTTCTTCTTCTTACCCCCTTGATTGAAGTCGCGCCAGCTCTCCACCCGATCATCTCGATTTTTCTGCCCAAAGAAAAAATTGTTTTAGTTAGACTTTTATGACAGGCTGCATACACATTGTTGTTGTTGTTTTGTTAATGTTTTGTTTGTCTACTTTGAGTTATTTCTGTTCTCTAAGATTTTTCAGTACAAGCTACATTTTGGGAAATATTAGTCTCTCTTCAAATGCCCGTTTCACCCTTCATACTTTTTCAGCATGAAGTTATAAATTTCTTGAACTCGACTTTATTCCCAAGTCGAATCTGTCATGTTGATTTCAGTTTCTTTTTTCATTGCATATCTGACTTAATGTTTCCAACCAAAGCTCTTTATTGATAAATATTTGTTTTCTTCAAAACAAATCAAAAGAAAAACCGACTTGGTAAAATTGAATACATTTTCAAAATGAACAGTGAAAACTGACAGGAGCAACCTCTAGACTACTGTACCAGAGCTCTACCAACTGAGCTATCTTGGTATGTTGGTGGTCTCCCAAATTGTCAGTGTCTTTGTTTAGGAGGCGATAGTCGGACGTCCCAGGTTGTATCGTAAAATTAGGCGTGATCCCTGGCTATACGACATTATGGATTTATGACTAGTGACCCCGAACAAAGACACTGACAATTTGGGAGACCGCCAACATACGGCAAGATAGCTCAGTTGGTAGAGCGCCGGTACAGTATTCCGGAGGTCGCAGGTTCGAATCCCGCTCCTGCCAGTTTTCTTTCTTCACTTTGAAAATATACATATTTTTTGTTCATTCTGGGTTGCCTGATCAGCGCATTAGCACTGGTCTCTCTCAGGTCCCAGCTCTTGAGTGAGAGAATCCAAGAAAGGCATTTTCAAATTTAGAATTGGGGGGGGGGGGGGGGGAACCCCAGAGAATAATTATGACTGGAAAAAACCTCCACAATCAGGTTGGGACTTTAAAAAACCCAATCCATATAGCGCCCCTGGCTGAGAACTAAAGGTCACAAGATTGACCTATGACCTCAGAGCTTACCTCCCACTCCTTCTCCCATTCCTTCTGCTTCTTGGCTTTCTCCTCGGCGACAATCTCCTCTTCTCTCTCCCGTTTCCTCAGCACGGCGTCTCGCTCAGCTAGCTCCCGTCGTCTGATCTCATAGTCGGCAAAGAGCTTCACTGTCGTCTTGTACAGCGTTTCTTTGAACTGTTATTTAAAGCAGACGAAAAGAGTTTAAAACAATGTAAAACTAATTCTTGAAAAGAGAAGACAATGTACTTAGGCGTAAAAAAACGAAACATGTTTCGCGTCCCCGCTCGCTTCCTTTTTGGAGGCCGCCTGGATTTAAAAAAAAAATTTTACCACTGATTTTTTGCTGATATGGTGCTACAAACATACGAAAAAACCATTTTAAATATGTTCAGTTCTCGTGTCCAACATGTCTTTCATTTTTAATGTGTCTTTGAATAGGGAAACACCAACGGTTGCCAGAATTTATTTTAAATGACGGCCATCTTGAAAATTAAAAATTAAAAATTAAAAGCCCCTCTTCCTCCTTTTTTTTGAAAACCTGGACGTGAAACATGTTTGTTTTTTACTCGGCCTAATAGGGAACAAAAACGGTACAACCACTTCTCATTCTCTAATTGATTTGCCCATATCTTTCTTCTATTGGTTCTGAGTGGGCATCTGTTGCAGTAAATTCCAGTGTGTAATCGAGTCATTTCGGGTGCTTTTACAACTAACTGTTTTCTGCAACGCAAGTCATTCCTACGTAATTTTGCTTTTGTCGGCTTACAAGTCACTTTTACTCTACTCAAACTCAAGAGAAGTTTGAGCATGTCAAAATATTGGTATAACAAAATGTTCATAGATATTCAGGAAAAAAGTACTTGAATGTTACTCGAGCTAAGTTTTGAGTTATTTAAAAAACAAAATCAGTATTTTCCTACACCAAAAACAACCAAAACTTCTTGTGAGTTAAAGTTGAAAAACAATTCGTATTTTCAAGGAAATATAACATTTGGGGAAAACATGACTTGGGGAAACAATGAGAAGTCACATGACTCCTAAAGGGCTCATAATTTCTCAAACGCAGACTAATTTTGAATTTCAATTCCAGAAAACATGGTAGAACTCCAGGACCAACCACACCAGCTAAGCGATACCGCAGTTTACTGCAGTTTACCGCAGTTTACCCCACACAGCCACAGGTCATAACAAGCCAGTTCGGTATTTCAACTGCGCATATGTGCACAATGACATTTTATCCCGACCTAACGCGCGCGTGTGAACGCAAAAAGGTGGTTGCACAATGCGCACGTGTTAAATTCAATCAGAATGGGCGTTCGCATAACATGGCGTGATATTACGTCAGCAATTTTATCCCTAATAACCTTTGACCTTTGAGATACCGAACTGGCTTATTTGGATTAAAAGACCTACACTAAACAAGGGATGAGGGTTTCCGCAATACACCATCTATGGGTCCAAACCATTCTTGACAGCATGCAATGCTGCAGTAGCGGAAATTATGACACTCGGGGAAACAGTGGAATCTTATCTCACCTTCTCTGGGTCATCTTCCTCAATCTCAGTCGTCTGGCCTTCCTTTTTCATCTTTTTCCGTTTCTCCTCAAGCTATTACAAAAACAAATGATTTTCAGTGAGAAGATAGAATTTTGCATTGGGGATGATGTAAATTACAAGAAAGCTTTTTTGTTGTTACAGTGCTTCATACACTACATCGGGTAAGGGCAAACAGCTGCCGAATTAAATGCAATCGGGATAACTACCTTGAACGCACCATCTCCACAGAACACTGGTGTTTCAGTTTGTGTGTTACTCACTGTATTCAGAGCTGAACTTCCTGGGGTCATTCTAAGGTGGATCCTGCTGCTTTCCCACCCGCTTCCCCACCCGCTTCCCCACCCGCTTCCCCACCCGCTTCCCCACCCGCTTCCCCACCCGCTTCCCCACCCGCTTCCCCACCCGCTTCCCCACCCCACACTTAAAAAAAGGGGAATTTTTTGTAGTAAATATAATCTGGCATGAATGTTAAAGAATTCTGAAAGCCTCCACAAATTGTTCAAAAATGTTTACAATTTTTCAATATCGCATTCTTAATTGCTTACGTTCCATAAAACAATGTATCCACCAAAAAGGTAGTAGTCTAGAATGGTTGCAGTAAAACCTTTCTTTCGTTATAATGAATTTTTTAGCAGGAATCCTCGACTGAACCTGGATCAAAATGTGCCCAGCTAGGTCCTACAGTGACAGGAGGGCATCATGTCGATTCGTATTTACCCTTCGACAATGTTTTTTGTGGAGTGGCTGTCAGCACCCCTAGCTTACCTGGAAATCGTTCTTCTCTTTGGCTTCGTCGATGATGGCCAGCATGCTTTTTCTCTTCTCCTCATCCTCGATGGTCTTCATGGCGTTACTCAAGACTGCAGGATGAGCAGAGTGTAATAATTATCTAAATTTATAATACGCACAATATGGTTGTCAAGATGCTGCATCATTATTACCCCTGCTCATCGGGCCATTGAATCATACCTTAGACAATCTCAGCTCTCTGGGGAGTATACATAACCTGAAGGCTGCCATTCATGACCCAAAGGGCTGATATAAACAACAGGTAACGAGCGATGTCACCAGTCAAAATCCAGGCCCTCGAGCACTATTCCGAAGGGACTAAAAGTATTCTGAGGATATAGATCTGTCTCTGAAAACCAAAATGTTTTTTATTTTATTTTTTTAAGAATTTAGAAGGTTATTTTTTTTCAAAGATTTTTTGTAATTGCAAATAATTTGGAATTGACAATACAAAAATGTATTCATTTATTCCTTTATTCAAGGATTTTTTTCCTCTGGGGAGGCTCATTTGATTTTCGGGGGCAACATACACATACTGACTCGTTATGAGGGCACTAGTACTTGTCTATGTGCCCTAATTGGGCCGAGTGATCACAATAGGGTTCCACGTCCCAAGAACACAGCAAAACGTTGTTAAAACCAAAAAAAACTCATTTTTGTCTAGTTACGGAAGGCTAAGCAGAGGTGCAGCTTTCTTGAGTTGGTTAACCCTAACCCTGCCAGACGCAGCACAGTGCATCTATGCTGACAGCTCCACTTTGCTGGACTCTGCACACAGGTCAAAGTGACAAAGTACGCAATCTGATGCGTCTGGCAGGGTTCTAGTAAACATGCCATGGAGGGTTAGGGTTAATGAAGAGATGTAGTATAGCTAAAAAAGACAGGTTGCTCAGTACTTACTTTCAAACGCTTTCTGTGCCCGTTCACTATCATCCACATTCTTGTCGGGATGCACAAGAATTGACAACTAGCATAAAAAGACACACACACAAAAAGGAAAATAATCTAAAATGTCAAAACATAAATATTCACTGCCTACATAAGTCCAATAAAATTTTAATGAGACACAATTGTGAATAAATTGTCTTGGTAATTAGCATAAATTGTGCATACTGTTTGACCTAATTTACATATTGACAATTGAGAACGAGGCTAAAGGATGCATCGTCTTACCCGCCGGTACTTTTTCCTGATTTCATCTGGGGGCATTTCAGGCGGTACCTGTATAACCTTTGCAAAAATATAAAGAGTGAAAGTGAAAAGAGATTTAGGTTTTGTGGCTTGCATATCTGGTCATCACCAAAGTTGAGGGACAGGAGAATAGATGGTACAATGTAAGGTGCAGGTGCAGCAATGCAATGATAACTCCTACTGGCCATTTCCCAAACTGGACTGCAGCTTCCAACGACCAGCTCTATATTTAAAAACCTTCAGTGCTTGGACAAACTGAAAGGCTGTGGCTTAGTATAGTAGGCTTTGAAGGACTACATGAAGCAAGGGGGGTGTGCAGCCAGGGGCCTGAAATCACGCACTCTGGATCCTGAAGCTGAAGCCTTGGTTTAACCCTCCTGTTCTCAGGGCCAAAATCGACCCAGCTGCTGTACAGATCAAAACCTATCAAATTTCAGATTGAAACACACACAAACTGTCAGAGTTGGTGTTTAGAGATTTTGATAGGCTGTGATAGTTATAAGTATAGGAGGGTTAATAAATAGCTTTCATCAGCTGTTTATTAACCCCTATGTGATCAACTCCTGGCCAATCAGCATCCAAATATAAAACGGAACCAACTGTTCTCCGATGTGTGGTTTGTTGATGAGCTGTTACTTAGGAGAAAATAAGAATGGAAACTTTGGTTTACCTCAAATGGGTTAAGATTGAAGTATGTGCTACCAGGACGGAGTAGTCTATTTATTTGTTGCTTTGGTGTCAGTACTGCATCCCGCTGTTCAATCGCCTTCACCTACACAGAGAAAATAATCAGTTTGTATTATGAGTTGTCCATATCGCTCTGTTTAGACTGTTGAACGGCTCATTGAATACAATGCTGAATGTATATAAAGCCTAGTGTGGGACCTGTGGGTACGTACAGAGGTAATGAACCTAATTTTGACCTATTCTCACATGACAAAGTATTAACCTCGTGGGCTCAATGTTGGCATGGTTGGTGCTTAAGTCATCCGATCCACAAGCTGCCATGTTTTTTTGCGCACATCTTGTCAAAGTTTGCTGATGCAAGTGAAATTTGTGTGTAAAACACGTCAGCTTATCACTGCATCCTTAATCTAGGGCTAGTCAGCTTGTATATTACCCAGCTTACATGCCAACATTGCGCCCGAAATGTCTGCATTTATTTGTACTGGTATTTCAATCCTTAACCAGTTCATGCCGGGATTATTTTGACATTCACCGGACCCAGGCACAGGATTATTTTTCACGAACCTCGATGCCGGCCGGGTTCAGGTGGAATCAGGCCGTAATCTGCAGGTAGCACAACCTGATATTGCCGGCCTCACTCGCTGCGAGGGGGTCGCTGACACATATTTCCGGCCTCGCTCGAGTGCATGTTTATCAGTCATCCGTTCTGAATACCGCAAAACCTTTGCGTGTATACACGTCATCCGACCCAAACTGGTTAAAAGACATGTTAACCCTTTACATAAGGAAGGCGCCATATGGGGGTAAAAAAAAAAAGTGCCACCAGGCCGGATGACACCATTTGCCGCTGTTTGTGCAGTTTCAATCCATTGTTAAATTATTGTTTATGTTATGCTTGACTGCACAAACACATTGTAGCAGTTCGCTTGGCTGCCAGAACCGCTGCGACACCCCAGTTGGCTTAGACCCGCAAATGTGGCGGTATACACCACCATGCTCTGTTGCACTGAAAAAACACTATTGGTCGATAAAAGACTCCATGTCCATTGACGGGAAGATTGTTATCGTTTTCCTGTTTAGTACTTACACATGCTCTTTTACACCAAAATCCGCAAGCATAGCACCTGTCATTCCCCAGAAATTTGATGAAAAAAGGTGCATTCCTTTACAAACGTATGGCCTTTTTGGTACGCGAGCGATGCCGGGATTGCCGGCAGATCTTCGCACGGTGCCCCGAATCCTTCGTGTAGAAATTGCGGTACTGTACTACGGCTGGAGAGACGTTACCATCCAGCAGGGACCAGACTTTTTGTTGCGCACGGTGACGTCGGGGTCAATCGCTTCATTCGGCGCATGTGTACACGATTCCACGGGTTGAGGACTTTTTTATGTCGCAATAGCTAGTGGCTAGTATTGAGCCCATTGATCTCATTGAGCCGTAACTTATCTGGCTTTAAGCAGTACGAAATCGTACGAAACGGCTTGCCGACGGCTGTTTGATGAGAGCACAGCTAGCTTATCACGATTTCAGTGGAACATCTCGCGCGAATTTCGTGATAAGCTGTGCTCTCATCAAACAGCTGTCGGCAAGCCGTTTCGAACCCAGTGACGTCATTTTAAAATGGCTGATACCAGTTGAAATCGTTAGCACGCAAGACTATGGAGTCCAAGTTTAATGTCCAATATTTCGGAAAATGGCGAGTAAGATGACAAGCCGCTAGCAGTTTGGAATAGTTAAGAAGGTAGAGAACACAGCCAGACCGTTAAAACCGCGGTCCAGATAGCGCTACCCCACCGCACGAATTGTTGAAGTTCTCACCACACAAACATATGGGTAGGACGTGTGGCTAAGGATCAGCCCGATGTCAAATCCGCCAGCCACACTGGTGGGGCTAGCTTGGGCCTACTTCCAAAAATGTAAGGCTCTCCGTTAGCCTTACAAGGATATGTGATTTTGGTCCCCGTAACTCAATGGGATTTGCAATACGCTCTTGCGATATCAGTTACAATGTTCCAGAATTCCACTTTCCCAAACCTTAATCTCCCCAGAAGGTTATCCAATCCCTCCTACATATCTTTTAGACTTTTGCGGCCCATTTGCGGAACATTGAAACGGACAATTTATTGAGTAATGGAGTTTTTACTCACCGACCGACGTATGCAGCCAAAATGAACATGGCGTCGCACAGCTGACTGATACAGTCCACCAGAATGCGCATGCGCGTGGATTTTTCGAAGAAATTTGGGGCTCGACCATTTTTTGAAGGAGGGGGGCATCTTGTCTACATCGCGCTTTGGTGATGTGTGGAATGTATGTTTTTATCCAGATTAGATACCGCATACAAAAACAAACGCAAAACTGAATGTCAGCGAATTTTGAACGTTATAATGTTGCAATACCGACTATTAATCAGCACCAAAAAGATTCCGTAAATGTTCATTTTAAAACCGAAGGAATGTTCAAACACACACAACGATGTGTAAAGCGCGTCATGCACACATCACCGTTGCGCGATGTAGACAAGATGCACCCCCCTCCTTCAAAAAATGGTCGAGCCCCAAATTTCTTCGAAAAATCCACGCGCATGCGCATTCTGGTGGACTGTATCAGTCAGCTGTGCGACGCCATGTTCATTTTGGCTGCATACGTCGGTCGGTGAGTAAAAACTCCATTACTCAATAAATTGTCCGTTTCAATGTTCCGCAAATGGGCCGCAAAAGTCTAAAAGATATGTAGGAGGGATTGGATAACCTTCTGGGGAGATTAAGGTTTGGGAAAGTGGAATTCTGGAACATTGTAACTGATATCGCAAGAGCGTATTGCAAATCCCATTGAGTTACGGGGACCAAAATCACATATCCTTGTAAGGCTAACGGAGAGCCTTACAATTGGAAGTAGCTTGGGCCAAGCCAAAAAAGCAACAAAATAAAACTTTAAATGAAAGGTTTATACCATTATAGTGACTTTTGTGATAATACTAACCATACTCACAACAAGGAAAACCCCTGTTTAAACTTTAGGCTTAGGGATATTCACTTACCTCTTGCATAAAAGTGGAAAAATGTGCCTCATTTTGGCTCGTTTCGTCCTTCGCATTCGACGTACTGCTGTTCGCCGCCATGTTTTCAATTCTATGTTGATGAGACGTTGAGGGCGCCCTCTCTAGATGACCACGGACATGACAAATTTGCTTTGCATCAAAAAGTCTTTCTAATTAAAAACAGGTAACCAGCCAAAAATTCATGTGATTTCCCAGTCACAATATACATCGCATGATAATTTGATTCAGGCAATCCTGTTTTTATCATAGAAGACGTTTCATGCTAAGCAATTTCTTGTGCCGGCCCCTCCTCCTTTTAAAAATCAGAACAGTAAATTTTCGAGTTTCGAGACAGAGCGACCCAATAAATCGCCGTACACCCCAACCCCCATCCCACCCTAAATACGCCCCTCGAGGCACTATATTGCAATTATGTTATCTGCTGTACGACTTCTAAGAAATATCACATCCTTTGCTTTATGCACGCAAGAAAAACTTTGACCTCGTGGTGACCCAAGACGCAACACGAGCGGACATCCTACCGGACATCGCCATACAATGAGAAGGTCAAGGAGATGATAATGTGTGTCACATGACATATGATGAATTCACCACAGCCGAGTGACCCTGAGATGACCGGACCGCCGTAAGGTCTTGTTGGCGGGTGGGGGTTCGAGGTACAAGATTATTATCACATTAGGTTTCTGTATGCATTGGAAAATGAAACTAACCTCGTGACTTTGATTAAAAATTGTTTGGTTTGCAGATCAGAGTGGACTCAAGAGGGCCTGTAGTTCCTCCATAAAATACCTTTTTTATCATTTTGTTTAGTAGTGTTATAACTACTTTTGAGAACCCGGTGTAAAGTTTCTGCTCTCTTTGGAAAGGAAACTGTTACAATTTTTTTTATCTGGAAATGGCAATTGGTAAAAAAAATAGGCAGACCTTTGGGGGATAAATTGGAGGGTTTTGGGGGTAGTGGACATTCGCGAGATTGTTTCTTCAAAAGACGTCCCAAAGATCGAAACCAGTTGATCAAAACTTATGAAACAGATTGCTTCGAAAATATTGCGATACGCTAAACAAAATATACATTGATTCGAAGTCCAAGGCAAAACCTCATTTCACCTTACACTTCTTCAAAGGAAAGGCTATTCATCCAATGGAGGTATTATTTTCTCCGTGGTAAAAAAAGGTTTGAACAAAGATGCCAAAAACCCTCTTAAATATACTCAGTTATAATTATCAGAAGTGAGGTTGGTGTATATGTCAAAAGAGTTTATAATCTACAAATATCTACCGAGTACGTGTCGTATTTGTTGTGGTCACATACAGGGGAAGATGACTGGGAACCCCTTTCGGCGTGAATGGTTTGGCCCACGGTCGCTTAACTTGTTCCCGTCTTTTGTTCTCGATCACCAGACAGTTCATTCACGCGGTGTTTTCCGAACTATTGCAAGGTGCATGCGTACTGTTTACAGTTACTGCACCCATGGAGGTATCCATAGTGCACCAGAGGGTCGTCTGAGCTTTTCAGGACACCTCCTTTATCCGGTAAAGGGATTACACGACATCCCGCCCACTCATGGCCTAGTCATCAACAGTCCTCCAGCTGATCTATAACCGGCGATTCTTGGCACCAAAATACGCTACTGTGGTGTTCTTTGGAATTACTATACATAGCCGGCAGGGCTTCTTTATTTATCTTTTCGTCGACCTTTTCACCAACATTAACAATCACCGCGGACACATCACAGTGATGCTGACAATGTCACTACCTGGCAAGGCTGGACAAGCCGGTCACTGTCTTGGCTAGCCGGTCCGGCGATGCGCCTTACGGGACAGTCACCAAGAGCGAGAGTCTCGGACTGCACATTCACCGAGGACCGAGCATGAAGCTAACGGGGGCAGGGCCAGGGGAGCACATCGACCGGGGAAGGGATACGTCTGTCTCGGTGGATTACGACCCGATGACAGGCAGGTCTACAACTCGGTGTCGTCATCATCGGCACCGCAGACGAGACAGCCACGCCGGCTTCTCAACGTGTAGTTGGTTCCGGAATGGGGGTTTCAAGTACTTGTTCGTGGTAAGTCAGACAAACCTTTTTCCCAGGTAGGTGTAGGGCAATTTTTATTATTAACTTTTGGAGGATACAATTATACCATGGGTCTTATTTCTCCATGGACTGACAAAACTCATCTCTGCTCTGGTAGATATAATCCATAGAGCAAAGAACAGATGACATTTTCGTTTCGGAATAGCTCCGTTTATAATCGTTGTTCAAACCATTTTGGCCTCGAGTATATGGGTCATTCCATAAATTAGGGGTCCAAAAGTATGATTTTTGTGTGTGTCCCTGTTATACCTGACCTGTATAATTTCCCATCAAGTATCATTAAAATTGAAGCATGGAGGAAGTTTGTGTTCCTTCCTCCATGATTGAAGTAACACTATTTTTTTACTTGTTTGGCAGGTACACAATCACTCTTGGACTCGGAGAAGGCATTACAAAATTTGTCCTGAATTGCAAAATCTTATACATGTCGCTAAAAGTAACAGCATGGAGGAATAAGAACACATTCCTCCATGGTAACAAGGACACCAAAATGTCACGCATTTGGACCCCAAATTTATGGAATGACCCATATGTAAACTACTGGGGCCGGGGATGTCCCCGGTGTTTTCGATAAACAGTAGGAATGCTATATGCATGGGCCCATCCATAAGCTATCCATGTAAACATATTTACAGCACAGCTCCATCCCATTCTCCTCCGCAAGGAAATGTTCACACCTGGCTGGAGGCCCATCTAAAATATAACATACCCTTGAAATCTTCCACGAATTTTGTCAAAGCACACTTGTATCCACTTTCCTTCCTTTATCGGTGTAGAAACTATCCCAGTTGGGCAACAAAAGTGCTAAAAAGATACCCTTTTATACTACTATGGATAGGCCTATTGAAACAATGTGTTTACTCGTCTTCTGGTATGTATACTTCGTGTGTGATATCGACTGCGTATTCTCTATCTTGATCCAGCTTTACATTCCTTCAGTTTCCTTTGTAAATTGTATAGCATATAAGTTACCCTCTTTGCAAAATGAATGCTTTCGGAAAAACCTTGAAATGTTATATCAATATTACAACAAGCGCAAGCCCTCGATTGTTACGCTCGGATGCTATTTCGTCGCGTTTTAATTGTATTTGATGCACAGTTTCATTGACCTTCTACCGAACTGCCTAGTTTTGCTACTATATTGTTTAGTTTGTGTTGGTGACATCAGTCAACATAATGGAAACCGCGATAGAAAACATGCCCAACACAATGGCGCATAATCATCTCTACCCAGTGTACTGTATTATATGATGCACACCTCGTATTATCGCCGTGTGTGGTAGACTTGAAGCCAAGTCGTTAGACAGTCGTGTTTTGTCTGCGGCAGGCGCAGTCGTAATAATTTACCAGCGCGGCACGTTATGTTATTCGCCCGCCGTTCGTAAAGTTTCGACATGGAAGCAGACGCGTGTTGGATCAAGGATTCACGTACCGTCCCCGCAACTGAAACGTATACGCTGTATTACCGTATATACCCCGGACGGACAAAAAATAACCGTCCAATTACCGACTTGATTTGAAGTCTACGGGTGGGATGGCTTTCGAAACGCTTAAATGAACGCTTACGTCATTTGACGTGACCGAAAATGAAACTCGTGCTCTCGATACATACCGGACAAATTTAGGATTTGTCATTACAGGATCTAATTGGGTGAAAGTCTCTCGGGTACATAAGTCTCCTACAAATTTTTGACCGTGATTTATAATAGACCACAACTTCTTTTTCAAAGATAAATTCATTTACACATGCCACTGCATTGTCGTCACCGCTGGATAGGGGCCTACATGGTTTTGTTCACCGTCCAATAAGCTTCGTGGATCACCCATATTGTGCATTCGAAAATGTTCAAAACCTATTAAGGCCGACCATCGCTGGAAATTGATACAGAATTCGACTTTTCTTGAAAATGACAGCATACCAGGAGCCATGATTTCACAGGATGCTTGAGACTATTGCTTGAGACTATTATTCACAGTAAGGTATTTCATAATAATTCAGAAGTTTTGTTTTTTGATGTTTGTGAATGTTGTATATTACCTTTAAATGTGGAAACATTGTCCACCATTTTTTTTAAATCTGTATTATTTGGGGCCAAAAGGATGGACACAAACAGACAAATATATGTTGGCTATTTTTATACACGCATCATAATGTGTGGGACGGCATGTTGTCTAGACTATATACCAGGCATTCGTATTTCAAGTAGGCCCTACCCGCTTCCCTTTCCGCAGAGGTGCTTTCCAATGTTGCCAGACAACAACTTGACCTTTTTACAATGATCCACGTTCGGTCACATTTAAGATATGGTTTCCTAAATAGACAATCTTACAAAATTCCAATGTTTATCTTTGCGTGCAGGTTGTCTGGACCGGGTTAAATGTAGCTGCCTTTTGGTGGAGTTATATGCAATACAAGATGGAAGCGAAGTACTACTACTTGAGAGGAATTCTTGGGGTAGGAGTTAAAAAAGATGTTTGTGCATTCTTCTATATTAATAATGCATTCCTTTTTACAACATTTGGACATGGTTCGTATGAGATAATGAATGAATGAATGAATAAAAACATCTACAACAATTTACCTTACAAGCCGGAAGAAACCTGTGGAGAGATAAATTATGTTCAAGTTTTAAAAGTGATAAAGATTTTTTTAGAAAGTCTTGAGAAGCCCTAAGGATTCGGGCAGGGAAGGTTTTCCTAATATGGCTCCTGGGCGATATTGCAAGCAAATCACAATTATCTCTTTTCATCCAGCTTGGGCTGTGTTTCTCACGGGGATCAGCGGCAGTGCTTAATCTGAACTGTGCCGTCATCTTGCTGCCAATGTGCAGATGCCTGTTGACACTTATACGGCGGTCCAAACATGTAAGTTGGATGGAGTTAAAGGTGACGATAACCAGACGTACATTAAAACACCCTAGGGTGCATGCACAATTATATTAAAATTGGAGGATTTGGGACTGCTAGGGTTAAATATCAGTAATACCCCCAACATACAAGTTGATTATTGTCACTGAGTTGACCTTTTAAAAAATATCATTGACATTGACGTCTTTCTGACTGGCGATGATGTTGTGTGCGTATTGTTTTTGCCCTTGACCCAAGATGTGTATTTATAGAGTTCTCAAGGAATTAGGTCCGCGAAATTTCAACCCTTGTAAACTCTAATGAGAACCGAATAA
This sequence comes from Hippasteria phrygiana, assembly GCA_037893225.1. Classification (NCBI taxonomy): domain Eukaryota; kingdom Metazoa; phylum Echinodermata; class Asteroidea; order Valvatida; family Goniasteridae; genus Hippasteria; species Hippasteria phrygiana. The sequence continues at coordinate 1,128,865 of JAZGUH010000253.1, forward strand.
AAAAAAAGGGTACATCAAGGGCATTGACCAAGATTCGATGACCATGAACAAATGAGGATGCACATTGCAGTACGATGAGACACGCATGAGTGACACGTGTCAATACGTCTGATAATCCACTGTGCACAGTAGTTGATTAGGCGGGACATTATTAACGGTTAATGACCCTTCAAAATTGTACACTGCAGGTGGATGAACTGATTAACCCACAAAACCAACCCTCTCAAAAACTGTTCAGCATCAAATATTTACATTCAAGGGGAAATGATGCTCGAACAGTGGCTCTGCGGTCAATGCGGTGACCTGTGAACCATGTGTGAACGGACCATAATCTGATTTGGAGCTGCATACGCCACGGTCAAAGTCAAAAATTAGATCGAAGTGCGGCCGGTCACGAAAACTATTTGATATTTGTAGCCCCTTCGTGTGCAAGCACCAGGCTACAGTTAATATTTGGGTGCGGACAAATTGTGTTTACTTCACTGTTCCTTCAGTCATTGCTCAGAAAACATCCAATGAAAGGTTGCAATGGCGTCCACTTATTTATGGATCTTTGTTTTATTTTTCTATTTTTTATAATGCTTTCTTTTACATTCTACTCCAGGTTCATCGCACAACTAGAAAATACATTGATCGAAGTAGATTTATTCACATTGTCATTGCCGTGTTCATCTGCCTAGGAACAAGTAAGTTTGCAAAAAATCAAAATATGTTTTTTTGCTTTTTTAACGATTTGGTGTCATTGTGTAAGCATTTGTTTCTCTCAAATTGGAATTTAGTGCATTTAGCCCAAGACTGAAATAAGTGGGTTTTGTTCTGTCCAACAAATTGAAATTCCAGCAAATTGGATTCACCTTTTTTAACCCATTCTTGTTTATAACAACAAGGCACGATACAGAAAAATAAGAGGAATCTAAATTAAAATGTGTGTTTGGTCTGGATAATGCATTGTGTAATACACTGTATTGGAATATAATTGCCTCAATGATGACGTCATCATTTGACATTGCACGCTTAAACCTGACGAAACTGAACCATCACGCACTTTTTTTCTGAACAGGCGTACCTCTTTAAGCTTTATTAACAAACGTCAACTAAATTTCCCCTTCACGCCAACAGCTGTTCATTGTGTCGCCCATTTCTTCAACGCCGTGAGTTTTTCCCTCAACTATAATGTCAACATCCCGGACGTAAACGTGGCAAGTTACCTCGGTGAGGTATGTGTAGGAAAAGAATATTACAACCTTCGGTTTATTTATAATTTTTATCACCCTGAAGAGAGAAACCGATACGCGTATACATCAATACCCCACGGAGGTTTCCCTTGCCTGTAAATACACAAACATCCTTAGCCGTTGTGATTGGCACACGTCAACCTGTCAATAATCTTTTTTTTCAAAATGGAGGATCCTTTTGCAAAACTTGCAGGACATATGAAGCCTTTACATTATTTTTACGATTCAGTTTTACGGTATGTCTGCAAACATTGGAATGACACCTGATTTTTTTTCAAATGTGAGAATTTCACAACTTACTATTTTCTGCGTTCAGCCAACCAACCAACGAACGATATCATTAATGTACATACATTTTACAGCAAATCACCCAACAGATGAAATAATAACGAACCAAAATTACGAAACACACTATGAAACTCTTGAAGTTAAAAACTAACCATCACTCTTTCGTCCTTTCCATTCTTTTTCAGAGTCCCTGCCGAATAATTTTCGCAACAGGTAAAAATACGAAGATTTGCAAAGATAGTGTTATACACTTCAACTTTGGTTTCTAACGGTGGCCGACCGCTTACCTTAAAAAAGACCTACCACACTACCGCTAAACGGATGTTATCCCGGTTACGTAAACAACATAATCTCTTAACTCTGGAAGTATTGAAGCACAGTATCAATTGAAGCACAGTATCCGGCACCGGATGGTTAGATCAAATCTCTTTACCACCGACAATTTGATCGTTAGATTTTTAGATTCCTGTCTAGAAGACACAAGACAGGCTTTTCTCCCTCAATTCTGAAGGTTATAGCTACAATGTATATTTGTACCATTAAATTCAATTATAAATATTTAAAGTGACTTTTTGCTTATTATAAAGAATGGATTATTATTCTGGTTTATAACTAGGAACTTCATTTTTCTTGTCAAAACCATTCCTGGCCCTCTGCACTGATAAACCGATTTAAAAACCTGTAGGCATTTGTTCACTGTCAATTCATGTACACATTCAAGGTCGTCAATCAACTACATTGCCTTCAACTCGTGCTCAGCCCAACTAACGAAACACCGATGGGCTTTTCCCTTCAAATTTAAAAGCAAATGATCCTGACCCTCCAGGTATTATTAACAGCATTTGTATACGGGGCCTCTCGCTTCTTTGGGCTGCAGGTTGTTACTCACCTTTTGAACTCGTGTAATGATTTTTTCCCTTCTTTTCCTCTCGCCAGTTCCTGGGGTGACGGGCTGTCTAATGCTGCTGATATTGGTAGCTATTGTCCTGACGTCATGCAGGGCAGTAAGGTAACGAACCACCTGGTCCGAATTTCATACAAAACACTGCTTATAGAAGATATATCTGCTGGGGAAAAAAACGGGAACAAGTCAAAAGCAATATTCATAACATTGTATTTTAATTGTTAACCATTTTTGTGCTTATGCAGTTTTTTTTGTGCTCACCAGCTTTCATGAATTGACCCTCCAATATAATCTGATTCAAGCTGACTTGTGTTTGGATAGGTGTATTTGTCGATTACCAACCAAAATAACATGATATTTATTACATTCAACTGGTATCCAGCTTAACTTTACCTTAGCAACATTTCCTGCCCTGTAGAATTAATAATAGTAGGCTGCGTCCGAATCGCTTGTCTAGGGCTATTGTCTAGGTGTTCGTCCATTACAACTACGCATGACGTAGCCGTAGCTGTAGCTCGAGACGCCCATTTCGGACACGGCCATAGATTAGGAGTAAATCCGATCAATTTAAAGTTAATTTTCAATGACCTCACACATTTTCAAAGTCAAACAAATGACAAGGGAAACCGAATAGGTAATTATTAATGAATTTTCAAAGTGAACAAAGAAAACTGGAAGGAGCGGGATTTGAACCTGCGACCTCCGGAATATTGCGACCTCACACATTGTTAGACTTATTCATGAAAATAATATAGACTGATTTAAAAACCAAAAATCTAATTTATCATTGTAGGCCTATTTGGGAAGCTATGAAATTTTGATCGGACTTAAGTATTGTTTTTGGTAAAGATGAAAATCTGTCAACGAAAGTTAAGTTGCGAAGTTTTAATTCTTGGACAGGTATCTATTGCTGTGATGCTATACACATCACTCAGAAGTGAAATTGTGTGCTCGGCAAAACGAAACGCGTTCTTAGAGCTATATCAAGCACCGCGGGTAACCAACTAAATTGGGACCACCAAGCCCCGTTTTAATTACAGTGGAACCAGCGAACCACATGTGGCTACAGTTCAGGAAACCATGTGTTTTTTTCTTCATTATTTGAAGTTGATATATAACTGATAATTATGCAGTGTGCCTCATTATATGTTTTCTATATTTCTAAAATATCCAACTCATTTCAACTGGTATTTAATGTACCGGTAATTTGACTGAATTGGATTGAATTGGTATTGAGTGGTTTAGTTTGTCTGAATGGGAATGCTGGATTTCCAATTTAAAAAAATATTCAATCAACACAATTTCAATTAGACTATGCTGGAGTTAGTTGGTCTTCGGAAAGTTTGAGGGAAATGAATAGTGCAAATTCACAATTGGACAAAATACATTAAAGTGAACTCAAGTGGTTCAAATTTGAAAATGAATTTCTAATTAACTGGTCATTTTCATAAATTTGCGTTTTCGTCAGGTGTATTTGCAGTTTGATTGCTAGTATATCTTGAATATTCGGCTCAGTATCCATGCACTGGAGATTCGTTATCCACATATTTGCACTGCAAGATCAATTCAATTCAATTGACCTTGAATAAACATTTGCACATAGAAATTGACACTCAATAGCCATAATGCTAGAAAAATATTAGTTTGCAAACTGAAATTTGCACCCCAAAAAATCCATAGAGTGTTTACCAGAAATTCTCTTGACCGTTTTATAAAGCTTCCAGCACCGAGTCGACATAGGATGCTGACAACTTTTTGTTTGTTTTCAGAGCTTCCAAGCATGAGCTATTTTGGTACTGTCATCAATTTTTCTTTGTGTTTTACGCACTGCTCATATGCCACTCATTGGGGTAAGTGGTTTCCTATTATAAATCATTGACATTGGAATCCCTGAGAAAATGTACTTTATTTCTGTGACACGTATTTTATTTTTATTTTAATTGTTATTGAGTAGCGATGGTCATCGAAGCTGTATTTATTTTCCGGAAGCAAACTGACTTAACATTATTCGAAAGCTTTGAATAATTTAAAGATTTTAATGACATCAAACATACGTAGTGGTTTCGTCCAACACGCTGTCATTTATAAGAAGGAAATTGTCTGTTTACCAAAATTCAAATTCCGAACCATTGGGCTAGCTTCGAAACAGTGTTAACTGTATTTAATATAAACAATTATTTAATTTGTTGTATTTAGTGGAGTACTGAAGGAACAGCGTAACACCAACACGCATACACCGGGCTGCATAAATACGTCGATTCCGGCTGCCGAACCAGAACCAGATTGGACAAAACCGGAGTCACGTGACCGGTTCAACTCGTCCATTATTTGTGAGGAGGAGCCAACGTTCGTTTCTCACAGATCTGACGTAATTTTTGTTGTCTAGTAAATACGAACCAGTTGAATCTTGCTTTAATGTTCCCACCTAGGCAAAAGACTGAAGCCGCCCAAGTAGGGGTTCTTGACTTTGTGTACTTTCCCAAAAAAATTTGAATTTTGATATACCTTTTAATGTGCTTATTCGAATTTTTTTTGTAAAATCTTTTCGTTCGCACTACCAATAAGATTTTCTTCAAGTCCAAGCTGAACTTACATTCACGTCAATTTTTTTTTTAATCACTTCGGGACTTCACATATTGCGTACCGTACTCCACCTCGACCTAATTTCATGGACTTGTTAAGCAACAAATTGCCAAACATTTTGGCTGGAATCCTGGTAATTTTTTTCTTTGCTGTTCACAATTCTTTGCTTAGTCCATGAATTTGTCACCTGATCACACAAGACCCATTTTTATTAGAATCCAAAGTTACTTTTCACTCTTTGCTTTGTTTAAAATGTACTGGTGAAAAACTACGAAAAGCTTAAATTCACGTAGTAGGCGTTCTATCCAGTTCTCTCAGGAAAAAATAAAGAGGATGTTTTTTGTTTTGTCGGTTGGAAAGAAAGGCAATCTTTTTTTGTGAATCTGACGATTCGTTCATTTAAATAATACCATAAATGACATCACCATATATCATTATGTAGCTTTCAGTTATTGATCATGTTGTAATATGATTAGTAACTGGGAGCTACATGACCAGTAGGGTCTCTTCTGTCGTAATTGTTTGGAGTAAATCATACATAATATTCCATAAAATAGATATTCTTGTTCACGTTTCACTTACAGACATGGTGCTTTTTGGTCCTGCCGGCTGCTCTGTATATCTGTGAGCGCGTATGGCGATGTTGTAGAAGTTTCCGGTGTGTGACCGTAATAGGTGTTCAGTTCCATGCCTGCAACGTCATGGAACTCAGACTTCACGTGGATCAGTTCGAGGCGCAACCTGGACAGGTGAATTTCTGGGGTCAATTTCACAGCGATGCTAAGCACAAAAATGTGCTTAGCATGAAATGTCTTCCTTGGTAAATACAGGATTACCAACCAAATTTTGTGTATCGCTTGTGGCTGGCATTCAGCTGTTGTTTGCTTAGCATGAAAATCCCATGGCCTTTTGGCTGGTAACCTGGTTTAACTAAGCAAGACTTTTTGGCGCTAAGCACTTTTTGTGTGCTTAGCATCGCCGTGAAATTGGCACGAAAATTCTTCCTTGGTAAAAACAGGATTATCAACCAAGTTTTCACGTGATGTGCATTGCTAGTAACTCCTATTCAGCTGTTGTTTGCTTAGCATTAAAATCACGTGGAGTTTTCGCTGGTAACCTGTTTTTACTAAGCAAGAATTTTACTTAGCGACTAAATTTGTGCGCTTAGTAGTTGCATGAATTTTTGAAGAGCACTTTAAAACAATTGTATATCTTATACTGTGCCGCTGGCAATATCAAAAGTTTTTGGTTAGAATTAATAAGGCAAAGATGAATTTGGAAATATAGAAATGAGTCTCTGAAAAGAAGACCTTACTCTGTTGGATCGAAACGTCATGCGTTTCTGACTCAATTAACAATGTTAAGAATTTACAATTACGTTTAGCCTACTAGGACAGAGTTGTGCTTTATGATTGCTATTTCTTGTGGTGGTGAATTATTTTGTTGAACAACTGGACAAAGGGGTGAGATTTTGACGGAGTCTTTTTGGCCTATTGGTCCTGTCCTGTGTAAAGTAGTCACGCTTTTTTAAGGAGTGTATTTTAGTTTCAGCAATATTTCCTTTTACTATCTCCTCTTTTTATCAGTATGTTATGCTGCGATGTCCCATGGTATCTCGTTTAGAGTGGCATCCGTTCACAATCACAAGGGTAAGGCTATTCTTAATTTATCGGAATTAATTTTTAAGTTTTACGGGCATTCCCTCGGCTTGTATATCTGTTTCTGAGTCAGCTTGCAAGCACATTCAGTTAATTTATTTATTCGATTGATCTGGTCAGCCATTGACAAAATAGACAAAGCGTGAGACACACTTTAGTGCCTTAAGTACAACATTTTACTTACTTCTTGTGCGCAGAATTGGACGTTTTACAGTGCATTATGTTTCACCCCAATTAATGTTTATTGAGTTAATATTCAAGATCCACCGAATAGACCGATCCCTTAAGCCCAACCCCTTGCTTTATTGTATTGACCAATCACAGCTGAGACCACGGTCCGACAAAAATCAGACATTCGTGATTGACGTGTGTCCCGCGTGTGGCGCGCGCGGCTCTGATTGGTCAATGGGTTGGGCTTAATGGTTGGTCTATTGGCCTTAATGAACCAATTATACACTTTTCACACACGATGCTTTGTTATAATAGTTGTAAAAAACTTGTAATACTTATTAATTTGCTTAGCGCCAATCGTTGTAAATAGTGGATTATATGTTGGACATTAAAAGCTTTACTAATGTATGGTTGTTTTGTTTTTTCAGTGCCCATCTCTGAGCAACTGTACTTTTACTGTGCATATCAAAGTGCAAGGGGACTGGACAAGTAAGTCTAACATTCAAAGTTGTGGTCGTCATTTCTTTCCTTTCGTTTGTCGTGTAGGCCTATGACAGGTTGCAAATACTTGCATTGGTCACACTTGCTTATTCATTGTTTGTATTCTATGATTCTGTAATTGTCTTGTTTGAACACAACAAATTTTCAGAATGAAACGAAATCAAATTGTGGCTGAAATTACAAATCGCTTTTTTATAACATTTTGATACTGATTTCCTGTGATTGACGTTATTAGAACAGAACAGCTTCATTTCAAAATGCGTACAATAATGTTTTTATCAAAACCTTATATCCACTCAAAAATAACAATATTGTTCTCAAGCCAATGTCATACTTATTAGAGGTTAGCCTTTCGTTCCTTTCTTTTTAAAATCATGCTTCGTGAATCAAACATGAAAATACAAAGTTGATTAATAACAATGTCTCGTTCTCGTGTTTACTCGCAGATTCTCTCAGGAATGTATTAATGCAAAGCTGCACTCCCGGAATGGGAGATACCGAATGTGTGAAATTACCAAAGTGAGTGAAATGATCCTAGATTCAATCATCCTTTTTTTTTACCTATCTAGGTACAATAAAGCCAGTTCGGTATTTCAACTGCGCATGTGCACAATGACATTTTATACCTAATGGCCCACGTGACCTAACGCGCGCTTGTGAACGCAAAAGGTGGTCGCACAATGCGCACGAAGCCAGTTCGGTATCACGCCATGTAATATCACGCCATGTTACGCGAACGCTCATTCTGAATTTAACACGTGCGCGTTGTGCGACTCCCTTTTGCGTTCACACGCGCACCGTTATAGTCACGCGGGTCATTCGGGATAAAATTTCATTGCGCACATGCGCAGTTGAAATACCGAACTGGCTTATTCAATCAGAATGGGCGTTCGCGTAACATGGCGTGACATTACGTCAGCAATTTTATCCCGAATAACCTTTCACCTTATTGCGTTAAGGCAGCTTGTGAAATATTGTCCAATCGCATTATTTATAATATGACGCGCAACCTACAAAATCCGAGACAAACTAAATTATCATACACAAAATTCAATAGGGTTGTCTAAGGGGCGTGGTTAACTCGCAAACGGCGAACGTCAGTAGCTTGATCCATTAAGACCGCCAATCACGCATGACGGACTTTTGTTGCACTGTGATTGGTCAATACGTCAAGGGGCTGGGTTTGATGGCTCCGTCCACTGCGCAACTTGGCTTCAGCTTTCGACACGAGTTAGGGTCCTTAGAACAGCATTTAAGTATAGTCAATATGACCCAGAAGATTTCTGTATTTTTAGTGTGTGTTACGAATTAATTCCCAAATGGAAAAACAAAATCTTATTAAGGTTATATATTGGTGTTAATTTCAAGACATTCATGAAAAGGCACCCGAGTCGTTAAACTAGTATTATTTAACTTCACAAAATAAGATACAGATATCCGTAATGATGTCAATGGTGAACTTTAAAATGCTAACTATGAAATACCAATCAAACAAGAAAACACGTAGTCCTGAGACTTTACCGCACGCAAGACACAAAGACTTCTTGTCATACTGGTACCGTACCTTAAACAAGGCTATATAGTTAACATTCTGTTCGCCCCTTTAAAGATCAAAGGTTTTACACAAACAACTATTAAGTATCAAAGCCCTGGAATTGAGTAATTGTATAATGTGCAATTGATTCAGTGGTCTAGACGGTGTTGGTGCTCTCCTGAACACTTGTTCTATACTTAAACTGGTTTTGTCAAGGGTTTTCATAAACAAATAGTCTGGTTTAGATTACACGTTGATATGGCCAGCTATGATCAGACAAGGGTACGGGATAAGATAGGATATACATGTACTTATAATAGATGTCTGAGGTTTGTTTGTTTGTTTCAATTGCTAACATAACATCAAAGAAACAAGGAAGTGTTGTCCACGTCAGATACCTCAAATTGAATGAGTACGGGTACGTTCGCCCATTAAAGATCCAAGGATAAACAGTCCACATCTACAAACGATATTTGATGGCGTCTATCGGCTAACGTGCCTTTTCGGCTCCTGCAGGGTACTTTTCATATTTTTTTCCTCTAGTATCTCGCCTGATTTTTTCCCCCGGATTGCACAGAAAGTGAAATTCTGGCAAGTTCACAATATTCCTGATCATTAATCTTGCGTTTACTGAACCGTTTCATAGTTACGAACGCGTAAACTGTTATTTCGACACGATTTCCTGATTATATTTTGAAGTGCGCGGTGAACCCTATTTAAATCTTGCCAAAAATAAGAAAATATGTTTTTGAAAAACCTGAAGGTATTTTTATTAGAGATAATACTGTTTAGTCATGATTTGTCAACTTCAAAACGATCTTATAAGTTACCGTAACTTAGGGGATCTATTGAGATTTATTCAAGTGCGCCACGTCAGGCGACCCTCGGTCCGATATTATTATGCCCAATTGTCGGAAATCACTTTTTGACTTTGACTAAATGTCAAGATACTAAAATTTAAAATAAATTAACATGATTCAGTGTATATATAATACAGTGTATATTCAGTAATTCAACTGAATGAATGTGAAGCTCATCAACAAAGACGTTTGGCAACACTACTTGATGAAAGTCAGAAAAATATTCGCCATGTTTATAGACGGCTTCATAATAGACTCTTAATAGAAGTCTGTATAAACACTATCCGTCAACACACTAAACATATTTAGTATTTTAATATGTTTACAAACTGATAGCAAGAAAGTGTTTAATTTCTAAACACAGTTTTTGCAGTGTAGTGTGGTCAATATTGTAGTCTATTCTTTTAACATGGAAAACAATTTAAACAAACAAGGCAAAAGTTATCAGACTTTTCCGTCCAGAATTTGATGTTTGAACTCTAGTTTCGTCTTGGATTTATACTTGCTGAAATCAGAATTTTCATCGACGGGCCTTTTGGGAGCGCCAGCGAAGACGTGTTCCGTTATGACACCAGTATATGCATTGCTGGCGGAGTTGGAGTGACCCCATTTGCTGCAGTCTTGAATTCCCTTCTGTGAGTATTAAATGGAGTCTGAGAACGGTTTTTCTAACACTACCGTGTTCAACCTATACGTGTTTTCTAGTAAGGGTTCCCACAGTCGTGGGAAATCCTGGAAAACCATAGGATTTAAAGTATCACGGAAAGTCTTGGAATTTTGTATTTTACAAGGAGTCATGCAAAACTGATAAAGAAAAACACACTGAAAGTCATGGATTTGTACACAATTTTACGCATGGTCAGTGTATTGTAAATAATAGTTGGTCGTGGAAAACCCTAATTTGTCCCGGAAAGTTATGAAAAAGTCATGGAATTTAGGATTTCTGTGGGAACCCTATCCAGTATGATTGTTATAACAGGAAACATTGAACAAATTGTTTTGAACCTTGAGTAATATCACTCAAAACATTTTTATTTTTAACTATCAAATTTCACTTTTACCCTTATGCTTATTTTGTACAGAGCATCGAAAACCAAAAGCGACAAGTTACGCAGGTTGTACTTCATATGGGTGTGTCGCCACGTTAAGAACTTTGAATGGTTCGCAGAGAGCATAGCACATCTTCATCAAAAGGTAGATTTGTCAATGCAGAAGTACGTGTTGGTTTATTGTTGTTTGGGGCGAAGGGTGGGCCAGGGATGGAGATACGGCGCCACAAGAGTTCGTGACAGAGATGTCATTTGCCGCACTGTGCATTTGAAAAGGTCGACATGTCCTCTGTGTCATTTTGCACCAAGCGAAAAAGAGGTTCCATGATACCCGTGAACCTCTTGGTAGTTAAAATATTTTCAACGAGTACTTTGTGCTTATATTTACCAGGCTTCAAAATGCCTTTCAATGTTACTATCCTGAAATATCTCGAGAAATATCCTTGAATCAATCAGGTGGTATGGGTATAACTATATCGACCGCGCAGTTTGAAAATAGCCTCTCCGGTGCAACCGCTTGGTGAATCGCCCAATTCCAAGGATAAATTTCTTAAAATGGAACAAGTTATTCATCGTGGTAAAGAGTAATGATAGCAATGTTTATCTACTGTCTCACGATGTAGTCAACGATATGGACCATTTCATGACAACAAAAAGATAGTGTGTTGCTACCAATTGTACATTTGTATAAGGGGATACGGGGAGGCTTTTCATAATGCAGGCGTCACACTGTCCCGAAATTGACACCAGATGGCCATACGAATATGGAATTTTGAATTTCGCACGAAGATGGCCCCGAACTTGGTCAACAGCCAATCAACAGCCGAAGCAAGTACGATGCCTACAGAAGGTCACACGATGGCACCCGAACCACACACGACGGCAACACGATGATGTGAATTTGTATTAAGTAGTTTACACGCAGGACACACGAAGGACACACGAAGGCCACACGAAGGCCACACGAAGGCCACACGATGGCCACACGACGTCGTATTGCCTTCCTAAGACAATCGGGCAGCTTCTTGTTTCCTTCGTATTGTCTTCGTGAGGCGAAAAATGCCCGATGGCACCGATGATCACACGAAGTAAAGACGAAGATGACACGATTTGACAAGATGCCCTCACGATGGCCTTACGAAGGGCAAAATGGACACACGAATTCAACACGAAAATGAACCTTCGCAAGGTCCTTCGGCAATTTGTTGGCATGCCAAAGATTTTGCCACCGCTCACAACGTTGCTGCCGGAGCCTGAGAAACTCCACCGGCGGTCATACAATGGCTTAAGATGCCCTCACGAATGGCCCGATGTTTTTACGATCAGAGCCGAATTTGAACATTTCCTTTAAAGTGTGTCCATCTGGTGTCAATTTCGGGACAGTGTGACGCAAACATAAAAAAGAGGGGTGTGGATGTGGTTTTTTTTCAGTAGAAATAACATGGAATTGATTACTGTCCAATTTACTGAAGCTGGATTTTCAAAACTATATAACATGGTCCTACTCTATTCTCGGGTAGTCTCTTGCTATATGCCAGAACACTTGTTCTCTACTTTCGTTAACAAAACAATTCACTTCACGGTTTACATCACAAAGCAACAGGCTGACAACAGTGCTGGTTTGGTGCATGCACAGTTTGATCATTTCTCTACATTTTCTGCTATAGCTTTGGGAGTCCAACCGACCCGATCTACTCATCTTCAGGCTGTACGTTACCGGGGGCCAGGAGCAGGATCTCCCGGGTAGCTTGGTAGCTCACAGCCTGGTCTCCAGCCGAGTGTCCTGGGGAAGGCCCAACTTCAAGAACCTCTTCACTGAGGTCACACAGTGCAATCCAGGGTAGGTTGGAGACTGGACTTTAAGAGTTTTGTTCAAAAGATACATGTAATGAAAGCATGGAGCAAGTTCAAGCAACGATCATTGGTTAACAAGCGATTGATTTGTGGCGTATACCTTACACCTGTGCAATAATGTCAAAGAGTGCGAACGATAGCAAGTCGAACTGGTCCCCTCGTCATTTGTCGCCGTTTAGCACGAAAATACACGTTGTTGATTACCAGTGCGGTCATGACTGGTTTTAGATGCTTGACTCGGCATTCAGGCAAGGCGAGATCTATAGTTGACTACCACAATTTTGGTTGTGGCAGGCAATGGGAGGGGGAAGCACGAGGAATACAACTGGGTTTGTTTCATGGTTTGAACATTTTCAAATGAAGACGTTCATATTATTTGCATTATTTTTTCAACGGAATACATTATGCAGGCCTATAGACTTGTTAAAACATTACCCAATACAAATATAACTCCTGTGCTGTGATCAAATTTGAGATTGTAAACCACCCCCCCCCCCCCCCCCCAAAAAAAGGTGCTATGCGCACCCCTAAGCTCCTTTCACAACGTTTTTTCAAAAGTGCAATTTTTTTCTTTTTGCTTGACATCCTACAGGTGTAATGTTGGTGTGTTTGTATGTGGGCCAAAGAGACTCTCCCGGCGTGTCCACAAACGGTGCAATGGTTGGAATCGACGTAAAACCAAGTTCCATTACAACAAGGAAAGCTTTGGCTGAAGGCTGGAGCCGAGCCAGGGAGCGATAGGCCCATAGCCAGGGAGCGACAGGTCCATAGCCGGGGAAGCGACAGGCCCATAGCCAGGGAGCGACAGGCCCATAGCCAGGGAGCGACAGGCCCATAGCCAGGGAGCGACAGGCCCATAGCCAGGGAGCGACAGGCCCATAGCCAGGGAGCGACAGGCCCATAGCCAGGGAGTGACAAGCCCATAGCCAGGGAGTGACAAGCCCATAGCCAGGGAGTGACAAGCCCATAGCCAGGGAGCGACAGGCCCATAGCCAGGAAGAGAAAAGCCCGTAGCCAGGGAAAAACAATGTCATGGAACAACAAGTCCATAGCCAGGGAGCAACAAGTCCATAGCCAGGGAGTGACAAGCCCATAGCCAGGGAGTGACAGGCCCATGGCCAGGCAACGGCAAGCCAATAGCCAGGAAGCAACTTTTAATCTCCAAATTGGTTGGGTTCCAAATATTCAGAGTGTAAAAAGAGGAATTAGAATAACCCTACCTTCGTCCTTCACAAAAAAATATTCTGACAGTCCATTCCCACAGACAAATCCGAGGCTATAAGAGAAACATGCCAAACTATATATGACTTTATAGTAAGTGTTATCAAGGTATTACAGCGAGACGGTTCCTGTTATTTTAATTTATTGTATTATTTAAATCAGCATATAGCTCTGGGCTGTTGAGGACCGTTGTATTTAAAGAAACAAAAAGCTTCACTTATATTTTATTGGAGCAGAGGCTTATCTGTATTTTTTTTTTTTTTTATATATCCTTGTACACTTTAATACATATAACGTGCTGGTGCTCAAGTTAAATTCAATTGGTGCTATACTGACAACGACTCGTGTCATGCCTTATTTGACAACGACAAATTTGACTGATTAAACAGAAACAAATGATATTCTAATTTGACACTGACAAGCACGCTGCAGTATATTCCTGCCATGTGTATTCCCTGTACTAGATGCATCCGAACAGGGTACATGGGTACCCGACCGCTAATTTCAGAAACCGGTTCCAGATTATAGAATCGAGTACTTAGTAATTTCTGAAAAAAAGTTTAAATGCCATTTGTGGGGAATAAAAAAAAATTAAAAAAAATTGACGTTTATGGTGCTTTTTACACCGTAGAGCTGTACACACTTGCATCTTGCTGCATTGATGCACCGATGTGGTAGTAGACCTTTACGAGCAATATGAACAGCAATTTCCGAGATTTAATTTTTGGCCGGGATTGGCTTTCTTTAACGGGTACCCGATTCCCGTACTACCCGTAAATGCACACCCCTCGTAGGTTGCCTAATTAAACCTGATCTTACTTCCAAAGAAGGTGAAGTTAGAGCCGAAAACGCAAGGGGGAACAGCATAGATCCACGGGTGGTGTGGGTATACACCCCCAGTCACCACCCACATGGCTGTATAGCAGTATTATGTTCACAATATCATTTACCGTGTCCGTTCTTGGTTACAACTGAGAAAACTCAATCTTGTTCGAACTGCTTTTTTCACTGAACAACTGCAGTACCTTGCAAATCGCGCCCTCATGTGACAGGAAATTAACATGACCATACGCACAAAGAACAAAAGTCAAAAAGACTCCCAACAATACGCTGGGCACATTTTGTTATAAAGCGACCAAGTTCATATATACGTAGAGGGTGGACAGTGGGCGCTTTTAATTTTACCAAATTATACCACTGTTGTAGGGCTGCAGTATTGCAAAAAAATACGTGTAGGCCTATGTAGCACTGGCGGATCCAGAACACAATTTGAGGGGGGCAAAAATATTGTTTCCAAAAAATTGCCTCGACAAATAAGCGGGGTAGGGGAGGAGTTATATAGGACTACAAAGTGCGATCAAAAAGTTCCGAGACTGTTCCTGTTGCGAACGAACGGAGCGCAGCACGTGGGGGGGGGGGGGGGGGGGGTCCCCGGTTGTTGCCAATTGTATTTTGTATTTGTTGGGGGCTTGCAGGGGCCTACGCCTAAAGTTGCAAACCAGAAAAGCAGAAACCCTACAGGTCTTATTTTGCATAGGTAAGAACAAAACAAAGAGGTTAAATGGCGTCACCTTTCTGGGCAAATTTCAGAAACCCCCCCCCCCCCTCCAAAACATCCTAGATCCGCCCCTGCACAGTTATGTGCATATAGCAGGTGTAAGCAATAACTTTCGTGAGTAAGTATTCCAAGTAACATCGCTTGATCAACATCAGCACCTGTGTTACACGCATTTTTGTGACCACTGGTACGTGCGCATTTGCGATTTCACCATTAGCCAGTGGTTAAGGCTGTTCGAAAGTCTGCATCCGCTGCACACAGTGGCCTCGCGCGCTTTGCACTGTACTCACGTCACACGTACGGGCCGGGTCCGGTCCGGGCTATATGCTGCAATATGCAAATCAGTTGGGTCTGTCTCGAGCGCAGACCGATTTGCATATTATTCATGTTGCCGCGTGAGGTCGCTGTTCGCGATTTTTTTGGCAATGAGCACGAAAACTAATCGCCGGGCCGTCCGAGTCAAGGCTCGCTCATCATCACGGCCGCTAGCGTCGAACGCCTTGACCAAGGCTATTTCACCATGGACCTGAATCCCGAGCAGAAGCAGAAGCACCGTGTCAAAGTCTGCGAGGATCTCCGTCAACAGGCCCGGGATGACCCAAACTTCATGTCGAGGATCATCAGCGGTGACGAGAGTTTGGTCTACAGCTACGACCTAGAGACCAAACAGCAGTCTTCCGAGTGGAAGAGCTCGCAGTCTCCAAGACCGAAGAAGGCGCGTCAAGTCAGGAGCGCAACCAAGAGCATGCTCATCGTTTTCTTTGACATTCGCGGGGTTGTGCACCGTGAATTCTTCCCCCAGGGTCAGACTGTCAACGCTGAGTTCTACTGCATCGTTCTGAGGCGTCTGAGGGAGAACATTCGGCGCAAACGGCCTGAACTGTGGCGCGCAGGCAATTGGGTGCTCCAACATGTCAACGCGCCCGCTCACAGCGCGTTGGAAACGGGCGAGTTTCTCGCCCGCAACAACACAATCGTCGCTCCCCACCCCCCTACTCGCCGGATTTGGCTCCCTGCGACTTCTTTCTGTTCCCCAAAATGAAGTTCAAGCTGAAGGGTCGCCGTTTTGACACTGTGGAGGAGATCCAGCGACAATCACAGATTGTGCTTGACGCGCCGTTTTTTACGAAACTTGATTTCCAGGGAGCGTTCCAAGCGTGACAGGAGCGCTAGGAGCGGTGTATCGCTGCCCAAGGGTACTTTGAAGAGGATGGCGGCCAAATTTAAATCACGTACGGTTAAACCTTTGCTTGTTATAGGCGCAGTCTCGGAACTTTTTGATCGCAGCTCGTATATATATGACGTTGGTGGCGCGATTTTAATGCTGCATCTTACCAAAACCAGCCGGGCCCAATTTCATAGCGCTGCTTAACGGTATAAGCAGAAAAGTTGTGCTAACTATAGCAGAAAAATTTGCTTAAGCATTAGCGTATTTCATTGCCAAGTCGTGCTAACGCTTGTGCGTGCATGAAGATTTATACCGGTATTGTTGCGTCACTAATTTAAGCAAATCCTTCTTCCGAAGTTAGCGGGCTCTTCGCTGTGCTTACTGCTTACAGTCTCTATGAAAGGCTGGGTCAATTTCATAGATGTGCTCAAGCACAAAAAAACTTGCTTTAGCACACAAAATATTGCTTAGTAAAACCAGCTTACCAGCCAAAACTCCATGTGATGTATATTGCTTACGACTGGTATTTAACTGTTGTTTGCTTAGCTTGACAGTCACATAGAGTTTTAGCTGGTAACCTGATTTGACTAAGCAATGTTTTATTTGTGCTTAAGCAACTTTTTGCTTAAGCAGCTCTATAAAATTGACTCATGGTCGAGGGTTACGTTAGCAGAAAATCGTGTGTTAAGCAGCGCTATGAAATTGGGCCCAGGGCGTTGGTTCGCCATTGCATTAAAAAACTTTGCATGTGCAATAATACCGTATTTCATAGTAACAATACTTCACGCTACACCGGCCTCACACACCCAAACTATAACCACAGCACTCTCCCGGTTGGTTTCAGATCACCACCACTCAGGACACCATTTTTCAACGATACGAACAATTATAAGAAAGGACCTAAAACACAAGATGAATCTTTCCGTTCAGAGGCGGCATGGAAATATTGTCATCAAAGTATGCATTGTGATATTGATTTTCAACTGGGGACTCCTGGTGTGGAAAGTCGGAACATTCCTGGGCCGAGTTTCGGTCGTTCGGCTCGAGTCCGTCAATACAACTTTCTACATGTAAGTACACGGCGGTGAACCACGCTAAATAAACTCCCATTGACCTTAGTGTAAAATCCATTAACTTCACAGTGAAAAAATCCTTATCCCCTAGGAGTCTCTCATTTTTTTGGGACACTACTAAAAATTATAGTTTGAATCTTAGTAGTGCATCCCGTCTGTATAGCAGTGTTGTAGTACTCGTACTCGTACTCGAGTACTACTCGAGTACCGTTTTTAGAGTACTCGTCAGGCGCGTAGCCAGGATTTGTTCATGGGGAGTGTTTTGCTGGAGACTGACATGGGGGAGGGGTCTAAGGGGAGGGGGTGTCCCCCTCCCCTTTGGCGAAAAAATGGAATTTTAAGGCCTCTAGATGCAAAATGGTGCAATGTTTGAGCTCAAATCATGCAAAAGAATATTGATAATTATTTTGTGGAATAATTCTATTCACATCAGAAAAATGCAAAAATGTAATCCTATATAGACTCAATTATTGATGCAAGGAAAATGCGAACCTAAAGAGATACCTTTCTCAATATATATAATTTACAAGCAACTAGGTTCAACTTCAACTCAAAAGTTTGAACTGTAAGAAGGATAATTTGGGGAATCAGAGATAACAAGATCAAGGGAATTGCGGACCTGAGGATTGGAAGAGACTCGAGTGAGGCCCGGAGGAGGGTGCGATAATTATCACTAGCATATCTCTCCAAGTCACTGGTGTTTTCTGCATATATTTTTTTGGGCACTTGGGCCATGGGGGGTGTTTGAACACCCAAAACACCCCCTTGGCTACGCGCCTGGTACTCGTACTCGTACTTGTACTCGAATGTCAAAGTACTCGTACTCCAACTGACGGTACTCGTACTCGGCCAGCAAAGTACTTGAACTCGAAAATCGAAATTTAAAACCATTTAAAATTTAGAATGGCCCCAAACAACGTAGCCTACATCTTGCAGTGAGGGGGAATAGCCCAGATCCACAAAGAATTAAAATGAGATGTTGAGTGAATGAGATCCCCACTGATTTCTAGAATGAAAAGCAACTTGTGACAAACAATTTCGTTTTTCAAGTAGGCCTACACACATTCTCACATATTATGTACCCATCCGGGGTAGGTTATGGACTTTCATTCTCCTTTGTCCCCATTGAAATCTCAAAAGCCATAGCGGTAGTGGTAGCATTTTCCCCACTGTTACCCTTTCTTCCATATACCCTGCAAGGAGACTAATGTAAGTACGCTGTACACTTTGCTGTTAAGTTTTACATTTTGTTTTTGTTCCAAAAGAGCAAAATCATGAAGGTCACACAGTACTGAATGATTTTTTTCTATTGACCTGGACAAAATACGCTTTGCTACTCAAGCGCAAACAATCCGTCCGCCAAACAGTCCCTTACAATCCTTGATCCAGCACCGGCCTTTGCTGGTACTACTTTTCTGTTAAATCAATGAAGCATGACAGTGATTGCTGACAAGGACAACTTGTTGGTTGTGTTGTACCATATCCTTGATAAACAACGGACATCCTTCAATAGCACATATCCACAACGAATAAAAAGAGTTTTAAAAAGGGAATCTGAAAAACAGTTATACGTGAGGCTTGAATGGGGGGGGGGGGGGGGGGGGGGTGGATGTCATTGGGAGCACATTTTGATTACATCATGCATGGAGGAATAGGCCCACACCCCCATTTGAATCCAGGAAACTGATTATAAGATGATGTTGCCCAGATGTGAAGAACTCGAGCTAGGAAAAAGCTATATGGAACCATGGAGGTAGGAACGAAGTCTACATGAGAAATACTAATTTGGAATTTGATGTCTTATGAATGAAGTGATGGGCGGATGGTCGGACGTCCATGGCGTCCCGTCATTATTATATATGAAGCAAGATATGGGGCAGAGGGACCCCCCCCCCCCCCCAACCTCTTTTGTGTTGGTCATTGCGTTCCCAGAATCTCAAGAATTCCTTTCAGAAATCTAGGAGGGGGTAATAGTCTGGAGTGTGTGTTTAGGGCATAGGGACAAAACGGGGGTACCCCAATGCCCCATATTAGTCAGTGGGCTTACGGTCGAAAATTACTTCCCATATGCAATTTCGGGTACATTCTTTGAAAAATTCAGGGATTATTCAAAAACCCCAAAGAATCCAAATCCACTTGATGCCATTTTTTTCGAACTCCAGAAAAGTGTTTTTTAGGTGATTGTTTTCGAGCTGAAATGCAGACGACGAAATAAAACGGATATGATTACCCAAGTGACGACTTGCGCCTTTTTCGGAATACTCCCTATTGATACTGTATTAATGGATTCGCAATTAGGTTAAATTTCGCAAACGGTTGAATACGAGTATGACTGCGCGCAGTATCAGACATCGTACACGTACATTAAAGGGACACATTGCTTTGGATGTTGCGATTTGGGCTATAAAACTGAAATGGATATGGTTGGGAAGTTTTTTTAAAAGTAGAATATAAAGATTCACATAACTATCCGTTCAAATTGCGTGGTTTATGTTTAATTTCGTGACAAATAACGGTCCGCCATTTTGTAGAACCAAATTTTTGACTCCACAAAATGGCGGACCATGTTCACCAGTCGTATTTCCAGTCGCATCTGGTTGAAATACGTTCTGCTGATCCGTTTTGATGTACTGTGGCACGGCGCGCAGCACTGGCGATATGTGTCGCGAGGTAGAGAATTGTACCTGGCGATCATCTGATAGGTTCACAAGGCCACTGGCTGCGGCGCCAGCCTAAAGACTCTTACAGCGTATTTTGCGCATTATTTAGACGGTGGTATTTACTACTGGAAATAAGTCTATGTTTCGCGGTTCAGATGTCAGGGGGCAGCGGCCAATTTGTTGTTTTGTAATCACTACTCACTAATTACAACACATTATACGTGTTTTTTTGCATGAACAACTCTTATAAAAGATAAGGAACATTTCCAAACAGCAAAATTTCATGACATTTGAAGGCAATGTGTCCCTTTAACTCATGTTTGTTGTAATTTTGAAACGCACTTTCAAAGAAAATGTGACTTTCCTACCTTTTTTTGCAGTCAGAGACGTTGCCGTTTTACCCCATAATTTCCCTAATAAATCAAAACCCCGCCCTCTTTCCACAAAATTAAGCTTGCTCATATTCAACATGATATCTTAGCGAACTATTTAGATGATTCCAAGCACACAGAGTGACTTTTCCTGCCTGTATCATCGCAAAATATTGAGGTAAGTTCCGAAACATAAACTGTCTCCTTCGTTCTTTTATATGGAACGGGGTCCTAAAGGTAAGGATTACCACAATATAAGAATAACCGGGACGGGATTTTTGAGAAGAAGAAAAAAGGTGTTTAGTTTGACACATTTTCAACGTTACTTTAGTTTGGTTTCACCATGTTGTTCTTTCGTTTTGGATTTGTGTAACGCGGCGGGAGGCGTGATACCCGACTAGTAGTAGGCCAAGCAGTTATTTTTGTGCCTCTCTCGCTGCTCTGGAAATAAGTAAATCGTAATTTTTCCTTTTTAGTTACAAGTCTGGACCGAAGTTAAAACATACACCATTAAGCATTTAAAACCAGTTTCGTGAATAATTATCAAATGTAAACAATTAAAAATCATGGAGCTTTGCAGGATCCCTTGATGGCTCAAGTGACAGTGGTGTTCCAGTCAAACTTCTGACAATGGTAAAATGGATTCTGCAGGGTCGTAAAACTGCTACAACTAGATCACGAGAAGCTTTGCACAAATCATCTGTTATAATCTCGCAGACTATCATACAAGAACTGAACTGTAATTGTGAGGCTGAAGAGGACATGTGTGCAAATACAGCCAGTCACCCTGATGCTGCAACTTTTGCAAACTTATACAATGTAGATGACTAATATAATTCCAAGAAAGCATGTAACCAGTTCAAATTACATAAAAGTATATTATTTAAACAACTAATCCTTTACTTTGACTTTCCAGACTACTGTCCTCAGTGAAAAACTGAAAGGTTAGGCTTACCTCTTGAAAGAGGCTTGGGATATCAAGTTTTTCTTTTGATATCTGGAGGTAGCACTAATCATAATAATTATACATATATTCAGTGATATGCAAAACTGTTAAGTAAAACAAATCTAGATTTTTTCTTGTGAAACTATTGTCAGAGGTCTCAAACTTATTTTAGTGAATAAGGTCATGGATATCAAATACCTAATCGAACTTTTGTCCAATTATAAGTGATTCTATATTGCATTCACTTCATCTGAGCCTGATAACTTTTTACTCTTTGACTTATTGAACTTATTGAACATTCTAAAACTTGTTGCCAATAAGTGCAAATAGCATCTTTAATACATATTGTAAGTGACGGTCATTTTAAAGTTTAAAATGGCTGTTACAGTTTGAGTGTAATATAAAGGAGGTCAGCATTGTAGTCAGGATAAAATATTAAAAAGGTCAAAACATAAATGTCTCACAACATCAAATATTTTGTCCATTTGTATGTTTGAGTAGCTCACCCGGGTGGACTCGGGTTAGCCCCATGCCGTTCGATTAGCTCTGACGTCATACTCTGGACTCACTCGGGTCAGCCACCACAGACCCTGCTCGCGGAGCAGAGTCACTGGTGGAATTACGTCACACGCATGCGTAGTCTGATTACTCACAGATTATACTGGAGCGGGGAATTTAAAAGGGCTGATCTCAAGGGCGATTGTGTGGTTAAGAGAAAAAAATCCACTTTTAAAGTAATGGACATTAAAAACCAACGGGTATGTAGAAGATAGATGGCAGGGTTTTAACATTTTTGTGGGAAATTTTGGGGTGAAATGACAACGAAGATGACAAAACGCAACGCGAAAATAAAGATGGCGAAAACCGCACTGATTCGCAAGACACCAACCGCAAAACACGTAAGAAAATTGCATTTTCTACCGCAAGAAACTGTTCAGAATTACACAAAATGATGTCATTAGAATTGAGAGAAGTATACTTTAGGTTGATAAATTCATTTTGGAATGATAAAAACAACCTTGACTCGAAATGGATCCAATATAAAGAGAGGTCTGTAACAACACAATCGCCGACTCAAGTGCTAGGTGACATCAACAGGAGAGGGTGTTTGAGCGTTCTATTAGCCCAACTCTTGTGGCTGACCCGTCGGCCTTCACCCAAAACGATCCGGGTAAGCTACTCGAACGCACCCTATATATGTTAAAAATGGCTGCCATTTTGAAATTCAAAATGGCCACCATAGGGGGCGTAGGAAAATGGGATCAAGCGGTTTTGGACTTGTTGGGGTGTCCACAGGTGATCCTGAGAGTTTCAAAGAATGTACCCGAGATGGCTCCCGCAAGCCCACTTTTTGAATATGACCCCCCCCCCATGAAAAAAGTGTGACACACCCCCAAAAGGGAACAAAAAAGTTGATGATTTGACATATAAACATTTTGTCCACCCCGTTCACTATACTGGATAGAAACAAAAACAAAACACCAAGATTGCCCGTTACTGCTCGATTCCCCCCCACACTTTTATAAAATGTTGCCCCACCCACAAAAGAGACAAAATTCTAAAAAAAAGAAATCGTGATGTAGCACTTGGGTAAGCTGTCCAAATGAGAAAAAGAAAAGTGAAATTATCTGAATCGGTTTTTTGCGCGCGAAGCCCCCCACTTTTTAAAGTCATGGCCCCGCCCATAAAAGGGTCAGAAAAAAATGGCATCATGTGGTTTTGAACTTCTTGAGGTATCCATTAGTGATCCTGAGAGTTTCAAAGAATGTACCCGAAAATGCATATGGGCCAGCACAAGCCCACTGACTATATCGTGCTGGGTATCCGTCCCGTACTATACGAGAAAAGTACTCTCGAATACAACGCTATAACACTTTGCCTTTGAGTATTACGAAACAAATCTGGGTTAGTGATGAGGCAAATTTGCATATTCCATTCAATATATTTGGGTTAAAGAATCAAAGCATCCCTCACTGGGTTCTAGAATAAAAAGCAAAAACACGATAAACAATGGTTTTTAATACATTTTTGGTTTATAAGTACACTTTGTCGTGAAGTTTTAACAGGGATGTTTGCTTCATGAATATAAAACTCATTTCTGTTTACGTTTACAAACTTTGGAATAAATGTTTAAATTGCTTGGCCTGACCTCTTACAATAGCCTGGAAAAAAAGTTAACCTCTATCCCAACGTCATCAGAATCGACTTTACAACGTGTGTAATAGTGATTATGATCAAGTATATTGTTTATTTTAAATGTTTGAAACCAAGAAGTCGGTAGAAAACTTCTTAAAAGGGAGTGCACATTGATGGAAATTTTAACTCTAAATAAACATTAGATGCACTCTGTGATTAAATGCACGCTGTGATATGCCAGTGTCAAACTTGCATGCAATATTTAATTTCTAAGGTGACGGTGGCGCATTTGTTCTGCAGAGTTCTGTAGAGTCACAATTTATGGAAATTGAAAACGCTTAGCAAACAACACCTTTTTTGGCCTATTGAGCAATTCAGGAGCTCGGAATGCAGCATTAAAATCGCGTCAACAACGTCCTGTCCCCGCTTTAATATTGTTTTCGAGACGCACAATTTAAAAATAAATTTCAATTTTAAACATTCAAAAATATTAAAATTGTACGATAAACATGATGACGATGACTAAAGTTTTATCATTTCTTGGCAGACGGCCCGAAGCAATGACACCACAGCCGGCCACCATCCCCCAGTGTCAGCCGAAGCATCGCCTGGTGTTTATCAAGACGCACAAGACTGGTAGCTCAACCGTCACTACGACGCTTCAACGGTACGGTTACCGTAGAGATCTCAACTTTGCCATACCAAGGACATCCCACGCCTTTTCCCAGACCCAATCATTTGATTCCTCAATGGTGTACCAACGTCATATTAAAAATGCGAAGGGGAATCTAATGTGGCCGGCTCGGGGAGACTTCCACATCTTGGCAAGCCACGCGAGGTATAATCGATCTGCTTTGGATGCGTTCTTTCCGAATTCCGTCTATTTTACCATCATTAGGGACCCGGTCGCACAACTGGAGTCTGCTTTCATGTATTACAAAATGGACAGCAAGATTCGTCACAAGCCAACGGAGAATGCCCTAGAAATGTTCCTATCCAATCCGGAGAGGTACTTTTCAGCGGGCAAGATTCACCGTATGAAATGGGCAAGAAACAGTCAGATTTACGACTTAGGGTTGGACCACTTGAAGCAGAACTATCCGGAATCTTTAAACGACACAATCAGAGCATTAAGTTCGGAAATGGACTTGGTGATGATCACTGAGTACTTTGACGAGTCCTTGATACTTCTAAAGAAGCTCCTGTGCTGGGACTTGGATGACATCGTCTACATCTCCAAAGGTGTTAGGCAAACTCGTGCCCGCCTGAATATCACAGCCGCCATGAGGAGAAAGATCCAGAGATGGAACCACGCAGATATGGAGCTGTACCGGCACTTCAACAAGACCTTCTGGGAGAAAATCTGGAGCTACGGTCCGAGTTTCCAACAGGACTTGGAGGTCTTTTTTAAATACAAGGCGGCCGTCACGGAAAGCTGTCTCGAAGATGCAAACTTTCAGTCGGACGCTGACCACGCGGACATTAAGTACAAACTACCGATAAACGCCAGTGAGATATGCCGAGACTTAGTGAGATATGATAATGAGTGGACGGAGATTATAAGAAAGCACATTGTTAATAAAAGTACCACTGTCACGAACTGGACCCGCCAAGTTGGGAATTCAAGCGAGACGAAGCGAATAAAGAAGGTACAAATAACGCCTAAAGTGCGGAAAGGAAAGCCCCAACAACAACAACAACAACACAAATACCACTGAAACAACAGATGCTCACTTTTTGATGGCTATGCATGTATAGTTTATACAAAAGGTGAAGGCGGGATATGTCACTTTGTGAACTCGCCCTCTTCTGAAAATAATTCATTCCTCACTTTTTTTATACAGCGGAACATCTAAATGTTTTGATATTTTGGTGTGCTGTGTGCGTACTGTAGGCCTATGATTCCACGAGGAAGGCTATAATAGAGGTAAAAGGATGGTGAATTCGCGACTAAATCCCCCATAAATTTATGTCCATCCCGCCCCTAAACAAAAGTAATGGTCAGTAATGGGAAATAAAGCATGTGTATACAGCTTTTAAAAATTCTCTTAAAATTGACTAAAGTTTCCAAACTTGTCTGAAATAAAATAAAAACGAAAGACAAAACCCTAAAGATCATTGCAAGTTGGTACAGAACTTCCTCAAAACTACATTTTCAGTTGGAGAACCATGCCTGGTGATTCGGGAACCCCGTTCGCATCTTTCCTGCCTTCTGTGTCCCATATAGACTGGTACCGGCTGTTGCAGCAGGTACCTTGTATGTGCGTCAAGATTTATGTAAGATATTGAATAGCACGCAAAATGTATTCAACATGAATTGTAAAGGTTAGATTTACTATTTTTGTACCGTATAAAGTACTTTAGATGAGGGTAAAACGGGTACAAAGGTTCAGGGTACAATATTTATGTTTTACCAAAGTTTATGTCAAGCCTTTAAGGGGCCAGAAGTAACAAAATGGATATAGGACCAACGCGCGACGCCCGTGTATTACGCATCTACATGTCATTTTGTTTTTGATAAAAAAGAGTTTATGAGTTTTGACAACATTTTGCAACGTAAATACGAAAGAGGAAGGTTTCAGGGTACCGACTGTATAAATACAATTTCTTTTGCAATACTTGTTCTGCAATAATTTGTTCGGAAATACTTCACAGCTGACGTTCTATATTTTATTTTTGGATCAAATGAAAAGAATCGTGTGTTAAAGCTTGTCGGGTGATCTTTCATGGTCAGTATTTCAACACTCTGGCAAAACTCACGCATTTTTAACGATCCAATTTTTTTATTATTATTATTACCTCAGCAACAAGTTTACCTGAAAAGTGTTGCCACTTGTAGATTTGTCCTGCCACTAATCCCTGTGTATAGTTATTTGGGGGCTAATAAAACTATCCAGTTTAAATTCGAAATTTCTTCATTCAGTGCATAAAACAAACTTTATAAATTTGCTAACGAAAAACTTGGTTGCTACGCGCGCGGTCTAGTTCAGGCCGCGGAACACACGTGACCGGTCGATGCACATAAAACTCTTAACATCTATCGCCCTTACGCCGCACATAAACACGGGGTTGATCTCGAGATTTTCTTGCTAAACAGATTCTGATTAAATAGAAACAGAAAAAAGAAAGCCTAATCCATGCATGAACAGGAAACCGACTTTGTTAATTTTGCGGGGGCGCGGGGGCGCGGGGGAGGGTATGTTTATCATCACGTGGCCCAAGCATTTTGGCCGGGATTTCAATGTGTCTAGTCACCGTCTGGTGATTCCTTTGACAATACAAATTTTTCCTTGCACTTTCCATGGATGTGGTGTGCAAAAAAAGGACTATTGCTATGGGAAGCAAGCGTCACGTATCTTTTGTGACGACAAAATCGTTGAAAGGTTGGATAATTGAGAAGAATGCCCGTCATTGATGATTGAAAATCGTTTTGCTTAGTTTGGTACATTTTGTACAACCATTACACTTGACAACTGAAGAAAAAGTTGCGTAAACAGCACACCTATATATATGGCCTACGCAACATTCAATTTTCTTGATAAGCGCGAGGACAGATTTGAATTGTCGAAGAAACTTATCAGTAAACCGTTGTCAAAAATTACTAGACGGTGGAAAGTAGACACAATTTAATACGGTCATGAACCCACAGAATGGATGTATCTTGTTTGTATCTTGCATGTAAACTTAGGTCGATAAAAAGCTTCAGGCGTATTTTGACCAGTCACTTCAATAACAAAATTATCATGCTACTAAAAGAGGGGTACGTAGTGGCTGCAGACAGTTCTTTAGCAGCGAACAAAAACATTTAAATCTAGAACTTATAAGTACATTTTTTTTGAAACAGTTGATAGATGGATCTGAAACAACTTCACTTGGATCGCTATTCCACTGGCACTTGTCAACAACTCGCTGTGTGAAACAATATTTCCGCACATCAAGTCTACATGTACATGTACATGTACATGTACATGTACATGTACATGTACATGTACATGTACATGTACATGTACATGTACATGTACATGTACATGTACATGTACATGTACATGTACATACATTACATGATTTTTAATTTTTGTTGGTCTTGCCCGATTTTTTGGGTCTTGCCCAATTTGTTTGGTCTTGCCGGATTTGTTTTGGTCTTGCACGAAAAGTTAGGTCTTGCATGATCAATTTGGTCTTGCATTGAAATTTTGGTCTTGCATGATAATTTTGTTCTTGCATGATAATTTTGTTCTTGCATGATAATTTTGTTCTTGCATGATAATTTTGATCTTGCATGATAATTTTGATCTTGCATGAAAATTTTGA
The DNA here is from genome assembly GCA_037893225.1 of Hippasteria phrygiana. NCBI lineage: Eukaryota > Metazoa > Echinodermata > Asteroidea > Valvatida > Goniasteridae > Hippasteria > Hippasteria phrygiana. The sequence goes on from JAZGUH010000253.1 coordinate 1,156,946, forward strand.
TCTTGCATGAAAATGTTGATCTTGCATGAAAATTTTGATCTTGCACGAAAATTTTGATCTTGCATGATAATTTTGGTCTTGCATGATAATTTTGCGTTTATCTTTGCGTTTATCTTTTTTTTTTCTTGCAAGAAAAACGGTGTTTTGAATTAATTCCGCTTTGGCTTTCCATACTATGACAGAGCATATCGTGTGCCTCGCCGGGGAGAGAATGATTGTCCGACACCTCGATTTTCACCCCTTATATCAACTGAGAGGGGTGTGAGCGGGTGTGTGGGAGGGTCTTATCCAATGGGAGCATCGGATTTACTGGGTCATCACTACGTAACATGGTCGCGAATAAGTAATACCGTGTACAAAGAAAATGGGGAAAATCTCTATGGGAGTTTACACACACTTCTGGTCTCGGCTGACAAACATTTTGGTGAAGGAATGTCCGAGCGTGAAAGTTAGCGGGCCACCGGTGGGTGCGTATGGGGGACTGTTTCAGTAGGAAAGGGCAGGAGGGAAACTTCCTCGTTAAGCCCGGTTCATACTTCATGCGAATGCGTATACGAAGCGAATTCGTTATGGTAACGGAGAACGTCACAATGAAACTTCAATTGTTGACGTCATGAAATTCGCTTCGCATTCGCATTCGCATGAAGTATGAACCGGGCTTCACACAGGGTTAATTTGTGTACATGCAATGTCTATGGGGTAAAACTCGCAGAGGGGGAAAGTAATCTGACCTATGTGTGCCGTCGCAGGACACAGGGTTATACATGTATAAGGTCAGGGTTGGCAGGGTACACTCCCTAACTTTACAAACATTTAACAATTTGGGGTTGTACATTGTACAGTGTATTTTCATCTACCCGTCATCTTTGTCGATTAAACTGGGTTTTTTTTTCAGTCTGCTTTATGAACAGTATAAATGGTTCTTAAGGTATTCTATTAATTTGATTGCTTGTGTCAGACTGCTTAATTGTTACAAGAGCAATTTTTAGATTATTTAGTCGTACACAATCCTGAGCTAGATTTTCCAACCAGTCTCGTCAATGACTTCCTCTCCCGGCGGCCTAAACTTCGCCAATGGGAAACAAGTACACTAAAATATCAAGTCCGGTCTCCAATCAAGAGTGCACCAAATGTTAACGTGGCACCGGCTTCATTTTAATGGCCTGACTCGAATCAGAACATGGACGCTAGTGCTATAATTTTCTTAACTGATACTCTTGATCGTTTACTGTCTTCTGTTTAAAGTGTAAAAGTAGAATGAAACACAAAATGTAACCCGTTCTACAAAGAAGGGTATATTGTGTCGCACTTTGTTGGGTGTAAAGAGTGCGAACAAAATCTCCATATACTTTTTGTTTTTGGTTTGTTGGCTCTTACTACATATATATTTTTAGAATATATTTTTTAGAAACGTTAATATTGAGGAATAAAAATGAAAAAAAAACAACCACAAGAATGTTGCTAGAAATTACTTCTATCTCCTTTCTTTCCACTTGCTATGTTTAAAGGGCTATATCGCTAAATGGACGTCCATTGGAAAATGTGAGTTATGCAAATGTCTTCAATTAAGATATGCCGAGAACACAAAATGCCACAGGGGTCAAACCTACACCAAATCAAAGCTTAGGATGTCACCAATTCAACTATGTATATAACTCATTTACATATTTTGTGACATAATGCCCATTTTTGTACAGCCGATCACAAAATAAACACACCTTCACTTCAACTTCCCTGCCAAACAGCGGTGTTTTATTAATACCATGCAGTATTCCTATGGAACCATTCTTTCAATATACATGTTGATTCCACACGGTGTTAACCTAACACCACACCATAATAAAGGTTGAGAACTGACAGCAGTTTCAAATTTACTGCCAAGTTAAGGCCAACGATGCCAAGCAAAATATAATGAACGTTTGCTCCTTTAAACTATCACCATCCCCCCTCACAGACTCCTGATAACATGGTGCGTCACCGTTGTAAATAGTCACGCGACTCTCAACTCCTGTCCTGATTGGAGAATGGGCCTGAAGATAATATGACGTCACCTCCACATCCAGTTCACCTACACGCAAAAAGAACGTTGTGACAGAATTACGCGGCCTCCAAAATCAGCTGGCCTAACGTTTCGAATTTAAGCAAGTTCTTTCTCAAAGGCAAATGACCATGAAAGAACTTGCTTAAAGGGGCTGTGTCGTCGCGCCATCTCGCGTTAACGAATCAAATATTGGAGTGCGCCCCCTTGCGCTTCATTTCGGTTAAGTGCTATTTTTAACCTCCATCCGTTTGTTATGGCTGTTCTGAGAATTGGCTTTTGGAAACTATACCCCCTGGAACACGCACGCATGTCCAGCGTCTGCGTACATGTATACACATACGTGTACACACAAACTTATAAACAAGTAGCACACATCGTGGCACTCAGTTATCTAAGAGTATGATTATTAGAAAAAAAACATTCAAATTTCATCTGTTTATTTCATGAAATGTCATTCACATGTACACAAGTGCCATGGAATATTTGTCTGAAAGTTGCATAGAATTGGAGGTTGGCGATATAGAAGTAGAACCTTACGCTGGATGGAGAACCTATGACATGTACATGCCGAAACTCTTGCCAGAGAGGACGACTCGGCACACGGGGTGCTTGTCCATGTAAATGTGCACAGCAGAACTGCAACGTGTCTTGTCGCTGTGGGACAGTTCGCGCTAAATTTTGTACACAAAATCCCACAGGCGGGGTATCCGTAAAAGTGTCTATGTATTTGTACATTCATTTGGATGTATCTTGTTCGTATCTTGCTTGTAAACTTAGGTCGATAAAAAGCTTCAGGCTTATTTTGACCCGTCACTTCAATAACAAAATGATCATGCTACTAAAAGAGGGGTAGTGGCTGCAGACAGTTCTTTAGCAGCGAACAATTTTTAAATCTAGAACTTAAAAGTACATTTTTTTTTTAACAGTTGATGGATGGAGCTGAAACAACTTCACTTGGTCGCTATTCCAATGGCACTTGTCAACAACTCGCTGTGTGAAACAATATTTCCGCACATCAAGTCTACATGTAATGTAGTCAACATGTACAGTACATACATTACATGTACAGTACATCCGATCCATGTACTCGGTATGTGAATTGTTCATGTTATAAAATGTAATAAGCGAATAATTCGTGCAAAACAGGTGAAAATTAGGGTTGTTTGAATATTTGTCGGGGTGTTTATTTCTTTGTTTCTTTGGTAGTCATCTTTATCATAGTGATGTGGGGATCTGTGCGCCAGTGGCGTAAACACGGGGAAGGAGTTCAGGGGCCCGCCGATTTGTATTTCTTTTTTGTTTCGTAAATTTAAAAAGGGGAAATTGTACACAAAGTGATGTTTCAAATTTCAAGCGGTGTTTGGTGCGGGGGTATCCCCCGTTGAGAAAAGTTCAAAATGCAGTACTTCGTTGACAAATTCAATAATCATCCCCACTTTTCGACACGGATTTACTCGCCACTGGTGAAATCTCATTTCATTGGCGTATATTATTTATTGGTATTTAAATGGTAATAACTGTTATTATTGTGTTTATTATTTTATAGTGTTGAAATAACTCTTATGATGTAACTTTCCATAAAGTCCTGCCGTCAAATGTAACACAAGGTCGTGGACTCAATATCGCCATCAGTATAGCTGTTTTATTTTGATTTGCTCATCATTGCACGCACAGCCGATTTTAGTCGAAATTTATTTCGATACATAGGCCTACAACTTTATTTTTGTATAGGAAGGGGCTTATGCATTATTTATTTTACAATTATAAATACAGATTTACTTATTTACTTATTTTCGTTTGGTTCTGTCATGGTACATTTTGGCGTTTGGCGGGTGGGGTGTCACGGACTATGTTCGACTGTAGGCCTATCGTATATTTTTGGTGGCACAAACACATACAAAATACTTGTACATGCAGTATGTATCATAACTACAGGATCATGCATGCAGCAGTCATTGCAATTGTAATCTGATCTGGCGCGCGCGCCCTGTGGGTCAGCGCGCGCGAGCCCTGTAGGTCAGCGCGCGCGAGCCCTGTAGGTCAGCGCGCGGTCGTGTGGTATTATTTGCAGTTACTGGGTTCATCTGCGTTCATCAGTTCGGAATTCAGTGTACAGCCGCAAGCCTGCTATGATCGTGACGACACAGCCCCTTTAAGTTTGTAACCTAAGGCCAGCTTATCTTGTTGATTAATCCATTTTCTTTATTTTTGTTGGCCTAATACATGTATTAAATGAGTTTCGAAAACGAAATCACTGAAGCACTGGGGGGTTTTGTGTACAATAACTTTACCTTTGACGTGGCTGAGTTTGTTTAGTTTTGTTGTGAACCCGTAGCCACCTCCCGCCATGTAACTATTCATTGCAACTTTGTAGATCTCTTCCTTGTTAAGGGGCCCGTACGAGGGGGCATCGCAGCCGGCACAGCGCACCGACGCACTGAGAACCCGGCCACCAACGGAACGACTCATGTCATAGGAAACCCGTAGCCCTGACGACAGATACAGATACAGCCAAGGGATAATTTCATGAGAATGTTCTCCTTGGTAAAAACAGGATTACCAACCAAATTTCCACGTGATTTATACTGCTTTGACTGGTATTGAGCTGTTTGCTTAACGATAGATATGACATGGAATTTTTGCCAGCTGTTTTATTCAGCAAGTCTTTTTGGCGTGGACCATTATTTTGTTGGTACTCAGCATCTCCGCGGATCCGGGGGGGGGGGGGGGGGGGGGTTTGGGGGTCGAAACCAATTTATCTTTTTTTCTTTTGTTTGTAGGGGCCTACGCCTGGGTGAGAACAAAACAAAGAGGTTAAATGGCGCCACCAACGGTGAAAAAGTGTATCAGCCCCCCCCCCCCCCCCCCCCTTGTAATTTTTTTTCGCAGGCGGAACATTTTGGAAGTCACTTTTCTGGGCAAATTTCATAAACCCCCCCCCCCCCCCCCCCCTGCAAAAATTCCTGGATCCGCCCCTGAAACGGTTCCCGATATAAGACATATCTGGCCGTTAATTTCCTTCAATGAAACAACATACCTTGTATAAAGTAGGTGAGCGGGTTAAGCTATACGATAGAGGACTTGGGACAATGGAGGATTAGGGATAACAATGACACCGAGGACTTGGGCCGAGTCCTCGGGAGAATTTCGTGTACAGACCTTATGGGACATGTTCGGAAAAAGTTAAAGTACAAACAAAGGAACAAAAGAAGGGTTCCATTCATGTGTGTGTGCGCGTGTGTTCCTGGTAAATATCGAGGATAGGGAATAAAAATAATTACTCAAGAGAAACAGGTCCTCGATTGTCATGTCCTCTATAAGGCATCGTGTATAAAAACCAACAAAGGGGACTGTAAAAAAAAAACTCGCGTGGAAACAAAAGAAGCCGTCAGAAGGATGGAAACTGCTCGGTATAAAACCTGTGTATAGGTTCTGTATATATCTCCGAGGACAAGAGGAGAAAGAAAATACAAAGAAACCTTTCAGTCCTCGCAAGTGGTCTTTTGTTGAAATCGGTCATCGCACGTAGAAGTACGTGCTTAGTCTATGGGGTTGGGTTATACTTAAAAGAACAATAGGAAACACAAAGCATTGTCCTCGCCCCGTATTGGGAAGTACGACTGTGTGTCTATCAGTAGTGTGACCCATACGGAAACTGTTGTAGGTATTCGTACATCTTTCGGAGCTCGGCCACACACATCGATGTCAATTTCCAGCATTTTGGCCCAACAGAATAAGACAATGAACGACAATCAGACAATCATAAGACAATCATAAGACAATCATAAGACAATCATAATACATATACTGCACCATTATCATGCGTTGGCATGATACAAAAACTTTGTAATTACTGTAGATTGGCCACAAAGGACCTGCATTGGAAACTCATAGTAACATGAATAACGCTGTCGTGCATGACTGTATTCATGTCATTATTGCACCGTTTGGACGGACGTGCCGACTCCTTCAATAATGCAGTGCAAAATGACCTCTCCGTGGTAAACTTTTTGTAGCGCATTGCACTGTGAATTACCCCCATATTGCATGATCCCTTTAAGATAACATGACGAGGAGACAGAACATCGCCAGGACCGAGAACATTTTCAGAGTTGACCTACCGGACATTTGCATGAATTCTGGAGCGTTGCCGCCTGGTTCGTATCTCCTCACCGAATGCTCCAGCATTTCTAGAAGGTGTTTCCCTCGTAGCTCGAGCACGTCAATCGTGTTCCCGTAGGGCATGCTCAGTAGCAGGTCGTTGATGGTGACGTCACCTGAAATTTACGTGAAAATCAAAGAATTTGCACATGGAGACGTTTATGGGAAGTTAAAGAGGAAAGAAAACCAAGTTGCATTTTTCCACTTTATTGGCTTTTTTGATAGCTTGTATATTCTTCTAACCGAATACAAATTGATAAAAAACGATTAAAATTGATTGCATTGAAAAAAATTACTAAAATTGCCCCTTGGAGTGAGCGTTTGGTCTCAATTCCTGCAAAAGTCATTAGGGATGCAAATGTATGCATATGACCTTATGACGTGTGTGCGCTTACCCGGCCGTGCAGCCACCACGTCTGCAGCGTGTTGGTACTTTCATCATAACACGTGTTATCACATTTTCGTCGTCAGCTGGTCGTACTTTCTTGGCATTTTTTGCCGAATTCACGGCCTTCCTAGCTTACTTTTGGAGTTATTTGGAGCTCGAATGTATTAAAGTTAATAATTATTATGCCGAGAACGTGTGTGGTAGGTGGCTGCACAAGAAATACGGACAAAAATCCGAACCAATCTTTTCTAAGATTCCCCAAAGTTGATGGAAAACAACGACGGCAGTGGGTCCGGTTTGTGGAAACAACGCGATCTCACTTTAGGCTGACGAAATGGTCTTACATAATATGTAAGGAACATTTTACGAAAGACTGTGAAGATGAAATTGTAGGCCAGACTCGGGATAAATGTACCCTTCCGGCTGAAACCTTGGGCAGTACCAACGCTGAAGGCACCATGCCCAGCTTTCCGCCGGACCGTAGTCTCAGCGGCTGCAGGCTCAATCCGTTCTACCGCCGGCCCAGTCCATCAGCCCAGTCCGCCCGATAAAATTACGTGTACGTCTGTACGTACCGCGACGTCACTGTGATGTTTTCATTTCATTGAGATAGATACAATACAGTTACCAGACTATGTTCGCGGCGCGCACACACTACTAATCCACACATCCACACAAATTCCAAACCCAAATTTCAGTGCCAAAATATGGATGAATAAGACACAAGTAAGCTTCCTGCTCCACAAAGACCTCATTAAAAACATTATGAAAAACTCATCAGTGCAACGTTCATGCAATAATGCACCACCAGGAACAATAAAAATAGGACAAAACCAACACATAGTACACATGCACGCACGCAAACTCAATGGGCACTCGCATAGTGACGTCATCTATCCCCACGCAGCTACGTCACACGATTGGATTGTAAACACGCGGTTGATCCCGAGCTTTTCTGATTCTGAGCGAAAGAGACTCCAAAGTAAAACTTCTCTAAAATTGCCAAATCCATGCATAAACTCTTCAAACCTACTTTGTTAGGTTTGGGGAGGCATAAGCTCTCAGAAAAGCCACTGAAGTAGAAAAATGCAAATTGGTTTTCTTTCCTCTTTAATTTATATCATCTGAGAAACAGTGTCCAACATTTACATGTAGCAGACATTTTTGGAGGCTCTTGCAGTGCAGTATACGCGTGCACATGCTGTTCGGGTATCACGAAACGTGCGTAATAGACCGAACCATTTGGCCCTCCCTTTGATGTACTTCCATTACAACTGACGAGAAGAGCGTGTGCGATTGTCAGTCGCTCATTGGGGCATATAATTCCGTCCTGACCTCCAGACAAAGCTTAGTACTTCCGTGCGCACTGTGCGGTAGTTTTTGTTTCTCAGATTTTGTACGTTCCGCTTCTAATCTTAATGTTATTGGGCAATTTTTCACAAGCTGTTATAACAATTTAACTAATGGCCGTTACTTAGATTTACTTCACTTTGATAAATGTGTGGGCTTAGGCCAGGCATAAATCTATCAAAAGCCAAATAGCAAATGATGTGATATATATGGCTTTTTCAATAAGCCTATTCTCTACATCCATCACCGTGATGAAATACCTGACTTTATGTTTCCACGGACGCTTCCGGTGGTCGTCAAGGCAACGGCCACGTCACTCCAAGACCCAACTGTTTTGTTCACGTGAGGCTCCAGCATGGCATCTGCCAGAACGTTTCCCATGTTGCATTCCGCGACGTAGCAGTACTGGTTGCCACGCAAGGGTACCAGCGTGGTGCCGACAATTTGATTGGCTATCACGTCAACCGTTTCCCGCCAAGAAAGCACTTCGTCGAGTGTTTCGGCATCTAGAATATTGTTTCAAAAACCAAACCGGCCAAATTTTATTGCAGTCAGCAAAGACCGAGAGATTTATAATTCTGGAATGAAATCTGACATTTTAGGAGTGGAATAATACCAAAATTGTAATAAATTTTGTTGTGAGTTCTTGCTAGCTGCAGCAGTTTGTATTTACACTCTCTATCACTGACTTTGAGTCACCTTGCTCAACGCTGATGTCAAGCAGAATCGGGTTTCCGCCAAAATTCGAAACAGCGCCCTCATTGTTAAAAGTAACATCAAGCCGCCCCAGATATTTGCCGTAGGCGTAGGCCGACACGACCAGCACGGTGGCCGTGGGGTCTTGCTCCGGCCTCACCACCAGTGGATACTCGCTGTATGGTATCTCGCTTGACGGAGGCTCGCCTGTGGGTGGGAAAGACACCAGACTATATTAGGTTGCACACAGAAAATAAAATATCACAAAAACCACCAATGAATACCCCAACTTCAAAAATTGTACTCATACACAATAGACCAAACAAACATCCACAATGTGAATGATGCCTTAAACTTTATACAAAGAATAAATATTCGCCTTGGACAGATGCCAGTCCATTGCAGGTTACTAAACTTTCGTTAGTATCAATTTCTATTCCTGGGTGGAGAGAACTAATTGTAATAAAACGTCTTGCTCAAGGACACAAGCGCCATGACCAGCCATGCCGGGATTCGAATCCACTTCCTAATGACTCGGCCACGAATTACAATAACCGTTTTTTAACATCCAACCTCTTCCTGCTCACATTATATTTATAAGACTAAACATGAATGTATACGTAATCGATACGAAGTTAAAAAGAGCCCTGAATTAAAAAATACCTGTATACATGAACGTGTTAGTGTGACCACCGATCACAATGTCGACACCACGCACTTTCTTCGCAATCTCGATATCAGTATCGATACCGGAATGGCCCAGTGCTATGATCTTGTCGACTCCGCTTTTGATTAGGTCGTCGACGGCCGGTTGCAGGGAATCGAGTTCGGGGCTGAAGACCAGATTGCCTGTTTGCAAAAGAGACAGTTTCAGGACAAGTACAACTTTCAAAAAAGTTTGCTATATATTTTCATTTCAAAATTGCACGCTTAAATATTTCGGAGGTTCAATCTACAATTTTTCCCAGTCAACTCCCTTAACAAAAAGACAAGCCATATTAACCGAAAAGTCACTTTGTAGTTTGAGTAAATATAGCACAGCGGTATTTCTCGAGATTTAAAAAGTACAATGTACTACGTTTCCACAACATGGGTAAATTTGATTTTGTTTGAATACGCCCGGGTGCAATATTGATATTTAGATGTATTTAGTTACCGTGCCCCACGAGCCAAATTAATACATTTAAATAACAATGAAAGAAACAATTTTTAATCGAAAATCTGGGACCAATCCCATGGAGCTGCTAAGCAAAAAAGATGGATAACAAATTTTATTCGGTTAGCAAAATCAGACCAAAATCGGTCACAAGCAACTCATAATAATACGAGACATGTGGGCTGGTATCCTGCTTTCGCTTAGAACATCTCGTTCAGCTAACTTGTGTATAGCAGCCCTATATGCCCTCAATAACTTGTACCCTCTTGAATAAAAAAAAGCCAGAACTGTACGTATAACATACGTACCCGATTTGGAAAACAGCGGTGTGTCTACCGTTGTGTAGCCAACGATACCGACTGTGTCCCCACTTGGCATGGTCACCGTGGTTTGGCAGGCATAGAGGGCGCTCATTGCGGCCTCGCCTGAGCTGTTGATGTTGCAGCTCAATACGGGGAAGGTGACATTCTGCAAGAAGGGCAACAGGGCAGCAACGCCGATGTCAAACTCATGGTTCCCTAACGCCTGTGAGGAAGTATAAGGGCTTGTCCGAATTACTTGGCTTCGGCTTGAAATTACAGTTTACACACATGTCTATGGTAGTGGCCGGCTGCAGCCACATCACATAGACGTGTGTTTCACTGATTTGTTTAATTTCGAGTGTATTATTTATCTCTTTCCAGGCAAGGATTCCTGAAGAAACCGTTGAGAGATGATGGAATCTTCAGTTTTAGAGGTGGGTGGGAAAACGTACCACAGAATCATATTATTAGGAAATCCACGGAATCAAGCACAGACTGAAAAATAATCAAAATTAATGTCGGCCAGGGTTCAAACCTTGGTCACAGAGTGGAAAGGGGTAGTACCGTAGGCCAACCCGACTCTCGCGACGGTCAAAATATTTTTATTTTAAAAGTGAGTAAAATTTCAATTTTAGGAGGTGAACACTCCAGGATGTTCCTGGCGGGAATCTAACCGTAACTACCAAAAGTGGGAAATCACTGGATCTATAGTAGAAGCCTATATCCAACATTAGTATGGCGCTTACATTATTCTTAATCTCCTTAAACGATCAAATTAGGACTTTATGTTTTAGAGATGTTCATCTACAATAGTCATCTACACATTTTCATTAATTCACGAACTGAAACCATTCTTAATTTCACGAGTTTAGAGGTTTTCAGTTCAATGTTTCTGTAACCCCACAAGTATACAGATGGAGTAGATTCTTGTCAAAGCTTTTAAAGCTTTTTTCTTGGAATGGTATTTCCGCTACATGCCCAAGTTGCGTGTCAATTCGTGAAAACGACAATTCTTCTCTAACGAGTCAGTGCCCGATGTACTTGTGCGCGCGCACACCTGGGTGTCAGTTCGTGAAACCGAAATTTACTCAGTAGGCCTATTACGCTGTTTCACGAACTGACACCGAGGTGCGCATGAGTGTCAGTTCGTGAAAACGGTAACGATTTGTTTATAATGCGCCTATCAATGGATCCCCCACCCCTCCCCCTGGGCTACCCACCTCTGAGGTGGGAATTTCGTCACATTTTTAAGCCCCAGGAGAATGGGAATTTTGGTCATCATACACTGGGGATAGAGGTACATGTGTGTTGTATTATAATATAAACCCGATGGCACTTCCTACCGTGCGTATGTTGTTCGATCCTTTTGCCAGGCGTTTTTTAATCGAAACAAAAAGCATATAGGCTACATCAAAAGTCTAATCCCCACCCTATAAGGTGGGGGTTTCCCCCACCCATTTAGGTCGGGATTGTCGCTAGATTTTTGCCCCAGGGGTGGGAATTTTGTCACTTCAAAAGTGACAATCGCCAATCAGAGGTGGGGTGGCCCGGGGGGGGGGGGGGGGGGGGGGGGGGGGTGGTAGGCGCAAAAACGGGTTGGCTAATGCTACAGGTGTACGGACATTTGAAATATCTTACCATGGCATCGTACTCCAGCATGTTCATAAAGTGGGCCGAGGCCTGTCCCCTGAACACATAAAACCACACGGTTCCCTGGAAGTGATCGCCAGCGTCCAGGAGCAGGACATTGTCCACGTCTCGTCGGATTTCTTTCACCTTGGCTGCGCGTCTGGCTTCCCCGCCGAAGCAGGCCTCGTTCGCCGCTAGCTCGGCCGTACACACCCCGCCAAACGCCTCGCTAGTCTGCTCGAAGCGAGTGTGAACATCGTTCGTGTGTAGGATTGTCAGGTCGAAGGATGTTGCGAGCGGGTAGCACACGTAAACCCACACCAACAGCAATTTGGAGCAAAACATTGTTTCACTGAGCTTTTACGACCTACGTTGTGTCGACCACAGAAATTGATAAGTGGGGCTGCGTGATTCGATGTGCGCTATGGCATATTGCCATTGCCAGTATTGCGGATAACCATGCCAGATCACCATACAACTATTAAAAAAAACATCTATGTAATAAGCAAGATTGTAATCACAAAGGTAGCGATAAGGGTGTTTACAAAAAGCCCACAAACCGTGTAGTGTGTTTATATGTAGATCTGTCGGTCTGTTCCTTCTGCAGAACGGTGATCATTTATATTACTGCCAAGACGAGTTGGTTTATTATAAAACCGAGCGAATCAAAATGAGACATCAACACAACTCAGAAATTCAGTATCACTTTTTAGAGGGAAAAAACACCTTATTAAATTTTTCTCTACAACCCATACCCCACTGTCTGTGATTTCCTAGACCGTACCATTACAGACCTATTTGCAGGGGAGAGCCCAGTCATAGCAATTTTCAATTTACTAGCTCAGAAAGTGTGCTGCCGGCCCCGCCCCCTCCATGCAGAAACATACAGCAGCCCCCCCCCCCACCCACTATTCAATTGTGTATTCACCCAAGCCTTGACCCATTGTCCAGCTGGACTCATGCTTTTCAAGTCTGCCCAATGCAGGTCTGTGGTTGTCGGGTGGTGGACCTAAAGGGGGTGGGGTTTCTTTATCGTCCTGTAAATCAAACTAAACACACAAACAACGGGACACCAAAAAAACAATGGCACGAAACAAGACTAATATGCGGAAGAAAGGAACACAAATAATTGACGGGCAAGTTTCAGGGGTACCGTCTAGATATTATCAGTACAATATAATTCATATTATTCACAAGACAACGTGGAGCAATATTAAGATAAATATGTTACCAAGGACTAGCACTAAGAACTTAGAACACTGGTACAAGCGCGAGGCTGGAGGCTACGAAACCAACTTGAGAAGTACCCCCAACGTACCAGGCCGTGTTCTTATTCCTACATGGCCTAAATCGCGGACAAGGAAAAAAATACCAACGCCCTATTGTTTTTAATACTCTACCTTGCAAAGTGAAACCAACCAGCAAAATGCCAAATAGGGGTTAACAAATATTCCCCATATACCAGCGTGACGTAAAATCATTTCCCTCCGTTTTCTCGGCACATGTTTCTTTCTCCAGGTATCTACAGTGCCTATGGCTTTAATGTCCGAAATACAGTGCCTATGGCTTATGCACTTGTAAGGAATCCTCAGTTTCATCTACGATACCAGACAAAAATAACATTACTTTTCCGCCGATCCCCTGCCTATTCCGTTTGACGCGCAAAATAATCGATCACCTGCCGCGATTCATTAAAATCGTATCATTTTTTTCTAAATGGAAAATGTTGACTTAACAATTTAATCGATACAAATCGCAGCATGGAAGTTGTTCTAATCGACTGAGGTCTGTGAGAAAGAAAATGTAGATACCCAAGCCCGATAATTGGACAAACACAGTGTCACACACATTTTGGATTTGTGTCTCAAGGCTTCACTTCTTAAAATGTCCATTCTGTTGCTCTCGATGACGATTTTGTTAGCACACACTAGCAGTTTAGCAGACCAGAGCATACATTCAACCCAGTGTCATATAGTGAAAATCAGACTCCTATGAAAATCTTAATCCTTTTCCCTATTGGTTAAACCCTCTCACGTGACCGACAACTCTCCTAATCAGCGGCGGCGATTTCTCTTCAAGGTTTTGAGGGGGACAGAGAAAAAAGCGCACAACCAATACAAACTATGACGTCACCCTTATTGTATTTGTTAAATTTGTTTTGTTATCAACCACGTACGAGGTACTTTGGGGATGCTAAAAATAGGTAAACTTTATACTTACCTCTTGAAATACAAACAAATATTGGAGATTACATACCCATCCCTGACCAATACTTTTTTGGAAGAACGCACAATCAGTTCAAGTGTTATTAGAGAGATCATGTAATCGGAAATGTTGTATTTGGTGTCTCTTGTGTCTCCTGGGAAATTTTTAGAAAATGTGTGCTGATGTTTGTGTTTTGGTGCACACTGGTGCATGTAAAAGTCAATGACCCATAATTGGGGGAGGGGGGGGGGGGACACTGCCATAGCCGTCCCCTCCACAAAAAATATTGGGGGGGGGGGGACGTGTACCCCTCCCCCTGTGATCGGTGCCCATAATGCTCCTAATTATCTCCACTCGAATGTGCAATACTACCAATAAGCCCGTATTACACAGTGACTGGAATACACGCCACACCGGGAGTGCCTGGACGAGGCCAATGTGAAATTTGTCTATAGTCCTGCTATTTTTGGACCATTTATTTTTATTCTAAATTAAAATGGCAGAGCTTTCTTATTTCAGCTGCAGGAGTCTGCTTACAAAAACAACAGGTGGCATCCCAAACTGCTGCCGTTTATTTTATTTTTGTCCCGTGCCTCGTAAGCTCTTACTTGTACGAATTACAAAAATAGTATTCGCGCTTATACCAACAGCATAAAATTATTAATACATGCATCTGTCCTACCGGTGAAACAGCTCAAACATTCCCGTAGCTCGTCGTACGGAGGACCGGCAAAGGATTCTTTTTATTTCCGCTGGAAAAACAGTACATTTTTTTGAAATGGCTTTGAGGGACTTCTTTCGAAGACACAGGAGGAGGATTGCCATGGTAACAAGTTTTGCTATATTCTGTGGTTTGATCGTACTTGAGGTGGGCAAGCTGGTGAGGGACGTTCGAGCACCGATGACGTCACGGCTACGGTGAGTACTTAACTAAAAACCATGAGTGGCATCCAAAGATCTGTTTACAACATATAAAGAAAATTGGCAAGAGTGGGCAATGAACCTGTTATTCCAAAATGAACTGAGGTTGACTTTTTCCAATTCTGGGATCCAAATATTTGTTTAAGGTATTGAATAAAGGGACAAGAGCGGGAATAGAACCTGTGCATTTGCCGTATTCAGGTGCTCTGTCAACAATTGGGCTATTGTACCCAATATTGGTGATTTTGTGGAAGTGCCCCGGCCTAGTGGTTTGGAGCATTGAATTTGTGGTCTGTGGGTAATTCTGCAGGTTGTGGGTTCGACCCCAGTCCTGGGCTATAGCACTTCTATGTCTAATATGGGTAGAGGCATTATTAATGCCTTGCAGTGGACTAATTACCCATCCCGACCCTATTCATACTGTGAAGAGATCAGGATATCTTGTCTTGTTTCATTGTGAGGGGCTGGTTCTTCCACACTTTCCTCCACACTCGATCGTCTATTGTCTGGATGTTATCATAGCGTTTTACACCAAGCTGTCCCAAGCAAGGTTTTACATACCATTTTCAAGACAATGGAAGTCAGTGATGCATGACCAGAGAAATACATCCAATATATCAATGGAAAGCTTATTGCCCCTAGTCTATGATAAAAACCATAATAATAGTCGTTATAGACATAGCTTGGTCATATTTTCACTGTTTGTGGGTTACCTTTTTGGGGGGCGGGGGAACACCCTGTACATGGTAACGTGTAAGGACTGCTCATAATGCGGACCACGGCCGGTTTCTTTCCTCGATAAATTGGTAAGAAGTGAGTATGGGGATCAAGGAAATTGAATCACAATACAAAGTCAGTTTCTATCAGGCAGGAAACTTATTCCAAATATTAAAATAATGGGGGGGGGGGGGGGGGGGGGGCGACAAAACAAAACAAACGAAATTATAGTTGTAAACTTTATTTATTTTTTTGATCCTAGTCATACAGAAGAATGTTATTGTCCGGACATCCGAAAACAGTTTCCAAAAATAATCTATTTAGAAATGTACAAAACAAATAAAATATAAAAATGAAAATTAAAGAAAAAAAAATGAAAAAGACAAATTGCAAGTCCTTGAGGGTAACTCAGTTTCCTCAGAACATAAAAACCAAGTCACTTTCAGGAGAAAAAAATATCAAGTTTCTTTGATAAAATGCGATATGATGTCACTGAATTCATTTGACACAGAAGCCGAGCATTTACTTTTTCGGATTCTGGGGCCACATTTCTGGCAGGAATAAAAAGCTATATTGGATGCTCAACTGGTGTCAAGTTTCCTATTTGCTTTTATGTGTCATTATCTTAACCACACAGGGGCGAAAACTGTAGAGTAACAAAGAAGACTAGACAAGATCTGCAACATCTGCTAGGAAAACAGCAAATGGAAACTGTTCTTCCCTGTAGACCGAATCACCGTTTCGTGTTCGTCAAGATCCACAAAACCGGCAGCTCGACTATCACCACCATGCTGGAGCGGTACGGCTACCAAAGGGATCTCAACTTTGCCCTGCCCAAGTCCGGAATCCACTTCTTCCCGATTGCCGAAAGGTTTGATGATGCCTCGCTTGCATACCAGTGGAACCTGAAGGATGAACGCGAGAGCCTGGTATGGCCGGCACTGGGCGGGTTCCAAGCACTAGTGAATCATGCCAGGTATAACCGTACTGTGGATCGGGTCTTGGTTCCCAAGGCTGTGTATTTCACCATGATCAGGGAACCTATAGCCCGCTTCCAGTCTTTCTTCAGCTACTTCCTATTTGGCCAGCAGGTGCCGCACGAAGCCAACGAAGACCCCATGGAGGTCTTCATGAGGGACCCGGTGATCCACAACCGGACCATCAAGAGCGAGTGGAAGGTGTTCTTCAGGAACGGACAGGCGTACATGCTGGGCTTGGAGCCTGGGGATTATAATAAAGTCGATGCAATGGACGCCTTGATCAAATCCCTGAGTCGAGACATGGACCTGGTCATGTTGAACGAGTACTTTGATGAGTCCTTGTTACTCCTGAAGAAACTCATGTGCTGGGACTTCCAGGATATCATCTACATCTCTAAAGCCGCCAGAAGGTCGGGTGTGACCAGAAACATATCGGCTGATTTAAGGGATAACATCCTCAAGTGGAACCGTGCCGATGTGAAGCTGTATCAGCACTTCAACGAGACCTTCTGGCAGAGAGTCCGTAACTACGGACCAGAGTTTGGCCGTGACTTGGAGACGTTCCGGGCGATCAAGGAGTCGGAGACACGGAAGTGCCTGGAGGAGTCCAGGCTCAGCTGGGATTGGCACAACGTCAGCCACTGGCGGATATCGCCAAATGCCAGCCAGAAATGCCAAGATTTAGCGAGGGAGGACAACCGATGGGTGGACCTCATCAGTCGTCGCATGCGTGCCAAGAGCGAAGCTTTCATCAAATACAGAAAGGGATAATGTTCTCAGGCTCTATTTATCTTGACTGACTTTCTGGTAATTGGTTGTCAGGGAACTTAAACATTTGTTTTATCCGTGAATATGGACTTCAGTTCCATAATTCAATCAATGAATGTATAACAAAATTAAGTTATGATGTAAGTAATTCGGTGAATGAGTACGGCTTTTATAGTTGTATGTGGCTTAACATACCTCTAAGGTAATGTAGCTTTAAACTAATTTACAGTGCATGTTCCCATATCGGTATAGGTCTTTTGTTACTTGCACAATGTTTTATAACTTCTAAACAACCATAGAGAAATCTAGTATGGATGAGTTGTACAAATTACAGTTGATTCATATACAGTGTATATGCACAATGTAAAAATAGCAGTAACTTTACACAAACCTTACCCCACAACTAATTTAAGCAAACAGAGAAAATTCCAACAGTGCAAATATAATTGTTTATCAACCCCTGGAATTGTAACAGCCAAAACACTCCCAAAATCCCCATGATCACACACTGCTCCCCACTGGACTGGTATCAGCTTAACAGTTCTCTAAGAGTGTTAAACATTGCTGTTTAAATTCCAGAGTTTTAATCAACACACTCAAAATCTTTGTGGAACTTTGTAATGCCCAAGAAGTGTGGGACTTTATAGATTCAGGCATTTGTAATTACAGAGGGGGGGTTATCACCATCACTGCAATCTTTGGACTATCATACTTCTCACCTCTGGATCGGTACCAGCCAATACCAATCCGTCCACAGAAGCAAGGGTCTGGCTTGAACTGTCGGTTATGACTTTTCGGACCAGAGTAAGGGAGGACTGTAAAAACTCCAAATCCACGACCTGAAGAGAAAAGAGGTGATCAAAAGTGAAGGCAAAGACATATATATCAATAATTTTTGTTTGTAAAAAGTAACATTTCCAGGTTTTCTTGTATCAACCTTTTCCCATGATACACTGCAAAAAATGACAGTGTTACAGTCGAGTCCCGATCCGAATCCGATATCCAAACAGGAAAAAAGTGGACGGAAGTCTACTCGGAGTTCAAAACTCAAAAACCAAGTTCAAATTGGCAAATTTGTGAATCGTCTGAAGTTGTTCAGCCTCTTGAAATTTACTCCAGAAGTCAAAAATGTGGTGTCTGGACATTGGACACAAAATTTGACTGACTGTCGTCTAACGTGGCGCACTGAATGCCACTAAATCCCAAATTGAACACGTACGATTGTTTTAAAGTTGACGAAAGATGATGATAATCATGGTCGTCTCCATTCGCATACCCAACTTCCTGTTTGTCAGAAAAATATTTTCTGACTTTTGGCCACAATTCACCATACACTTAAAAACAAATTGGGAAATCGTGTTGGAAGAACCGTCCAAAAGTTATTTTCCAAGAAATCAAAATATTTATTGACGGAGAAATTTAAACTGTGCAATTTGGTGTAACACTATTACTCGGGACGGATGCGCCTCATTACCCGCAATCAATACAATGTAATATATTACGATAGTAACACCTGTGGTATATGTGTGGCCGGGTGACCAGGGAGCTCTGTGATTGGCTGCTCTGTCCGGCAGTGCAGGTTCACCAGTGATGTATACAGCTGTAGTATTGTCATCAATAGCTGGGGATCAGTGCTGGCAAGCTGCAGTACGCCCAGGCAGTGACTGCTCTGTAGCATTCTGGAAATGGACGCCAGACAAAAGATCAAAATTGGACTGAATTTATCAGCAGGAGTGTTTCAATTTTTTACTCTTTTTTTTTCCTATTTTTGAAATAAAAAAAAAAATCCAGAAAAAATCCGACTTTTTTTAAATTGTAAAATTTCCAGAAAGTGACACTACGCTTCCATTTTTTATTTTATTTTTCTTGGTAATGGGATTTTCAAAAATATCTGAAAACAAATGTCTGAAAGCAATGAATAATTTAAATTTTTTGAGACAATAAAAAAAAAAATTAAGTAAATTAAGTTTCTTAAAAAGATTTTCACAAACCTTCTCGAAACAATATTACCCACCCCACCTCATGAAAGTTTGTCTGAACCGCGCATTGTCTATTCAACAGTGGAAATTCGGTAATATTCAGTGGTATGTGCCCATAATGTCTTCATTTATTTTAACACAGGTTTACTTTTAGGGAAAATCTCGAAGTCGAGATATTTTTGACCTCCCCTTCCTCCGCACCACGCCTTAAAAAGTTACCTGAAGCAAACGACTGGGTACAGCTTGTAAACCGACTGCTGCAGGAAGTCTCTTCTGAACACCGAATTGCCTGACGACAGATTGAACAAAGATTTCTTGCAAATTAAAGGCGCTCACGGCCCTTAAATCCCCAAAATGTTTATCTCTTTCTAATTACCTCACCTATTTCCAAGGTCTAAGTGTCAAAATTCTACCATAATAAGTAATATTTACGGAGAAGTGGAAAAAACAAATAAGCATTGACATCTGACATTCAGACTGGCGCCGTCAATAGTGCAGCCTGTATACATAGCCAAAGCACTACTGACAAAGGGTACCATTCAAAATTTTCCAAGGGATAGCCCAGTACATTATTATCATATTATGTTTTAATTTTTAAGGATCTTTCCAACCACAGAAATTTTAGGACAAATGCATTTTGTAGCCCAACTGGGTTGTCCCTTTAAACACAAAGCTGGGAGAGGAGGGAAATGTAAAGGGTGGTTGACTTCCAACTGCAAAAAGAAACAAGCTTTTATGATTATTCTGTACTGCCTCCCTCCCACCCAAAAAAAAATATATATAATAATAATAATAAATTAATTAAAAAAATATAAAAAAAAAATAATAAAAAAAATTATAATTAAATAAATAAATAAATAAAAAATAAAAATAAATAAATAATAATAATAAGTTGCCAGGGCCACAAAATCTTCTTTTAAAATTCTTGTCAGCCACCGACAACAATTTATGCTAAATTAATTCACTATAATGTTTTTCTGTTAAATTGTTTCAATCTGTGTTTTTGTTTTGTTTTTCATTCTAATACATTCTTGTCTTGTGCATACATGTATGTCATAGAAAAAACAATCTTACATTTTGGCGACGGTAACAAAATAACATGGTGGTTGAAGTTCACCAAAGTTCAACAAAGGAGGATCGGAGCTACTACAAACTGACCTATCGCAGAACTGCAAGTATGAAGTTCGTGACAAACTGCCCCATTACACAAACCACAATTCGAAGCGGAATACATGGACAAGCAAAATTTAATTACGCACAAAGTTCCTCAGGCACTGTCTTGGGAGTGTTGGCTGTGCACGGATATGCAATAAGGCCACTGCAGTGTTTAGAGGGGGGGGAGGCGAGTTGATCTCACCGACGGTGGAAGTTACCCTGCCTGGGTCTCTAGGTCGGAAAACTGGGCTAATTTCTCTGGAATCTGTTGAAGAATTATCCTCTTCTTAGATCTGGGCCCAGGATTGCAACCCTTTACCTACAGTGGCCTTTAGCCTTGTACTGGATGATTTCAATAAAATAAAATTAAAAAATAATAAAGAAAGTCAAGAAAACACCTGATGAAGTTCAAATGCGAGTTACCTCTGCAGACAGTGAGACCGCTTGGGTACCTGCTCAGTAAAATCTCTGCCGCCTCGTAGAGTGTATCTACTCTTTGGTTCTCAGGCGGACGCGTCAATACAAACCATGCCAGCCGCGCAACAAGATACTCAAACAGGCAACGTCTTATCTCATCCTGAAATAAAACCAAAGAAAACCTTTGGCAGTAACTGACTTGTTGACGTTTGTACGCATTATGCAAGTTCACCCCGAACAAGGCTAAAAGCCACTCGAGGTACAGAGCTACAAAAAAGAAAAAGAATCAAAGATGCAGGAGGTGAGAATTAATATTCCTCTTGAAGCAGGAAAGATCGTAAGATGAAGGGAAACATGCACCGGCCAAGAATTCCATAGAGATACAGAACAAGGGGAAAAGCTATTGGCATAGCTTTTTGTTCTACATCTAGGTACAACTAGAGTATATTGGTGGGAACAGGTGGAAAGCCGAGTTTTACGCTCAAACACCCTGACTGGAGGGACCAAGCTGGACAAGCCAGTGGAACATTTACCAGTCTGTAGAACAGATTAAAAGCAGTAACAGATCTCCGGTGTGAGAGTGATTCTAAGGATGAGCCCCACTGGAGGAGGCTTAAAAGGAATCGAGTAATGATGCTAAAAAACATTTCTCTGCCAAATATGCAAACCGTCAAAAGAAACATTATTACCCCTGTTCATCAAGCCCATAAATCATTACAGATTTACAGATTTACAGTACTCCTGACTGCAAGCCCTTTTCCCTATGTTTGCAAAATCCTGGCAAATTGTCTTGCTCAAGGACATGAGCACAATGACCACCAATCGTCTTTGTTCATACCTCCTTGAATATTTCCCCCAACTTCTGGACGAGTTTCTGCTGTAAGCTGGTCAGATCTTCAACCAGGACGGCTCTTTGAACAAGCTGGGCCACTGAGCTTATGATGACAACTTCAGACAAGGAAAGTTGCAAACAAAATATGAGTCGGAGGTTGTAGAGACCAGTGGATACAAACAACGGCACAAACTACATAGTTATGTCATCTGAGCTTGGCTGAACAATGGATTTTCTCATCATTTTTCACTTGGACTACTCATCAAAAAGCAGTGCTTTTTGATAAATAAAAAAGATCACTACACAGTAAATCATAATCCATAAATATAACTTTTTAGATCGAAATTTGAAATACATCTGCATTCTGCAAAACATCTGAATCACTGATCTTTTTGAACATCTCCTTTGATAGTCCATAACTTTGGCTTTCTTATGAAAAATTAGCATTTGATTTGTGTTAATGGTAAATTCAGCTGGAACACAAAAACAAATTCAGTCCATATTTTCTGTGGGCAGGAAGAATTAACTTTCTAATTAAAGGTAGTATACACCACCTGCAAACATAAAAAAACACAACTACTGAATTATTATGAAATACCGTACTAGACTGTAAAGTAAATAGCAGTCTCAAGCATCCTGTGAAATCATGGCACCGGGTGTGCTGTCGATTTCAAGAAAAGTGGAAATCGTTTTCCAATGATTGTCGGCCGGCAATCGTTGGAAATAGTCTAGTTCCCCGACCTGATAATTCCCTGACGTCCATAAATTGGCCCTTTATGGTCAGGGAACCAGACTACGAGAACAGAATTGTTTTTCTGTCTGTTTTCCCAGCATCTATGCACAATAAACTTTAATTCGTCAAACAATCCACAAGGGAAACTGACTAGGTAAATTTGAATACGTTTTCAAAGTGAACAAAGAAACTGGCAGGAGCGGGATTCGAACCTGCGACCTCCGGGTTACCGTACCGGCGCTCTACCAACTGAGCTATCTTGCCCTGTGTTGGCGGTCTCCCAAATTGTCAGTATCTTTGTTCGGGTGGGCGCTAGTCAGAAGTCATAAACCAAGAATGCCGTATAGCCAGGGATCACACCCAATTTTTACGATACAACCTGGGAAGCGACATTGTGGGGATCGCTCAATGAGGATACGACTTTTTAACTTATAATTCGTCAAACAATCCACAAGGGAAACTGACTAGGTAAATTTGAATACATTTTCAAAGTGAACAAAGAAACTGGCAGGAGCGGGATTCGAACCTGCGACCTCCGGGTTACCGTACCGGCACTCTACCAACTGAGCTATCTTGCCCTGTGTTGGCGGTCTCCCAAATTGTCAACAATAAACTTTAAACAGGTCAGTGTTACAGTATTTGCTAGCACCCTATAAAATACTAACCCCCAAATCCATTTATTTCTGAAAATTACAGCAAAAGCAAATCGTGGATACTACTTTCTAATGCAGATGGCCAGGGCTTTTTCTACAAATAAAACAAAAATGAAAAAGCACAGGACTTCAAATCAATTTTGGGAGAGGGGAAGGGGGGAGGGGGGAGGGGAAAGGTGGAAATCCATGACCCTGCCATAGTTATGCCACTGGTGCTTACCCAAACCGCAGACCATACATTTATGCACCATACACGTACAGTCTCAAAACTTACTGTGTTCTTGAATTCTGCCAGCTGATGCTAAACTTGTTCCTGATTCAGTGCTGCAGACTTTACTGACCAATGTGTGCATCTTGGTCAGCATGGCCAGAAGACGAGGGGAGTTTGAACCTCCTACATTCAACTGACCGATGAGTGGTGCCAGCATGTTCCAGTGTGTCTGTTAGGAGGAACAGAGTTGTGGGATTTCATAGTCGGCTCAACAAAAGTCGGTACATGTCAATAATGCACGGTGAAAAGAGGGCATCTCCTCAATATTAGCATGCAAAATCCGCTTTACAGATCTGTTAGGATCTTGTAAAATGATAGCAAGTTTGGTATGCCAAAAACTCACATGTGTGAGTATATCAGCTGGGGCTGAGTTACAGCTCTCGCCCCCCCCCCCCCCCCAAATATAACAATTAATAAAATAAAATTAAAATAAAAATTAAAAATAACAATAAATAAAATAAATTATTGCACCACCCCCCCCCCCCCCCCAACATTTTTTTT
The DNA here is from genome assembly GCA_037893225.1 of Hippasteria phrygiana. NCBI lineage: Eukaryota > Metazoa > Echinodermata > Asteroidea > Valvatida > Goniasteridae > Hippasteria > Hippasteria phrygiana. The sequence continues at coordinate 1,180,801 of JAZGUH010000253.1, forward strand.
GACACACCCCAAACATTTTGGAGAATGTGTAAAGAAAATTTAGCCTTTTTTTTAAATCTCAAATTATATCAAAATATTTCACAAAGTTTTCACAATTGTTTAAAAAATTAAGTTTTGAACATTTGGTTACGGTCAAAAAGAATGTATTTAGCCTCCCCAAATGTTTGGCCTGTAGAATACATAAAAGCTGTATAAGAGCCCTGGGTAAATTTGATAGTTTTCAGGAAATTTCACTTTGTGTGACGGGCCTAAAATTCCCCCACATTCCCCAAAAATGGGAACAAGGAAAAAGATTATGTTCCACAAGATTATAGGAAAGCCACAATTCCTCTCCCCGACAAGAACTACATCAAATTCTCTACTTACCAGGACAGACAACGTGAAGATTGGGCATTCCTGTAGCAGTCTGTCAGTCGCGGTAACCACGTCTTGTGCTCTATGAGCCATGTTCATGTAGAGTTGTAAAAAACCCTATGAGAACACAGAAATAAAAATATGAAAATATAAATAAAAATAATGTGTAAATACAACAGTTTACTTCACTTTTATAATTCAAAAGATCTTATTTTTTTCTTATTTTATTCTTTCTGGTAATGAAACCAAGGATTCCTCAAAAACGCATATCACACTGTAGCTCAAAAGCCTGAAGAAACCCGTAGGAAGACGACGAAGAAATGTTCAGTTTTAGAGGTGGGAGGAAAACCCCAGAATAATATTCTGGGGAAAACACGCGGAATCAGGCAGGGACTGAAAACCCAATCCACATGTCGGCCCTGGTGGGATTCGAACCCGGGTCACAGCGGTGGAAGGCGGAGAAAGTACCACAAGGCCAACCTGACTCTTCTCTGCAACGTCAAATATTGTTTCATTACCGGGCAATGATTTACAAATGGTTGAAAGTCAAAATCGTAACCAACCTCGGGGGGTTGAGCTTCTGTAAGTGTTGGTCCTTTTTCGTGCACCGCTTGTTAGGTGTGACATTGAGTGCTTGGAATGACAACTATTATCAAGCATAAGGTGAGCAATGCTAAACATAAGCATTGGGGGAGGTGAGTTGGTCTAACTGATGATGGAAGTTACCCCGCCTGGGTCTATAGGTCTGAAAATTAGGATAATTTCTTTGGTATCTATTGATGAAGATTTATCCTCTATTTAGATCTGGACCCAGGAAAACCGTAAGGGTAGTGGGGCTGGCAACCTAAAATGTGGCCAACCCCACCACCTCTGTTGTAGGTCTTTACCCAGAGCGACTTTTTTACCCTTTGTATTTGGTACTTCCATAAAAAAAATAAGAAAACTATTATGTATAGTTGACATTTTTAAGCACGATTCCGAAGTTCCAGAAAAACCTAAATTTTTCCCACCAAAAGTATTTTCTAGTCATTGTTAACAGTCACTTGTTGAGTGATACAAAAATCATTTTCTCCACAAAACTGAAATATAGCGGGTGTAAATTCAGGAAAGTCGGGACAAGACCGAGTCCAATGATCGTACCTGCAATATGACAGACACCACCTCGTAACCGAGTGTGCAGAATTCATCTTGTAAGTGCTCTCTCTAAAAATACGCAAAAACAGAAGAACAAAAAACAAATTCTAAACAGACAGGTTACAATGGAAATAGAGCATCCATATAACCTCAACAATGTGACAAAAAAAAAGGTAAAGAAAGTGATGAAATTTTCCCTCAAACGCACGTAAATGGTATTCCGTTGGTTTTGTTTACAAAGACATTATCTTGACATTGCAGTCGTATTGCCCTCATCGTAATCAGGAAAATGTTTGCCATTGTCTTACGAAGGCTGTCACTGCATGTCAAAATATCAAACTAACAGGTGCTTCTACTGCAAATTATGCTATTCCTTTTGAATTAGTTCTGTTCACATGGTCCCCCATTCCCAAAACACCACAGCTCAGTCTCAAAATTAGGGGTTCATTTTAGAACAATTTAGTATTTGATTATTCGAAACTGGGTTTGACCGAATATTCAAATATTTGATACTCGCAGATCAAGTTTTTCATGCGTCAGCTGCAATTGCATGCCACACTGGTAAAAAGTTATACGCAAAGCACGGCGGTATTTTACGTGCGCCGATTGATATTATGGACCTCCCAATCGACATTTCTTTTTTGCATGCTGCTGTTGTATTAAGATTATCACGGGTACGTATAACGTTCTGATATAAACAAAACTCAAACTCCAGCCTGTGTTTTTGCAGCAATTATTTTGTAAGTGTCAAGGTTTTTTATGGCGGGAACAATAAACCTCCGTCCAGAAAAAGTTACGGCGACAAAAATGCGGCAATTGACAATGCTAAGCAGCGTAACTTTTCCATTAAAAAAGCATCAGAATCATATCTGTACGTGCATATATATATATATTTTGGGGGGAATATTCAAACCGGCAAAAAGGTATTCGGTGACCAAATATTTGAATATTTGGTATATTCGGGACAGCCCTACTCAATATTTTCAGACTAGTTTACCATGTTTGTATTGATGTAGCTGGTCAGAAGCTTTAAGCCTGGCAGTGTTGGGAGATATCTCAAGGAGTCCGTTAGAAGAAGGTGGGGCGGAAGACACTGGGCCAACCTAACCAGGAAAGAATCCATGATTGGTGTTCAGTTAAAAATCTCTGAAGGAATAAACTCTGAAAACATGATTGAACTGTGACCTTCAACAAGTACATACTAACCAAAGGTAGGCTATGCATAAAGGCTTATGATATCTCGACAAAGAGAAAGGAAATTAAGGATTTTGAGGAAATTAAAAATGCACGAAACATTTGTGTGGCGTTGCTGAAAAATGCATAAGAAAACTGCATTTTGTTTAACCAAAAGATACGGTTCAATTGCAAAGAATCGGGTCATTAGGATTTAAAGAAGACTGTTTCAGGTCGCAGAAGTCATTTTTGGAATTTTAAGAACAAAAAAATCCTGAAATTGGGAAAAAATCTAGAGAAATCTTACTCCTGCAAAGAAAAATTAGATCCAACAAAAAAATGAGAAGCATGATAGCTTACGTCATTTGATTAAACACCTCCAGGCCTGTGGATAACTCATGCAGCTGGCTGGCATCAGTCTCCGAACCTAACGCAGATAATTTCATAAGTCTGGCGTCAAACTTCTCCAGGAGCCAGGGCCAGCCGGTGCCCACAGAGGGCGTTTTCTGTTGCACGGTTGGGGACCAGACTGTTAGAAGTTCCTTCGAGGTGAAAAATAACCCAAAGATCTTGAAATAGCCGAGAAATTCAATGATGCTAAAAAGCTAGGAATAATATGTGAATAGTCAGGTCATGAGTAGGCACATCTTTTGTGAGGACCAAAAAACGGGTTGTCAAATGGGCCAGGTATATAAAAGCAACAAACAAAATAAAAAATCGTCTAGAAAACTGACTAGGTAAATTTGAATACATTTTCAAGGTGAACAAAGCAACAGGCAGGAGTGGGATTCGAACCTGCGACCTCTGGGTTACCGTACCGGCACTCTACCAACTGAGCTATCTTGCCCTATGTTGGCAGTTTCCCAAATTGTCAGTATCTTTGTTCGGGTGGGCGCTAGTCAGAAGTCATAAACCCAGAATGCCGTATAGCCAGGGATCACACCCAATTTTACCTAGTCAGTTTCCCTTGTGGATTGTTTGACGAATTATAAGTTAAAAAGGCGTATCCTCATTGAGTGATCCCCACAATGTCGCTTCCCAGGTTGTATCGTAAAATTGGGTGTGATCCCTGGCTATACGGCATTCTGATCCTATGGCCCATCCTACTGGTCAAAAAGTGGGCGGATATATCATCCCAATCTCCCCCCCACCCAGGATTTCTACGCCCTTGACCATAATTAAAGATTTTTACAGGGTTAGCGTAGAATTCTTTTGCCGACTCAGTTGGCGTAGAATTTCAGGCCGTCAGCACAGAATTCGGCACTATGGATTCCATGAAATTGCTTAGATCTACCTCAGAGTTTCAAATTCTGATTTAAATCAAATAGAGCATTTTTCAGTGCATCATATAAAATGGCCAATACTTACCTGCAGGAGTTGTATCACTTCTTGGCATGAGCTCAAACACCCACATGCCCCGACTACGCACTGGCCTTGTCCTGCCTCATGAGGGCAGTGTTTGCTAGTCTTCCTCGCAGGCTCGGCGTACCAGTCAAGCAAGGCATTGAGGATGTATGTGCTTGCTCTCTTGCATGCCATAGCCGAGTTTTCCTGGCAGGACGACTGCATGAGATGTGGAATGTACTGAGTGTACAAGGCCCAGTGATGGTATGTCTTTCTATAATTGAAAAAAAAAAAAAAAAACAGGAATCGACAAATTGGTATCAACAAATCCTTTTTTACCAAGAAAGAAGGGTTTTGGATAATAATTGAGACTTTTAGGTTTGCATGGTGGACATGTGTGAGTGAGTGAGGTTTGAGGTAACACAAGTTCTGCAAATAAGGCCAAAAAAAATAGTTTTGTTATTTTTATTTTTGAAGGATTATTCAAAATCATTTTCCTGCACAAAATGAACATGTTTGATTAAAATCATTGTCTTTAAATACAGTTCTGACTGCACAATCGTTCATTTCGCCATCTCACTTTTAAATATTAAGCTTACTTTTTGCCTCCCGACTTCCGAGTAACACGACATGTAGTATCATTTTTATGTTTTCAAGGATGGTTAACCCCTTGCCACCGGTTGACATATACGTGCATATTGAAAATTGCCATCAGGCCGGCTGACGTCTAGTCTATACACGCCAATCTCTGCAATTGCAATCCATTATTGGGCTATTGTGTACGTTTCACTTGGCTGCACAAGCCTCTCGTTTCCATTTCATTTGGCTACACAAGCCGGAATGGCACCCCGGCGCCGCCATATAACACCCGTGCTATGGGGTTACAAAAAGAATTTAAAAACTAAAAAATCGACTGACCAACCCTCCCTCCCGATTTGTTACTATTTAAGGGCAACCTAAGTTGTTTGGCAGAAAATGGCAGAAAATAACAATAAGCCTTACCGCTGAGCTTGGCTGAGGCAATCCTGACACTGATGCACTCCAAGCTCCATACGTAGCCACTTCTCAAACGTCATCTGAATGAAAGTTGTGGCAACAGACCAACCTATTAAGCTCCAATCCTCAACATATTGGCTTAAATCACAACGGCGCATGCACATTACACACATGCAAACTCATACCCTGGGTTTGTGGGGTTTTTGCATTGTTGCTTCATTAATCCATAATCTTTAGAATTTCTCCTGTGGGATACTATTACACAAAGACCAACTTGTGGGGTACCATTCCCATTGTGAGTACCCACAAGGCTCTCAATACAGGAATGCGCATATCGGACTTGTAGGATACGCATATCAGACCATAGTATCGGATGTGATTGGTCAATATGTAAAAGGTGAGATTTAATGGATTGTGTGGAATTTTTTTTTTCAATTTTACTGTAAGAACTTCCCCTTCTTGATTGCAGTGATAATCCAATGGCTATTCAGCTAAAAACAGCATGAGAAATGACAGAAATATATAAAGCACATACAGAATTACGTCGGTAAATTTTGAAACTGAATTGCAGAAAAGAATTTTTTAATACAATGGATATTCCAAGAAGGACAATTAGTTCTTTAAATGCTAAATGCAACAGAATGCACCAATGGTAAAAAGTTGTTGCATTTAGCAGTCAAGGCATGTCTCCTGGTCTGATGCATTATTTTGTATTTAATATTATACATGTATAAGCCTCCAGCAACAAGGCTGGTACAGATGAGTTCACTGCACAGTGCAACATTGCATTTGGCAGGGTTCTTATTTCAGCTGTGTTGCATTCTGTTGCATTTGGCAGGGTGCTCGGAGAATACCTCGTGGGGGTTAGGGTTAAAGATACAGTTTATTTGGAGAGGAAAGTACAAATAGCGTGGAAAAATAGATTTATCCAGTATATGAATACATTCTACACTACGTAAAGGAAGAAAAGTGTGATGGATAGTATATATAGTTGTAGTTTATTATTAGTAAGGGGTCTGGTAAACAAATACCAAAAAAAGCAGGAATATACACAACTAGCCAAGGCCCAATGTCATGATCGTTAGGAAGAACAAAAATTCCTTAACCCCTTGCATCCGTCTGTTATTGATGGGGACTGGTATGCCAAGATCAAGGCAAACAATAGGCACCACACTGAATAGAGTGGTTCTATTCATCGCACTCAGAAGCCCCCCTTTCGTGTGAATGAAAGCTTTGCTTGAAAAAGCTCCATCTATTCATTACACTCCCATTCAAGACCAATACAGTTCAATAATGAATGGATTGAATAAGCGCAGGAATGCACCTAAAGACGTCAACCGACCTAGTCTTTTTCAAACCACAGCTATGGCCGTCGTCCATATTCAAGAGGTTACCCACTAAGCACATTCTTGGTTATAAAATATTTGCATACATACCAGGTAAAATCCTTGCGAACCAATGAAATATGCTTATTACAAGCGAAAATTTCCCTGCTAAGGTTAATAGTGCATGCTTCTCCACCACCGATAAGCAAAACCGTGTAATAAGCCAGAATCTGTATTAATATAGAAAGCTCAAGTCGTATAGCCCTTCAGCTGATCTTGGCTTGATACAGAATGCGTTAGCGATTTTCCCGGCGAGACGGCGGAGTCAGTCGCCGGCACCATGAAGTGACTCACAAGAGACGGGCTACTCACCAACTGCACCGGATCCGGAACAAACTCTAGCCGAGAGGTAGGATCCAGCCGAGGCCTCAGATAGCAAAACTGCAAAAACAAACAAACAAACCAGTTGAGACCACTCGACAGCGGGGAAAGCTTTATCCACCTGCTGCAATAGAGCGTGTAAGTTAACCTCGAGAACGTATGAGAGTTTACGAGAAACCGAACTTCCGGGCACCTCGTGTAAAGCGAGTAGTTTTCTTGAAATAATTAGTTTTGACGCTGTTCTTTTTACTGAAAGGTAGATAAAAACTTTTAGCAAAATATTATTTTTTCATTTTAATTTACAAAATGTGAACGATATATCAAATTTGGGAAAAGGAGAACAAAAAAGTCTGGAACGTCATACGTACGTCATTCGCCGATGTTCTGGTGGTTCACGCGCCAGTTTTAATAGCGTAGACCATATGCAGTAAAAGGCGGTCATCGCATATGTACATACCTTTACCAACGTCCGCAGCGATGGCATGCAGTACAGGGGTTTGGGGGGCCGGGCTTTCTCTTCCCGACAATGAGCCAATCACGTTGTAACCTGACGCTCAGGTCAAACATCTTTTCCTACTTTTCTTCAATAATTTAGACAGTCGCGCATGTTTTCATATATTGTAAAATCAATTTTTAATTTATCATCCATATTTATGGCCGTTTCGTGGTTCAGATCTTCGTAAAAACAAAGTATTACAGAAAACAAAATCAACCACACGTAAAAGTCCTATAGCCGGCGGCTCGGAGGTGCCCGGAAGTTCAAACGTGACCTTTATGCGCGAGACTTACACGGTCTATAGCCTGGGATGAGCTCTTGGTACTTGTGTCCTTGAGCAAGACACTTTGCCTGCTTTGACCCGCCTGAGAATAAAATGACACCTGGGAAGTTTAGCTCAGTGTCTTTGAATCTGCAGCTAAAAAGCTACAAAACAACTCAAGAAGGTTTCAAGAATGATTTACGATCCCGACAAGCAGGGGTAATTATCCAACACCATTTTAGGTTGATATGAGCACACTGTTTCTCTAAAGATTATCTTAAGTATCATTAGTAAAATCATCATTTGGTAAAAAGAAGACCAGGGTATGGAAAATATTAAATAATACTGAAATGTTTGGACAACAATGTATAATTTGTAAAAATTAGTCTTATTTCAGATTTTAGGATGAAGGGAAAAATGACAATTAACGCTACCTTCTGTTTCAGCACCTGTGGAACAACTTGACTGGATTCTGAAATGTCAGGAGCATCCAAAACTGCAGTGCAGAACCTTGCCCAATAAAAACAGCACAAAAAAAGGACATTAGCCAGAGCTGTAATCGAGTCCCTGCAAGTCCTTTCACAAGTCCTTTCACAAGTCCAGTCAGAAGTCCTTTCATAAAGCCAGTCACAAGTAACTAGATGAACAATGACAAAGGAATGCCTTTGTCAAAGCTCATTTGAATAGCCTGTTATTGGAATTAGGACTGGAGTGCTTGTGATGGACTTGCAGGGACTTGTGATGGACTTGTGATGGACTAGACTACATCCCGGGACATTAGATAGTGGCTATTAAAAAACTCTTTCCTTAACAGAAATCGTAATGTAAATTTTAAGTAGATTTCTCAGTTGTATGGTCTGAACATCAATTAAACACATACCGGAGGGTGAATAACATTGTAGTGCCAGTGTGGTGCTCTAAATTCTCGCAAATGAGGTTGAGAAGAGGCATCTGGCATGGTTCCGGCTGATTCTGCTGCTTCCTTATGTGCTTGACGGGAGTCTGGAGCTTGACAAGCGGGAACCTTTCCCCCAGGGCTGTCATATGTGTAAGTAGGCTGGAAAGGCCCATTATGTGGTCTTCGGATAAGGTCGTCCCCTGCGGAATAGGGAAGATTGGATCTAATTCAATCCCTTTCTATAATGAGTTTTTTTCTTTCATCTGATAAAAATTATAAAAGTTAGAAGGGCCTGACGTTTTGATCCTTGCAGAAACTGACACAAGAAAACTGAGAAGGAGCTTAGAAAATGGGTAGTGGGCTACCTTAGTAACCTTACTAAGCCGTGTGTTGACATGCGGATAAGATTCAGTGTCAACTAATCAAATTTTTCATTTACTCGTCAAACAAACCACAAGAAAAACTGACAAGATAATTTTTAAATGAATTTTTAAAGTGAACAAAGAAAACTGGCAGGAGCGGGATTTGAACCTGTGACCTCCGGAATACCGTACTGGCACTCTACCAATTCCGGGCTGCCGCACACCACAATCAACTCCTCCTAACTGTTCCAAACAGTCAACTACATTTGCAAAATCATCGTCAACTGGCCAGTTTTTAGGTATTATCCCCTTGCCACCAGGTGGTGCCGGGGCATCAGGCCGGGTTATGCAGCCAAGCGAAACGGAAACAAGAGGTTTGTGCAGCCAAGCATAACGTACACAATACCCCAATAATGGATTGAAAATGCAGAAATTGGCGTGTATTTGTGTCAACCGGTGGCAAGGGGTTAAAGGACAGTCCAACCATATTTGCAATGATTTGTGCCTGAACATATTCTCGACAAATCTTTGACACATTTTTTGTTATTGTTATTGATTGCATACCTGGTGACATATGAGGGTAAACAACCTGTGATACAAGGGGTTGATCAGAGACCCCTGGGTAGCAAGCATCGAGGCGAAACTGTCCATGAGACTGGTGCACGGACGTTTAGCTTTAACCATCAGCATGTGGGATTTGCAGAAAATACTCAGCAACATATCGGTAACCTGAATGGCAAGAACAAAATACAATGTAATGTTGTATACAGTGTGGTTCAAACAACTTTTCTTGGAATTTGGGAAATATGGCCAAATTGTTTTAACTTATTTATTAATTACACCATCTTAGTGGTATATGGTGAAAATTGGGTTAAAAAGAAAACTCAAATTAAAAAAATGGCATCAGCTTATTAAAAGAAAAATGGCAAAAAGACAGATTGTCCACACGAAAGTCTATAGGAGTCATGCATGCTACAAAGATCGATACTCATAGGTCCAACCCAGGATGTTCTATTGTGTCAAATGCTATTCACTGTAAACACCTATTTTTTCATTGAGAGAGGGGATGACTGTGATCAATGTAGGCCCAATTACAATTATTGAAGTTTGAGTTTGTGCACGCGGTGCTAAAATGTATTTTGTTTACCAAATTCCATTGACTTGCGTGTGGACAAACTGGTTTTAGACCATTTTTAATGATATCGACGACATTTCTTTATTTGAGCTTTATTTTTAACACAATTTGCACCATGTACAACAAAGACGTTGCAGTTGACGAATATGTTAAAACAATTTGACCATGATTCCCCAATTCCGAGATATTTTCCATTAAAAAAAGTGTATAGGTTTTTTTTAACCACACTGTAATAACAACACTGTAATAACAGATTTCATGGAATAAATTGTAACACAGAGAGGTATCTGTAAAACTTAAAAATTGTAATTTAGCTTGAGAGAAACAAAAACTAAAAAGATCAAGCATACCCGCATGGTGGTTGGCTCCATAGAATTCCCTCCAGTAACCTCCAAGAGAATGACCTCGGCGCCCTCTATGCTGTCGACATTGGCAGGCACTATATTAAGGCCCTCCAGGACTGCAGTCACTCTACCTGATATGAGGGATATGTGCCCGGCGATATCTGTACGATGAAAATGTACATACGGTCAGTTCATTAACTTGTCTGGGTACCTGTGAGAGTAGAGAACGAATTGCACTGATCTCAAACTGCACAGAACTGATCTCATAGCCCGATGACCAGGGGTAATAATTGTGAAGCGCTATGAGACATTTGTATAAAGCACTATATCAGCACCACATTATTATTATTATTATTATTATTATTTAATTATTAGATCACACGTGGTGGTTTTGACACCAAGAATGATGACTTAAACTTGTGGGATCCCTACCTGTTTGATAAGAGGCCTGGCTAGATTCCTTCATCAGCAGATGAGGTAGCGAGTCCAAGCAATCTTGTAGATGGTCCATGGGTTCTACAGTCAGATCATCCATGTCTTCTGATGAAACACCTGGGGGGAGACAAGTGATAGAGGCATTGCTCACCAAAAAATTTAAAAATTAATGTTAAAATGTTTGTAAATTGCAAATCGCCCAATGCAATGCTACAAGCCACTCTAGGTAAAGGGCTACAACAGAGATGGTGGGGTTGGCCACATTTTAGGTTGCCAGCCCCACCACCCTTACGGTTTTCCTGGGTCCAGATATAAATATATGGATAAACCTTCAATAGATACCAAAGAAATGATCCCAATTTTCAGACCTATAGAACCAGGCGGGGTAACTTCCACCGTGCTATATTTGATTCCAGTTAGCCAGCCAACCATGTCAGGCCCAGTGGCCGCGTCTGATGCCAATTTCATGAACTTAATGCTAAGCACACAATTTTGCCTAGCGCAGAAATGAATTGCTTTAAATAGCACAAATAGGATTACCGGCCAAAACTGCACGTTATGTCTACTGCGTGTGACTGGTTCTCTGCAAAATGTAGTGCTTAGCATGAAATTTGGCTCAAGTGGTAAAGACATCTGAATTAGTCTGCATGAGGTCCCAGGATTAAATCGGTGAAATTTTTTCCCACATGTTCTCGAAAAGTACTGAGACTGCTTAAATTCACCTCGGAGAGTAAAACGGTTTAGTCTGAACAAAATCACTGCACACATTTTTTCATACCTTCTAACAGTGTCTTGAGCTCAACAGCACAAGCTTCTATGTAGTTCTTATACATAGGCAGAGAGATTTTGACATCACTGTAAAACAATACAAATAAATGCTTTTATGATGAGTATATATCTAAATAATACACAACTTGTACTTTGATGCAAGACTCAGTTTTATTTCCTACAAATGAAAGGCATCACAGAGATATAAATTTTGACAATTCATAAGCATTTTCATTATAAAAAGCATGTTTAACAGCCTGTCACTCAAAGGAATTAAGTTAAGTCTGGATCACAACTGATCTGTCGCTGTTCATAAGCACAGGCTTTCAAGCAGACTCAGGTAAAAAAGTAGGAGAATAGTAGGAACAAAATGTACACCCAAAAAACAGGACAAAAGTAGGACTTTTGAGGACAAAATCAGCATAAAAGTAAGACTTTTGCAGGCTTTCAGGAGTAGTTTTCGTTGATACTCACCATGTCTACAGCATCACAAGCTTCATTTCACTTGTGCTCCATCCTCATCTAAGCTCTTGGAAGTAAAGTTGCAGTACTCCTGCACCCAAGCCTTTCATTGTCTGATTTTCATATTACAGTGTGTAACAATGTTATGAAAAATATTCATTGAGTTTCTATTTTTCGGAGCTGTGGGACCAAAAATTAGAGAGAAAAAATAGGAAAAAATAGGAATTTCAAGAAAAAAGTAGGAAAAGTATGAGCAAGGTAAACAAAATAGGAAAAAGTAGGAAAAGTAGGAGCAAGGTAAACAAAATAGGAAAAAGTAGGAAAGGTAGGATTACTTGAAAGCCAGTAAGCATTAGCCAATTGTAGCATCTGTTGAATATTACATGACATTCTAAATCTACTTCTGAAACCAAAGAAATTCTTCTAAGCACATTCAAGGGCCTGCATCGCATGTGCACATTGTTTGCTGGAGCGCGATACCTGAATCACATCAAACGCAAATGTGACTCAGCTACAGGCATGATGTGGACCATATGTTCATGCATGTAAACATATTGAGAAAATTGTCTTGGAGAAATCCTAGCCAACTCAGGTCAGAGATACTGAGCAGCCAACGCTGCTTGTATAGACTAATCCGGCGATCAAAATTAGAAGCATTTACTGCGGGGCACCATGCTCGCGTGCGTGTTAGACGCACGCTCTCGATGCAGCTTCGACCAACAGGGTGTTTGTTTACAACTTGCCAAAATGCTCAAATTAAAGAACGCGGGCAACCTGCACGCGAGCGTGGCACCACCGCAAAAATGGCTTCCAATTTTTTTCAGCGAATTCCCGTATAGTCGTTTATTGCGCATGCTGCACGTGGACAAAGTTGTTTAAGAACTCACTTAATGAAGAAGATTACTTCATTGAGAATGAGTTGTCATACCTCTTTAATGCTTCAATGAATTTCATCCGACTGTCTGGGACATCCGGTAACTGGGCAAAGAAAATCACATCACAGGAAGAAGTTTTAGGTGTCTGGAGCACGCTACGGCAGACCCAAATGGGCCAATGTAGTTCAATCCAATCATGAATATGCATGAGACAATACTATTAGATGAACTGTATGCGGAAAATAACCATGAGCTTGTATTCTGTCTGACAGCCAATACAAATTGCTGATGAATGGGACAGTGAACACAAAAGGAACATAGGAAAAGTGATTTTCTTTTAATTTTATGTACCGCCTTTTTTTTTGGGGGGGGGGCAACAGCATTATAAGCAAAACTGTCCTAAATCATTATGATGCATGAACATGACAATAAACTAAACAATAAAATACAACATTTTCAACTTACCATTCTTGGGGTTAAAAGTGCCGGGAGAAACTGGCCAATGTAGTACGGCCGCTGAAAAATACTGCAATAAAATATCAATGATTAGATTGGAAGATTTTCGTACCTTAACCCCTTGGGTACGTTTTTTTTACGGGAGACGTCGGGGTGTCACGGCGGCTCTGGCAGCCAAGCGAAACGGCCACAATATGTTTGTGCAGTCAAGTGTAACATACACAATAATCCAACAATGGATTGAAACTGCACAATTGGCGGCCAATGGCGTCATCCGGACTGGTGGCACTGTTTTTTTTGCATCCACAGACGTCTTCCATACGCAAAGGGTTTAGAGTAAGTTTCTGAAATTGCATGAGAGGTTCTCTTGTGTTCAAAACTGAAAAAAAATGCAACAATGTATGAGGAAAATTTAACTTAGGTCTTAAGAGGCATAATAAAACTAATTGTTCAAATGTAATGTTAAAGGGGGGGGGGGAAGTGAGCTGGTCTCACCGACGGTGGAAGTTACCCCGCCTGGGTCTATAGGTCTGAAAATTGGGATAATTTCTTGGGTATCTATTGAAGAATTGTCCTCTATTTAGATCTGGACCCAGGAAAACCACAAGAGTGGCAGGGCTGGCAACCTAAAATGTGGCCAACCCCGGCCACCACCTCTGTTGTAGCCCTTTACCTGGAGTGGCTTTTAGCCTTGTATTTGGGCGACAAAAAGTTCCTGTTTCCGTTGGGCACGTTCCCAACTGGAATAGGCTGCTCCTATAGAGGAAGCACATGCATAGACCACTGTTCCCATACGGTGTTTCCAAATGTTCCTAGTCGGAACAGAAGTTGTTCCCGTGTCTCAGGAATGTATTCCTGGCACGTTCCCAACTGGAATAGGCTGTTCCCACAGAGAAACCACGTATGGGACTACACGGTGTTCCCAAGCTGTTCCTAGTTAGAACTGAAGGTGTTCCTGATTGGAACAGACAATGTTCTCACTAGAACGTTCCGGGCATTCCAACTTTGACACACTCCTTTACCTTGACTGTAAGACTCTGCCGGGGATACAGCTTGTCTTCTCAAATTGAGCAACAGCAACTTCAACATCCTCCATGGCAGATTGCTTTCCCATCTAGTCAAACAAATTCAATGAGGAGAACAAGGACTCAGGTTGGCCTAGTGGTACTTTCATTGCCTTCCACCGCTGTGACCCGGGTTCGAATCCCACCAGGGCCGACATGGGGATTGGGTTTTCAGTCCCTGCCTCATTCCATGGCTTTCCCTCCCAGAATGTTATTCCAGAGTTTTCCTCCCAGCTCTAAACATTACTTTTACCTTCTCTTCACATTGTTTTTTTTCTTCAGGCTTTTAATCTACTTTTTGCAAGTATGGAAGCCATTCACATCAAATTTTGTCTAGCAAATGTCAGCTTTTCACTGGGTCCCCAACAAAGTTTACTTTGACCACATACGAATAAAGATACTCACCTGCATTTTGCTGCCGTTACTCGGACCTGCAGCATCACTGGTTTGCCAACTTTCCTATATGCGGAGACAAAATGATAGGTATTATCGTATGGCAAAATTCCTAATCAAATATAACTGAACAAGACACACTTCTCAACGGTGTACTATACATGCCCATTTGACACTGGCACTTAATCGGGAGACCTCCAACACAGGGAGAGATAGCTCAGTTGGTAGAACACCGGTACAGTGGTCTGTAGGTCACAGGTTCAAATCCTGTTCATTAATTTTCTTTGTTCACTCCCCAAAAGAGGAATACCACAAGAAAGTATGCTGCAAGCAAGAAAATAAACAAAAAGAGGAGACCGCCAACATAGGGCAAGATAGCTCAGTTGGTAGAGCGGCGGTACGGTATTCTGGAGGTCACAGGTTCGAATCCCGCTCCTGTCAGTTTTCTTTGTTCACTTTGAAAAAGAGGCGGCAACGAAAACAAAACAACCAAACAAGCAAGTAACTGGGTTTGAGGAACAAGAAAAACAAAGTAAACAAGAAAAACAAAGTAAACAAACAAGTAAACAAGCAAACCAACAAAGTCGGGAGAAGCAAGCTCGCACATTGGGGGTGAAGCAAGACAACAAGCAATCAAGTGAATGAAGTTCAGATTTTACAAAAAGATCAAAATACTTGACTTTTTACCTTGAAATCTGCCAGTCTGGTCCTGGCTAGGGCAATATAGTCCATATAGTCTCGACTCTTAGAGGGAAAACAGGGTTGATGCTGTAGGTGCGCCTGCATTAAACCAATCAAATATAGGAAATAGATCCTGGATTTTTGCAGTACTATATTTTCTCGTATTTCACAGCTGTAAAAAGTATATTCCAGATTAAGACATTCCCACATGTAGCTCTGGAGGGTCTTAGCCCAAAATTGTGCCGTCAATACCAAATATGTGAAAACAAAACTGTCAAAATACCTGAACAGTGCTATGAAAAAAATTCAATTTATCAAAGCTGGTAAAGAAATTTTTTTGTTGGCTGTGCATCACAGAACACCTGTGATGTTTTATTTCAATGCTGTCTTTGATAAAAAGGGGCCTATATATAATACCTACCTTCAAGCAATGTACAGGCTCATGCGGTACCAGACTATTCAGGAACTCCATGAAGAAGGCAAAGGTTTTACTTGACGTGATATAATGCGGGCCCGTCGCAGTGCCAAACTGATCCTATATGACCCCAAAGGAAGGAAACGGATGACTATGGTTTGACGATCTTTATAAGGCAAAAAAAAAAAAACAGTTGTGTTGACCTCTGCGACTGACACTAAAAATCACAAAAGTCGGGTTGCGTTTTTTTTTGTTATTTTTATTTTTTTAAAGGAATTTTGAAAATCTAACCCTTTCCGGCACAAAATAAACAAGTTTTAATAAAATCATTGTCTTTAAATACAGCTACGACGGCACAATCGTGCATTTCGCATCTCACTTTTAAATAAGTTTACTTTTTGCCTCCCTGATGTTTCCATGGATGGTAAAAAAAAATTGAACAATTTGTGACATCTCTTGTCGCTTCAAAACACATGTCCATGTTAACTTCTTCCTTGCAGTTCACAACCTAATACATGTATTCAGACTCTCAAAAACAATTGTGGTCTTGCGCTTCCTTATTGTCACTGACCTTAAACCACTGAGCGTAGCATGGGAAGTCATGTGACCTCTCTGCTGCAGCTTGCCTAGCCAATAGGAAAGCAGTGTATAAAAGCTGAGGCCGAAAGCTTTCAAATGAATCTCTCAGTACAGTGGAAACCAGTTCTGTGGAGCAATCAACAAGTTCTGGTATCAGTTTGTGTCAATTTGTGTTTAGTTTTGTCTCATGGCTAGCTGATTGATTTGAGAAGATGGAATTTTTAAATTTATTTTTTTATTATTCTTTTTTATTTGAATTGAAAGAAGGGCCAGGTAGTCGATACAAATGGGTGTCGTGATTAAAACAAATTCAATACGCAATATTTTTGTTTATACCACTCCTTGAAATTGGGCTCAGAGTTACCTTTGATGTGTGAGAAACCTTGCCTGAAACACACGCAGAAAACGGACACTAGAATCAGCGTGTGCTGCCAATTGACCTGTTGGTATGATCATGAAGAAGATGAATGATTAGACAAGATTTGTCCTCTTCCTGTGAGCAAAACAAAATGGTGGGATTCGAACCTGCGAGCTCCGGAATACTGTACAATAGGACATGTGGAGCGAAATAAAATTGATGCGAAAGTTGCATGACACATCAGCACAGCAGGGTTCCCCCCAAGCAAATTAAAATTCCACAAAAGTTTCACAAAAAGCATCATTTACCTTTTCACCTTCTAGTACTTCCCGCAAGACTGAATATATCTGCTTCTCCTCAATGGTCAGTATTAACTGAGTAAACATTTGGATTGTCGTCTGCGGTGCCTTGGAGTATATGAAGTGGCTATGCTGTCTGGCTATGGCGTTCGTCGCTGTAGAATAAAATGGAGGAGGAAAAACCAATATTTACGTTGGTATATTTTGGTAAAACTCATCGTGACAATTTTGGGTGCCGTGGTTCAATTATCATGCTTGTGTGCTTGGGCAAGACACTTTACTACAATTGCCTCTCTCCACCCAGGAGTATAAATGGGTACCTGTGAGGGTAGAGAACAGATTGCGCTGATCTCGAACCGCTGCATAGAACTGATCTCATGGCCTGATGACCAGGGATAATAATTGAAATGACATTTCTATAAAGCACTATATAAGCAACATTATTATTACTATTATAATAACAAAAGTACCCTTAAGAAGACACTTTGTTGTCATTTTTTTATACCTTAGGGAGACAAGTGGAATTAGGGAGACATTTCAGTGTCTCCATAATTCCAAAGGTCCTATTTAGAAGCAGAATTTTACTCTCGCAAATAGGTTATTTGCGATAGATATTGGTCTAAAACATAAATATACCAAAATTTGTGGGGTAGAATAAGGGAAAGTGGGGTTAGGCTTCATGAAAGTTGAAAAAAATGTGTGCAATGTCTCCCAAATGGCAATGTCTCCCAAATGACCCATCGTCGGTAATTATTATTATTATTATTATTATTATTATTATTATTATAATTAATTCACCCATTTCACATCCAATGCAGACAGCCTGGCAAGTTTTCCTCGTTACTTATCTAAAGCCGTAGGGGAACTTTAACAAGCCAACTTCTGGCAATAAACCGTCACAGGGAGTCCAACGTAAACAATTATACTGGGTAAAACTATCAGGGAACAAATAACACTGTGACCCTGAACATAATTTTACCACATCCCCTGGCGACTTCTGCGAACCACGAACCAGTTAAGGATTGTACTGTTTCTGAATACAAGTTCACAGTGTAAAAACTTTTCACAAAAAAAAAAAAATCAAGTATGACCACCTGCAATATTTACCTACTGGAAATCATCCACTATCACGGTAGACTTTCCCAAACTATGAATGCAGAGGGAACATGCCACAGTACATGAATGACAGATTTTTTTGGGGGGGGGGGGGGGAATTGTAAATGTGCACAGAGATTTTTTTCAAAGGGGTTAAAAGCCACTCACCTTCTGCGTCCGGGTTCCAGCAGAGAAGAGTTCGCAGCTGCTTGAGGGAGAACCTTGAGATCACATCTTTGTCGACACCGGGGTGGCATCGGATTGTCTCAAACAGCTTAGCAACGTGGGGGTGGTCGGACGCCGCATCTCCAGTCTGGTTTTGCACCTTGAGCAAATCTACAGGCAACAATCAGATTTGTTTTGATTTTGTTTTGGGGTGTTTTGGTTCAAAGTTTGGTGCTGTCTTACCATGGAATTGAGAAATCCAGGATGGTAGTGTAATTAAAGCCTATGTAAGAGAATTACTACAATTAAACTTGTTCTATATTCTTGTATTAGTGTGCTCTTGTTTTAGGGCAACTCCAAGAATTCACGCAATTCAGTATTGTTTTTCTCATGTCAGGCATCTGCAAGGAGAATAACTAATAATTTATGTGTATTTAGTCCTTGAGATGGTTATGTAAATTTTTTAAGAAACATGGTGTGTTACGCAAGGGACTGCAAGGGGACATTTTCTCCGACTTGCCCTTCATTTTTCTACAAAACTGAGCAATTATCACTGGATTTTAATAATTCTACTCATAAACAAAAGTGTCATAAAAAAAACCTGAGTAAACCCTCCCTCTCTCTGTGCCAAAATGGAGCCAACTACCCTACCTATGAAAACCTACCGAGTGACAGGTTGCAACACACAAGTTGTTGGAGAGGAAGGGCTTAGGTTTTTTGATAGGTTATGATAGTTATAACAGTAGGAGGGTTAAACGATTGCTTTCATACCCAACACAACATTATCCAGAATAGCTTGACATTCCTGAAAGCAAACAGAAACAAAGGAACACAAATTAATACGGGAATCAGCAGAAAATAAAACAAACAAGGGCATGTGTAGTCTGGATCGGGGAAATTAACAGCAACAACTAACATTTCAGGAATCTCTAGCAGTTCACATTCAGGTTT